>OX465283.1:79525233-80725233 GCA_949987705.1 Thereva unica | reverse complement strand
CTGGCAGAAGAACAAAGAACCCCTTCAACTTTAAACATAACAACATTACCAGATTCAATTTATCAGTGAATGGTGTACAGATACCAAATCAACCTCTCGAATTTGACTACTCAAAGGAAAATCCGATTAGTACACGCGGATACAATACGTTATTCAGAGGAACAGGTATTCATTACTTCGATAAAGGTCATCAAATATCCAAGGCATTATTTGACAAGGGATGTTTTCTTCTCGCTTTCGACTTAACAACAGACAATTCATATAACGCGACTTGCGGCAATTTACTAAATCAAGGGACAGTACGAGTTGAAGGAAAGTTTAGAGATGCGTTAAAAAATAGTGTGACGTGCATTGTATATGCTGAGTACGATGGAAGCATTGAAATTGACAAGGATCGAAATGTTTACACCAACTTTTAAATCTATATAAGGCGGCTACTTGCAACAAACTGTTAGTTGACAAATTGTTTTACTATAGTAAACAATGAGCTGTTTAATTAATGCGGAATACTTTTGCGGAGGTGAATTTACCTTCTTTAAAAAAGTCTCTTTAGCTGGATTCACTGTACAAAATAAAACGTTTACAAAGGAAATAATTTTTAAATATCCAACATCTAGTATGGAATGCAGTGAACAACAATCAAGTAAATTTGGTAATCTTGAACTAAAACGTATGGATGAAGACCTTATAAAAACTCTAGCGAAATTTAAGACAATCTTTGTTCGTGGTACATCAACTAAGGAGTTTATAAATAACTACGTTACATCTCTCACTAAGGTTATTGATCTAGAAGCTACATTTGCCTGTGAACAAGAATGAACACGATCGAACTTGCAACTGCATTGACAAATAATCGCGCAACAAACAAGTTTTTTAGAGGAGTCTTCCCCTGCAACCATCTACCACAAAAAATAAAAAAACCCGCATGCGTCATAGCTAATACGGATCCATCACATAAAGGCGGGACTCATTGGGTTGCATTTTATTTCCCGAAACAAGGTCCTGCAGAGTTTTTTGACTCGTTTGGAAGATATCCCACCAATAAGTTTTTTCAAAAATTCCTACTAGCTAATTCAAGCACGTTTTTAAATAATAAGAAACGAATACAAGGCCTGTTTTCATCAACCTGTGGTCATTATTGCTGTGTGTTTCTATATTCTCGATGTAGAGGAAAGAGCCTCAAGACTTTTTTAAAACAGTTTAGTGATAGTGACTTAAGATTAAATGATAATAAAGTAATAAATTTATACCTGAAGAATTTTACACAAAGTGGTGGGGATTTTTGTAACCAATAATGCAAGGCTGAGATCAGCACTATAAAAACCTGAACACACAAAGTTTGAATATTCAGTGTACAAGTTTAGCTGTATTATAATGGAGCCATCACGTAAGAAGCAAAGGACTGTTGGAGCTAAAGGAAAGGATAAGCTGCCTAAACCTGAATCAGTACCACCTGCAGTAAAATCTACCAAGAAGAAGAAGAAGCTGTCCAAATGTGAAGCAGAAGTTGCTGGAGAAAACCTTTTGCTAAACTATACATACCACTTGGACGACTGCCATAACCGGAAAATAGTACTTGGGTTTGATCCATCCACCTTCGAGGCGAAAATAGTATTTCATCGTCACGGCCTGTTTCCAGTATCAGCATCTTTTTCCGAATGGGCGGCCATTTACAAACATCTAAACGATTTGAAAACCCAAATTGGAGAGACGATCCCAGCAAATCAGGCCGAGCTGAACAACGAGCACAAGATCCCCATTAACAACAACTCAAGCATCATACTAAAACAGACGGAACTTTATAAATTGTTCGAATTGCAGACATTTTTCAATATCATCATGTATCACAACAACAACGCTTGCGATAGTGTAAAGGAATATTATAAGAAGTATGCTGAAAAATGTAAAGGAAAAAGTGTATTAACTTTAGCATGTGAGGATTTTTTTATTCCAAGTCGAACTTCCTATGTACACTTAAATTATTCCAGACTTTTTTATGAAATACCTTTCTTTTGTATTAGTAATCTTATTTTTGACACGATCAATTTTTAATAAATAAATAAAACTAATAAATTTTCTTTTATTGAAAACATTTATTCACTAACATGTACAAATAAATATTAACACAATTTTGGACAGCACATCGCACTGATGGTAATTTACCATGGATAGGACAAGAGGTTTCAAAGTGTTCCAGCTGGGATAGTTTTGGTATTTCCAGTTGTTTTATTTCAGCTTCCAGTAGGTATTTTTGAACAAACCTCGCTTTTTCCAGTCCTTTCACATAAATTGTTGAATTTGAATTTGCCAGCATGTTGGGTAATTCGTTGTAGTCAATATTGCCATCGTTCCATCTTAGGCCATTTATCTTGTTAAAATTGAATTCATCCTGTCTGCAGGCTTTGGGTGTCAACTCGTTGTATGAATATGGAGGCTTAAAAAAATACAAGCCCGGTATAAGTGATCCATATCGTAAAACTACCAACTCCTTAGCAAACAGTTGTCCGTTAACTCCGCTGACAAACTGTACATCTAAAATGATTCGGTCTGAACTCATGACTTTGACTGCACAAATGGAAATATTAAGTAGGTGCGATTTCATGGCTTTATATAAGAACTCATTTCCACACCACCTTAAGAGGTAGAGTTTTATTTGGCGCATTTTTTTTATCACGTGGTCTCCCCAATAGGTCTAGTCCACGAATTTTATTGGTGCATTTGTTTATTAAAAAATCTCATTAATTGTTTTTTGTCTTTTATAACCATACGGCACTGAAGTGAAATCTTCTAAAAATCTTCGTTTTTCTGCTTTAACTCTGTATTTCTTTACTTCCGGAACGGTTACTACTTCATAATTTTTAGTGCGCTGAATATTTTGCGAAAATATAGGAATACTATCCTTTTCATCAGGATTGAGTATCATTTCTTTAATGGTTTCAAAATTCACTGTTTGTGAAGCTGCGTAATTCAAATTGATACCTTTCACTTTACATACAATCTTCTCGGAATTATCTTTGGTACATAAAACTTTGTAAGCATAATTCTTTGGTCCACCACTCACAAATTCAGTAATATAACTTCCAGAACCGTAACATTCAAGTTCATCTGTCATATCCCCAATAAATTCACCTGTTGGTGGGTCATATTCGCCTTCACGACTTACATATATTACCGAATCTGTATCGTAGTATAAGACTCGTTCGTCTAATTGCTCAAGATAACTGTACAATTTCAAGCGGGCCTGTGCTGTTGTGTATGCAGCAATACAAACATTAACACTTGGTAGAGAATCGGCAGCCTCTTCTTTATATTCCCAGTTTATAATTAAAGTGTCCTCGTTAACTGGTAAAAGATGACACACTTCAACAGCAGGATTAGTTAATAACTCATACAGTTCCGCTGGACTGTTTAATATCTTGGTTTTAGGTTGATTTTCTCTCTGGCCAAATTTTCCCCAGAACGAATTCAATATAAGTTTGGCGAGTGATCTTAAACCTGAGTTGCTCTCTATTTGGGTATATTCTAATTTGACCCCCTCCTTCTCAAGAAAATCTTCAATATATTTATCTTTTTCTTCTTCTGTTTGACAATTGCTGGGCCATCCAGATGCTTGCTGTTTCATTTTAATAAATTTGTTCATCATTTTGGTGAATAGTCCTCCAATATTTTTTAATTTATCATACTGCTCCATTTCATAGCTCCATATTTCATATATCTCAAGTATTTTATAACCTTTATCTAGGGCCTTCTTGACTTCGTCGATTACCCAGGTTCCTATTAATACCCTTTCTTCATCTGTATGCGGGCAAAATTCCTGGTTCTGATTTCGATGTTCACTACATTTACAGCATAGTGGAAACATTAGCTTGTTACACTGTTTTATTGGTAAGACTGGATGGTATAAATTTTCAGGTGGTAGGATTTTACATTTAATTAAACCTTCTATTTTTTCAAAATTTTGATTCAAACAGATATCATTTCCCACAAATAATTTTGGATGACCAATGGGAAATTTACCAGTTTTGCAGACCCAGGGGTAAAGTGAGCACACATCAATATATTTAATTTTTTCATTCGTGTTGCACTTGTAATATTTAGATACATTACCAGTTCGCCCTCCGTAAAACGCCTCACGTGAGTTTAGCGGTATATTTACTAAAAGCGGGTGGTTTTTCAAAAAATTCATTTCTTGGCTTGATTCCAGTTGTCTATGGAAATTGCATTCCCACATTTCGATAATTTCGTATCCATAGGAACGCAACCGCTCAGTTTTTGCTACAGTCGCATCATACCTACGATTAAGGGTATCATTTTTGTCATCATGTAGAGGATAATCACGGTTATGCTTCAAGCAAGTAGGGTGTCCATGGTAATAGCATCCGTGAAACTCAAAAACCTGATTAGTGTCAGGGCAATATCCATCTACTTTTACTCCGTTTAACGTTACCTCTCTTTGATTAGCAGCTTGCTGAATCATAATTTTACGACTGTGCTCTTCCCATATAAGCCACTGTATCGCTATTTTTGATTGATTATCTGCATTTCTGTAACTGCTTCTGGGTATAACACCAATCGAATCAGGCTCAAGAAAATTGCGACGGTAAACAAGATTACATGTCGAAGCTATTGTGGTAGCTTCAATGAACGGATCTACATAACATTCAATTAACATTAGCTTTCTAAATTTTAAACATGCTTCAGTTAAAATCTGTACATCAGACATACAATAGTCAACAATATCACGTTGCATGTTAAATTCATCGTTTTTATGATCGTCATACCATTTAAGAAAAGTCTCTCGCGCCTCAGTTTTCATAGCATCAGGGTTGTAGTATTCAATGGCTGGCAGTGTCCCGACATATTTCTCGTTTTCAGTCGTATTGAATAAATGGGGGAAATAGCCTTTTTTAAATTCTTCTTCTTCTTCGATGGCTCTACGGCCCAATTCGAGCCTTGGCCTCCTTCAGCTTCTTCCTCCAGACGTCTCTCTGCTCCGCAGCTTGTCTCCAGTTTCTTGTGTTGAGCAGTTTCGCTGCATCGGTCTTAACATTATCTTCCCATCTTGACCGTGGTTTGCCAACTGGTCTTTTGCCATCTGGTAGTAGATATAGGGATTTTTTTGGTATCCTTGAGTCATCCATTCTTTGGACATGGCCGGCCCAACGTAAACGCAGTAGCTTGGCATGGGTCGAAAGTTTACATTCTTTGTATAATTCGTACAATTCGTGATTGTAGCGTATTCTCCATGCATTGTCTTCATTAATTGGGCCGTATATCCTTCGGAGAACCTTCCTCTCAAATATATCCAACTTGTCGGCGGATTTTTGGGAGATGCTCCATGCTTCACAACCATACGTAGCTACTGTACGTATGATGGTTTTGTAGACTCTAATTTTTGTTTTTCTGTGGATGTCTCTGGATTTCATTACTGGCAGTAGTGAGAAGTATGTTCTGTTTGCGGCGTTTATTCTTCTTTGTACGTCTATCGTTTCATCGTTGTCTTCACTGACTGTGGACCCCAGGTAGTTAAATTGGCTTACCCGTTCGAAGTTATATTCCCCCCAGGTGGTGTTGTGGCTTCTTCTTCTTCTTTCCACCCTTGACTGAATTAGAATCTTGCTCTTCTCTGCATTTATTTGCAGCCCTATATGTTTAGCTCCATCTTCTAATTCTGTGAATACTTCTCTAAGGTATAACAGTGATCTGGCAAGGCAGTTTATGTCGTCGGCATATCCTGCCAACTGTTTTGATTTGTTAAGCAGGGTTGCGTTCGCATCAATGTTTACTTTGCGAATTACTCCTTCAAGGCAGAGATTAAATAGCATGGGTGCCAGCCCATCGCCCTGCTTTAAGCCTTGCTTGACTGGGAAGGACTCCGTCAATTCTCCTTGTATTCTGACTGCACACCTTGTATTTTCCATTGTCATTTTAGTCAGTTTCACTATCTTTAGGGGTATGTTTAGGTCCAGCATTGTCGCATACATTTTTTCCCTGTCGATGCTGTCGTATGCTTGTTTAAAGTCGATGAAAAGTTGATACACGTCGATGTTGTATTCCCAGCATTTTCGGAGGATTTGCCTTATTGAAAAAAGTTGATCCATCGTTGACCTATTTCTTCTGAATCCAGCTTGGTATTCACTTATTACGGCTTCTGCATAAGGTTCCAGTCTGGCCTTTTTTAAATACCGGCGGTAAATCAAACGCCTTAGGTAATTGAGATAGAGCCATAGGGAAATAATTCAATGAATCTATAAATTTTATATTACCCAGCTGCATCATAATTATTTTTGTTCCTCGCATTATAAGTTGGGGTTTCAAATTACTTTGTAGCAATATATAATTTAGTATAAATTGGTGGTCAAACGCCTGCCCATTATGTGCTAGAACCACTACCTTTTTGAATTTCTTACGGAGCTCCAATAAATTTTTTAGAAAAGTGCTAATTACATTGGATTGGTAAATCTGAAGTCTAAATCCGCATTTTTGACAGAAAACTAATTTGTTCACTTCAATACATAGATCACATCGTTTAGCGAGAACACATAAATTTGGCTCATGCAGTTTAATATCACCAATTGTCTCTTTTTCTCCTATTACCTTTTCCTGACGTGTTTCTAGATCGTAGAATACAAAAATAGTGTCCTTCGTTTGGGGTTTGCATCTATTTGGTTGTATATAACAAAGATGTCCTTGTTGCACATGTTTATCACATATTTTACAAAAATATCCCCCACAGGTGTGGACTTTATCTGCTTGAAATGTTTTTAGACAACCCTTACATTTTTTTACCTGCTCGCAAACACTATTTTTGTTGTTTAAAGATCCCGATGCTTTGTGATTATTAAAACAGCTTTGTCCTCTAAAGCTTCGATTGCAATCTTTGCACAAAATTTCGTTGCGGGCATCTTTAGCACATGCAGGAGCTTGTTGACAACAAAAACACGTTCCACCACATCTATGTTCATTTTTGTGATCGTATGGTACATTACATCGTTCACAAAAATAGTGACAACAAAATGCAGCAGTCAAGGAAGTTATGACGTTATAGTGGTTGTTATAGTACAATAAATTTAATCGTTTTCCATCATTTTGCCCTTCAAAAATTAAATCTCTCCCCTTGGTACCATACTGATAAACAACAATTTTATAATCTTTCAGATAAGTTTGAAATTTCTGAAGTTCCGGGATTCCTGCACCATTCATCGGTATATGTATTTTAGATTCTGTTAGCAGTGCAGCAGCTCGTCGTGTTTGTATTTGACCTATATTTTGTCTTACTTTTTTATAATGTATTTCCTTTTCAATGTTAGAAATTGCTACAATTAAAGCTCTGGGCAGACACAGGTTATCTTTATTTTGAATGGTAACAATTCCCCTTTTTTTAGCACATTCTTCATCAAATGTGTTATATTTCCTTCCATGGTCTCTTCCTCTCCCTTGCGGTAGTCGGACTGATGTCACACTCAAACAAAATGTATCAGTATTTACTCCTTCAGAATTGCTCTGAAAAATTTTACCAATCATTTCCCATACATCGCTTACTTTAACCTCAGATGCTAATTTATAATTTAACCACCCTGGGCCTCTCTCCATGAAACTCTCTCCACAAAAAGTAAACCCGACATAATCTTCTGGGTGAAGTCCTATCATGGCATGCTGAACAATATCGTCAACCGCACTCTTGAACCATGATAAAGGCTCTACATTCATAGGCGGTGTGTTTATTTTAAAATTAACTTTTCGACCACGTACATTGAAACGCCTTACATGAGTAATGATGTCGCTCGCAATGATAAATTTAGACATCTTTTATTTTTTAGTTGTAGAGAATACACTGTAACAAAAAGTCAACACAGTGTTTTTAACGTTCAGAAAACAAAATGTAATGATTAAAACTCGTGAAAGAAGATAGGAAATGGACATAAAACGACCTTGGGCGCAAGTATTTCTTAAATTATTTTAAAATTGTAAGCTTACCTAGATTATTTTTTATTTGCACTATACAAATTTATAAAATATCAAGTTCAGCACAATTTTGTCTTATTAAATTAACTTTAAAAACACTTTTGGTAAAAAAGTTTTTCACACTTTAAAACTCTACAATTACTAAATTATAAAAAACTTTTGCACTAATTTTTTTATCGCACAACACAAGTTTCCGCTCAATTTTAAACCACTAGTAAAAACTTCAGAAGCAAACTTTTTGCTTTGAAAATTTGCTTTCAATAAACGACAGTTTTTCGTGCACCTTTTATATATGTTTTCTTGTTTACAAAAAATAAAATAAAATGAATTTAACCTGTTCTAAGGTTATTATACAACATTTCATTCCATTATTATTATCAACATCTAAGTCCGTACCTTTGATAATAATTCAAGCGAGTGGGTTATTTCCTAGCAAATATGTGCAAACGATCCGATCTTCTAAGAGAACTGCATCCTATCGTTATTTATGGGTCATCAACATACACAAACGGTTTTCCATTCTAACAAGTACATTAAATCATCTTGCAGATGTTTTTCCTTACTTACTTAGAATTGTACAAATAAAAAAAAAGCAACCGAAATCCTCTACATCTACACGGTGCTCTAGCGATCTTTCAAGAAACGTTACTCCATTCTATTATTATTTATGGTTATCACCATCTAAGCCTGCTCCTTTGATAATAATTCAAGCGAGTGGAGGTTATTTCCTGGTAAAGCTGTGTAAAAAAAGCAAATGCAAGCATATTCTCTGTATATCAGCTAGAGTACTTTTATTAGAAATGGAGGGGATTTCTTATATAAGCTAATGCTCTCGAAATCGAAAATCAAACAAACTTGAGCTCTACAGAAGTAAAGTAAAGTAAGAGGCATTAGCCGAATTAAGTTAACAATTCGGTTTGTTTGTTTGTTTTTAAAGTTGGTGTAGTTGCAAGTAAGCAACACTGCAGAAGAAGAAGATATAATAAAACAGTTTGCAAAGGTAAGAATATTTTTAATTGTTTGTAGAGTTATTTTTTCTAATATGATTTTTTTCTTTTCATAGATTAAAAAAGAATGAGCAGTTTCGAGGTGGAAGATTTGGTGTTGAAGAGGAAACAGTCAACCAACAAGGGGTTGAAACGACATCTTTTTGACGATGAAGGAGGGATAGAGGAAGGTATTAAGCCTTCTATCAACAAAAGAAGAAACATCAGCATGCTCCCCTTCACCGTGAATGATGACACCAGGTACATCATAGATGATGATGAGGAAGAAGCAGACATTCTGGAGGAAATTAACAGCCTGAGATACAAGAAAAGTATCTCTTTAAAGGATATGCAGGTTGACCAGGTGTACTGCATACTTGACGTCCGCAGAGTGGATACCCAGTTTGGGAAAAAGGTGGTGGTTGAGTTGGAGGATGGAAATATATACCTCCCTGTAAGGTATAATAAACTTTCCGATAAGGGGATTAATTTATTTAAAAAGGGGAAATTTGGAGTAGTGAATTTGGGGGAAAAAGGTAATACCTTTGACCTCATTTTCAAAAAAATTTAATATGTTTTCTAGAATTAAATATATTAATGTCATAATCATATTAATAAAAAATAAAAAATGCTTAAGGAAAAATATTATTTTTAATATTAATTGTTATAATAAGTATTAATAATAATTATTTTTTAGAAAGTAAAATAAAAATGTTTAACATGTACCATATTGTTTTTATTTATTATAACCACACATAATTTTCAGGTTTCGTTTTGGACTCCTATAGAAGCTCCACTACTTCCCACTTAAGATATTGTTTACTTTTACACTAATTTTTTATCGCACAACACAAGTTTCCGCTCAATTTTAAACCACTAGTAAAAACTTCATATTAATTGTTGTTGTAATAAGAATTAATAATAATTATTTTTTAGAAAGTAAAAATAAAAAATGTTTAACAAATACCATATTGTTTTTATTTATTATAACCACACATAATTTTCAGGTTTCGTTTTGGATTCCTATAGAAGCTCCACTATTTCCCACTTTCATATTTCTGTTCAACAAGTAAGATATTGTTTTTTACTATAAGTCGTTTTTCAGGTTTCGTTTTGAGCTCCTTGCTTGCATGCTTGCAGAGTGCAAGTTCCATCACAACAGTGCGCGGAGGTAAATGACCACACGTCAGCTTTGCAGTCATGCGCGCTTTCCACTCTCGCTTTTTCTTCCGCTCCACATCTGTTGAGTCCCAATGGCAAGCCAACCACCTCGAGCCCTGCCCCGCCAAGACCCCGCCGCACCTGCAAAACAAACTAGAGTCCACCTGTCAATCAAAGTGACATAAGCAAAGCCACCCGCGAGTGAACACCTGCGAACCAAACTTGACCACCTGCTAATCAGAGTGACACAGCCGAGTCCCCAGCCAAGGACCCCGCCGCAGCCACGCCGAGGCCGCCGCTCCCGCCGAGCCCAAGCCTCCGACCCTGACCCAGTTCCCAGGCTCGTCCACGGCCAAGGCCAACAACCTTGACCTACATTCCAGCGTGATGACAGGTGATTGATTAATGACCCTGACCTAGTTCCGTGACCTAGTTCCCACGGTACTGAAAATTTTCACATGCCCAAGTGGCGGAGTACCTACTTATAGGTAAAGAGTCCCACGCTTTTTTGTATTTCGAAAGGTAGGTTGTTCCCATATACTTGCTAGAGCAATGAAAACTGTAAATTCAAAATTGTTTTTGAATTCTTAAAGCTTATTTTTACTTTTTTTAATCTATATTCTTTTTATTACACATTTCTTCGCCATCTAGATCTTCGGTATTTCAACATGGAATAACCCTGACATTACGTAGCCGATGTCGACACATTGAATTTTAAACGTAATGCAGTACAATGTGTCGAAAAACCCTGCTGAAATTGTAGGGCTTTACATTGAAGACAATCGTTCAATTTGGAAACTGCGCGTGATTATCGTACAATATATGGGAGGGAAGATCATATAGGCCCAGTGACGTCGCTCAGATCTTAGGTCACAAGGGAAAAAGGCTTTGTCGTGACTCCACTCAGGTCTTTTCTAAAATAAAAATGTCCAATGAAGTTGTTGAAGCGGTAAGGGAAAGTGTTGCCGATAATCCGAATATGTTGTAACGCCGCAGATGTCAGGAATTAAACGTGAGGAGGATTATGAAAAAAGATCTTCATCTCTTTCCCATACAATATGCAACTTACTCAAAAATTGTTACCAAGGGGCGTAGCTTGCAATATGGAATTGCCGTCGTAAGAATGATGGAGCCCGAGCCAGATTTTTCTGATAAAATTTTGATGACGGACGAAGCTTATGTTACACTCTCTGGTGGAGTAAATAGACTGTCGAATTTGAGGAACACACAATGACATTCGCATTGCCCAACACTCTGGGGAATCAGCCTCAAATCACATGAGTATAGAGGAAGTTACCTTCTTCTACCAAATGGACGGACGGAAACTTTACAAAAGACGGAACCACGAAACTGAAAATATACTGAAAAATATATAGTTTAAAAAAACCAAAAAATACGCTTTTAATTTAAAATGAACTAAAAAGTAAAAAATAATTTTTAATGTAAAATTTTTATTGCTCCAGCCAGTATATGGGAACAACCTACGTTTCGAAATGTAAAAAAGCCTGGGGGTCCTTACCTATTTTCTTATTTTATTAACATTGGAACTTTTCGTTAGCGCCCCACGCTTTTTTACATTTCGAAATGTAGGTTGTTCCCATATACTGGCTGGAGCAATAAAAATTTTACATTAAAAATTATTTCTTACTTTTTAGTTCATTTTAAATTAAAAGCGTATTTTTTGGTTTTTTTAAACTATATATTTTATTTTCTACTTTTTAGTCTATTATATGGCTTCTACCATTTTCTTGTCACCGCCACGTCATCTTGATTTTTTTTACAAAATAGTCAGATTACATTGTCATCCAAACTAAACGTGTGTGCAAAATTTCAGCTCAATCGGAAACCGGGAAGTGGGTCAAATTTAACTAATAAAAGCGTATTAAAATGGGATAAATTCGACTAAAGACTGTGGAAGTGGACGGAAATCAGGCGGAATTTAGACGGAAACATTTCGACATTTGGATGGAAGGAGTGACAATTAGAAAATTTCAAAAAAAAATCCTGAGCCCAAGAAAATTTCCCACCTACATAACTTTCTTTCTTTCTTCTTCACTCTTTACATTCCCGATTCCTCCTGTCATAGCCTTCCCTAGTCCTTCCCCGCTCCACTAAGCGCCTGTTATCGGTTAGTTGGCGAGATTCAACTCGTTTCAGGAGGCATAACACTCCACCGAATTGTTCTCGATGCCCCGATGTCAGAGTCGCGATAGTGATGGTCCCAAGTAACAAAATTCGTCTCATAAGACTCTACTAGTGTCTTATGAGAGGATATTCGACTTTTTTAAGAGAGTATCTCATAACTTACTCTCATAGAACACTACAAGTGCTTTATAAGTGCGTTGTCAGAATTAAATGGCACAATTATGAGAGTTATTTTTGTCTTATAAAAATACCTTAGCTCTGTTTGCAAGAATAACTATAAGCAGCGAGCAATAATAACAAGAGTGATTAGGTAGAGCGCAAGGACAAGTAAAAGAATTAAACATAATGAAAGAAGAAATAAGCAATAACATTAAGGAAAAATTCCAAAAAAAAATATTAACAAACGCGCAATGAAGATACGTTCTTTGCAAAAAGCACAAGAGTAGGAACGAAACAGAAATGTTCCTTGATTCCCTTCTTATTGCAATGTTTACATTTACACTCCACAGTTTCGCCGACGACAGTACTCTGCGTTACTCTTACGCCAACGCTAGACAAGCAAGTGCCAGACCTTGTCTCTTAGACCGCGAACTCATGTCCAGCTCTCTTAACGCAGACATCGAGCTCATTCTTGACTGGGGCCGCAAGAATCGGGTCGAATTTAACGCTTCAAAAACAAAGTACTGCCTTATCTCCACCAAGTACCGACTTTCCCTCTATTTTAGTGGACGGGGATAGCCTAACACCTGACCCATCTCTTAGCATCCTGGGAATGACTCTATCTAATGATATGCAATGGAATGGTCACATATACCAAATTGCCAAACAAGCGTATCAATGCCTAGGATTCCTTAAGAAATGCAAGTTCCTCCTTCAGCCAGCTGCTCTAGCCACAATCTACAAGTCCTACATTCGACCCCACCTTGAATACAACTCGTATATCTGCGGAAAAATTTCGTGTTGGTACAGCACTCGTATCACTTGATTACACTTCTATTGTCCCTTATTGTTCACTCGTACTTCCCTTTCATGTTTTATCTTTCTTTCACACACATTGCTTGTAGTGTGAAAGTAATGCTGCCTCCTTTTATCATGGATATTTCTTCTTTGATATTTTGACTTTTTCACTCGCATTGAAATTTTTATCAGCTGATCTCAAGGACAATGAAACATTTTTAAAAATTTGTTCTAGCTCATCACTCTTATTATTATTAGGTGGAGTAGGTGGAACAAAATATCACTGGTAGGTTGTGGCAGTTCCTTCAGCTTCTCCCTCTCTTCCCTTATCTTCCGACTTGAGCTGCTGTTCGATATTACATATACGAAACGATAGATTGAAGACGAAAAAAATAGATTGCCGACAGTACAAAGAAGGGCCTTTCCTTAAGCCTCATGTCTATTACATAAAAAATGCCGAGTCCTCCTTCCTAAGAACATTTCAAGTCTAAAAGTAACAAAAATTTCCGCCTTGTTTTCGCCTGTTTTAGTTTTATGTTGATACTCGTGAAGGGTAACTGATCTTAGCTTTGAGTGGAAATTAATAATTTCTGCCTTTTTTCAAACAGGATTCCGTCTAAATTCATTTTTCAGTCTCCATTCAGTCTTTTATTTTCACCCGGAAAAATAAAAAAAAAAATAAAAAAAAGCTTTTATCAGATAAACTAAAAAATATTAAAAAATAAAAAAAAAGTTTTTAAATATGCGTTATTAAGATGAATTAAAACTCATAAAATAATAAATACATACTAGAGATGCGCCGTATATGGGTTTGACCGAATACGAATATTCGGTCAAAAATGTACCGACCCGGACATTCGGCCGAATTATTCGGTTCCTTTTTGGCGCAGTAATATAGGTCTGCAAAGAGCTTTGCGAGTAGCAGCGTTCGCCCACCCCTCCAGCACTTCGCGCTAGCCCGGCTCGCGCACCCTATATGCCGCTCTTTCTTTTATTGCAATTTCTCGCGTGATAGCATCGCCAAAAAAATAAGGGACGAGCAAGAATGTGGGGAAATGACTATTCCATTAACATTGAGACCCTACGCACATTAGTCGACTGATTTGCAATCCTAGTTTCAAACTGGTTTCACCAATTCACCATTACCACGCTCACAACCAGCTGCAACCAAAATGAAACCTTTGTCGACACACAATCGCAACTGATTTTTGATCAATCGGTGTTCTCTGCTCACGAAGATTTTGTTGAATAAACTTTGACACGTACAAATGCAACCACGCAACTGAAACTGGTGACATTTCCAAGCGTACATGCGCTGCATTCAGTGACAGAAAATATAGAAATGTGTGTATTCAAATGCGGCTTGACGGAATATTCCGTAAATGGAATGCATGCAACGCAAATACCGATCTACTTAAAACATTTTCTGTATTGCCGCATCGAATGTGTGCTATACACAACCATCGTTACTTGATTTTTGGGTTATGTCAAGACCCTCTCAACTACAGGCCATGCAGTTGTATCAGGCACCAATACAACCATAGCTGAGAATGGTCCCAAAATTTGACAGTTGCTGAGAATTTAATGGCGCAGAGTACGTTCGCGAGTGTTTTCGTTATAGTTTTGTGGTAAAAAGTGGTAAATTATTGAAATTTATCGCTTTAAACCATACAAGGATTATCAGTGATTATTTCTTTAGTGATTTAATAAAAAAATATATAAAAAAAAATAGTGATTTAGTGTATTTTTGGTGTCTTAATTGTTAAGGTGATCAATTTATTTTACATTCGCGCTGTTTTTTTTCGTGTATATTAAGGGAAAATATGCTGAATATTTAATTAAAAGTGATTTTAAAGTCATTAATTAATTTATTTTGCAATTATTACTAAACATATAAGTACAGAAAAGTGCGAATGGAAAAGTGAATAAGAGAAGTGTTTTTCGGCACCTATATTTTTAATAATAATATCATAATATATGTATTAATCACTTTAAAATCACTTTTAATTCCATAACTACACAAAACATTAAATATTCAACATTTTTTTCGTAAATAAACATGAAAAAACACCGTGAATGTGAAAAAAAGTTGATCGCCTTAACAATTTGAACACTTAAACACACTTAATCACCAAATTTGTTTTATTTTTTTTAATGAAATCACTAAAAAACTATTCACTGATAAATCCAAGTGCAGTTAAAAGTGTTAAAATACAATATTTTATCACTTTTTACTGCAAAATAAACACAAAAATTCTGCGCGTACGGCTTCCGCGCCATGTTACTCCGGTGTGCGGTGACTTTTGGGACTATTACCACCACCACGAAAAATACATCTACAAGGCCTGTAGTTGAGAGGGTCTTGGTTATGTTTAAAACCCTGGAGGAAATCACACTACGCAATTAGGTGTTGCCGCAGTCGCACGCAAAAAGTTCTAAATTAGTTTCAATTAGGTCCCGTTTCTTTCGTCCCGTGTGTGGATTCTAATTTTTTTTTAATTTTTCATTTTTTGAATAAATATGGTTACACAAAGAATTGCTTGTTTCATTTACAAATACTACCTATAGGTCCGGTTCCAGAAAAAAGCCTCTTTAACATATGTAACTCTTAAATAATACTATTAATACTATTTAAATATTCGGTAATTATTCGGCAGACTTACCGAAAATTCGGCCGAATACGAATGTCATAAAATACGCCGAATATACCGAATACGAATGTTCGGCCGAACATTCGGTGCATCTTTAATTCATACAATTACATAACGCGCCCAAACTTTTACTTGTAATGTGGGTTAAAAAAATTATTTTAGACTTTTTAATTCATCTTTTTCGCCCATATTTAAAAACTATTTTGATTATTTAATATTTTTTAATTTATTTAATAAAATCTTGTTTGAAATTCTTTTTATTTTATTATTATTATCCATAGTTACTCGTTACTCACAGGGTGCTCGTATACTGCTAGGAAGGCTAATTGAAACGGAAGGGCGCCAGGTGTCTAGAGTATGGATATTTTTGACCAAATATGTACCTTTGACCAGTGATTGAGGTAGTTTTTTAAGAGAACGTTCTTCTCTCCGCCCGACTACTATTACCCTCTTGGTAGAAACATGATTTTATCAGGTTGTACGCGGAGGGTGTAGTCACAGGCCGCACTATTAGCAGAGTACAGCAACTATATTATTCCACTTGTACCTGTTGGCGGGGACCAATTTATGATTTTACCATTTATACTTTTACTTACCAAGAAGGGGGCTTGACCCGCAGTTAAAACAACTTTAAATCTTTCCGCAAATATTTCAACTGCTCCTTATTACGACTAATTTCATACAACCAAGTCACCTCAGTTTGACCCTTATCACTACGACGTAAAAAAATCGCAAAGTCCTTATTAGTATCTTAATAACAAGTCAACTTGACGATAGCAACGATTTATATTTACACATCAAAAAATTAATAAGACTATGTTACGCTTTCATTCATATTCTAAAAAAAAGTTAAATGCGGTTAAATTTCTGTCATAAATACGCTTTTTTCTGTGAAACACAAATTTCAGCACATTTTTTTTGATGAAGAAAAAATTATCGCGACCAATGACCTTTTCACTTTATTTTAGCAACAATTCCCGAAAATGAAATCTTTATAATTTGTGAATAATTTGAATCAAAATCTAGTAGAGTATTTGCTCTGATGGTGAATTGACTTGTTTCGAAAACAGACAATTATAGCCATGTTGAAGTATTTTATAATTGGGCTAGGCCTATTCTGTGTTGCAGCAGGATTGCCGCAAACTGTAACTCATACATCTCACACAGTAGAAACGTCTGAAAGCGAAGGATATTCAAGAAGTGCAGCGGTACATGAAAATTAACTATTACTGATGGATTTTGTTCCTATTATTTAAAATTGTTTTTAGGCGGCCATTATGCCAGGGGAATACTGCCCAGCTGGTTTTCGGTTAGAAAATGGAAGGTGCATTTCAAATGAGCCAAGATGTGAACCTGGCAGTGTTTTGATAAATGGAATGTGTTATAAACAGCAAGTTACTACTAGTAATTGCAATAGGTGCGGAGGTTGTGCAACGTCCACCTGTCCAGCAGGTAAAAATAGTTTTATATAAAATTATTACTTATTATTTCAAACTGTTGCTATAAATTAAATTATTTTCATATTTTCAGGCTTCCAACTTGTGAATGGTGTATGCCAGCAAATTCAGACATCTTGTACAAGCAACTGTGTGCAGCCAATACTACCGCCGCCCCCACCACCACCACCACCACCACCACCGCCACAAATACAGTGTCCGCAATGTCCACCTTGTATTCAACAACCATGCCCAGCCTGTCCCCAATGCCCAACACTAATAAGACCAGACCCAATTATTTTGCCACCAGCTCCACAAACATGCTGCAATAATCTAGGCTTATGCAACAACAATCCCAGCCCATGCCAGGTTGCATCAACATTAGGCAATATTTATCAAAGGTATAGGCGGTCGACTAAAGCTTGCCAACCTGAGAAAAATTCAAAATAAAATAGCGTTTACCATAACTTTAAATACCACATATCCAATGAGTATACAGTAAATAAAAATAAACACTGAGAATATATTATTTTATAGACTTAAAAACTGACAGATCGACTTTCAATATTGTTAAAAAAAAAAATAAAAAATAAAATTTTGATAAATATATAGAGTTTATTTGAAAAAAAAAAAATATATGGATATACAAAAATTCTACTGCTCCACTGAAAATATTTCAAATTATTTCTTCTACCCTTTGCATAATCGCAAACCCCTCTGCTAAATTGATTAGGTAATCAAATTCGTATTTCAATAAATATTCAAAAGGGTCGAAGATCATTTTTGAAGCATTTTTTGCTTGCTTAGCGTACCAAAATGTCCTTGAAAAAATAAACTTCTGAACTTGTGTAAAGATATTGAATACACGCGCGATGATCGTTACTTCCGGTTTTTACATCCTCTATTATCAAAGCGGTTGTCTGTTATCTCCCAGCAATAATTAAAACTGGAATAAGTAATTATCGGAGGTTGAAAACACAAAAAAATATAGCGATAGCTAAAAATTATATAATAAAAATATAAAATTTTTATTGTATGTGCCATAATTTTCTCAATGGCTTTTACAAAAAAAATCTTCCGCGTGGAGATAAAGCCTATGTAAAAATTTTTTTGTGTAACGAATTTCTGGAATTTTGAACGAAAAAAATTATCACAAATAGCAATGACCTTTCCACTTTATTTTAGCCAAAGATTTTATGAAAATACAATTTTAATATTTCGAATCAGTTTAGCTGTACTGCTAGTAGTAGAGTGTTTGCTTGATGGAGTAAAGTGTTCCCAATAAACCATCAAAACCATGTTGAAAACTATTGTAATTGCTCTGAACCTATTTTGGTTAACAAAAGGATTTCCACAAAATCATGGAGGACAAGTCAATACAAATCAACTTAATGGATATCAACATTCTACTGTACAGTTTAAATGAATATTTGGTGATATTTTCAATTAATATTTATTAACTTGATTTTCAGATAATATCGAATGAATATTGTCCACCTGGTTTCCATTTACAAAATGGACAATGTATTGGAAATACCCCACAATGTGAGCCTGGAAGCGTTTTAATTAATGGAATGTGTTATAGACAACCACTAAGTAGCACCTGCAATGAATGTGTAAATCGTGGTCCAGTATGCCCAACAGGTAAATTATAACATTTTTTTTCGTGTTCTCGTGTTTTGAATCGTAATATTAAGAAAAACATATTATATAACGGTCAATTTCATTTTAAGTGATTCAAATGCCCAACCCCAAGTACCAAGAGGACCGGATCCGTGAATTTTACCCCATCGGATAGGATACGGTGGTCCAGCTATAGTAAACTTCAATAATATCTGTTAAATACATAATGCATAACACTTAATTCATGTATTATCCCCTTTGCCGCCTCTTTTAATTCGACATAAACTTCTTTTACTGCCAAAAAGTACCGATTATTCAAATAATTGTATAGGCTGTGTTGCTATTGATGCACTTCTCTGGACTGACGTTTTCCTTTCACCCATTCTAGGGCCAGGTTAAAAAGTATTGGGGCGAGTCCATCCCTTGTCTAAGAACTTGTCGTAATTCGAACTCTACTGTTACTTTATTTTAGATCCTTACTTTCGCTAATGAGCTATTCGCTGCGCATTAGATCGTCGCAGCAGCTTTGACTCCACTTAACTCAACTCAACTCCTATCCTTCTATTTTCTATCCCGCCCGCGAGATTTTTAGAAGATATTATAATAAATATTTTTCGATGCAACTAGTTTACATTGAATATCAAACGCACACAGCAGCATGTATGTCTATAATTTAGTAGGGGAGAGTGGGGTAATTCGGGAAGTGCGGGTAAATAGGGAAATGCATTTTTAAAGGGTTTTTAATATTTTTAAGTTGGTATTTCGTGGTGAGTGGTGTTAGTATCGACCATTCACATTATTTCATGAAAATTAAACGCAACTACGTGTATTATTTACTTCGTAAGGACAATTATTAAAAAACGCTACTATTCAAAGTTTTTTTTTGGCTGAGGCTTTGCGGACTCCTAATGTAACAGTTTTTGAACCTGAAAACAAAGTAAAGATGCAGGATTTTTATGTGAATAAATTTATTATGTTATAAAATCATGGTATAAGTCAGTTAATTCACTCTCTGTGTCATTTCCCGAATTACCCCACGATTATTCAAAAAGCCGATTTTACACTTTTTTTTAAAACCCCTATAAATTATTGAAAAACATTATTATTAACAATTCCTATTATACATTACGAAAGCTAATAAACTAAACTAAAGGATGCAACGTTAAAAAATAAAGAAATAATTATTTATTTAGTTTTTATGAGCTCTTAACAAAACTGTTCCCGTATTACCCCACTCTCCCCTACTAATGTTAAAACTTACATCGATTGGGTTAAATTACACTATACATTGTTTCTTTTATCAATACACAAACCGGTTTTGTAGACAAGAGGTCGCAGGGAGTTTGTTTTTTCCTTACTTTGCCTTATAACTCAAATGTGTTTCCATCGCACCAGGCAGTTTTCGCTTGTCATAACAAACTTGCACTTCAAATTTTAAAAACCTAATTATATCAACAAAACTGGGGAATTTGGAAAGAATAGGCTGTAAAATAAGGAAAAAATATAAACATTCATTTAAGATCCATTTTAAACGTTAAGGATAGAAAGTTTAAAAATAACAAATTCGCACTGTCAAATTTTTTTACAGCTGAGAAATTTCCCCAAGTTGAGTACACTTGCTGAATAGGCTGAATAGTCATTAGCAAGATTTCGATTGAGATTTCATTGAAATCTCCTCCGAAAGGCGATTTCATTTTATATGCTAAAACATGAGATTTCAAACGAGATTTCGTCCGAAATCCTCATTTTTGCCGAAATCGGAAGATTTCGAGTGCGATGGAAACATGGTATTAGTAAATTTGTCAGATTTACCCATCGATCACACTGACACAACTATAACATCGTTCTCGGTGGTCTGCGAAGCCTATGAGAAATTTCACCCATCTTTCGCGTTTATTGTACAACTACATCGGCATCGTTACACGAAAATGAGACAGAAACATGAATATTTAGAGTAGTACCTACTTACATTATAACCAAACCTGCGGACCGAGTGATGAATAGTTGTGATTTACCCTATGAAATCAGTTTTCACAACTTTCAATTTAGTGTTGAATAGGACACGATTATAAAATGACCTTGTAAGAGGTGCCTCTTTTCTCTTTTAAGCCACTTCAATGTCATACTTCAAATGAGGCGAGGTGCCATTATAATGCCAAAATAACAAAATAAGCCAAATACCAACGAAGAGCTTTTTTTCTAATATGCATCAAACTGCCTCAGACTAAGTTAGAAACCTATGTCTCCACAATGTATATTTATAATTTACAATCTCACCTTACCTAATTTCAAAAGAACTACGAAAGAAGAAATTCTTGCCTCTCCGCTACGTATTTACAATCACAACTCACCTTATTTATCTTGGACATTATTTTTGAACTGAGATTTAAAAAAATTGAGGCCTCAGTGCAATTTACCGTATTGTAGGAGACAAATGTACTGCGTCGTGTGAGTCCGGATCAACCCTATAAAATTACAGACACAAAAAGGTGTCATACGGGCCGCGAAAAAAGTATATAGTACACAGTACACTGTAACTCAGTACACTATTTCATAGTTGTCACTGTAAAAAGCAGAGTGCTTTGTTCAAGTTGACGGTGATGATTTTTAATTTTCTAAAATTCACTGTTATTTATTTTATTCACTTTAAACTGTTACTTGTTTTGTTTACTTTAAAAACACCCCATATAATAATTAATCTGACAGTTTATTTTAACTGAAAAAACAAAAAGCCATCTATTTCTAAGTAGCAAAAGCTTGAAAACCTGTCGGAAATTTTATACGTTTCTACTAGGAGTGAAATCCCCCAAAACAAGAACAGGG
The DNA here is from genome assembly GCA_949987705.1 of Thereva unica. Taxonomy (NCBI): domain Eukaryota; kingdom Metazoa; phylum Arthropoda; class Insecta; order Diptera; family Therevidae; genus Thereva; species Thereva unica. The sequence goes on along the minus strand of OX465283.1, from coordinate 80,703,486 downwards.
GTAGTTGGAGGTCCTCGGGAGTACTCCGGAGTAGCAAATATCGCCGAATGGAACGCAGCTATTGAGTAGCCCATTTAAATTCCATTTCACGTGAACTTAGTACATACTAGGCTTTAACGGTGACGATTTTTCCAGATTTTTTACTCCCCATAAAAAATCCCCATAAAACGTCCGGAAAAAAATCTCGTTTCAAAATAGGTAAAAAAAACCTTTAAGTTAAATGTTTTTATTTGAAATCATAAGCTGTAGAAAATAATTAGAACACAAACATGAACCTTCTTGAGATTCTGACGTCTGGTAAGAAATCGTGCGATAGTATCCGTGCTGTTTTCGTATGTCATATGCCAAGGGCCACTTTGTGCCGCTGCGTCAACGGATTAAGTAATATTCTGGAACTTTTAACAGACTAAAATATAAACATGGGCGAGTAAAAACCTGTATAACCACTGTACATCATCAAATCAACCGATCAACGCATCGAGCATCGTTGAAGCTGGAAGTTTCCCAGATACCGATTTTCATTGCAATCGGAATACAATTGGAAAAATTCGTCGGCCAATTTATAAGTTTTGATTAAAAATTCGTTATTTAAAATTGACAATTGACAAACTCATGGGCCATATTGAATTTATAAGCTTTGAACAAACATTCGTTATTTGCAACCTTAAAAACCTCTAGATATCCACTTTCATTGGAATTGGAATAAAATTGGAAAAGTTAGTAGTAGTAACATAGATAAGGAGTCAATATATATTTTTTTTTTTTTAATATTTTGCTCTTGCATTGGACCTACATATCTTCTAAATGATTTATAAAAAAACATTACTGCTATGGAATGCTCTTTCACACTTTTAGTACCATAAATTTTAATCCTGGTAATAGATTGATATTTTGTGAGATTCATTATGAAAAATTTAATTTAAATCATTTATAAAACAATTACTTAATTTTTTCGCAATTTCACTTAATTTTATTTTTTTTGTGATTTCAGGTTATCAACTTATAAATGGATATTGCCAACCAATTCCCCCAACAACTTGTGGGCAGCCAAATTGCAATATTCAACCGACACAACCACCATGTGCGGTTATTTGTCCTCAACCAGTACAGCCAATAATACAACAACCCGTAATACAGCAACCAGTAGTACAGCCTTGCGTCAATCAATGCCCTCCCTGTGTCCAACAGCCATGTCCAGCCTGTCGAGAGTGCCCAAGGCCAGCAGAAATTCAACAATGTCCTCCAGGGTTTGTACTTTCCAATGGAAATTGTATTCAAATAACTTGTCCAGAAAAAACAACTTTTGGCGGTGGACAATGTAATGCCGTGAATACTGTCAATCACGTCAGTGAAAATAGGCATGTAGTTTTTAATAATAACACTATTGAGCAGCCTGTTGAGGTAACAATCAACAATAAAAATGTGGCATATATACGAGGAAATGACGGAACATCTGTTTCCGTGGCGCAACAAGCACAGCAAGCACAACAAGCACTGCCACCAGTACAAGGATGTCCCCGTGGAAATTGTGAGCCACAAATTGTGTACAGGCAGCCGGCCCCAGCCCCTAGACCTTCATGCTGCAATAGTGCAGGTCCTTGCGATTATTCACGAGCAAACTATGGCTGTTCCCGTAGATTTAGGAGGCAGAAGGTTGATTCGCAGGTTTTAAAAGAAAGTTCGGAATAAATTGAAGAAAATCGTTTAAAAAAGATGTTAGTGAAACACATAGATGTCAACAAAACCTTATAAATATACTATTAGCATAAGAAAAAAAATGTGGTGTACTGTTTTATTGTGATATAATGTCCTAGTGCGGTTTTATATTATATGCAATGCGATTAATTAAGTATACAATTAAAAAAAAAAATACTTCATACCCTTTACTTACATTTCACCCACACACTTGTGATTGGGTTGTGCCTTGTGACTACTTTTAGAATACCATGGATAGCCCCCGTCAAGTCAACTTCGCACATTGCCTCCAGTTTCGCTCTATATTCACCGAACGTCACACAAGAAACGAAGACGTGCTCTGCGTTAAATCTTGTACACTTGACCATGACGGTCACAGCGCACACATCGTGCTCCAAACTGACCCCACCACGTTTGGGATAAGTCTGTAAGTTTACCGATCCTTAACAGACTCGTCAAACTTATGTTATCCATTCTTTTTAACGCTGCTGCTCACATTGGCGCTGCGTATAGCAGGTCTGAGCTAACCACCCTCACCATCAAGATGCAACGATTCGTCTAGAGATCCCAGCAGCAATCTTAAGATGGGCATTCTTTTGGACACTAGCTTTCTTCCTTTGCACAGATTCAGTTTTGTGCTCAGTAAGCAAGAGTCAGGCCACGATTTAATCTCCCATACAACTTCGTTCGCTCATAACTCCATCTCATGAAGATGTCGTCCTACTAGCACTACTCCCATGTCAACTGTTTCTTTTGGGAGGCGATGCTCAAACACATCATTATATATAGTGAGGCACAGGAGAGGGCCCAGGACGGACCCCTGCGAAACTCCTTATGTTGTTCTTCCTATTCACGGAATGGGGAATATCAATTTTCCTTTTTAATTGAAATACTAAATAACAATTTCAGGGTAGGGGGAGGGCTGGGTTGGTTCAACTACCCACCCGAGCCCAGCACGGTCATCAGGCATTGCTGACATACCGGTTCATTTGATACCCATGTACCCAATTCGTCCGCCATCTTACAACATCCAAGTTAATTTTTTTTTTTCAAAAGTCAGATTGCATTGACATGCGAACTATGCAAAATTTCAAGTTCAAACGTCATATTCTCTACGTTTTAGTCAATTATAAAGGCAACTAGCTAAATGTCTTCCGCCATCTTGTGTTGGCCGCCATTTAGCATTTTGAATGAAATCACATAGCTAATTGTATTCTATTCGTCATACCCTTTCATTTGATACCCATGTTGGGGGTCAGAGAGCACAATTGCAAAATTCGACCGTCCTATTGGAACCTTCTTGATTTTTTTACAAATTGGTCCGATTGCATTGTCACCTGAGCTGTACATTTGTGTAAAATGTGTGTTAAGTGTGTCAAATTTAACTTCCAAGTTCCAAGATATTCTTACATAGTGGCAAATGAAGCGAATAAAAGCGTATTAATTAGGTCTAATTATTATGAAATTTAACAATAATTTCTTTAATCGTTCTCAGATGCTCAATACCGTCCAAGAGTGGAGCGGACGGCGGTTGACTTGAAAATAGGAATATGGAATTTTTCACACTGTCTTGACGCCTGGCTGGTACTGGAAGCATATTCGGACCACTCTACCTCTCGGAAGCGGATCCTTATAAAAATTTGAATCCATTATTCGATGAAGAGTTCATTTGGGTTGATGTTAGCACAAATGGGGATTCCAAAATACCGAGTTTTAAAAGAAACTTAATAGTGGCCAACTCAACCTACCTCCGCCACAAACTATTTCCGATGGAGTAACAAACCTCCCCTAGTTTTTTGTTGGGGATGAGGCGTTTCCATTAACTAAAGAAGGCATTTACCTAGTTTAGATGTAGATTGCTTTTCACATGGATAATTATATTTGTTCCAGAGTTGGGAACCTAACCAATTGAAGAATAAAAAATATTGAATAACTACAGCAACGAGTATCAAATCTTGATATGAAAATTGCAAGCAGCTACTTATTGTTAACATTGCAAGCTGCAGATTTGCCAAAGAAAAAATTTTCTGCCTCCTCACTTACTAATGCTTCAAGGCGCTATTGATATCAAACCCATAAAATACTTCCGATTTCATTGTCGTTTTATTCCATTTAATTAAGTTCAGCGTTTAATTTAATTAAGACTATCGGCTTTGCTTTTAAGATATAAATATTTGAGATTATGATTTTGTATCAATATTACCATACTGCTTTAAATAATGAACTAAAAAATCAATTTTCAATATAAAAAAAATGCTCTAAAGGAAGTTCAATTTGCATCGAATTGATAACAGATTGCGAATAAATGTTGCAACTGACCTTATGCATATTGATAACGCAAAATTTCAATAGATATTTTTTAATTATAAAAACTTATATAAAGGGTAATCCCGTATAGAGGCACAACTTAAAATTATTTTAGTTGTTTCTTACATCGATACGAAATGAAGTTGAGTAGTTTTAAGTGGATTCTGTTAATTGTGACAATAATTCCTTGTATCAAAGGACATGGACAAAGCTGTCCCCCTGGATATCAATTCATATATAATCAATGTGTAGTGATCTCAACTCAAATACAGTGCCCATACGGAAGTATACTGGATGGTCAACGATGCATTCAGCCTAATGGAAATTGTTACTCGTATTGTAATCAAGGTGAAAATTGTTTTTCGTGAAAATTTAGTTAAACACAATAAAATTTGTGATGCAAATGTAAACTGCTTTAGATAAAGTTAAAAATGCTTTATTACAGGTACAAAATTTTAATATCTATATTAAAGAGTTTATAACTTGTATAAGAGCATGTCATAAAACCAGAAGTGTTTTAATTGCCGATTAAATAGTAAAATATAAAATTAACTTTTGAAAATTGTGATGTGACATTATTTTTCTGTTGTTTTAAAATACTAACAATGTACCTACTATTTCTCTGGCCACCTCTGTATGTATCTTGTATCTAAACAAATCTCGCAACTTGATTTTGACAAACTTTAATGTACCCGATCAACTTCAAATTTTGAAAATATGAATAGCGACAATGGAATCTGAAAATTTGTAAAAAAAAATCAACATGGCAGTTCCAAGAAGGCCGAATTTGGCAATTATGTTCCCGACTCCCGACATGGCTATCAAATGGAAGGGTATGACAAGTAGAATACTATTAATTGTGTGCAGTCATTCCAAATTCAAAAAGGGCGGTTTACCTTTTTGTTTTTAACTCCTTCGGCATGGGTATCAAAATGAAAGTAAATGACGAGCATAGTACAGGAAGCTGTGTGAGGTCATTTTAAATCTAGTATGGCGGAAAACATAATGCTTACTTACTTACTTATGCTTCTTTAATCCCTCATGGGTCATAGGGCGGGAACAGTTGCCTTCAAGCCGACTCTGTTTTCTCTAAATATAAAACTATAACTGAACTGTTTACATCATTTAAAAACAAAATGGCGAATGTTTAAAAATTTCTCAATCGATAAGTGAGATTTTTTTCTAATCTAAAAGTGTTGTGTTATAGATTTTTGAAATTTGATTTTTTGGCTATTGTACATTGTGGTCGAATACTTAAGGCAGTTTTCTGTAAATTTTCAGGTCAAAATATCCACCCGTTCAAAATTTACAGTAACATCAGTTGACGGTCGCAACAACGGATGAGAGGAGAGTTGAAACCCTGATTTTTTCGACAGCGCGGTGTAAAATTACTGAATCATTCGCAGTTTCTATTGTAATATCACTTATATACTATGATTGCATTTAGCGTTTTTCCTCCTCCTTTAGTAATTCGCAGTTGGTCCAATTTAACGAACAAATACGTCAGGACACCCTTTTTTGGAGTGAAATATTATATATATACCATCTGAAGCAGTACCCATCGAGAAATTAATCAAGCGCTGCCAATAAAAGGAAGTATGTGGTCCAATTCATATGTTATGGAAGCTACACTCCCATTTTTTGCTTTGTTTTTCTCAAGTTTTCTCTTATTCACTTCCTTCTTTGGGAAATTTGTGGTTTTTGTAAAACCGCGACAGTTGTGAAATACTAAGCCGCAAAATCTTCTTTACCCCATGCTGCTATGTCACCCCCCACTCTCGAGAATACCACCCACTCAATGGACGGAGTTCACTTCAGGACTCGCGAGGTGTTTGGGTGTCTCAAAGAACTCGACGTCAATAAATCCACTGGCCCCGACAAAATCCCCCCTATGGTACTTAAAAAATGTGCCTCAAGCATTCACAGCTTTGGCGAGTCTGGTCTGGTTGCTCTAGATATATCAAAGGCTTTTGATAAAGTATGGCACCCAGCTCTGTTGAATAAACTCCAAGCTATTGGTATACACTTAGTTATAAGGAACTGGCCGTTTTCTTTCAGGCCGTTCAATCAAGGTAGTATTGGACGGCGTCGAATCCAACCCACATGTCATTTCGGCCGGAGTTCCCCAGGGGTCGATTCTCTCACCCGCACTTTTTTTAATCTTCATTAATGATCTGCTCTCAATCTCCTCCAACCCACTTCACTGCTTCGCTGATGACGGTACTCTGAATTTCTCTTACTCCTTCGACAAGCACGTGCCAGACCTTGTCTTTACCACCGTCATGTCGACTTCGATCAACCGGGGTATCGAATCGATTCTTCATTGGGGCGAAATGAACCGCGTCGAATTCAATGCCACAAAAACGAAGTACTGTCTGATCTCCAACAAAAATTGTACCGACCTTCCTCCATTCTCAGTGGATAAAGAGAATCTAACGGCTGACTCAACTCTCAACATCCTAGGGGTAACTTTAACGGAGCATCTGCGATGGAATGATCACATTTTCCAAATCGCCAAACAAGCCTCCCAATGCATTTCTCAAGAGATGCAAATTCCTCCTCCAGCCAGCCGCATTGGCTACAATATACAAATCCTAGATTCGGCCGCGCCTCGAATACAACTCGTATATCTGGGCAGGCGCCCCAAAAACCACCTTGGCTTGTCTCGACAAGGTGCAAAATCGTGCCCTCAAACGGTGATGGCCCCTTTCGCGCCTCCACTAGAAATTTTTTGCTGAGCATGGTCAGGACCCGATCAGGCATGCCTGATCAGGAAAGTGCAAGGCATGTAATGCAGACAACGTATTAGGACCTGATCAGGAATGCCTGATCAGGACCTGATCAGGAATGCCCGATCAGGACCTGATCAGGAATGCCTGACCTGGACCTGATCAGGAATGCCCTATCAGAACCTGATGTGGTTCGCCTGATCAGGAACTGATGTGGTTTTCCTGACCAGGACCTGACCAGGAACTAATGGGGTTTGCCTGATCAGGAACTGTTGTGGTTTGTTTGATCAGGATTGCTTGATTTGGAATTAATTAGACTATTCTAATCTGAAATTGTGGGGTGAAAAAGAGATAATGGGTGAATTCAAAATTCAAGTGTCCGCCAAAACACTGCACAATTCAGCAATTAGAAGTCTGTAGCTGAATTCTGCAGTGTTGCGGCAGTGTTGAATTTTTGATATCTATTAATAAAAGAAAGTGTCGGCTTGTGCGTACTTTCGCGCGTTGGATCCAAACAAGATGAGATAGAAATCTGCTTTTTTTGTAGATGCATGGATACCCAAACATCAGGTAACTAAATGTTTCCATTTTTCGAAATTTGAGTTATTATTACACGCTTTATATTAGCTTCACCTCTATCTTGTATCTTCTTTCTTGCATGTAAACAAATTTGGAAACTTTATTTTAACCCACTTCCGCACAACCAATTAACTTGAAATTTTGGACCTATGTAGAGTTCGCGTGACAATGCAATCTGACCAAAAACACAAAATCCAATTCTTTCCAAAACCGTATTAAAAACTTCAAAACAAAATTGTTTCAACAACGCAAAATCCAATATTTTCACCAAGCTGTATTAAAAAACTGAGAACCAAATATTTCACATAATTGTTTCACAAAACTTATGAAAAACACACAAAATCCAATGTTTTCAACCAACTTCAAAAAGTAAAGCAAAATTTTTTCACACAACTTGTTAGTCCAATCAATCTACGGAATCACCATGTTAAGTTCCAGACAATTGAAGGCAGGAAAAAAAAAATATGGGCGTGTAGAACACTTAATTTGAAGAATGATAGCGTTTTTTTTTACGGAACTGCATTGGCGAACTTAACCTAAAAAATTCGCAAAAGTCAAAAAACCGGTTTTTCGCCAATAAAACAAAAAGTTGAGCTCGGATCCGAAAAAGTTAAATTATAAAGTTATAGGTATTAAAATTATCTTTCAATTGATGTGGTACAAAATATTGGTTAGTGTCTTATACATGGAGAAAAATGCTAAAAACCGCTAAAAATCGCTTCTTTTTCTTTTATTTTTTTCTTTTTATTGATGCGACCTAGAAACTTTTTATTTGGTAAAAATGTTGCTTTTGGCAATCTGAAAACTCATTATTTTTTTTGGCTCGAAATTTTGCAAAATATGGGTGAAATTTCGATTTATGTAAAATAAAGCGTTTTCGTAAAATCCTTCGTCTACAGCTCCTCGACCTCGTAGGACATTTTTTCGAAGCTCTTTTTCTTCGTTAAGAGTTGGACTATCATGCACTATAAGTTAAAATTGGAGTTTTTCAATTTTATGTACAAAAAACTCCAACGCAAAAAAGACAAGTTTTTTTGCCGCAAAAAAGACAAGTTTTTGTACTGCAAGTTTTTTATTTCATTATTTTTCGACTCTAAACTACTATTTAATAAAAGTTTATATTTTGTTTAGAGAAAAAGTAGGTAATTTGGTCATACATTATATAAATGTATATTGAATCTAATATCTCACACTTTTATAGGAATAATTTGTTTTTGGTTGATCTACATGAAAAGTAGTTGAAGAGTTGCATGTTGTATTTTGAAGAGTTGGGTTTATTTAAATGGTTTAACGTTGGTGGTTTTTAGAGAATAAATAGGTAATTTGGTCATACATTATATAAATGATAATAAAAGTTGGTTTTTTGGCATGGCTTTTTCCAACTATAAAAAATTGTTTCATTTTTCAATTCTTCTCGACAAATTTTGTTATTGCAGACTTCTAGATTTAAATTAAAAAAAGCTATAGAAAATGGCCCTCGAATTTCGATTCCTGGATGCGGCGGCTATTTGCATTAATTTTAAATATTTTAACGTTCAGGCAATTTTGGTCATAGATCAAATAAATGTATTTTGAATCTAATGACTCCAACTTTTATAGGAAAAATTGGTTTTTATTTATTGGTTGATAAAAGTTGAATTTAGAAGCTTTGAAATGATTTAAATATTTAAACGTTAGCTGCAGCAAGGCGCACCGGGTCCTAGCTATCCAAAATACAGAAAATAAGCTGTTCATTGCGACACTGCATCTGTTAATATACGGCAATGCTAATATACGGCAAATATTGAAAGAAGTTAAAAAGAACCCGAAAATTAGTGCTCCGAAATTAGTTACAATGCTAAATGAATGTGAGTTAGCATTTTAAAAGCTAATTTGTTAGCTAGCGCTTCTCAATTGGGCTTCTTTGGAAAAAATTTCATATTTTATCAAGGTAATGACCCTAAGCATAAGGCACTAAACTCCCGCTTGTGGTTATTATATAATTGCCGTAAAGTACTAGAAACACCCCCTCAATCCCCAGATATTAACCCAATTGAGAACTTGTGGTCTCATTTGAAGAAAAAACTACAAAATCATAGCATAGCAAACAAAGAAGAGCTAAGAGCTATTTTAAACAGAGAGTGGGAAAATATAACCCCGGAAGTTACTAAAAAATTGGTAGAATCAATGCCTAATCGATTAAGGGCTGTTATTAAGCACAAGGGGCACCCTACAAAGTATTAAATGTATCTGGTATGAGAAAAAATGGTAACTGTACGAATATGAGTGTGAGGTATGAAAAGCATAAGTTTTTAAGTTTCTTGATTTTTTTATATAAAATTAAATTTTAAAATGAACTTGTTTTGTTATATTAGTTATAAGCTTTGTTATTATTATTAAATTAAAACAAGTTGGGATGTGGGTTTGACCCCTTCGGTCCACACGATTAACTTCCCAGTATGATGAACGAAGATGAAATAAACTGACTTCTTACAAAATAGTTATACGTTTAGCACTAGTGGAAAATTGGCTAGTATCAGAACTGATGACAAAGCGATCACAAGAGAAGCTAGTTCAAATAACTATAATACTAGTAAATCCACAAGATTTTTCTAGAGAATTTGTTTTTCCTGAACAGACAAACAAACATTTCCTCCGTATTTCGCTCGCTGCACTAAAGTGAGTGTTCAAATTCGTATTGAGCGTGCTGAAGCGCCGTTGACAAACTGAGAAGCAAATGACTTCATTTGGAAATTCCAAAGCTTTCCGGAGATATTAGCAAAACTGTAACTGTTAAGTGCTTGTCAGACTTGACAAAAAGGAACCAATTTTGCGGTAACTACTGGAAATCCCGGGATGAACCGCAATTTTCGGAAACTGTATCACGCCCGCGCGTAGAAAACAATTCCCCGTCAAAAACTGCCAATCCAAGGTTTGAAAAATTCGTGCTATTTGTAAAGCCTAACGAAATTGTTCCACGATTTTGAAAGGTTGTCGGATTTAGACAAGTGATGTTTTGTTCGAAGGCTATCGCTGTGCAGAACCCAAAAAGATCACTTCGTTAGAACGGGTCTCTTTTCATCGAGTTTATGAGATATTAGCAAAACTTGTCAATTTATGGTCTTTCTGACAATTAGCCAAAGTTTTTCTATTTAAACAAAGGCCCAACAAGGCCCAACCGAATATCATGAAATTTTTTTCAGAGTATTTCTTCGTTAATATTCTTTTTTCGGCACCTCAATGAAGTCGATATAGTTTTTAGTTTGGGCGGTATCGTGCAGGTACAAAAATCACTTACGCCGCTTAAACAAAAAAAACGGCTCGACCGAATTTTATGAAAATCTTTTCAGATCATATTTTGGTTAATACTCGTCGAACGGCACGTCAACTAAGTCGATATCTTTTATATGTAGTTCGCGCGATATCGTGCAGGTACAAAAATCACTTATGTCATTTAAACCAAAAAACCGAATATTATAAAAATCTTTTGAGATTATATTGTCGCTAATACGCTTCGAACGGCACCTCAAGTAAGTCAATATCTTTCATGGTTCGGGCGATATCGTGCAGGTACAAAAATCACTTACGCCGCTTAAACAAAAAAACGGCTGGACCGAATTTCATGAAAATCTTTTCAGATCATATTTCTGTTAATACGCTTCGAACGACACCTCAACGAAGTCGATATCTTTTATGGTTCGCGCGGTATCGTGCAGGAAAAAATGACCACATCCGTACGCACATACACACACACATACTTCCTCCCAATTTTTTGCTTAAAATGCTCCTGGGACCTTGAAAGATGAAAATATGTTGAAATTTTCGATTTCGATTTTCGGACCGATTACAATAACTTCCTATACTGGGAAGTTAAAAAAAGGATAAAAATCATATAACAAATACAGGTTTTCTTGTTATTTTAGTAACAATCATTCCTTGTACGAATATGGATGTGAGTGACTGTATAACTTTATAATTTAACTTTTTCGGATCCGAGCTCAACTTTTTGTTTTATTGGCGAAAAACCGGTTTTTTGACTTTTGCGAATTTTTTAGGTTAAGTTCGCCAATGCAGTTCCGTAAAAAAAAACGCTATCATTCTTCAAATTAAGTGTTCTACACGCCCATATTTTTTTTCCTGCCTTCAATTGTCTGGAGAATTTCCGTAGATTGATTGGACTATGTGAAAAACACACAAAATCCAACGTTTTTAACGAACTTAAAAAACTGAAACAAAATCTTTTCACAAAACTTATGAAAAAACACAAAATCCAATTGTTTTCACAAACGCACTCCTGTTCACAGCAAAGGTAAACTCGCAACTGTCACTTGTCATTTTTAAAACAAACAAATGGGATTTACGCCTTCTTCTTTCTTGGTTTACAAAAGCTCCTTCTCCGAAAACTTGGAGTACTTTTCGATTTTCGACCTTATAAAAAAGGTAATGGTAATGATGAGGATTGCCTGATCAGGACCCGACCAGGTCCCGACTAGGAAAACCTCATTATCATAAGATAAGGATTTCCTGATCAGGACCCGACTAGGTCCCGACTAGGAAAAATTGGTGTGGCATGCCTTACCATTGCCTGATCAGGACCTGATATATGTTCTGGTTTTTCCTCAGCTAAATTCTAGTCGGGAGACACCTTAAGCCACCGTAGGAATGTAGCAGCCCTCTCCATACTTTATCGCTATTACCATGGCGACTGTTCCACTGAAATTCAGGAACTCCTACCTGCACGGCAATACTTTTCCCGCAACACAAGACTAGCCCACTCGGCTCACCCCCATACCCTACAGCCCCCCCGTTCACGCACAATACGGGTTAGAAGTTCGTTTATGAATAGAACAACTCGACTGTGCAATAATCTCCCGCAGTCAGTATTTCCGAACTCGTACAACAGTTCAAACGTGAGGTTCATCGTCATTTTCTTCTTCACCCTCCAGACCCCCTCTAACCTTTCCTATTCCACTCTATTCTTCAAACCAAGCTTACTACTAGACATTGCACCATGAACTGAACGACATGACGGACTGGTAGTACAAAGGGTTACATCTAAGCTTGGTTTTTTCATACAAAAAAAAACTAAACAATAATCCACTGTAGATGCATTTTTAGATCGTCTACCGAATGCAATTAGCATTCCAGGTGTCTTTGGCAATTTCTCATAAGTGATCTTAATTTCTCTATCCGATACAATTTTTAACCTCTTCTCATAGATTTTCTATCGGCCGTAGATCTGGACTGGTCATTATCCTGCATAAAACTCCATGTCATCAGACTAAGGTTGGTAGGTGTAATTGGTTAAACTCTGCAGAATATCCTTATAAATGAACTTGCCCATTCTGCCATCAATTTTTACCATTGACCGAGTTCCTTGCCACTTGCCAGGACTTTGACTCCCAAACCATAACTTTTTTATGGGGTATTAAATTATTACACTCTCTCATCTGAGCTAAACACGATTAAACTCCAGATACAGGTGAGAGTAATATAAAGCGTGTAGTTATCCACCTGGCCCCGTGATATACCTGATTTCTCCAGCAATACCCAGGTGTGTTTGTTTTTCTTCTTGTGACAAAAGCAAGTTTAACCTACCATGAGTCGGTGGGAACTACAGAAGTCAACGAAAAGCTCACCATTGTGTTTACTACCCGACTAGAATTTAGCTGAGGAAAACCAGAACATATATCAGGTCCTGATCAGGCAATGGTAAGGCATGCCACACCAAGTTTTCCTGGTCGGGACCTGGTCGGGTCCTGATCAGGAAATCCTTATCTTATGTTAATGAGGTTTTCCTAGTCAGGAACTGGTCGGGTCCTGATCAGGCAATCCTCATCTTATGATAATGAGGTTTTCCTAGTCGGGACCTGATCGGGTTCTGATCAGGCAATCCTCATCTTATGATAATGAGGTTTTCCTAGTCGGGACCTGGTCGGGTCCTGACCAGGCAATCCTCATCTTATGATAATGAGGTTTTCCTAGTCGGGACCTGGTCGGGTTCTGATCAGGCAATCCTCATCTTATGATAATGAGGTTTTCCTAGTCGGGACCTGGTCGGGTTCTGATCAGGCAATCCTTATCTTATGTTAATGAGGTTTTCCTAGTCAGGAACTGGTCGGGTCCTGATCAGGCAATCCTCATCTTATGATAATGAGGTTTTCCTAGTCGGGACCTGATCGGGTTCTGATCAGGCAATCCTCCTCTTATGATAATGAGGTTTTCCTAGTCGGGACCTGGTCGGGTCCTGACCAGGCAATCCTCATCTTATGATAATGAGGTTTCCCTAGTCGGGACCTGGTCGGGTTCTGATCAGGCAATCCTCATCTTATGATAATGAGGTTTTCCTAGTCGGGACCTGGTCGGGTTCTGATCAGGCAATCCTTATCTTATGTTAATGAGGTTTTCCTAGTCAGGAACTGGTCGGGTCCTGATCAGGCAATCCTCATCTTATGATAATGAGGTTTTCCTAGTCGGGACCTGGTCGGGTTCTGATCAGGCAATCCTCATCTTATGATAATGAAGTTTTCCTAGCCGGGTGGTGGTTATTACATTGTAATTAACTAGTTTTATAATTTAGACATGGGTGGCGTGCATAGGGTGCATTTTAGGAGGGGGCAAACTTTGACCTTGAGATTTGACCCCCTTAGGGGCAAATGCGGATTTTCTTTTTATTTTTTGCGTGTAGTACGCTTCAAGACGAAAATTTTGAGGGGTCAAACATCCTCCTACCATTTTTTTTGGGGGCGTGGTGACCATTTTCGTAAAGTGCATAAGGTGCATTTTACCTGTTGCAACCATAAATAAATTTTTTTTACCCCCTTAGAGGCAAGGTGGATTTTTTTTTGTATTTTTCCCATGTAGTAGGCACCGTTACGCAAATTTTGAGGGCTTATACACCCTCCTACCATTTATTTTGAGGGCGTGGGAGGTAAATCTAGGGTCAATTTTAATGCATTTTTAATGCATTTTTTGAGGCATGTGCAATTCGATGTAATTTGAGGCCCCTGTAAGGTGCAATGACCTTCTATCGATTGATTAGTAATTATTACATTGTAATTAACTAGTTTTATAATTTAGACATGGGTGGCGTGCATAGGGTGCATTTTAGGAGGGGGCAAACTTTGACCTTGAGATTTGACCCCCTTAGGGGCAAATGCGGATTTTCTTTTTATTTTTTGCGTGTAGTACGCTTCAAGACGAAAATTTTGAGGGGTCAAACATCCTCCTACCATTTTTTTTGGGGGCGTGGTGACCATTTTCGTAAAGTGCATAAGGTGCATTTTACCTGTTGCAACCATAAATAAATTTTTTTTACCCCCTTAGAGGCAAGGTGGATTTTTTTTTGTATTTTTCCCATGTAGTAGGCACCGTTACGCAAATTTTGAGGGCTTATACACCCTCCTACCATTTATTTTGAGGGCGTGGGAGGTAAATCTAGGGTCAATTTTAATGCATTTTTAATGCATTTTTTGAGGCATGTGCAATTCGATGTAATTTGAGGCCCCTGTAAGGTGCAATGACCTTCTATCGATTGATTAGTAATTATTACATTGTAATTAACTAGTTTTATAATTTAGACATGGGTGGCCTATTTTAGGTCCAGTTCATGATATATATCATGAACTGGACCTGACTTGTTCCCGACTAGGAAATATCTCATACTTTATTTTTTTATAACATTAGGATATCCTATTTTATAAAAAATAAAGTATGAGATTTTTCCTTGTCGGGAACAAGTCAGGTCCTGATCAGGAAATCCTCATCTTTATGGAAAAATAAAGTACATGAGGTTTTCCTACTCGGGGCCTAGTCAGGTCCTGATCAGGAAATCATCATCATTACCATTACCTTTTTTATAAGATCGAAAATCGAAAAGTACTCAAAGTTTTCGGAGAAGGAGCTTTTGTAAACCAAGAAAGAAGAAGGCGTAAATTCCATTTGTTTGTTTTAAAAATGACAAGTGACAGTTGCGAGTTTACCTTTGCTGTGAACAGAAGTGTGTTTATGAAAACAATTGGATTTTGTGTGTTTTTCATAAGTTCTGTGAAACAATTATGTGAAATATTTGGTTCTCAGTTTTTTAATACAGCTTGGTGAAAATATTGGATTTTGCGTTGTTGAAACAATTTTGTTTTGAAGTTTTTAATACGGTTTGTGGAAAGAAATGGATTTTGTGTTTTTAATAAGTGCAAAGTGCCGAAAATGTCAAGAAATCATCGAGCGTGTACAATCCGTGAACTTAATCGGCAAAGAGTGCGCCGACATCGTATAGCTTTAAATACAAGAATCAGGTTCTGATAAGGCATTCCTGATCAGGTCCAGGTCAGGCATTCCTGATCAGGTCCTGATCGGGCATTCCTGATCAGGTCCTGATATGTTATCTGCATTACATACCTTGCACTTTCCTGATCAGGCATGCCTGATCGGGTCCTGACCATGTTCAGCAAAAAATTTCTAGTCGGGTAGCCTAGCTTATGCATTGATTTCCAATTCTATATGGATTTGTTGTTCGGACATATTTATATTGTTATTTGAAGAGGGGATTAATTTCATTTCTTAATTCGCACTTTTGTCTTGTGATTATTTTCGCATTAAAAAATTAATAGGTTTTTATCAGCTTCACTTGTAGTAACTGTGTAATAAAATCTTGGAAGTTAAATTTGACGCACTCCCCGGTTTCCGATTGAGCTGAAATTTTACATACATACATGCTTAGTTTGGATGATAATGCAATCTGACCATTTGAAATTGTGCTCCGCGCCCCTCTGACATGGGTATCAAATGAAAGGATAAGGACAATTATACCTTGTTCGCACTGAGCCGAAATAAAGTGATTTTAAAATTATGTAGAACCGTTCGCACTAAATTTAAATGATTTCATTTGACAGTTTTTTCTAGCACTCATGGCTCATGGCTTCGTTTTTTCTGCCCGAATTTCTCTAGCAATTCCTTTTATAGCAAAGCCCATAGCTTATTTATTTTATACTAGCTGGAACCCGGTGCGCCTCGCTGCACCAATAAGCCAATAGTATGGCGTGCGCCAAAACAATTGGGAATCTCAAAATCGATGGGCACTGAGAGTCTCAAATCCCGGGATGCAAGTACATTCGTAAAGAAAAGTGTAACTCCGTTCGTTTAAAAACCCAAATCACTTGCTCATTTATATCCCTAATCACAATTCAGCGGTCTCACTGCCACTTTTGTCGTGGTCAGATGCTATGAGGGAGTGTTTTTGCCCGTAAATGAATTTCGAAGAAGAAATTACAATGCACGTCCGCTTGAACTTTATCCATACACGAAATTTTAATGAGGTGAAATTGTCAGTTCGCCGCCTGTGTTTATATTTCCAATTCTTTTGGTACGCGCTATAGCTTCCGTTTATTTTGCAGTTGAGGTGATAAGAATTTTAAAGTACAGTAGGAGCCACTTTCGTATTTTTGATTCCGAATAATATCGATGCTATCGATTGAAATTTCGCTATTTGAAATGACCAAAAGTTGTTTTTTTCAATACTGTTCCATAGATGTGATGCTTTCAAGGATGCATCCGTTCAGCTCATTTGCAAGCTTTGATCGAAGTATACCAGGCAAAGTTGAGCAAGTAGTGTCAGAGCGCCTACCATGGATTAGGTTTTCCTCGGAAATCTTGAAAAGCCCTGTCATGCGCTTCGACCTATTTCTTATAGGCCATGGTGCGTTCGCTCCAAAATAATAATTTTGCACGGATGTGGCAATACGGGAGTTTTTACTGTGTTACATGTAGGTGTTTCTCTCTGGTTCAAATTCAATAGGAACTTGGGTGCTCAATACACTAAACATCCACCATCAAGTAGCGTTGATGCAATTCCCGATGATGTCACACTTCACACTATGAATGGAGACAGTTAATACGTTCAATAAGCAACGTTTGGCAACATTGGGCGAACTTTTCAAACATTTAACGGCATGATAAAGAGTAATTTTTCCGTAAGAAATATGAAAAAAAATATGTCCCATGCCAAATTATTGTATGTTGAAAAATCAAGCACCTTGAAATCTATGCAAATTTCCAGGTACCATAGCTCAAAAAGAAAAAGCGACGAACATCTGATTATTGAATTTGTCGTCTTTTTGGCCGACATATTTTTTATAGGCACATGCAGCCGAAGTTACTTCAATCCAAGTTCAGAGAACCGCGTCCTTCGCGATAAATCTGATTTTTTCAACAAAATTGTACGGCAACTATCCGTAAATAAACTCCGATCGATCTGAAACTTTGGAAATCGTATTTTTATCGGAAAAAAACCAAAACAAAATGGATCTGACTTCTTTAGCAGAAATTTGAAGAGTACCTCCCATACAAAAGTTTCGGATTTTTCTATATCAGTACACTACAGCTACCCGAAGGTTTCGAGATAGCCTATATGTTATTCTGAAGTATGAGCTATATTATTGTAAAGTTTCATTAAAATCTATTCAGTAGTTTTTGCGTGAAAGAGTAACAAAGATCCATACAAACATTCGCGTTTATAATATTAGTAAGATAGCCTATAGCAAAAAACCTGTGTGCGTTGCAAGGCTTTTAAATAAAAAAAAATTATGTGTGCGTTGTACGCGGTAGGAAAAAAAACAATAAATCTGGAAAAAAATTCCCTCTTCCCAATCTTATCGGTAATTCAATTAGAACAGCGTTATTCAAGTAGATGCATCTAAACATGTAACTTCTCGGTGAATTGGAATTTTAACTTTCTCTTTTCAGTTAGCCGTTACACTGCTCCCTTCTTACTCAGTATTCGTCCCGAACACAGCTTCCTCCAGGTCCCGTTTTTTCCGATCGAACTTTTTGGAAGCGATAGATGACATCGTTTAACCTCGTGATGACAATGTAGGGGCGCACAAATTTGCAAACTTCGACTCTTTCTACCGTTTTTACTGTTTCTATACTGGTTAGAGGGAATTTTAGAAATTTACTACATTTCAGAATGTGGCTTGGGAAAATTCGTGCGTCATATTGGACCCGCAATTTTGAATTTATAAGCTTTGATCATAAATTCGTTGTTTGCCCTAAAAGCCCCCAGATACCGATTTTCATTGCAATCGGAATACAATTGGAAAAATTCGTCGGCCATATTGGCGCGGCCATTTTGAATTTATAAGTTTTGATCATAAATTCGTTATTTGCAACCTTAGAAACCCCTAGATATTCACTTTCATTGGAATCGGAATACAATTGGAAAAATTCGTCCGCCATTTTGAATTTATAAGTTTTGATCATAAATTCTTTATTTGCAACCTTAAAATCCGCCAGATTTCGATTTTCATTGGAATCGGAACACAATTGGCAAATTCGTCGGCCATATTGGCACGGCCATTTTGAATTTATAAGTTTTGACAACAAATTCGTTATTAGCGACCTTAAAAACCTCTATATACCAACTTTCATTGAAATCGGAACACAATTTGCGTGGCCATTTTGAGTTTTCGGCGGCCATGTTGAATTTTTTTATAAATTATAGCCTATATGTTATTCTGATATATGAGCTATATTATTGTAAAGTTTCATTAAAATCCATTCAGTAGTTTTTGCGTGAAAGAGTAACAAACATACATACAAACATTCACGTTTATAATATTAGTAAGATATCTTGTTTTTTTTGTAATTTGAAGAATGTTAAAATGTGAATTTCATATTCAAAATCAAAATGTGTCAAACTGACAAGT
This sequence comes from Thereva unica, assembly GCA_949987705.1. Lineage (NCBI taxonomy): Eukaryota > Metazoa > Arthropoda > Insecta > Diptera > Therevidae > Thereva > Thereva unica. Next base: position 80,684,495 of record OX465283.1, on the reverse strand, counting down.
TCACCATCAAGAGAGGCGTGTTGAATTGAACTGAATTCGATTTTTAGGTTTAGGATTGGCTTCGACATGATTTGGTTCGTAATTTTGCCAAAATTACGAGGTTTGAGATGATTTTGAAATCACAACAATACATGGGAAATCGCATGATTTTAAACGTGATTTCGGGCGAAATCACAAAGTAGCCGAAATCACGTAATTTCGGCTCAGTGCGAACATGGTATTAGCTGTGTGGCGTCATTCCAAATTCAAAATGGCGGTCAACTCAAAATTGTGAAAGTCTTATAATAGACTAAAAAGTAAAAACATAACCGATCACTTCAAATTTTGCACACATCCGTGGTTCGCGTAATAATTAATAGCTTTGTTCCAATACTTTTCCTGCAAAAATTTGTTGGGCAAAAACTTAGTTGAATGGTGGGGATAATTTTGTCAAAAATTCAGAAAGTAAGGAAACGACTTTTGGGCAATTTCTTGCAAATAAAGAAGAAGATAACATAAATATCGATTGTCTATGTGTATACCGCTTTTTAAGATACCCACACACATACAAAAAATTGTCAATTGAAAACTTGCAAGAAATCGCAGGACCGAAAACCTCCGGCTAATTCCTGCACGAGGGGAAGTGAAAATTTTCCTGCTTTTTCTGTCATGAGAAAGTAAAGAAACAGAAATTGGGAAAATTTTTGTCCCGCGGGATCCCACATTCAAGTTCTGGAACAAAGCTAATATGTATACATGATGAGTTGAATAGTCGATTTGAGGTTGAGTTGAAAATAAAAGAGCACTAAACGTTACAAAAATCATAAGCAAAACACAGAGATGCTGCTGAACACTAAATTCAACAACTTAACTACTGAACTCACGTCTGAATGCATTATTTCAACTCAACCCACGTAGTAGGGCCGAGTGGCGCTGAGTCGCCTCTAACTCAACTCGACTCCCGTCTACATGTAGTTGAACTGGGTTCAGCCTGAGTTCAACTAATCATGGATAAGTACTAAATGCATTCTGACCATTTTGTTAAAAGTAATCAAGCAGGCTGTTCCAAAATGGCGGCCGATTTTTGAAATTGTGAGTCACCGAGCCACGTGATATGGGTATCAAATGATACAGTAAGCTGGGTTTTAAATCTAATATGGCCGCCACCCCAAAATCGCGGAAGACATTATAATAGACTAAAAAGTAGAAAATAATAATAAATAATTTAAAAAAAACTAAAAAAACGCTTTTATTTTAAAATGAACCAAGAAGTAAAATATAATTTTGAATTTAAAGGTTTATTGCTGCAGCCACTTACTAAAATATAAAAAAGCGTGGAGCGCTAACGAAAAGTTCCAGTATTAATAAAATAAGAATATAGGTAAACGGCTCTCCACGCTTTAAGTAAGTGGCTGCAGCAATAAAAAATTTAAATTCAAAATTATTTTTTACTTTTTGGTTCATTTTAAAATAAAAATACGCTTATTTAAACTATTTATTTTTTTCTACTACATTTTATTTTGGAATATTAGTTTTAAATTAATGATTTTTGATTTGATTTCTTAGGTAATGTAAAATTAAAAAAAGTACTTTATAATCTCGTCGAAGAACTGTTAAATATCTGGAGCCTGAAAGTGAAATCGCCGCTGTCAAATACTTCATAATCTCACGTAGTATCGCAAAGTGCCGTGAAACATTGTACTTTTGAAAATATTTTTAATAAGAAATTCTATTTTAATTACTTGTTGATGTAATAAATTAAAAGTAAAAATTTTTGTTATAGGATACGTGCTAATTAATAACGGATGTGTGCCTATTTACCAACAACCATGTGCAACTGCCTGCCAACCCTTTACTACCCAAACAATTACTACATGCCAGCCTATTCAACCCATAACTCCTGCTCCATGTTGCACTAGTCGTCCACCAATTCCATATATTACTACACGTGCCCCAACAACTGCACCTCGAACAATAATTACTTGCCCAGGTAATATGGTTTGGAATTCAACACAATGTGTACGAGAAAGTTCAAACTTGATCACTAATGTTGGTATAACAAATGTGGTAAATAATAAAAATATAATTCATCAACCGGTCAATGTGAACATCAATAATTCAAATACAGTACACTTAAGAACATCAGATGGAACAATAGTACGGGTTGATCAAGCAGGGAACCACAGTTCTGCAAACAAGCCCGTATTAACTACACCAAGGCCAACAGAATTACCTGAGGAAAACTGTTGTAGTATAATTTCACCAAGAGAATGCACATATAGAACTAGGTGGCGATGCAATCATCGGAGATATGTTCGGTGTGGCGATTTTTGCACCCACAAAACAATTTGCTTGGGTAAGATAATTAAACATAATTTTAAAACTTGTTCTTACTGATTAATTATGTTCTTAGTTCGAGGTAGGGATTGTTCAAGATGCATTACACATATGGATCTGTGTCCTAGTTATTGCTACGAACCTTACTGCATAGGCGGCGATTGTGGATTCTATGATCAGCAAGAGTATTGCCAACAATTTTCAGGATCGAGCGCGGATGATTGGTGTAGTTAAAAATAAACAACTAAATTTTTGTTAACCAATTGTTTGTGAAATTAAATTTAATACAATTTGGTATTAAAGGAATAAATACAAGATTAGAGTAGTACATTTTTTGTAATTATTAAAATGGGGGTCAATGTGCTGACAATAGGTCCTAGGGTGTTCACATGTCCAGGGTGTGAAGACCACAGAAACTACTAAATACCTTCAGCAAAATAAAATCACAGCTCTGTGACCTCTGGGCAATGCAGGTAACTGTGACTAAGGTGGGGGAAACTTCAGAAAGGCCTCGGACTGGACGGATCACACGACAACGACTAAGGTAACGAAATACGGAACATGAATTAATTACATGGAATGTTAAGACGCTAAAGACTAGGAGGAGTGAGTAAAAGTAGTACTGATATCGAGTAAAAGTAGCAGCATTGCCAGAGACCAGATGGCGAAATAATAATAATAATATTACAGAACTCAGAACACATACAATGTTCTCTAATACTTCAACGTGCAAAGAATTTGGAGTGACATTTTTAGGGGACAACTCAATAAAATCGACCAGAATGCTTATCTTCGAAGAAAAAGGTCAGTTCTACGACACCTTGCTAAGAGCATTTAATCAAATTCCGTCAAACGACAGTAAGATGATCGTGGGAGACGCTAAAGCGAAGATAGGAAATGAAGAGGAATTCGCTGATACCATAGGCAAACGTAACCTACACAACCACACTAACAGCAATGGTGTCCGACTAATTTATTTTGCTACATCTCGCGGAATGGTCATTATGTGGGGCGCATACATGAATGATGCGAATGATTTCTAAACCCAGCTACTCTACACTCCTTACATGCGCCCCACGTTTTTTCGTTTAAAATATTACAAATATTTTCAAAGCTATTACAAATTCACAATCACAAATTTTCAGGACTATCTGTAAGGTGTTAGGAATATGTTTGAGGTTCTAAATCTGTATGGGGCTAGGAGAAATTATTTTATACTTTTTAGCTCGTGCTATATTAAAAAGTTAAAGCTAATAATTATTATCTACTTTTTAGTCTTGTATGTATCGCGTTATGCACTCTTTTCCGTTTGACTAAAATCGTTAATTTAAAATCGATTTCAAAATTTAACAAACATACACACAGACAGGAAAGCGACTCAGTAGGGAAATTGCAAGTAATTTCTCTGAGAAGCGGATTTTTGAGTACTTCGTCGGTTTTTAAATACCAAAGATGTACATTTGTAATTGATTATTGGTAATACTGAGAAAAATGGCTTCGGTGTAGGTGGGTTTGATTTCGCTGTTGTCTGAAAAGCGGAAAGTGGAAATGCTCATGCCATGGCTCGGGTGCTGTGAAGAAAATGGTAATCCGCTCTCTTAAAATGGATGCCATGGACCTAATGATGTTCTGAGTATTCTATATTGCTTATGGTGTTCTACTTTCATACCCTTTCATTTGATACCCATGTCGAAAGGGTTCTGAAGAGAATGGTAACCCGCCATCTTAAGGACTCCGCCATGGATCTAACGACATAGCTAATTGCATTCGACTTATAACGCCTTTTCATTTGATACCCATGTCGAGAGGGTTGTGAAGAAAATGTTAATCCGCCTTCTTGGGATGGCCGCCATGGACCAAACGATATATTGAGTATACTGTATTGGGTATGGTGTTCTCCTTATCATACTCTTTCATTTGATACCCATGTCGAGGGGGTTGTGAATAAAATGGTAATCCGCCCTCTTGAGATGGCTGCCACGGACCAAACGATATATTGAGTATACTATATTGCTTATGGTGTTCTACTTATCATACTCTTTAATTTGATACCCATGTCGAGGGGGTTGTAAAGAAAATGTTAATCCGCCTTCTTGGGATGGCCGCCATGGACCAAACGACATATTTAGTATACTGTATTGGGTATGGTGTTCTACTTATCATACTCTTTCATTTGATACCCATGTCGAGGGGGTTGTGAATAAAATGGTAATCCGCCCTCTTGAGATGGCCGCCATGGAACAAACCATATATTGTTCATTCGACTTATGATGCCCTTTCATTTGATACCCTTATCGAAGGGGTTGTGAAGAAAACGGTAATCTGCCCTCTTGAGATGGCCGCCATTTACCAAATGATAAATTGAGTATAGTATATTGCTTATGGTGTTCTACTTATCATACTCTTTAATTTGATACCCATGTCGAAGGGGTTGTGAAGAAAACGTTAATCCGCCATCTTGAGATGGCCGCCATGGACCAAACGATATATATTGAGTATACTGTTTTGGTTATGGTGTTCTACTTATCATACTCTTTCATTTGATACCCATGTTGAAGGGGGTGTGAAGAAAATGGTAATCCGCCCTCTTGAGATGGCCGCCATGGACCAACGATATATTGAGTATACTATATTTCTTATGGTGTTCTACTTATCATACTCTTTCATTTGATACCCATATCGAAGTGGTTGTGAAGAAAATGGTAATCCGCCCTCTTGAGATGGCCGCCATGGACCAAATGATAAATTGAGTTTAGTATAATGCTTATGGTGTTCTAATTATCATACTCTTTAAGTTGATACCCATGTCGAAGTGGTTGTGAAGAAAATGTTAATCCGCCTTCTTGAGATGGCCGCCATGGACCAAATGATATATTGGGTATACTATATTGCTTATGGTGTTCTACTTATCATACTCTTTCATTTGATACCCATGTCCAAGGGGCTGTGAAGAAAATGGTAATCCGCCCTCTTGAGATGGCCGCCATGGACCAAACGATAAATTGAGTATGCTATATTGATAATGGTGTTCTACTTATCATACCATTTCATTTGATACCCATGTTTCGGGTGTTGTGAGTAAAATGGTAATCCGCCCTCTTGAGATAGCCGCCGTGGACCAAACGATATATTGAGTATATTGTATTGCTTATGGTGTTCTACTTATCATACCCTTTCATTTAATACCCATGTCGAAGGGGTTCTGTAGAATATTTCAATCCGCCCCCCTGAGACGGCCTCCAAAGATCTAAAGGTATACCATATTGCATTGTCATCGGAGCTAAAGCTGTGTGCAAAATTTCAGCATGATAGGATATCCGGAAGTATTTGAAAAATCGATGGCAAAATTTGTTCCGTGAAGAAAACTGTAATCCGTCCTCTTGAGACCTCCGCCATGGATCTAACGGTATAATGAGTATGCCATATTGCATTGTCATCGGAGCTGAAGCTGTGTGCAAAATTTCAGGGTGATTGGATAACTGGAAGTATTCGAAAAATCGATTGCAAAATTTGTACCGGACAAACAGACAGACAAAAAAGCGAGCTAATAAAAGCGTTTTAAAATAGAACTAAATAAATGTTGCAGACTAAATCAGAAAGGACACTACTAAAGACCATCTTCAAGATAGATAGCTACAATAAAGAGGTAGTGAAGAGCTTTAAATACCTAGTTACAATATTGTCATCATTAGATGAAGAGCTGGATGAAGTTAAAAGCAGAATACAACAGGGCAATCGAAGTTTCTATTCCCTGCGTTAAGTAAGTCAATCAAGAGCGCTACACAGGAAAATTAAAATTTGAAGTTATACAAATTTCTTATAAGTCCAGTGGGTCGGAGGTGTGGACCATGACCCAAAAAGCTGAGAGCTTGTTAGGCGCGGAAAAATCTTTGACACATTATTGGCCCATTAAACGTAAACGGTATCGGGAGAATCAGATACAATGACGAGCTGTACCAAATCTATAAAGAAATAGACATCGTCAACTACTAAACTACGATGGGCAGGACATGTGGAGCGAATGCCGGAAAACAGAGCAGTGAAGAAGATATATAAGGGAATCGTAATCGGTGACAGGCCAGCAGGATAACCGAGGAAAAGATGGTTTAAAGCCGTAGAAACAGACGCTGCAAACTTATTGGGCTTACGAAATTAAAGGACCTAGCCTAGAACTCAAACAAAAAAGTTCAGTAATAAAAAAAATCATTTTAAAACGCAGAACTTTCCCAAAGCGTTGTGATAAACTCCCTTTTTAAATGAATAGTCAATTACTTTGTGACGGACTCCTTTAGTTTTCTTATAGAAATAATAAGACCTTCCTCCTATCTCAGTGGATAAAGAGAATCTAACGGCTGACTCAACTCTCAACATCCTAGGGGTAACTTTAACGGAGCATCTACGATGGAATGATCACATATTTCAAATCGCCAAACAAGCCTCCCAATGCCTTGGATTTCTCAAGAGATGCAAGTTCCTCCTCCAGCCAGCCGCATTGGCTACAATATACAAATCCTACATTCGGCAGCGCCTCGAATACAAATCGTATATCTGTGCAGGCGCTCCAAAAACCACCTTGGCTTGTCTCGACAAGGGGCAAAATCGTGCCCTCAACCGGTGATGGCCCCTTTCGCGGCTCCATAGACACCTTAAGCCACCTTAGGAATGTAGCAGCCCTCTCCATACTTTATCGCTATTACCATGACGACTGTTCCACTGAAATTCAGGACCTCCTACCTGCACGGCAATACTTTTCCCGCAACACAAGAGTAGCCCGCTCGGCTCAACCCCATACCTTACAGCCCCCCCCCCGTTCACGCACAATACGGTTTAGAAGTTCGTTTATGAATAGAACAACTCGACTGTGGAATAATCTCCCGCCTTAAGCCCCCCATACACGGTCAAATCGGCTGTACATCCATGCTGTACAACCAAAAATGTGATATCCCACAACTGTGATTTTTGGTTGTACAACTTCAATGGCTCTTGAAACGGCAAAAATATTCTCACGTTAACTTATTAAAAGAGTTACAAGAGACATCCATGGAGGATTTAAAAAATTTCCTCAGAATGGATGAAAAAAAAAAAATACTATAAATTATTGGAATTAGTGACAACTCTCATCAAAAAAGAAAATAATATGATGAGGGATAAAATTTCACCCAATGAAAGGCTCTCCGCCAATTTGCGCCAACTAAAGAAGGATGAATTACAACCAGGAATCGTAACTCTTACAATAGAAAAAATCAGAAATTATTACTTATTTTGAAATATATGATTTAAGACAACAGTAACAGTTAAATTTTAGCAAAAATAATAACAGTTATTTTTAACTATAGTTTTTAACTTACAACAAAAGAAATATTATTTGAAAACTTTTCTTTAGAATGCAATCATATATTTTTTATTTAATTTGTTTCTTCTTTTTTGAAATCCAAAAATTCATTAACAATTTTTAAAATTACTTAAATCCTGCTAATGAATTATTTTAATGTAATGTTTTTCGATGTTCGGTTGGAGCACTACGCCACTACTTTCATGCATGTTGGAGCACCGGTGACCACGCCTCCAAAAAATCCAACCACGCCTTCAAAAAATCAAACCTAGCTTGATTTTCATCAAGCCGATTGACGTACCAATTTTTGGTCGGCCGACCGGCCCACTATCGATAGTTGTTTTTAGTTATGTCTTTTATTTTTTTATTAAACTCATTTTGTTATAGTTACTATTCACTTAACTGTTTAAACAAAGTAATATTCTTTGAGTTGTTTTTGTTTAATACACAAAAATATTTTTTAAACTATTAAATTCACTTTACTATTATCATTCTTCAACAAGTCACACTATTTTCGTAAAATATATTTTCTTTCTGTATCAACAATTAATTCAACTCATTCAACTTTGTTTTATCTTTAGAGTTTCTAGTTACTATTCACTTAAAGGTTTAAATAAAGTAACATTCTTTGGGTTGTTTTGTTTAATACACAAAAATATTTCTTAACTATTAAACTCACTTTACTAAACATATTTTCTTATGAATAATCCTTAGGTTTAAATAAAGTAACATTCTTTGGGTTGTTTTGTTTAATACACAAAAATATTTCTTAACTATTAAACTCACTTTACTAAACATATTTTCTTATGAATAATTCCTATGAATAATGAATAAAAAGTTTTATTCTAGGGCCTTTACTTTAGAAGTTATAAGCAATTTTAAAGTTAATATTGGCCTTTTTCGATGCTTATTTGGCACTTTTTCATTGGAGTTCCGACTCTCGTGGCGTACAGACGTGCTCCCCGAGCTCTTGTTCCAGTATACAGTTACTCGAACCGGCATTTGTCTGGGCAAAATTGCTGACAGGTGCTGCGTCGTGCGTTGTTCTTAAGTAAATAGTGGAAGTGACTAATTAGAGTGTTATTATTTAGCCTCCAGTGAATAACAAATTAATTAAAAAAAAATATTTTTTTTTAATACTCCGGTAGCCTCTTCGGAGCGCTAGGAGTCCATGCCTTCGAGAAAAGACAGGCAAGTAAAGAGACTTAAAGGCCGTTCCAGTGCAGAAAGGCCGAGGGATGTGAACACGCGTTCCACCGAAGCCATGGGAGATACCATAGCGGGACCTGTTATAATGCAATCTCCATTATCTGAAGCTGATATAGAGAGGAAGTCAACACAAACAAAGCCAGCTGTAAAAACCTTGAATATAGACACCGATATGGACACCACTAATAATAGCACCAATTTAGATGACTGGAGTGTTGTTACTCATACAAACAAAAGAAAATTCTCAGCAAGACGAGGTACACTAGATAATAATAATCCGCATATTAACACACCTAACAAAGAACCCGAAAGTTACACCAATAGATTTAGTTTATTAGGCAGCAATAGACCAACCCCTGAACATAATAACACTTCTCCTAACATCGGAAGGAACACAGATGACAATACTAATACTCGCGGCGCTAATTTATCCGCAGGTAACCAACCCAATAACCCACAATACAACAAAAATAAAAATAAATACTGCCCTCCTATTATAATTCCGGTGGCCAATGTAATTAAGTTAAATTCACTCCTCTTCCGATTATTCCCCAATAGTAACCATAGAATAATTAAAACCAGAAGTGGCTCTATCAAACTGTTTTTGCAGAAACCTGAGGAGCACAAGATAGCGTTCCAGAAGTTAAAGGAGGGTAAAGTTCCTTGTCACACATTCACTCCCCCAAGTGAACGTTTTTTGACTCTAGTACTCAAGGGGGTCGATTCTGATTATTCCCCAAGTGAAATTCAAGACTATTTAACTAATAACTTTCCCTCCCTCCAAATCAGGGGTATTAAAGCAATGGAAACCCCATTCTCCAGAAATAATAAAATCGGCCTAGATATGTTTCTTGTGCATTTTTATCAGGGGACAGACCCTCTTGAAGTCGCAAAAATTAATGTAATATTATCCCAAAGAGTTACTTGGGAAAGATACAAAAAGAAGGACACGCTACAATGCCGCAACTGCCAAAGTTTCGGCCATGCAGCGACAAATTGTAACTATGCCTATAGGTGCGTTAAATGTGATAAGGCTCACGCCCCGGGAGGTTGCGCCAAAGTCCAGGAGGACCCCCCCTACTGTGTTAATTGTAAAAGCACGGGCCACCCTGCCAACTTCAGAGGCTGTGTAGCTTACAAACCAATAATCAGGCCTAATAAGCAATTCATGGGTCTCAGGGGAAATAGAACAAACCAAGACCTAAATTTTAATCAAAACTCTCCACCGGATCTCAACGGGGTTAATTCATCTCATCCCTCCTTCGTCAACAATAATAAATCTTACGCTGACTGTTTTAAAAACAGAAACCCTGCGCCAAGACAGCCCACTAGTAGAGATTGGGACGAATTTTTAAACTACTCCGATCAGAACTTCGGGATGCCGTTTTCCGATTTAATGTCAATGATCATTGGAGATTTCTTACCGGAATTCATAAACGCTAGTCCGGCCGAGAAGAAAGGTAAATTTTTGGCACTCTGTGTCAGACTTGGCTGCTACAGCTATGGAAAATAATAAGCTTAAGCTTGCAACCTTGAATGTCGGCTCGCTCATTGCCTCCAACAGAAAATGGTACTTGAAGGAGCTCCTCCTACATGAAAACTATGACGTCCTATTAATCCAGGAAACCCACCTACATGAAAGGGCAAAACTTAACATTAACGGCTACAGAATTTATAGAAATAATAGTTTGCAAGGCACGGCACTTCTATGCAAGACCAAACTCTCTTCCTATCCTACCTCAATTCCTCTCAATATTTCTTACACCGCCGCGGTGATCAACATGACCACTGGCCGTAATTCTAACGCTAAAATTCTTCTTATCTCTCTCTACGTTCCCACCGATCTTGGCACTGCAGAAATCAACAACCTACTCACAACACTCAATAACCTCTGCAACAGTAGCACCTATGAAGGAGTCATTATAGGGGGGGACTTTAATGCCAAGCACTCCGACTGGTCAAACTCTATACATAACAGAAACGGCAATGCTCTTAAGAATTGGCTTCAAGCTAACATCCTAAACAACTGCTTGTGCTTAGTACACCCTAACGGCCCTACCTTCCCCAGGTCTGCAAGCTGCATCGATTTCTTCCTATTCTCTCTCAGCTTATGCAGCCAGACCTCGAACCAAATTTGCTCAACCAAGGTAGCATTTTCTGACCACTATATTGTCGAGACTAGCCTCAGCCTCAGGGAAATGTCAATCCTACAAAGCATGCCCCAACTATTTAGAACCTTGAAAAATCTTGACTGGGAGATATTTAGAGAAGAACCTAGTGCCAAACTAGATCCTCATCCACCACCAGCTGCTAGTAACCTTTCCAACGCGGAGATAGACGACCATATCCTTAACTTTAATTCCACCTTCACTGATACCCTAAACCGTTACGCTCCCTTGCGCACCAGTCCAAGATTTATTGAGAGGCTCCCAGCTAACATAAATAAACTTTACAAAATACGCAAAAGATGGAAGCGGGCGCTCAAAAAGCTTCTCGAAAGAAACCTCTTTAGCCCATGTAGTCGCTCAAACGAGCTTGAGAAGAGAATCAGACTCCTATCCAAAATAGTCGATTATCAAATCAATCAGTTTCTCAATTCTAATTTTCAAACCAAATTAAAAAACCTTAAGCCTGGTCCGCACATTTTCAGGGGCATAAACCAAATATTGGGAAACCACCGACAGCAATCGTACAAGCAACTCAGGTTTAATGACCAATCACTAAACACACCAGTGCAGATCGCCAATGCCTTTGCGGATTTTTATACAGGAAGCTTCGACTCGGGTACGCCATCATATAACCGCACAAATAGTGAACTTGTTCTTCGGGAGTACGAGTCCCTCAAAGTCCAACTAAATGCATGCCCACCTATCTTTACATTCTCGGACGCTACCACCTCAATAGACAACAGCCTTCCCTACCCTTTTACCTCCACGGGCAAAATCAAAACCCTAATCTCTCTCCTTAGTAATAAGAAATCATCTAGTTGCGATGAAATGTCAAACTACCTGCTCAAGAAACTCCCCTATAGCGCACTCGAATTCATTACATGCATTATTAACAACTGCCTAAACAACGGATACTTCCCGGATGCATGGAAAGAGGCACTCTTAATTCCTATACATAAAAAAAATACAGGCCCTAACACCCCAGACAGCTACAGACCCATATCACTACTATCTAACGTTGGAAAACTACTAGAGCGCGTCATGGCCCTAGAATTCGACAGCCACTGCTCAGCTATTGGCCTCATCCCTCACGAACAATTTGGATTTAAGGCAAACCACTCTACCGAACATGCCCTTCTGGTACTCCAAAATGACATCATCAAGGGACTTAGACTTAAGGAGACTACTGTCCTATGCTCACTCGATATGAGAAAAGCCTTTGACTCGGTATGGCATAATGGACTAATTGTTAAGATCCAAAGAACTAACTTCTCCAGATGGATTGTTAAGCTCCTTGACAGCTTCCTCACAAACAGAACTCTTAAAGTCAAAATCGAAGGTGCTACCTCACGGCACGTGTTGGTAAAATCTGGGGTCCCACAAGGCTCTATCCTAGGGCCAAAACTCTTCAACTTATACCTACACGACTTCCCCCATTACGTAAGAGGGACGCGTTCAAAGGCCCTTCTGTACGCTGACGACACAGTCATATACGCAACCAAATCCAACCCCTGTATGGCCAAGGCTGATGTAGTCAACCATCTTGATGTCATTAATAAATATTACTCCACATGGGGCCTATCCATTAATGAATCTAAATCCAAACTAATAACCTTCAGGAATGCCAGCGGCAAAGGACTTCGGAACACGGTCAAGAAATGCAGAAATCTCAAGATCCGCCTAAATGGCGCAGAATTAGCTGTTACTTCAGAGATCAAGTACTTGGGTATTAATTTCAACTGCCTAATGAAATTCAACCAACATATTAAACTGGTTATTGCTAAAACTCGCAAAGTCACGGGGTTTCTTTACCCTATTCTCAAGCATAAAAGCCCACTTAACATGCAGTCGAAGCTACTACTATATAAACAGATTATCAGACCATCGCTGGCATACGGCTTTCCCTGCTGGTTTAACTGCTCCACTACTTGGGCTCGCAGCCTTGAGTGCCTCGAAAGGAAAATCCTTAGGCACTGTTGTTCTCTGAGATTCAAATCTAGATTAAAATACTACTCCAATAGGGAGCTTTACGCCAAGGCGCAAATAACTCCGCTGCTGACGTACCTACTCGAAAATTGGAAAGAGCGCACTAATAAGCTTTCATCACACGAAAACCCTCTTATTAGCAATGTGTACAGGGAAAACAGTGATTCCCCCATTGGCATTTTTTACCTTAATCCTCTAAACCTCCTTAATGTCAATATAAACCCCGTCCCCACACCTAATAACTCCACAATCCCGCAATTCTACGACAGCTTTGATGCGGACCACCACCGCGGATGATGTTTAAGATGAACAATCAGCCTTATAACAATACGGCACGTGATAAATAGCGCACTGTTGTAATAACTCAGTCTCTGACCCTACCTCGGATACAGTAGCGTCGCCCATCTAGAATTAGACCCAGCTCTGCTCCGTAGGCAACTACAGAACATAAGCATAAATAAGCACAGCTAGCACTTCTCAATTGATTAATCTCGATTAACCATACTGATGACAGATACTAACCACCACTAATAAACATATCTTCTGCAAGTAAGGAATAGGCCTATGTTATTCTAAGTAATATGAATTGTAAATAGCGGGCGCTCCCGACTCCTCTCATTAAGAGAGCCGAATGTATTCTCGCATTAACATGACCCTTGTTTTAAACGCAATATTAACCAAATAGCTGTACGTCTGGCAACCTCTTACCCCTCGTTTTGCAGGCTGCATGACCTGACATGAACGCGGGGGTGGCCGCTGCTCGTCATACAACTATAACCCCTGGCGTCCACGGGAGGTGTATATGGCTCTTATGCACGGGCATGTACCCTCACGCTGGTCAGCCCTAACTGTTGATACCTTCCGATAAAGAGGCTCTGAGCCAAACTATTCACTTGGCTCCGTAGGTATAAGTCAGGTTTATAGCTATAAGCAATTACTAATACCTCTTACATGTAAAAATCTATCATGTACATATTTCACCTGGATACAGTCGACTTAAGGTCTAGTAGTAAGATAATGATGTATAGTTTGTAATATTTATATTTTAATCGGAATAAACGTTGAACTTGAACTTGAACTTTGGCACTTTTCGACAAAGCTCAGATGGAAAAGTACTAAAAAAGGACGAAATAGAGCCAATTTCAACATTAAAAATACTTATAACTTCAAAACTAGAGGCTGTGGCGTAAAAGTTGTTGAACATTATTTATAGGAAATTGTCCAAACTTTTTAATTTTGGAAAAAAAAGTTTAGGTTTATCACGTATTTTTTGGAGAAAAAGGTGGTTTTAGTTGAAATTTTGGTGAAAAAAATACAAAATTTTGGCGACTCATAACTCCAAAAGTTTATAAGATAGGACCATTATTTTTACCGTCGTAGATAGGTGGGGGAATTCTGCGTACACCGGTACCATAATCATGAAAATGGGTTACACGGTTACAAAAATACAGGGTGATATGTAAAACTCTAGCAAAAAAACTTCAAAACGCCCTAGCGGCTAAACCGTTACGATTTCCCCCCCCCCACCCATACGATTTTTTGTTCGTCTATCCAAGACCTATCCACAGCCGGCCGCTTTGTAAGTTTATGTGGGACACCCTGTATATATATATATATATATATATATATATATATATATATATATATATATATATATATATATATATATATATATATATAAGAACATTAAATTGTTCTCTTTTTTTATTTATTATTTACGTAAAGGATAACTTTTAACTTTATTTAAATTTTATTTATAATTCTACTTTTTTTGACATTGGAGGTTTTTATGTGTGTTTTATATTATACATTGTAAGCTCTCTTTTTAAAAAAAAAAAAAACATAGGTGACTCTAATTCATTCGACGTCGAGAATAAGGTCTCTTTTATCGCACAGTTAGCACTAAGGGTCTTCCAGATTGTGCCTCCGGGTTTGATTCAGGTTGTGCCGTCGCGTCGGGTTGATTGTGACCGACTTGTTTCGGCTGAGACAAGAAGTGCATTTTTCCCTTAATATAAGGACAAAGATTATGATTATTAGTAGGAGAAGGATATAGGTCATTGTTTAATGATGGATAGTATGAATTTTGCTACTCCCAAGTTTTAGGTTCTCGTTTTCCTTTTGTTGACGAATTCGTCTGCTTAGTTCGTTGAGCTCATTATCGCTATTATATTTTATTAGCAGACTCTTCGGTACCCCTGGGGTAGTTTCGGCACTAATTTTGGGGTTACGGCTTAATGTCTCGGAAAGGTTTATGGTAATTTCGAAGGACTTCCTGTATGTCTTCCGGGTTTTCGAGTGATCGTACCTTTCCAAGGTAGAATATTACTTTGATATTCGCTTTTAAAGAGACTTCGGCTACAACATTCTTGAGAGTTTGGAGGTCCTCGCCTTGAAGGGGCGGTATGGCTAGATGTAGTGAACTTATTTTGTGCGTTTGACAAATCGTAGCAAAAGCAGTTAAGACAGGGGCTATTAGCTCCTTGTCCTTAGCGGTGCGAATGGGGAGTGGGCACCTACTAAGTATGTGTTTTTGTTTATTAATTGTATAAGTGTATACTTGACTTACATCTATATCTTGGGGAATATTTTTTATCTTGTCTCTTAGTTGATATTCAGTAATGCTAGGCAATAAAGGTAGGAGATAAAACTTAAAATCTATGCCTTTCTTGAGGAAAAGGATCTGATCGGTCATATTGAAATTTTCTACGGTGGCACTAGGTGGTTGTGGATACTGAGAATTTTGTGACGAGTTGTTTGGAGACGCCAATGTAGGTGTCGGCGTGACTTGATGCGTTGGTGCCCTTTTGGCTTGACTCCTGGTAATCACATTTACACGTTTCTCCTCTCCTTCGGGTATTATTCTGCTGAGCGCGTCTGCGCAGGCATCCAGCTTGCCCGCTCTGTATTTGAATTTGGGCGAGTATTCTTCAAGTCTTATCCTCCACCGCATAAGTCTGCTGGAACTGTTTTTTAGACCCATTAACCATTCGAGGGGTTTGTGGTCAGTGACGACTGTGAACTCACGCCCGTAGACATAGGGTCGAAATTGTTCGACCGCGTATACAACGGCGAGAAGTTCCTTTTCTATTGTGGAATATCTGGACTCGGCGAGGTTAAGAGTGCGACTCGCGTAGCAGATAGGGCGGTCTTGTCCTATTTCGCCCTGCGAAAGGATCGCTCCCAGCGCGTAAGCACTAGCATCAGTGGTCACGATAAATGGCTTGTCAAACTCGGGGTACGCTAAAATAGGTGCACTGATTAATATCTGCTTTAATTCTCGGAAGGCTTCGTCGCAGAATGGGTCCCAGATGAAGGGCTGGTCTTTCTTCAATAATTTTGTGAGTGGCCTTGCTATCTTGGAGAACTCAGGTATAAATCGCCTGTACATAGTACCCCTACAAAACCTAAGAATGCCTTTATGTCTTTCGGCTTTTTCGGTACTGGGTACGTTTTTACGGCTTCTATTTTCGTCGGATCGGGATGCACTCCTTCTGAGCTGACGACGTGTCCCAGGTATGTGATTTCCTTCCTTAAGAAATGGCACTTTTCAGGCTGGAGCTTTAGGTTGCTTTGTCTCAACCTCATTAGCACTTCTTCTAATTTCCTATTATGATCACGTAAATCATACCCATAGACGACTATGTCGTCCAAGTAGACGAAACATCGCAACCCTTGAAGACCGGTTAGTACCGTATTCATCAGCCGCTGAAAAGTGGCTGGCGCAGTTTTAAGTTCGAAGGACATACGATTAAAGTGGTAATGGCCGAACGGGGTACTAAAAGCCGTCTTCTCCCTGTCTACCTGATCCACTGCTATTTGGTGGAACCCGCTGGCCAAATCCAAAGTAGTGAAATATTTGGACTTGCCCAACTGATCCAGAATATCAGTGATGTTTGGCAGGGGATACGCGTCTCCGATGGTGATCTCATTTAGTCTCCTGAAGACCACCACCACTCTCCATTTTTTATTGCCGTTGGCATCTTGTTTTTTGGAACCAACAGTAGTGGTGCATTCCAGGGACTACTACTTGGGCTAATTATGCCATCATCTAGCATTTCTTTAATTTGTCTATTAATTTCATCCCTTTGGGACTCAGGGAGCCGATATGGCTTCGTGTATATGGGTGGCTTATCCACGAAAGTAGGTATGGTGTGCGTGAGGGCGTCAGTGAACGTGAGCCAGTCACCTTCTAGATGGAAAAGATCATTGTATTTTCTGCAAATGTCCAGAATATTGTCGCGCTCCTCGTCATTACAGTGGTCCAGACTGAGGAGGTTTTCTAATTTGTTTAGCCTTTTATGAACAGTGTCTTTGCCGAAATCGGCCTGGGCCACATAATAATGGTCAAGGTCGGTCCAATCGGGATTTACATTAGCAGGAAATATTTCGACGTCGTTCTCATTAACGTTCATTACTGCTACCCTCGTATCCACCCATAGGGCGTGTGATACAGTCTCCAAGATACACGCCTGGACCAATGAGCTTTTTGGCACAAACTCGTGTCGTATTTCCCTCGTCGGGGAGTTCCAAGATCATTTCAGATCTTGCTGGAATTATAAACTTTTCGGGGAGGTTTGAAATTGTTTGTTTTGTTTCTTGAGTAATATAGGGACCCGATGTTTTACCGAAGTTCCCGTCTTGTCGTTGATTCGCAGCCTGTAATTGGGAATGGGTGTTTATCACCTCTTCTTTGATTAACCTTACCTCGTCTGTGTTCCCGTAAGCGGTGTTCCCATGTTTATTTATTGTGATTGAGTCATTGCTCGATTTTCCTTTTAGTCGATTGTCTTCCACGCAGTCGTTTGACGTTACGCTGGTGGGAAAATATCCATTAATTTTATTAACTTTGTTAATATTATTATTTAATATTCCTTCATTGAGGTCTTCCCGTGGGGTCACTTTGCCTCCCGGGGGTATTTTATTAATTTTACTATCTCGGACGCTGTTCGCTTCAGCTGGCTCAGAGAGTGGTTTCGTATACTTTTTTATTGACTAAAGGAGCTTTTATGGGGGGGCTTATCTTCTTCGCGATTTGGTCTGTATTCGCTTTCTTGTAGATTTCGATTTTGTTTCGATTGTAGGTTGTTGCGTATTGTGGAAAGAGATAATTGTCTGCGAGAGCTGTCAACGGGTATGTGGATTACCATAACACTTCTCGAATACATGATATCATAGTTATACTCATTTATGAAATCATGCCCTAATAACCCATCGGTCGATAGGATATCCCTACCCCTTACTATATGGAAGGGATGGACGATATCTAGGCCGTGGCTACCATTGCCTGTTTCCAAACTTCCATAAGATAGTCAGAATTGGCGCTTTCGTCGAGAATGGTGGTGATCGTGCACCTCTGACTAACGTCAACCAAGCAATCTTCGGAAGTGGATGCAAGCTTAAATAGAATAACCTCGGACCCCATGTCGACGAAAAAGGAAGACTTCCTCTCCTTTGCTATAGAAAAGGGGAGAGTAATTGTGACTCCACGTTTCGTGATAGTGATAGGTACTTCCACAGTGACCTTTAGTTGTGCGGTCGCACTTCGGCTTGAACTTCGAAGTGGCGAGCTGGAACGCCGGTCATTCCTTCTCGCGTATCCTCGTTTCCCGAATCATACTCATTATGATTAAGGACACGTACCTGTCTGAAATCTGGTCGAGTGTCTGGGTTGAAATTTCCAGCTGGGGACCGATTGTCTTGACGTCTAACGGGGCTCGTCCGTTCGAGGCGTCTAACTTGTCGAATGTTGTTTTCCCATTGTCCGCCTTGCGTGCCTGCATCCCGTTGTCCAGGGCCTGTGAATCTCCTATTGCTGGATGGCATTTCCCGGTTGCGGTCGGAGCGTCGAGTTCGACACTCGCTGATGTCGTGATTTGGCCTATTACAGTATGTGCAGAACAATCGTCGCACTTCCTTCTTAACAGCAGTATTGCTGAAGCTTGGTATGGCCTTATTGCGATAGCAAGTTTCCTTAGTGTGTCCCCTTTTCCGGCACACCTCGCACTGCGGAATTTGTTTTGCGGTCCCCTCTAAATTTGTGTCCCTTTGAAATTTATCTTCAATACGAGAAGCTCGTTCTATTATGTAGTCTACCAGAGAGGTCAAATCCTCTGCGTCTCGTGCTTGCGCTATAGTTTGTAGCCTCTTGTCTCGCTCCTGAGCCCATTTTCGAAAGCGATAATGGCCTCCCTCTCATTTTCTCTGACCAGCTCTGCCCGGGCCCGCTGATCGGGAATGGCAATTTGTGTAGCCTTGTTTAATTCGCCAAATAGCCGCATTACTCGCTGCGAGTAATCGGTGGCGCTTTCTTTGGGCCCTTGTTTATCTTTTCGTAAGTCTTCTCTTACAGAAGACCTAGAAAGTTTGTAGCGCTTTAATAGTTGGAGCCTAAAGTCATCCCAGGTGGTGATGCCTCCGTAGTCTATCATATCGTAGACGGAACCTCGCACCTTAGTATTTAGGACATTGAAGAAGAGCGTCCTGTCTCTTTCGTCGTAGGCCATATCAAAGACGGCTTCACAACACGAAATAAACCGGTTCACATCATTTTTATCGCCTGAGAATTCGGGAATCATATCCCGGATATCGGATATAGACACTCTAACAGGTGTGGTGTCGTCCCTGGAGGGACCAGCATCATCCTGTTGAGCCATGGGAACGATTGGTTTTTTCCTTCGTGTTTTACACTGCGAGGGGAGCGCCGAATAAAACGAGGGATATTTTCGACTTCTCGTACGAATTTTGAAATTTTTTAATTTTTTTTAACGAGGTAAGAAGATTACGAAACAAGAAGGGTTTTCGCGGTGGGAAGAGGGAAAATATGCACTACACAAGGAAAAGATGCACTGTTACTCATTTATGTTAACTTAGTAAAAAAAAATTTACGTTAATTTAGTAAAAAAAATATATACAAAAAACATCACTGCCATTCGTTCAGTGAAACTAAAACAAATCCTATCGTTACTTGAGGAACCTTAGACTCGACGAAGACGCGTTAATAATATATTTGAACGAGACGTATTACGTACGTATGCTCTTGGCAAAAAAATTTTTTTTTTTTTTTAATTACATATAATTTTCCTTTGAAATTACATTTAGTTGTGTTTTTTTTCACATATGTACTTAATATATATATATTTATACTTTTTTTGAGAAAGAAATAGAGGGATAAAAATGTCTTACTTGGCTAGGCTCAAGGCCCTTTTTCCAGCGTAGTTCCCATTAGTGTGGTTACTTTGTCCTTCCTTCCTGGTGTTAAGATTGTCCATGCTGAGGAGGTGCTGCTGTACTGATGAAATGTTTATGAGATGTTGCTGCTGATGACTGATGAGATGCTGCTGCTGATGAAACGTTGGGCAGTGTATTCGGGCCGCCTGCCTTAGAATTTAACCTCTATTTCACAAGGATACCCTTTTCGGTATCCTACCGGCTGTGCCAAATTTTTTTAATTAATTCACCTGGGTCAATATATCCAGGCAATTGTCAGGTATCGACTCACTGTTACTCACTTACTAACTGATACCGATTGATTCATGTTCTATCGGCCGGTCACCCTCGTAGGCCTCCAAAACCAATTAACCAATTGCTCCCCCGCCTCGGGGTTCTGTTGGTGGAAGGTAAACGCGAGGAAAGCTTTCAAAAGCAGTGGAGAATCGTTGATCATGCAAGTGATCGAGTATTGGGGGTGTTTCCTGAGGGGAAGAGTGTGCGCGAAGCAAATTTACTCGAGGTCAACGTGTGGAAAGCGTTGACCTGTGTCATCGTTACCGATGATCGACGGAAATCGTGCATGCGTGCGTATAATATTATTTTGTGGAATTATTGGGCTTGGCGGAAACTCATATTGA
Source organism: Thereva unica (assembly GCA_949987705.1). Taxonomy (NCBI): domain Eukaryota; kingdom Metazoa; phylum Arthropoda; class Insecta; order Diptera; family Therevidae; genus Thereva; species Thereva unica. The sequence goes on along the minus strand of OX465283.1, from coordinate 80,663,634 downwards.
GTTTCCAGAATGGTAAAGCGTGCATTTTAGGGAATTTTTTAGAATGCACTTAAAAAATTGATTATGGCATGCATGTGGCGGAAACTCATATCGAGTTTCCAGAATTGGTTAAAGGAATGAGTTAAAATGCCCTTGGAAATATGAAGGGCAAGTAAAAGGTAACGAGCGGAGGCGCCGCTCGTTACAAGACCGATCTTACTACTAGACATTGCACCATGAACTGAAAGACATGACGGACTGGTAGTACAAAGGTTACACCTAAGCTTGGTTTTTTCATATAAAAAAAAATACAAGGCATATCTTAAGTTTAGTTATGAAGACGATACATATAATCCAAGTTATGAAGACGATACATACAATCTGTCTCCTCTTCTGTGTTTATTTCAAAAATCCCTAATTACAGAGTGCTTCCCAACCTTATGGAAGAATTCTTTTATAGTCCCCGTTCATAAAAAAGGGAGCAAGAACGAAATATCTAATTATAGACCTATTGCGAAACTATCCTGTATCCCTAAACTTTTCGAATCTATTATATATTCTGCTATCGCCCCAATCTGCAAGAGACTTATCTCAACTAATCAACATGGTTTTCTTGCAGCTCGTTCTACTACTACTAATCTACTTGAGTTCTCTTCTCACACAGTTCGAGGCTTTGTTAGCGGCTGCCAAACCGACTGTGTTTACACCGACTTCAGTAAGGCTTTTGACAAGCTCTCCTACTCTATTATAGCTCTCAAACTGAAAAAATTTGGCTTTCCGCCTGCCCTTATGGTATGGTTCCAGTCGTACTTAGCCGACAGAACTTACCAGGTTTTATTCCGCGGGGCTAAATCTAGAAACATCGAAGCGTCATCTGGAGTCCCGCAAGGTAGTCACCTCGGCCCTCTTCTTTTTATTCTTTCAATTGATGACATTGTTGCCTTGTTAAAGAACTATCAAATCCTTATTTACGCTGATGACATTAAACTCTACCGTTATGTAAGAAGTATTGAGGATTGCAAACTTTTACAAGTTGACCTGAACACATTCTATTCTTGGTGTTCCAACAACAACCTGGTACTCAATATTAGTAAGTGTGAGGTCATGGCTTTCTGCAGGAAACGTGGTCCACTGACTTATGACTACACTTTCCTTAACAACACACTTTCCTGAGTTAACTCTGTGATCGATCTGGGGGTCAGGTTTCAAAGTAAGATGGATTTTTCCACCCACATTAATTATATTTCCTCCAAGGGCAGTTCAGTCCTAGGTTTTATAAAAAGGTGGTCTAAGGAATTCAACAGCCCCCTCATCACTAAGCATTTGTACATATCCTTAGTGAGGCCTTTTCTCGAATACGCCTCCCAGGTATGGTCTCCTTAATACTCCTCCCAAGTTGGAAGAGTCGAATCGGTTCAAAGAAAATTCGTACGTTTCGTACTCAGTCATCTCCCTTGGGATGACCTACGCATCCTTCCGCCTTATGAAAACAGGCTTAAACTACTCAACTTAAGCTCCCTTCATAAACGTCGTGAAGTTGCTGACGTCATATTTGTTCATCGGCTACTAAATGACAAGGTAGACTCAGGTTTCTTACGAAGCCAAGTGGCATTCAGAGTGAGTAATTATAGCTTGAGGGGTGTACCTCTCCTGCATACTAACTCCTCTAATACCAATTATGGCAAGTACGAACCTGTTAATCGCATCCTTATTAACGTTAATAGAAATATTAGGGTTTTTAGCATGCTTACAAGTGAAGAGGCTCTCAGAAAGAGTCTTCTTAATGTGACGTGAGTCCTTGGTGTACCCACTCTCTCTTTGTTGTAGCACGCTTCCTTGTTAGAGTGTTTTAGTACTTATATTTATTTCTATATGTTTGCATGCCTGCGCCTTCTGCATAAGAAGGGAAACTCTATTATTATTATTATTATTAACGCTTAACCAGGTACAGCATTGTGTGAATCAAAGTCTAGCAGACGCCGGCGTTCAAAAATAGGATTTTGAATCCAGGAGAAACGCTACATGCATACGAGAATTAAATAATTACAAAAAAAGAAAAAAAGAAGCGAAAAACACAAGTTTTCGAAAAAAAAAAGGATATGCGAAGAGTTTATTTTGGATATTTAGGGAGAAATCGTTGAGAAGAAATTCCTTGAAAAGGAAAGTTCCGGATATTGAAAGAGTAAATATTTCGAAATATTTGTGATATATGCAAATGAAGTAATTAAAAGTTTTTCTGCAAATATATAGAATTTGTAGTAAACTGCATTTTAAATATACATATATGTATAGGCATTTAGTAAATATGGAAGGTATCCCAATCAACCAAACATCACGTAAGGCAATTGAGGTTCTAAGTGAGACATTCTTAAGTTAGGAAAACGTTCCATTTTGGAAATAAGTACCCCTTTCAAACCAGGAAAAACACTCTCGTGTTTGTGTTTACTATTTTTAAATCGCTTGTTACACCTACATTACGTCTCACCTTGGAAAGAAATGTATGAATACACCTCTAAATCCGAGAAAAAAGCAACATGGCGTTTGTGTTCACCATTTTGCTTTTTACACGACAGTGTTATAATGGTTACAAAGCAACTGTTTAAGCACTTCAGTTTAGGTAAAACCCTGGGTTGTTATTATTAAACACCGAGCACGCTACTTTATTTCTTATAACGCATTCTTTGTTTGGAAGTGATTACGTTAACAGTGAATGTTACGTATGCGGAGTGGGATTTTTAACTTTTTAACGTTTTAAATAATAAAAAGGTGTGTAAATTAGAAAAAAAAATAATTTAAAAATTGAAAAAAGGATTACTAGAAAATAGTAGAAATAATCAGAAAAGGAAAATGTTTGCTTTATTAGAAACATACGAAGAAAAAAAAAAATTATCTCACAGTGCCGAAATCATGGATAATAGAAAACTTTTTGCACTGGCCCCCAAAACCGGCAGAAATTGTAAGAGAACGTCATCATTGTATTTGTAACCGTATTAAATATTTTCATGAATAAGGCAGTAACTGTGCAACATGAGCACAACTAATTGCCGTTATTTCAAATTATAATAAAAGTTATTTGTTCTAGACATTGTTCGAAAGGATATAGCATTTCTAAAAGAAGATATTATGAGGCAAGCAAGTTTAATAGCAAAAATGCCCTTCACTTTGGATCTAATAATGCAAAAGTTGTTGCCGCAAATTGATGAAGAACATGAAGAAGAAATAAAGTTTCCCTTCGCACTAAAAACTTCAAAAGAAATTGAGGAATTAGAAGAAAGACTTTATAAAGATGAAGTTTATAAAAAAGCAGTTGTAAGTAAAAATTTTAATTTTGTACCTATTATTTTCATTTTATTTACATCTTTCGCAAATAGCTCGAGAAAGCGAGCAGCCGAGAGATTGTTTGCAGGGAGGAGCCGTGTTAAATAATAGAGTTCTAAATGTAGTAAAATAAGAATGAACATACATGGACTAGAAGAGGCAGGACATGAATTCTTAAAATAAAGATATTTTTGAATTGTGAAAATAAAGAATTTTACAAACCGAGTCCCAGGTATTTGAACCCATCTTGTCACCATTAAGGCTGCTAGAGACGCCGTACCGGAGTACTGGAGGAGTCATTCACCACCCGCTACGAATACTACAAGATTATCCTTAAGATTGTAATAGCATAATGGCGCGATAAAATACTGGGCGCCACTTATGCGAGGTATTACCCCCTTAGCCATAAGCCCGGAAAAGCATGACCAAGGAGTCAATACCATACATAAGAAATGAAAAAAATTCCGGAACTCCTACGCCGGCCACACTGAGTTATCTAGCTCGCCGGAGGGGTCGTGGGGTGTGTGGCCGGGCCTTACCGCGGTTGGTTCACCACTTACCTGTGCCTGGGCAATTTTGAATTCCACCTCCATCATTCTTCAATTCCCGTCGTCCCTCGGTCCTCGCCTGAACAGTGTCATGGCTATCTGTTTCCCTGACAGCTCATAGTATCAAAGACTATCAGCTTCAGGGAAAGTCACTATCTAGGACACCCTGAAAAAGAAATACCACCCACCCCAACCATTCCACAAAAAAAATTTAATACACGGACATTATATTTATATTAAAATCAATTAACATTCCTGTTTATTACAGGTCATCAGCGCACAAGAATACAACAATTTACCAAAGATACTCAATATTCATTCACCATGCCATACTAATGGTATCAGATACAACAATAAAAAAATTCTCAACTACACGAAACGGTAATCTATAATTAACTATAATTATACAATGCTGGGGACGAAAGATGTTGAAAAGAAAACGCGTCGTACGGGTACCCTTACGTCGTTTAGTTTTTTACAAATGATCTATTAAATCACGAAGTCATTTAAGGAAAATTAAATACCTGTAAAATAACAAGAATAAAAATATGTCAAAAAGAAAGAGAACATAAATGTAAATAGCAATATAAATACTATGAACTATGAACAGATCAAAAGAAGTTAATCGTTTAAAGTCTTAAATTTAAGCATACATATTTATGATTGGTGGTGGAGTGTGTATGTTTGGATTTTTTTTCCTCTTATAAATCTGTGTGTTGCACCGCCAAAAAAAACTGAAGTCAACCAAAATATGGGAAAATGCAGCCACAATTTTCCTCTTTATTAGGAATAAAGCCGTTCTTAATCACCAGTTGTCATCAATATTGCACGGTTGACGCGTTTTCTTCTTGTTACTTGAAAAAGGTTTATGCCTTCCAGGATGCTATGCCAAGGACAGAAAATTCAGACATTACGGAGGCAAAACGCGTATCATCACCTTAATAACCAATAACGCCAGCTTCTTATAAATTTTTCTAGTACATACCACAGTTTTCGGCAAGAATAAAAATATTTCCAAAAAAATATATATATAAGTTGGACGACCAGCCTCCACAAAATGACAGAGCTAGTACTCCCACAGGTTCTGGTCAGGTCCTCGGGTCGCCTTTATCTCCGATCAATAATCTACACCGCCTGTCACCTTCTTTTCCAGCAGGAACCGTCGAGCTAATGTCCCACCAACTGGCACCACCGCTTCCTTCTTCTTCTCACGTAGGTGTTTTCTAACTTATTCGATGAGTTGGTTACTATACGATTAGATTCCTTCTACGTTTTTTTCTATTTACGTTTTTATCGCCATTACAATTACAGCACCATTTTTTTCTTGACTCGCATATCGACCCCTTCAAAACTTATAAACCTCTATCAACTATACCGATTTTTTTCCAAAACAAACTATCCGATCAACCTTCTATTCTATTCAATATTTTTTCCCAGACTGACTCTCAAATTTTTCTTTTCTATTTTTGTTTTATTTTCCCTCGCCTACTTTTTGGTTTCGAACAACTTCTGAATTTCATTCTCGACAGTGATTTTTAGTCAAGTAATTATTTAGAGATTTTTGAACAAAACTGACCGTTACAAGATTTTATAAATTTATTACACCTGCACTAAAATATAGACTTGAGAATACCTTAATTCAGTGACAGCAAATTTATTTTTAATACTGGCTAATGAGCCGTTTATGCCCAAAAACATAGGGATGAAGATGGAATATGGCGAAAGAGATGAAACAACGAGTTGTATACAATTTTTGACGACCCAAAACTCTCAACTATAATAAAAATTAAGACTGAGACTGTTAATTACCGGCCACGTAATCAGGATGGAGAGCAATCGTATCCCAAAACGGCTTATGGCATCAGAAATTTCGGGAAATAGGCCAGTAGGTAGCCCCAGGAGGAGATGGAGAAACTCGTGACGGCTGACGCAGAGGCAATTTTTTTTTTTTTTTTATGTGAAAGACTAGAGTCTCAGGAAAAGCCCTTTATACTGTTGACAATCTATTTTCTTCGTATAGAGTGCAATGTCGAACAGCAGCTCTAGTCGGGGAGGAAGGGAACCGCCACAACCTTCCCGCGATATTTTCAGTCCACCTACTACTCCCAACCATTACTATCGCGACTCTGACATCGGGGCATCGAGAAACAACTCGCTGGAGTGTTATGCCTAACATCCGGAACTGGAGAAGTGCTGCAAGGGACCGTCAAACTTGGAGATATTAGCTTTGTTCCAGAACTCGAATGTGGGATCCCGCGGGACAAAAATTTTCCCAATTTGTGTTTCTTTACTTTCATGACAGAAAAAGCGGGGAAATTTTCACTTCCCCTCGTGCAGGAATTAGGCGGAGGTTTTCGGTCCTGCGATTTTTTGCAACTTGTCAATTGACAACTTTTTGTATGTGTGTGGGTATCGTAAAAAGCGGCATACGCATAGACAATCAGGCGCGGATTTAAGGGGGGGGGTCACGGGGGTCATGACCCCCCCCCCCCAAAAGCTCGAACTATGCAATAATAGTTGAGATGGGAGAAACCAAAAGCTGCTGATACGCTTCTACTACTTGTCGAACATCTTGAATGTCTCAACTGATCAACGTCTCGGTCCAACATGTCTGGAGAAAGGATTTCATTAAATTCGGTAACAATGTTGTCCAATAAAGGAATGAAGATTCTTCTTCTGGAGTTTGATTTTTTGACGATAAACAGCCCGTGCTTCTTTGAATTCCTCATCCAATTGTGCAGCGAGATGTTGGGCTTCAGTAAATAACCGTCAGAATCTTCATCACATCTTTTGGTCAGCAAGGGTATCTTTGATCATATCCGTTGCTTTTTTTAAATCTAATGAAGACGTTTGGAGTATTCGGTTCAAAGGTAAAGTCGTACGGATACGTACGAAAAGTAAAAGTTTATTATGTTATTAATGACTATGATAAAAAATCAAATAGTACGAATATTATACACGCCTAGAACGTCATTTAACCAAGCAGTTGAAATCGGAAAACTCTAGGCCAGAGGTGGGGAACCTTTTTACCATTAGAGGCCACATTTAAATTAGGCAGCAATAAGAGAGGCCGCATAAGCTTATTGACCTAAGAAAGTGACTTTTGTGAAATTATTATAGTTTTTCTATAGATTTAACAATTTATTGCATTGCACGTTGAGAAAAGATTTGTAATTTTCACTCAACGAAATAGCTGTAACAACATCCTGGGTGTAATCCCTCATGTTCTTAGGAACAAATACAGAAAGACCAAAACATTCTAATGTTTCTTCAGGTAAACGGTCTTTCAAATCTGCGATGACGTGGTCCAATGCTGGAATATATATAGACCGCAAATAATACTGCTCCGGGTCTTGAGATGCAATGTTCTCACGATGTTGTTGACGTTTTGTTGTGCGTGGTACCGATATCTCGACGTCCAAGTCCTGGGCCAATGTTTGCACTTCTTCAAAAAGGCTCTTGAAATGACCTTCTGCATTTTGCCGACGATTTTCCAAAATTGCGAGAACGTCTTGGAGAGCATCGCTTGCTCCTTGAAGGTCCAGGTTTTCAGCTTGAAGAATAACGCTAAGTTGTCGAGTGATTCCCAGATTGTCGGAAAGGACGACGACAGAAACTAAAAATTGGCTGTTGTGCAAAGCAGTTTTCAGACAAAAAACCTTCGATGCTGCTTTCCTATCGCACCATTTTCCAATGTCCTCAAAACCATCTGTGATTTTTAGCAGCGTTGTTCGGAACTGCATAACGCCATCATGCCTTTCACCCCATCTTGTTTCGCACAAGCCTTTAAAAGAAGAGCTTAATTTTGCCGAACTGGATCACTTCTTTGGCGAACTGGATCACTTCTTTCATAGTTCCGACGGCATTCCGACAAGCAACCACGGCGGAGGTTTTTCCCAGAGAGTTGTTCAATGAATGATTAAAACAAGGACATCTTTTTGCATATGGTGCTTTTTGTTTAAGAGTTGCTATCGCTCCCACGTCATCACTAGCCATCACGCCGCAGTTGTTTGTACCTACGCCTACGCATTGTGACATATCCAGTCCAGTCGACTCCATAATATCCTCCACGATGTGTCCTAGAGCTACGCCGGTCAGTCGCTGGTCCCCAGAAGGTCCATCAACGTCTTCGTCTCGGATAGCGCCGTACGCATCGAGGAAGCAAAAAAAAATCCTCTCTTACTAACTTGTAAACATAGCGGTAAGATAGGCTCACTTGTGATGTATGAGATGCGTCGGTAGTTTCATCAAAAATGACGCTGTACATCCCTGCCTTCTTGACCCTCTCAATTATGTCGTGTTGTATTTCGTCCCTGCAGCAGTTGATAATTTCGTTTTGCACAGTTTTACTGGTATAAAGTGCGTTAGATGCGGTTTCCTTTAAAGGTTTGACAAAACATTGTCTCCAGCATCCATCCTTAGCCTCAAAAGAGCAGCGCCGTAGCGAGGGTCTCGGGGGCCCTTGTGCAAGATTTCGTAAGGGGCCATTGAAAATGAATTTCTAAAAAAAAAAATGTGATTTCGAAGCCTTTTCGAAGTCCATTAAAAAAAGGGTTCAAAGGTCGTGAGAAATTGAAAACAGCATTATACTTTGGTTTAAACAATTTAACGCAACAGAAAGAGAGCGACTATATTTCTTTCTCGGTCTGTTGCATTGTAAAAACTTAACGCTCGACGCTTGACGCTCCCATGAAATCTCTACTTAAAGGTCTTATTCATAGGGGCGTCAAGCGTCGAGCGTCAAGTTTGTACTGGTTTTTACGAAACAGAAAGAGAAAGATATATTTCTGCACTTGTCTGTTGCATTGTAAAAAACTTTACGCCCAATGCCTGACGCTCATCGCATGAAATCGCTACTTAATGCATGTAAATAATAAAATCATAAGCTCTCTAACAAAGCAGCGTTCATTAAAAAAAGGGTTCTCGAAAACATTTTCTATTAGATACCTACTAATAAGAGCGTTCTAGACAAAAAAAGTTTCCCAGGGGCCCTTTCCATAAAAAAGTAGATCCAATTTTATACAATGTTATAAAAACGTTATCGAAGATCTTTTCTAGCTCATACTTTAAAACGAATTCTAAAAAAAAAAGAAATCTTCGGGGGCCCCTCAGTGCCGGGGGCCCTGGTGCGCCGCACCGCCTGCACATGCCTAGTTACGGCGGCGCTGCAAAAGAGCCCGGAAGTTTCCCTCGTTTCGCTCTTCGATAGCCTGTTCGTCGATCCTACCATCATCTCTGTGGCCTCGGAGGGCGATGTTTTGATGTCCACAAAATATCACAGTTTCCGCAATAGAATGCAGTTTAGCCCGGTTCTCTTCAGCCTGTTGCGAGCGGTGAGCAGAGATCATGTTCAGGATTTTCACTGACATATAGGCTATATGTCAGTGAGGATTTTATATTTTGGGAATAATTACAAAGAAAATCTTGTCCGACGTCTACAGCATCCTTGTGATAACGATTTTTTGAGTGACATTCCAAGTGACCGTCCTTTCCTGTTAATTTGGCAAACGTTGTGAGGGGCTTTTTGACTAAATAATTCCGGTGTGCCGGCTTGATTTCCGCCGAATTTACCAGCAGAAAAGAGTGCACAATAAATGCAGTAGAGGCCCTTCTCCTTTTGTGATAACACAAGCCAATGGTAATTGTCCAGATGTTGATTGCCCACGTATCTTTTCACTTGTTTTCCACATTTTGTGTGTAGCGAGGAAGGAAACGTATCCGTCTTCGATGGTTTCCAGTGGCTTGTAAGGAGCATCTTTTTCGTCAAATCGTCAGTTGGCTTTCCAATGTAATCAGCAATGTCATACGAATGAACGGCAGAACAATTGGAATCTTCAACCGGCCCTTCTAATATTAATGGATTTGTTGGCAGAGGATTTGCTGGCCGCGGATCTGTGGTAACACCCAGGTTCGATAAGTTTTGTGATGGTTTTGGTCGCTTCGGCGTTGATGTACAATAGTTGTTTGAAACCAACTCTACCATTTTGTACTAGGTGGCAAAGGGCTAGTAAAGTTGGTTTCTACCAGTCTAGCAAAGTCCTTAAGTGATTTGCCACCAAGATCTTTTTTAAAAACGTTTGCAAAACTGTTAGCCGAAGCCAAAACTGCTCTCATTGTTCCTGAAGCATTGCGACAATTTGAAACTTTGGAAGATTTTAATAAAGAATTGTGAACAAATGATTACTGCAAGAACAACGTCTTGCGTGAATGGCTACTTTCGTCAAGTCCTGACATACCCCTTTCAAATCAGACGCCATTAGCGAGCAACTATCTGTTCTAATTCCAACCAAATATTTTAGGTCTAAGTCGAATTTCTCACACAGATCGATGACGATATCCTCGGAACGAATTGCTTGGTATGCATCGCAAAATGTGATAAAATTCTCTGATTGCTCTGTTGCAGTAGTAGTAGTAGGATAAGCTAAGGTGTTTTGTATAAGAATTGTTTTTCGTCTCATCAAATACAACTGCGCAAAACTTTGCCGCTCTAACTCCTTTCAGAATAGCTTACTGAATTTGTCTTTGCAGGCTCCCATAAGTTGATTTTGGGTGGTTTTACTGATATATGTCGCGATTGAACCTGCGGTTTCCAAATGATGCTGAAGAGTAAAGTCACCAAATTCAACGAAAAGTTCCCTGAAGTTCCTATCGTTTGCCACCAGAATATCTACTTTTCCGTCAGTGTCACGATTATAGAGAAGTTCATTATCCCTACATAATAACACCGATGTCGGCTTTCTTGTACTTGTGAGTCCCGTTGTACACACAGATGCTGGGTTATGAAAAGTCAGAAGGAAACTTTTTTCAGCTTCTACCACCCTCTGATGATATTAGTTCCGTTGGTGAAATGAAAGCGTTCCATTTTGTCCAAGTAAATCGTCGAATGCTTTCAGTGTTTCGCTTTCTTGGTTTACTTTGAATTCCGTGAGCACCCCTCCCCCCCCCCCCCCCCCAAGCAAAATTCTAGATCCGCGCCTGTAGACAATCGACATTTATGTTATCTTCTTCTTTATTTGCAAGAAATTGCCCAAAAGTCGTTTCTTTACTTTCTGAATTTTTGACAAAATTATTCCCACCATTCAACTAAGTTTTTGCCCAACAAATTTTTGCAGGAAAAGTACTGGAACAAAGCTATATCCTACAGGACACCTAGGCTCAATTTAGGCCTTTGGATGGATAGAAATTTAGTTTTCTCATATGTTTTGCTGTAAATGCGTGCACTTGCCGGTCCGATAACTCAGCTAGCACAGATCAGTTTAAGACAAGAGTTTATAACATTGATTAAGAATAAGGATACCAAAATGCAATAAAATCAAAATCGTCCTTCTGGCTTTTTACTGTAGACATGCTGTGAACCCTGAAAGGTCCAATTGTAAGAAAGAAAAAGTCGTAGTACCAGAGCGGATTTTTTCCAGACCGATTTTTAATTTAAGTTTTTTTCAAATGTCATGCTACTCTCACTTATCAGACTTTAGCTCTTCGTTCAGTTGATATACTATACATAAGAATTTTGAAAATTGTTGATTCTCTTTCAAATTGTATTTGGTTTGAGTACATTACTTGTGTGTGCCGTTAGTTGAAGTATAGATTTTTTCAAACCCCGTGACACAAAAAATTTGAGCAGTTCTGCGCACCTCGTTGCCAAATTTTATAAATATTGCTCTATCATTTCCCCTCTTTTTAGTTAAAACGGCAACAAACAAAAAAACTCAACAAAATAATTTGGGAAGGGATGCACGCATGAGAAATGAATAAAGTTAATTTATCTTTATATGTGTTGAGCAGAGCTTTTAAACACATGTAAATCTCCTGCTTAACCAAGGGAGTTTATTCATCATAATAAACATAATTTTACTAAAATTATGCGAAATATTTCTCATGCCTATACTTAAAATAATTTAATAAAAATTCTAACAAAATTTCCTTTGAATACATGAGCTTCTTCATTCATAAAACGTTATCTGCAGTCGTAAGCAGCACAACCTCCCCAAGCAGAAGCGCGTATGCGACTGGCGGAAAACGTCAACAATCTAGTAATCAAAGTGATAAAAACAGAAATTTTGAATTTTTTAGTAGAATTTGCTACAAATGATTTCTGTAGCAAATGTGTAAAATATAAAAACCTTAAAATAAAAAAATGTATAAAAAGGGGCGTTTTTCATTCATAATTTGTAAATTTTTTAAATAATCATTGAAGTCCCGGAAAAATACACCTCTCTCTATCAATACGCAGTCGTGACTGATTAAATGGCAGCACGTGTTTTGATGGCAGGAGCTAAATAAAGTTTGGTCCGAGCTTTTAAACATTTTTAAGAGCTTTACTGGGGTAGATGCGCGGAATGTCACGACGTTTGAAAAAATCTATACACTTAAGTTATTTACTATTAGCTTGATTACCGGTAATTGGAATTTTTTAACTGTTAAATGTTCTATTGTTAAAAGGCGTAATGAATTTAAATACCTACTGGATAGAATTTTGCCTTTTTTCAGATGTGAATGTGTGGGGTGTTCTGTTTGTACGATATTGGTAATAGGATATTCGGATAAAGAAACGTCGATAGCGGCTGAAAATAATTCCCGGTCGGCTTAACTTTCGTGTGTAGTTTCTCTCATCGCTCTATCCAAGGCTTTTGAATTCTCTTCCACTCTTCCAGTAGAGTGGCTCACCCATTCATGTAAGTGGTGATGCACGAATTTAAGGCAGGACCTCCGAAGTCTCACCCCCCCTCCCCCCGACCTTTCCAGCGAGCCAGCTCTTGTGTTGAGGCTCGGAGTACTGCCTGCTGGGCAGTGTTTAGTTCGAATTGTGATTTTTTTGTGAAGGGTAAATCCCACTGACATATAGAATGGACTGCTTATGAGAAATTGTTCATGGCACCAATTTGTTCCATATGCTAAAAACCTTTTTTCACTCCATGTAAACACCGGAATCAATTTTGAAATTTATATTTTTTTAAATACGTACGTAAAACATTAAAACAACACAAATATTTTGTTTAAAAAAATTAATAAACACTATTTTCACTTTTTCACCTTTTAAAATGTCTTTTTTTCATTAATTTGCAAATTTTATGTGTATCTGATTTAAGTTCTTAACGCCTGTCTTAGCAACTGACATTCTGTCCGGGGGCTTATGGGGAAAAGAGCAAAAGATATAAACATCACTATACCCGTCTACTTTTTTCTAATTGATTTAACGCAAAAGATATAAACATCACTATACCCGTCTATTTTTTTCTAATTGATTTTATTTCTGAGTGCTTCTGTCAGTTTGGGGGCTTATGGATGAGCGAGCGACTATACCTTTTTGGTGCCATCGGTTTGTATGGGAATAATTGCTGATGAGCAGTCCATTATTATATGTCAGTGGTAAATCCGAGGTTGGCCTTTTGGGGCACCCAGTCTAGGGTCTGCACACGACTGCAAAACTAGGTAATATTAAAGCATAACCAAAACTTTGCTACGGACTTTTTATTTGTGATTAATATTTTAATTAGAAGGAAAAATATTTTTTCTGACCAATAAAAGTAAAAAAACGTTTCATATTTTTAAAAAAAATTGAATTATTTTTTCTTATTTAAAATAAATGTTCTAAAAGACAGGAAATAATAATAATTGACATTTAAACAAAAATAAAAATATGCTCTTAAAATTCTGATGTCATAAAGTTTCGAGTTTTCTTCTTTTGTACTACTTGGAAAGTTTTATTTTTTCCTTTTTTTGATTAATCCAAATTTTAATGGAACATTCAAACGTAATTCTTCTAATTTGATTATTTTATAGACTTTCCATATTATTTATAATCAATTCTTTTTTATTCCTAATTCTTGTAGTTCATTCTCTTCATCAACGGAATCCTCTTCATCTGATCCATGTAAAGAAGGTGCAGGGGTTGTATGACCTTAAAATTACAATTTAAATAAAAAAATAAATAATTTGCAATTGAACATACGTGATAAACTGGGACTTGGTGGTTCACTTAGTGGTTTTGGATAGTTAAAATTTGTTTTAATCATATATGCTGGACCTTCATCTATATAATCAGGATAAACTGCTTGCAGTGCTTTTACACGAGCTTGACGATAGTACTATAAAAGAAATATATATACAAATAGTATTAATTTTAATAATTTTGTATAAATCTTACAATTCCCAATGCCCTCCAATCTAATAAATCACTTAGACGCTCAGTACGATTCCTTTGAATAATTCTTTGCCGCCTATTTAATTTAGCAAAATCTAACATAAAACCGGAAAGTTGTTGAATACTATTTTCTAGACCAATATAGCGTCTATCAACAATATAAATTCCATATGATTTTGGATCAGCAATATGTTCTTGCATAAAACATCCGAAACCAGATAAATTTGTTGTTATGCTTGGTATACCCATAACAGTACATTCAGCTGGTGTATAACCCCATGGTTCATAATAAGATGGAAATACACCTAAATGGCAGCCACGAACAAATTCTTCATAATCTAATCCAAAGAGTGGATTTGTTGACGATAGAAATTCTGGATGAAATACCATTTTAACACGATCATGAACAGTGTTAAAAAGTTTACAACGACGAATTGCATTTAACACGGGATCATTCCAATCATCATCCTAAAAATAGTAATAAATATTTTCACGCAACATTGTAGAAGAAGATATATTTACTATATTATGCGTAGTAACAGGCGGGAGGCTGTCCCTTTGCATTGAATACAAACAACGCTTAATTTTGACTATATCATCTTTTGTCATTAGCTCGTGTGCATCTGGTAATCGTCCTCTAAAATACAAAAATCGTTTCCATACTTTATTTACTTAATTGGTCATATCATTACCCTAGACATGTATCATACATGCGTTTCCCTATTAACTGCTGAATTTGATTTATTGTGTCACGTAATTGTTTGACGACAGCATGCCCACGCAATGAATCTACATTAAAATTACTAGTTTTTGTTGGGAAAATTAGGAACGCAACAACGGTAGTATCTGGCTTTTCAACCTTTGAATTTAAAAAAAAAATTGAAATTATTCAAATTAACAATAATTTATCTTAAATTATTAACCTTTAAGAAACCATTAAGCCTAGCTAACGACTCAATAAAAATATCTGCACCCTTATTACCAAATTCATATCGTCCAGCGATGAAAAAATATAATGTTTTATCTAAATCAAAGTCCATATGCCTGTTTTCAATCAGAATAGTTATAGAATAAAATATTTGTATGTGCAATTAAAGTTAAGAAATTTACCCATAAAAATGCCCACGAACAAAATCATGAATTTTTTCTTTAGCCATCGCATGTAAATTTTGAAATTCATGAATGGCTGAAAATTTTTTAACATTTAACCCATTTGGTGTGATAATATCGGGTTTTCTTTTTAGTAGATGTTCAGCTTCAAATCCTAAAATAAAATAATATATATTCATTTCTAATTTTCTTAATACTCAAATTATTAAATTACCAGTAATATCTGATACAGTTGTAAATACATGGCTTAAATGTGTAGCAGCCCTTTCAAGACAATATCTATGATAAATTTGCCTTTTGCCAGCCTCTTCATCTACTAAAAATTTATCAAGATTATTGTAAAAATCAGTAGCACCAGCACACAAATATCGCCCTAATAGTGTAGCATGTGTTGTAAATACAGTAGCAATATCAACAAGTCGTGTTCTTAATGCAATCAGTCCTACACCAGCTTGCCATTCATGAAAATGTGCAACAATCCTTGGTTGTGATACTTCATGTTCTTCTGAGTATTGATTGGCACATCGTCTAAACTAATGTATGAAAATTACAGTTTTACTATTTAATATTTAAAACGATAGACAATATAACTTCACATACTTCTTCTAAAAATTCTGCTATCATATAACCGAGAATAATTGCATCATTGCTCTCAACATCCAAATGAGGAATACCTGTTTAATAGTTTAATGAAAAATATATTCGTTACAAAATAATTGACTAAATAATATCGCACCTATGCTGGTTTTATTCCAAAGTTCAGATTTATATTGGTCTATTTTCCAGGCACCAGATCCTATATCAAATAGAATAACTTGTGGACTTCCATCAACCAGCCATCGTCCGGTATGGACCTAGAAAACCATTTTCAAATCAACTGGAACTGTTAGTATTCCTTAAACTGAAATTTACCTTATAACCTCTTGATCTAATCGAATCTACAGCATCTTGTAACGGACTACCTCTTGCAAATTGGCCTTCCTCAATTTCCGTTCTGGCACAAAGCTCTTTATATGGACCCAAGAGACATAGTTGTTCCCCTAATTCTTCTGTTGATACATATGCTTTTGATCTAATGACAGTATAAATTCCTCCAACTTTATTTGCTACTTCCCACGCTATTTCAAAAGTCCAGCGATTTTCTTTAGTTGCAGTATAGCCGCGATCAAAAAATTCTAGTAGATCTCCACCAGACTCTATTCGGGAAAATCTTCGCATCATCTGAAATATATTTTTATTACTTAATTACCAATAGTCATTGTTAGGTGTTTATGTTCAGTCAAGGGTGGAAAGAAGAAGAAGAAACCACAACACCACCTGGGGGGAATATAACTTCGAACGGGTAAGCCAATTTAACTACCTGGGGTCCACAGTCAGTGAAGACAACGATGAAACGATAAACGTACAAAGAAGAATAAACGCCGCAAACAGAACATACTTCTCACTACTGCCAGTAATGAAATCCAGAGACATCCACAGAAAAACAAAAATAAGAGTCTACAAAACCATCATATGTACAGTAGCTACGTATGGTTGTGAAGCATGGAGTATCTCCCAAAAATCCGCCGACAAGTTGGATATATTTGAGAGGAAGGTTCTCCGAAGGATATACGGCCCAATTAATGAAGACAATGCATGGAGAATACGCTACAATCACGAATTGTACGACTTATACAAAGAATGTAAACTTTCGACCCATGCCAAGCTACTGCGTTTACGTTGGGCCGGTCATGTCCAAAGAATGGTTGACTCAAGGATACCAAAAAAATCCCTGTATCTATAGTCCAGTAAATAGGTACTTTTTCTTTGCAAAAAATACCGCACGCGATTTTTTTTTACCAAATGTTTTTACATATTTTTATGAGTTTAAATTCAAAATGGCGTCATCCCCACCCTTTATGCTTCACTTACAATGAAGGGAAACGCGTTTAATTCTATATCTCAGAAACTATGCATTTTACGACAAAAATGTATATAATATTTTTTGTAGATAAATAAGTGATTTAAATTTTTTGTTCAGATTTTTTTTTGTAAAGTCAATATGTTCGGAGTTATAGTGATTCAAACTTTATACATTACTTTCTTTGCACTATATTTCGTTAACGGTTATCCCGCCATAAAAAAGTCCTTCCTAAGACTTATAGAACACACGATTATCTATAATTTTTGCTTATATCATTTTTAGATAGGGCTAATATTTCACGAGTTATAGCGCTTTAAATGTCGGAAAATGTAAATTCAAAAAAAAAAAATTCGTAATATCTTTTTCTTTCCCCGTTTCATTTCAAAACTGATTATATCGTGTGTTGAGCTCATCATTGCCCACATTTGTTGCCTTTACTTTTTTCTATAAAGTTGATATTTATGGATTTATTACATCTCAAAAGTTTATTAAAAATACGAATTACGTTTATACCTCGGTAGCCTAGGGAGTAAGGCGCCTGGCTACTATCCCAGAGGTCCCGGGTTCGATTCCCGGCGGTGCCACGGTCCTAGCCTTTCCCAATTTCCCACCCACATAACTTTCCTTCTTTCTTCTTCCCTCTTTACATTCCTGATCCCTCCTGTCATAGCCTTCCTTAGCCCTTCACCGCCCCACCAAAAAGCGCATGTCATCGGTTGGTTGATGAGATTCAACTCGTTTCAGGAGGCATAACACTCCAGCGAGTTGTTTCTCGATGCCCCGATGACAAAGTCGCCAGTAATGGTTGGGAGTAGGTGGACTAAAAAAAAATATCGCGGGTAGGTTGTGACAGTTCCTTTCTTCCCCGACTAGAGCTGCTGTTCGACATTGCACTCTATATGAAGAAAATAGACTGTCGACACAGTATAAAGGGCGTTTCCTGTGACTCTAGTCTTTCACATAAAAAAAAAAAAAAAAAAAAATACGAAATTTCTTAATTATATGTATGAACATTAGCTTAAGTATAAATGCTAGAAAAAATGCTTAAAGTAAAATTTCAACGGAATTTTATAACAAACATATTTGTTGGTATAACTTGTCATCGTAAATAAATAGTTGACTAGATATTTGCAAAAAACCATTTTTAGGGCCTGTGTGAATTGGGACTAAATTGATGACTAAACTAAATTTTGCAGTTTTTGTCGTTAATGAAGGGAATTGCTGTGTGAATTCATTTGATGACTAAATTCAATTGACAATAGTTTTTACTTTTATAATTTATAGTATATGTTTTGTTATACAGTAAGCAACTAAATTTATGGATGCAGAAGATATCATTATTGACAGCAGCCTATAAGTTCTTCACTTTATTTCCCATTGTATTGAACTATTTTGAAACAAATTCATCATCAATTTAGTCAACTGTCAAAAAATTTAGTCTCCTCGCCAAAAGACTAAATACTGTATTATCGACACTAAATTTTAGTCATCGAATTCACACAGGCCCTTAATAAACTTTTGAGATGTAATAAATCCATAAATATCAACTTTATAGAAAAAAGTAAAGGCAACAAATGTGGGCAATGATGAGCTCAACACACGATATATGTAATCAGTTTTGAAATGAAACGGGGAAAGAAAAAGATATTACGAATTTTTTTTTTGAATTTACAGTTTCCGACATTTAAAGCGCTATAACTCGTGAAATATTAGCCCTATCTAAAAATGATATAAGCAAAAATTATAGATAATCGTGTGTTCTATAAGTCTTAGGAAGGACTTTTTTATGGCGGGATAACCGTTAACGTAATATAGTGCAAAGAAAGTAATGTATAAAGTTTGAATCACTATAACTCCGAACATATTGACTTTACAAAAAAAAAAATCTGAACAAAAAATTTAAATCACTTATTTATCTACAAAAAAGATTATATACATTTTTGTCGTAAAATGCATAGTTTCTGAGATATAGAATTAAACGCGTTTCCCTTCATTGTAAGTGAAGCATAAGGGTGGGGATGACGCCATTTTGAATTTAAGCTCACAAAAATATGTAAAAACATTTGGTAAAAAAAAAATCGCGTGCGGTATTTTTCGCATTACGAAGGCCTTTTTTTCGACCTATTTACTGGACTACTACTACCAGATGGCAAAAGACCAGTTGGCAAACCACGGTCAAGATGGGAAGATAATGTTAAGACCGATGCAGTGAAACTGCTCAACACGAGAAACTGGAGACAAGCTGCGGAGCAGAGAGACGTCTGGAGGAAGAAGCTGAAGGAGGCCAAGGCTCGAATTGGGCCGTAGAGCCATCGAAGAAGAAGAAGAAGAAGGTGTTCATGTTTATAAAGTGGTGTGCATCAAACAAAGTTAGTATGTTTGATTGAAAATCCGCATCGGCCAGGTAAGAGCAAAATTCGCCTTGCTCAAGTGGTGCATATGGAAACGAACAAATATTTCCATCAAAACAAAAGTACGCCTTTAACGAACGTTGTTCCTTCCGATTCTTCTTTATGGTGTAAATACAATTGGGGCGAGAACTACCAGCGACGAACACAACCACACCGATATTCGCAGCGAAATTCGTTGTATGAATACAATTAGAGCGAAGCGAAATGATATCAGGTGCAGCAACTTTGTTCGTGTTGTTATTATTTCTGTTTTAAGCGGGTATAAAACGTTTTTAATTTGATTTTGCTTGAAAGTAATTTTTTAAGATCATGACGGCGGTGCAAAAAATAATTTGTATTCAAAAAATTTTATCAATTTTGTACATGGTGCATTTAATTTATGAGGTTTTAGAACATTCGAATAAAAGAAATAGAAGGGCCGTAAGAGAAGTGAATCGATCAAGAGACCAAGGAGGATTTTTCCAAGTTTCATATAAACAATTTAAAGAAAAAGACCCGGAGCATTTTTTTCTGGCATTTTTTTATAAAAATAGCAACATACACAAAGTAATAATAAATGTTTCTATATTAATATGCTACTTTGTAAAAAAAATAAACAAAAACTTAAATGCAACAACGCATGTTTATTTATATACATATATAAATAAAAATGAAATTTAAAAAAAAAAACAACCAAAAAAAAACACCAATTTTAAAATTTATTACAAAATGTAAACAAAATTTAAAACTTCAACGTCAACAGTCAAGAAAAAGTGTCAAATGTGTTTTTCTCAGTTGACCAACTTGGAGTGGCGACCACAAATTAGAAAATAGATTGATTTCATCGCTGTGGTTTGCGCCGTAGCCGAGGTTGTGGTCCGAATTATATGCAACTTCATATGAACCAGTGTATTCTTATCGTGTTTGACAGTCGCGGCGAAATTAGTTTCGCCGGTCGCCCCAATTGTATTTACACCATTATGGATCTGAAACGTGGCCACTGCTCAAACCGGACGTTAAGAAGCTCGAGGTCTTTGAGAATCAAACGCGTTTGAAAATTATTGTGCAACGAGCAGCGTTGCGCAAGTTGTTTCTTCGTGTATGGTGATGTTGGTGCATTTAAAGTCATATAAATTTTAATTGCTCAAATATTGTGCTCAATTTTAGTGAGAAAATAGCAGGGAATTAATCGAAATTCGCTTCACTTTCGGGTTTTCTCTACGAAAACATAAACGGAACTGAAGTTTGTGCAACTCGTTGCGTAGTGTATGGGCATACACATATTTGCGCAAATTGTTTGCTCTTGTATGGGCCTCTTAAGGCACTTGTACACACCGACCTTGCACGGGCGTTTGCTTCTACCCTGTTTATACCCACTGGTTGGGCATTCAGACTTCGGCACGGTTTCTTTACAATTTGGCTTAAAAGTCGCAACTCAGACTACGGGTACTCGTTGCCAACCGTAGCGCTTTTGCTAATTGTGGCAATGTCTTCCAAAGTGAAGCATTGTGTAGTGAACGAAGATGTAACTTCGTGAATTGAAAAAGGAATATTAAGATTGTTTGGGCATACATATACAGAGGATGAACAAACAGAAATAGGCAAAAGTATACAAAACCAGGGCAAATGGGACAGTTGGAACAGGTGAACCTCAGTGAACATTATGTACCCCAATTAGATTGAGGACGTTTTTAGCAAAGGCCACCTTAGGAGTACCTTAATTAAGTTAATAACAATGTACATATACAGTTAATGTTTAAAAAATTCGGCTCTCAAAATAAATTTCAATCATACGTGCTGTTGATATTTGGCTCTGTGGACTAATGAGTTTGGCCAACATGCATACATGACTTGGGTATTTAGCAAATAGCATTCTAACTCAACAAGCATGAATACTGCAGGATTTGTCGAATATGAATTGAATCACCCGCATTCGCAAAATGGAATAAGATAAAGATATTATAATTCATATGGGGAGAAGGATTAAAGTGGATAAGTACACAAACATTATATGAATTTTGAATGAGGGTATCTAGAGTGGTCAGTCATCAGCGGAATAGGGGGAATAACATGTAGCATGCACGTGCCGCAACTATTTCAGACTGATGAAAGTGCGATCATTACCTCCTATCGGTGGCCACTAGTAACCAACATTTGTTTCGTTCAATATAGGAGTGGGAGCCTTTTAATAATAATAATAATAATATCTAGAGTATTCCTTCAACTTACCGAACCAGTTTTTAGGAGAGAGGTACAGAAAGGACAAGAGACACCAGAAAACTTTGGAATCAACATTTAACACATCCACAATGTGCTTCTATGCTTACTCCTTTCTTTGTTCTGCCTCTGATGCTGAGACTCACCCAGATATTTCCGTGTAAAGACAAGAAAGTTGCTGGTGATGCAGAAATACCCGTCTAGACCTAGATTATATTGTAGAACTGGTTTGGTAACAGTTGAAGGAATACCAATGTAAATATCTAAAATTTCATTTAAGGTGGTAATGCATTTAGCGAGATTGCAAGAGAATCACACACTTTTGCGTCTGACAGGCAAAATGAATGGGATTTTATCAACAAAAAATACTGTTGTAATTGTTATGAGAAAATAAATCAACCAAAACACTATAGAAAACTGTAAATTATGTGTGCATTTTCCGGGATAGGCAAAAGGTATAATGAAAAAAAGAACAAATATGGAAAATATGATTTTGGGTTCCTATAAAAGGTATGTTACAAATTTTCTTCGAAGTTGAGCGCCACCTATCGGAAAAATTTTGTATTACGTAGATTTTCACGTTCCCAGGGCATTTGGCATCTTGTGCAGAACTTGCCCCATGGGGAACTCAACATTTTTTTCCCACAAAAGCGCTAAACAATATCATCAATTTTGAAAATTGACGCCCTGGAGTGAAAGTCACCTCATGATTCCCCACAGACATACAAAATTTGGAAAAATACTTAATTTTAGTTTTGATATCATGCAGATAACCATATGAGTTTAGAGCTTTAATTATTTTGAAATCACAGACAGACACTCCAATCTGTACAGGGTGTACTACATAAAGTAACAAAGCGGCAGGCTGTGGATTGCTTTTAGATAGACGACACTGACATATAGTAATGGACTGCTGATTGACGATGCTGAATGGCACCATATTTCTCCAGAAATAGAAAACCTTTTTCATGCAAACAAAAAAAATTCTTCGAATTTAGGAGAAAATAAGTGATAAGACGTTTGTTATAATTAACGGAAACAAATTTCCATCACTCATTTTTATTTATTAGCAGTTTTTTCATTAAATAAATGTATTTATTCCAAAACCGTGACGGTTATTTCTCCTGTTTAACGAAATTTTCAAAATAGCTCAAGAGTGAGACAGAAGAACGAAAACTATACCTGTCTATTTTTTTCTAATTATGTTTATATCGCTGACATGCGCTGACGATTACAGTTCATTGGGATTTAACGTGGGAGCGAGGCAGGAATAGTTTTTGGTGCCATTTTTTTGTATGGGATTCTGCTTATTTAGCAGTCCATTACTATATGTCAGTGATAGACGACAAAAAATCGTATGGGTGGGGCGGAATCGGTTTAGCCGCTAGTATATTTTGATATTTTTTTGGTAGTGGTTTACATATCACCCTGTATATGTGGTTAATCGGAACCAGTTGCAATCAGTTGTCCTACGTTTTGCGCGACAGCTCTAGATTTTCGTTTTCGCGTCGTACGCTGTGTCCAATCCAATTCCATTTGATGATTTGGTCTTCTATCCTATCTCGCCATAGTTCTTCATTTGAAATTCTATCTTGCCAGGTGATTTTTAAGATAAGACGTAGGCATTTGTTGATGGAAGCATGTGGGCGCCTTGAGATATATTGAGTGACACTCCATGTTTCGCAAGCGTACAAAAGAACTGCCTTAACGTTGGAGTAATTGGAGTCGCAATTTGGTGTTAGTTGAGACCTCCATATGCGGAACAGACATGCATATGCGCTTCGTGCTTTTTTATTCTGGAGCCAGAATTTGGGTGCTTTCAGTAATGCATACTTGCATTTGCATGGGCAAAATGCAAGTATACATTAGTGAACTTGCAAGTATTCATTAGTGAACTTGTTTCGGCGCTGATTAATTGTCATTTTTAATGTTCTTTTAATATGTTCGGGGGCCACGGTAGTCTAGGGGTAAGGCGCCTGACTACTATCACAGAGGTCCCGGGTTCGAATCCCGGCCAGCCCCACAGTCCTTCGCCTTTTCCACTTTCCCACCTACATAACTTTCTTTCTCTCTCTTCTTCCCTCTTTACATTCCTGATTCTTCCTGTCATAGCCTTCCCTAGTCCTTCCCCGCTCCACCAAGCGCATGCCATCGGTTGGTTGATGAGATTCAACTCGTTTCAGGAGGCATAACACTCCAACGAGTTGTTCTCGATGCCCCTATGTCAGAGTCGCGAATTGGTGGGGAGTAAGTGGAATAAAAATATCGCGGCTAGGTTGTGACAGTTCCTGCCTTCTCTTCTCTCTACATTCCGGCTAGAGTTGCTGTTCGACATTGGATTCGAAAAAATATATTGTCGACAGTACAAAGGGACTTTCCCTAGGCCCCAGTCTGTCACATCAAAAAAATGTATATTAACCGCATGCTATTAATATTCTCCTCATCAATTTTATGTTGCCAACCAATACTTTGACATTTGACATCGAAGTGCCTTCTCTTCTGCTTTGAAAATTGTTCGCAGGGCCATCGAACTTGAAAAATTTGTGCACATTTGCTTCGAATGCCTGCATTTATGAACTCAGTGCAAACACATGCTTGCTTTAATGAAACTAATGCAAAAGCAAATATGCGCAAACTGCATTATTGAAAGCACCTAAAGTCGCGGTTATTCAGCGCTGTTCGTTCAAGGGTGTTTGCATTTATCCGCATTTCTTTGATTTTATTCGGATTTACCCTAAAGCCTGCTGGACTACCTTCTGTTGCCAAATTGTTTAACATGTTTTTGAGGTCCTGGTGTCTGTGGGCCAGCAAACAGACTTCATCCGCGTAGTCGAGATCCTTAATGAGCTCCATCGGTCCAACCATTCTTTCCACTCTACCACTACTGTATGTTAAAAAATTATCTACAAAAACATACATCGACCAAACCTTTTTTTAAAAGCCACCTGAAAATATGAAAATGTGTGAATGTGAAATTAGACGCTGGTCTATTCATATTGGAATTATTTCTATTGGGCCATCGCAGAAAAAACATCTACATCATAATTTCATACAGAATTAATTAATTTGAAACTAGTTTGATTAAACTTATATTAAACTATATAATCGAAGGATTAAGTCACTAATAAGTTGGGCTGTAACAGACTATACTTCACAGATAATGATGAAAACTACACATTTTTTTTCCAATTAATCCATGCTGTTTCTGAAAATTATAAACTCACGATTTGTTTTTTATATTACAGATAACAGTGATTATGTACATACATAAGTACTCTAGATACCTGTGTACCCGATAGTCCGAGCTGGGATTAAGATAAAGATATCTTGTCGTTATATGAAACACTTGGTCCAATTTTAAGTCAATTTTAACCGGCATTTTATGCTTTACGAGAAGCGAGATTATTTGGAAAAGATTTAACAAAAAAAAAATTAGGAAAATGTCTACTGAATAAGGCACACAATCTATCGTAGCCATTATCGCACATCAATCCCACAATAGGTTGTTTGTTCCAAGTTCTAAATCTAGTTTAATTTCATTTAGCCTACCTGCTTTGATGATAACAATTAAGCGTACATTTATGTCCACTTTATTAAAAAATAGCTCGTCTTTAGGTTAGTAAAAAGCGCATATGGAGCATTCTTTTACAAATCGAACACTTTTATTAATCAATATTTTTGATTTGCTCCAAATTCTTTTTACGCAGTTTCTATACAAAATAAGCGGACCCATATTTTTTCCTTTTTGTCCATGATGGAAATTCTATTATAATTTTGTCTGTCCTTTGGTTGTTTTGGTAAATTTAATCTCCATTTTATTTTCTTTTTCTATCTGAAGTGGAATCTATAATTATTCTTCACGGAAAATTGTGTCGATCTTGTTCAAAGTGCTGTCAGATTTCAATTTCGAATACCTCGGATTTCCCCTAGCTCTGAAACTATGGAATTGGACATTCTGAAGGGTGTTCTATTTTAATTAAAACTTCTTTGTTATATAGTGCATATGTATATAATACACCACACCATCCCATAATTGAACCGATTGTGATCTTTTTGATCCCATAATGGATTATTAACAATAAATCTACCAATATCCATTTTAAACAACTATTTTAGGAATGATGATAGCAAAGAAATAAAATTGTTTAAACGCGCCGCTTTGCCCGACGATAACAGCGATGTAACCTCGCTGCAGTAGCTCCACTATGTGCGTGTTAACAGGAATACATTTATTTCATTTCAACGCTTTGCTCTCCGCTTTTATCGCTGCTTTGCTCTCTGCTTCACTATGTGCTTAGCCTAAGACATTATTTTGTTTTGAGGCGGTTAAATTGGCACCATTGATTATCTATAAGAGACTCAAGAGCTTTCGAAATATATAAAAGCTGTCTATCGGTTTCGCTGCTTAAAAAGTGGCTTCACCGGCATTGTTCAGTAGAGAAAGCTTCGTGTGTGACGTATTACATTTGAAAGCTCCTTTATAGAGATGGAAAATGGAATTTTCAATGCTTTGTGGGATTTAAATTTTTTATTTAATAATACCTATTATAAAATAAATGTAATTGAGTATATATTTATTCATTGACAGACATCTATACTTCCTTTTTTGATCCATGTTTATTTTTTCAAAGCTCTTACTTTAACTGTCATGTAATAATACATCAGTTGCCATGGAAATATTCCAATTTTTTACTCTCTTTTGAGCGAGCTTTTACTTTGAAACTCAATTTCATGTTCTGTAGGCCCAAAGCAGGCATTTTTTCCTGACTTTAAAATGTGAAAAATGTATGGGAAATCAGGAAATTTTAAAGTACAGTAGACTAATTTGCTCGAACTTGCGAAAATTTGGCGGTGAAGCCGGGGTATTATGTACATTGAACTTTTGAATTCGTGTATATAGATATCGCATGAATTGGGATACTTGCGATTGCGCCTGCCGTTCTTTGAGACAAAATTTTCGGAATTTTTGTTGTTGTGTTGTTTAAAAACGATTTTTCAGGTTTAGGGAAAAATTTAGTCGTGGAAGATTTTTATTTTTTTTTTATTTTTTTATGAAATCATATTTTTTTGTCTGCAGGTGGATACGGTGCCGCAAATTTTAATTTCTGCTTTGTACAGAATATAAAAATTTTTCTATTTTCGACCAAAAGTTGAGCCTGAGAAAATTTCAGTAAAAAGTTTTAAATTACATATGGAAGAGGTTTTTATCATATCGAGCCCTTCCCGCCGTTTTATCGTAACTGACAAAAAGTAAATTTTACAGGAGAAGGTTTTTCTTACTTATTTTTGTATCTGTTATTTGTAATGGGCTGAAATTAGTTAGGCTAATTATTTTATTAGTTAGGCTAGTTTATTATCCGATTAATGTCAAAATTGGTGGTATGTTTCGAAGGTTAAATTAACGTCGTTTGCGGTAAAAATCGAATTTTCGAAAAAATGTCGCTTACGATAAAACGGCGGGAAGGGCTCGATATAATATCCCAGGCAATGAAGTATTTTGCCTCATCATTAAGATTTGATGTTTAATGATATGGGAAAAGTAAAATCTTTCTTTATGTAAAACCATTCCAAGCTAAACTGTCGCACTTTACTCCAAAAGAATATTTTAAAATTTATAACGCACCAGGAATTGTAAGTGCTTTATAAATATAATAAGTCTTGTGCACTCTCTTCCACACCACCTAAGAGGTCGAGTACAGGCCGCGTTTTTTTATATCGTGGTGTCCCCAGTAGGCATAATTCACGGCTTTCAATCAAAAAGATCCTTTCGCATTCAGGCATTGCTTTGGATTTAGGACCTTGGTTATAATGATAGATCCACATAAATATATCATCCTGGAACTATAAAACAATTGAATCCTTCTTTCCAAAATTTACAGACAGCATAACAGGGACAGGCTGAAGTGTACTATAAACCGGCTTTACTTAGTATTAACTGGTTTTGTTAATATTCCTCCTCTCATCTTTACAATTTTTCCGCAACTGCTTGTACAGGGTCTGTCACGTATGCTAGGACTCCTAATAGTTTGGCGCTATAAAATTTGTAAATAGAGTATTACTAACACCCTATATGTAACAAGTCTATCACATAAAAAAAAAAATAAAAGGCTTTACTTCCCAGCGGGAAAACTAGCGAGGGGTTACTCAGGTAACCCAAGAATTCATTACATGGTAATTGAAAAAGTCTACTGCAAATTTAGTAAAATGGAGGTCTTTACATTGTAATGGATAGGTAAGCGACTAGGTAATGACTTGTGAAATACTTTCGTTGGAAATGTGATGTGCTTTTATTATTCTTTGTCTTGTCGAAGCCTCTCTTCTTGAGTTTATTCCGTCCTCCAAATTTGTTCGGTGTGGATCGTGCAGTGCAGTCAAAAAGATATCTTGCTAGTAAAATTCTCACCAAATGTAGCTGAAATGCAATGGTAATTTTGGATAGTAATGTTTTTAATGCTAAAAAGGGTAGCCAGAATTTTATTCTGCGTGCCTTACATGGTAATCTATACTACACTTCACCTCTCAAATAAGTCCTCGTTTGTAATGCCTACAGTAAGTACTTACCGCCATAGGACATCCCTATGTAAAAGTAAGCTATTATTTCATCACAAAGGTAATGGGTTCATCTCATTATCACCTCGCTTAACTAGCCATTACATTTCCCACTGGGTTGTAAAAACGGAGAATATTTAAACACTTTTATCAGTTTTATCCCGTAAACTTCCGAAGTTATCGTCGAAGGCGAACTGACAATCAATAAATCTTGGTGCTTCCTGTGCAGATCAACAAATTACTTGCTAAACATACAACATTCTATCGCCACTATCTCAGTACCATCGAAATAAACCCTCTCCTGACTGCACGGCAATCTTATTCCCTCAGCACCAAATTAGATAACTCGTCTCACTCCTTCCACCTGCAGCCCTCTTTTCGGGCACTCTACAAAATAGGAATTCGTTTCTAAAAAGAACAACTGGATTCTGGAATAATCGGTTAGTATTTCCGAGCTCATACAACATCCCAGAATTCAAACGCAGAATTCCTCGTCAATTCCACCTCCCAACGATCATAATGGTTAACCTATTCCACCCTTGTACCTACTAATCTTACTGCAAGACAATGAACCATGATATGACAATCTAAATAATGGACTAGTTGTACAAGAGTTATTTTGGGAAATTTGTTCAAAAATCGTACAACATTTTTCAAGTTTTTTTTTGATTTTGATTTGATTCAAGGGTGGTTCACCGCATTGAAAAAGAGGTTATAATAAATGTTCCAATTTATTTTTGATATTATTTCATCAAAAATAAAATTTAAACATATAAAAATATTTGAATCATTTTTCAAATACAACCTGTATCTAGGGGTGGTTGAAAATGACTTATTTCTTCTTAACAATAACAAGCAACCAACCTGCAATCCGGTAGCAGCAACAATTACCCAAAACGCAGAAAAAAGCTGCTGTATAAAGTTTATTTTTAAAATATTACTTCCCTTTAGTTTTATCCCCTTAATGCTTGATAAAATTTGGCTAGATTAAATAAAAATCAACCACCTTCGCAAATAAATATAAAAAAGAGTGCATTTAATTGGATTATTATAATTATCCTTATCCTTAAAAAGGGGTGTATTTTATATTTATAAGGGTGACAAACATATTTTATTGCAGTCCTAAAATTTCCTGCTGATTTTCATAATCAGCCACCAAAAAACATGAAGAGAAATAGTTTCACAACGGTGTTTCGACACCCCTCCCCCTCCCATTCCTTTGCGTTGCAAATGGACTTTTCGCTAACTAATGCAAATAAGTCTCATAAAATCAAAAAGTCCGAAAACTGAAAAATCATGAGATTCAATATCTCAAATTTGTATACGGCACCGCGCCCCAGCCTAACATTTTAATGTTCCAAGAAAATACCTTCTTATGTACAGTTTATTTACAACATCGAAAGCCCTCAGCTTTTTTATTATATATTATCGAAACTCCAAACCAAAACTTCCAAATCTTGCAAGTTTTACCGAAAGACCAAACCGCAAAAAGAACACAGACGCCAGCGCCGCCAAACACCAACACCCGCCATCCTCGCAGGTCCCATGATTACGCATCTACTTATAGATAATCAATGTTGGCACGATTCCTGTAACTTTAGACATTTGACCTCTTGATTACGCTGGGCTGATCAAGACGAAAAAGGCAAGAACTAGTAGGAATCTATCTAGCATTATTTAACAGGTGCGAGTAATGCACAACATAATTATATTAATTACGTGTGACATTCGGGGGGGGGGAGATGGTTGACCCGAATCTCATCCAATCTCACCTGGGGGGGTTTAGTAGTAAGTTAAGTTGGAAGAATAGAGGAGAATAGGAAAGGTGAAAATATATTGAAGAGAAGAAAGAGAAGAGATTAAAAAATGAATTTTAGACGCAATTCTGCCTGAAATAAGACAATTTATTATTAGACAAATTATTATGTGCACTGAAAACTATTATCAGTTAACCCTCACGAGTATCTACAAAAGACTGGAATATTCTCAGGCCGAGGAGGACTCGGCATTTCTTGAACTTAGAAATTTTTTAGAGGATTTTCAATTATTACTCCATCCATCCCAATGTCCAAATGTTTCCGTCTAAATTCCGACTGATTTCCGTTCACACAGTCGAATTTACCTAATTCTCAGTAAATTTTCACTTTCGCCTCTCGTTCATTATTACCTCAGGCCTCTGTGCTGAAAGTCGAGTCGTGATTCGCGACAAGTTTTTTGAATTGAAGAAAGTTACGTTTCAATCGAATTACGATTTTCAGCATAGCGGCCTAGAGTTGATGTGCTAAGTTCCAGTTTGCCCCCCTATGCTACGCAATTCGACTGAAACGTCACTTTCTTCAACTCAAAAAACTTGTCACGAAACACGACTCGATTTTCAGCACAGGGGCCTCAGTCTAGTTTTCGTTCATTTTCCGACTGCTCTTAAACATTGCAAAAATTAGTAAATTTTTCTGTCTGCTTTCAGTCTTACATTTTCACCCGGGTGGTTAGAGGGGCTTTGGAATGATCAAGGAAATGTGTATGAACCTTTCGTTTGGGCTCCAAAGTGTTGTACGAGTTCAAAAATATTTACCGAGTGAGATTATTCCACAGTCGAGTTGTTCTATTCATAAGCTATAACTTCTAGATCGTTTTGTGCCCGAGGGGTTGGCCTGTAGGGTATGGGGGTGGGTCGAGCGGGCTAGTTTTGTGGTGCGGGAAAAATATTGGAGGTTCTGAATTGCAGCGGAACAGTCGTTATGGTAATAGCGATAAAGTATAGAGAGGGCTGCAACATTCCTATGGTGGCTTAAAGGGCGTTTAGAGGCGCGAAAGGTGCCATCACCA
Source organism: Thereva unica (assembly GCA_949987705.1). Classification (NCBI taxonomy): domain Eukaryota; kingdom Metazoa; phylum Arthropoda; class Insecta; order Diptera; family Therevidae; genus Thereva; species Thereva unica. The sequence continues at coordinate 80,632,650 of OX465283.1, read as the reverse complement.
ATGAGTTCGATTTGTAAATTGTAAGCAGGCCGACTGGCTGGTGGAGAAACTTGCAGACATTGGAATATGTGATCATTCCATCGCAGATTCTCGGTTAGAAGCCCTTTAGACCAGTGGTTCTTAACCTTTTTATACTCGCTATTCCGTTTTATACTGCCTTGTCTATTTATATAACATTCAAACTTCACAATTAATTAAAACTCATCAATTTTTGGGGGCCCATCGATTAAGAATCACTTTAGACGATAGGTTTTGCAGTCAGTTTTTCCACAGTTACTGCTATGACTGTTGGAAAATCACCGTCTAAAGCGATGGTTGACGTAATTATCTGAATATTTTGATTTCCATCAATCATGACTGGTGGAATTGATTGATGCTTGCATGAACGTGTAATGGACGCCTTAAAATTATCGTTAAGTTTTGAGTCAGCTGCGTGAATAACAGCGAGCACGTGTGGACGCGAGTGTGATTTGTTTCTGCTGTCGCCAAATCCCACCGAGGGTAGAAAATCACCTAAGATATACTACACGGTCGCTATTGTTATTATAACTTTGATCTATGGAATTTATATTTATATCTATATATTTTTTACATTTTTTAAGAGTACAGAAGCAATTGCTGTTTTTAACCCTTTTTGTGTGTGCCGTGACTAGTTTCCAAGAATCTGGATAAACGAAGATGTCTAGTGAAGAGATGCTAGTAATTCGGTTTTGAATTTGCTTTTTGCTATCAGCTCAGGTAAATTGCTGAAGCAGTGAGGCTATTCTTGATAGAAGTTACCTAAAAGTTTTCACTTGCAAACATAATACGCTCTCTCGCTGCGGGTAGGTACGTTGAAGTTACAGCTCAACCTGTTAGGTATTAAAAATACTCTCGATGAACTGATATGATCTGGATCGAGAGATAATCTTTATGAGGAGCCGCAGCCGACTCTTAACGGTGAAAGCATATAGATCCGCACATAATTACACAATTGGTTACAGTTAAACCTCGGCTTTGTAACTTTTGAGAGTGGGCCGCAATCACTGACATATATAGATAGATATATATATATATATGTCAGTGGCCGCAATGCAGCCCCACCTGTTCAAAATTAGTGAGCAACAACGTTAACATTCTTGATTTTAGCTTGATGGCGATAATATTGGATATGGAAAAGGTGGTGGTGGGATATAGTGGCTTTTGAGTTGCATTTTATTTCGTACATTGGTATTCGGTATTTCTAAATATGCTCTTTTCCAAGCAACTTTCACATCCGCAATCCACTTAATATAAAAAGTATGATTTAGTTATTAAGAAACGGTTTACTTAAGAGAATGACGATGCAACTTGAAATCATTAAAAGAAATGTCTTTATAAAATCATTTTCAAAACTTCAAAAACACAGTTGTGTTTTCGCGAATATTTGTCGCCAAATAAAAAAATGGAATGAAGACCAAAGCGATGTCACGATTTTCCGTGCATATGCACTTTGTAACCCTAACATCTGCATAATCAAGATGAAAGCAGGGTGTCTCCGACAAGCTCCTTTGATTTCGTCGATATTATTTAACTGCAAAATGCAATCTGCTCAAAAGCTTCTCGTGCATTTATTTTTGTCTTTCTTTTAGTATCTTGCAAATAAAAACAACATTACTATAAAGTTTAACTGTATATTCTTAAATTAGACTTATTTCAACTGCTAATCTTGTTTTCGACTCGATTTGTTTATGTTTAATTTGCAAGTTCAAACGTCAAAAGGGATTTCCCCTCCCCAAGAGCTGAGCTTAGGATTTCTCCGCTACGTAGTGCATGAATTTTAGCAAAAGAAAATCGCAACGATGAGAGAAAGTGTGGTGAATCGCACGAATCTCTCAATTTTTTGCAAATATATTCAACACGTGGAGTTAAAAAAATTAATTTCAAGGCCACGATTTTAAATATAAATTTTTAAAACATTTTTATCACATTTTGTAAAAAAAAAAACAACGCGATAAGATAGGCTTGAATTTTACAATTATTTGGGAAAATTTTGTGCTAACTTTGTGGGTTTAAGAGAATTAACAGTTTTTCTTACACAATATTTACCAATGACATAACATGTGATTAAAATACCCGAAAGTGCATTAATTACGCTACAGAATTTATTTGAATTTTGAAAAAAATGTTCGGAAATTCTTTAAATGTCAAATAGAGGTCAACGGTACCTTGCTGAAGAGGAGTCTCTTAACTGCTGCCTTTTTACACTATTTTCACTTAAATTGATTTATTTCATAAACTTTTTTATTCAGTAGCGATTTGAGCACTTCCCTATTTAAGTTTCAACTTGAAAATACGTAAATAAAACTGGCCGAGACCGACAAATTTAATTTCTTTCACTTCGAACTTGTCCCCAAATCTTCTTGGCTCGCAACTCAGAATCACGACCGAAGACGAAGAGCAGTGAACGAACACCCAACAAGTTCTCAACACTCAAGAACCCCAATGCAGCGCACCGCTCCGCGCAATAGAAATGTTTCTACCGAAGGCGAAGGTACACCACGCCACGCAGAAGGGGAGTTGGTATTGAGTTAAAAATAAAAGCATTCAGCTGTGGGCATACTGTCAGAAGGGGAGAACAGATGTAAAGATGTGGTGAATAACGTTGACATGGCGGTGTTTACTATCAACCCGGCCGGTGAGAATGCTGAAAAAACATCGTATCGTGATAATTTATTTTGGGGCCACAGTCTTATCACGACCAAGCAGCAACGAAATCAGGCATGGATATGTTCCCAACATGCTTGTTGTATCACAATTTTAGGCCTACTAATTTCAGAGTCAACTGTAAAACATGCGTGTAGCCATGAGCCGCGACATGTCTGCCACTTCTCTGTGTGGAAGTTCATGGTGCTATGCGACTGGTTCGAATGTTTTTTTTCGTGATTGCCATTGTCAAAGCTGGTCCCAAAAACGTAAATAAAATATTTCTGAAGAACGTTCTTATATTAGATTTTTATTAAACTGTGTAGCCGAGCCAGTGCGTGAAAGCTCATCCAAAAAATTTTATATTTACAAAACTTCAATTGTTTGTACTTCGCAGTTATTTTGTTTGTAATGGAATTTAGATATTCGTGCCGTCGTGAGCTATTGGCAATAAAAATTACAGTATATTACACCTAAACTGTAATAATAAACGAATAAATCAATATTTAGATTTTATAGTAAACGAGCCTGAGATCCAGGAATCAAAGGTTGAAAGAATCAACTGTGTGTGGACGATTCCCATTCCCACCACGGCTATTAACCCTTTTCGCAGAATGTACTTTTTCAGCAGATTTTTGTTGGTTCGCTGTCGGCCCGTGTGAGACCAATCTAAGTTCGCCAAGTTCGGAAAAAGCTTTTAATTTCGCTAAATTTTAATAATCTAATGTCTACTAGATGACACTGTAACGGAAGTTTTTACTTATTCATACATACGGTGTACACCGAAATTATTTCATTATTTCAACACACGGGCGTTGTTACAACGAAAAATCGTTGGTAACATGAATATTTGCTTTGTCACGGAGAAACGTGTTTTATTAACGAAAACTCAAAGAGTTCTGAGAAAGAGTCACCTATCCGTTGGTAGATTAGTTAAAACAAATCGATTTTGTTGTGCTTATATCAAATATGGTGTAACGTACGTTGTGTGTTTAAAATCGGTTAAGGTTACAATTGTGAGTTTAATTAGCTGCGATCCATTGGGACTGGTAAAGAGCTCAAAACTGCTACTAGCAACTACTCTCGAAACTTCTTTTTGGGCAGGTTACGAATAAAGTTTCCACCAGATTTTCCAAAGCTTGAACTACTCAAAAATAGATGGCTTTTCCTTTTTGAAGGTTAAGTTTATGTATTCAAAAATGTGTTTTAAAGAAAATATACAAAATACATAAATTCCTTTTCATATTATATTATACCACTTTTATTTTAAAACAAACTCTAAAGCCTCAATTATACTGGACGCAACGGAAAGCAACGGAATGGAGTTTTGGTCTAAAATCAAGTTTTTTTTACGAATTTTTTTTATTGCATACTCTGAAAGGCTGGAATGTCCTCTATCGTCCTGCGTTTTCAGATTTTAAAAAAACAACGTACAACATGCTTTTTTTCATGTTTTTTCAAGAGCGTGCACGGCGTCAAATGAACCGAACGTGTAAGGCCGCTATTACATTAGGATGCCATGGCAACGTAGCCAGCAACGTAACTATGGCTACATCAAATTTTTCAAGTTGCCAAATGCAGCGGCCAATGTGAGATGCCAATGTCAGATGTTATTTTTAAAATGGAAATCGAAGAAATAATGTTGTTGTATTTGCGTTGCAAAAAGGCATTAAAAAAAAGGAATAAAAGGCGCTATTGGGTACACCCTTTTTTAGCTAATCGTGCTGACAGTGGCGTGTTCCAAAAATTGTATGATGATCTCAGAAAACACCCCGAAAAATTCTTTAATTATATGAGGATGTCTTTGATGTCTGAATATTCCTTTGAGGAACTATCCCAAATCGCTGGTCTGCTTTGCACTTCTAAAATAAATCTTTCCTTATCGAAAAGTTCCATTGCAACACAACAATAACCCCAAATAAAATACGGAAAGTGACAGCTAATCGGAGTAAAAAAATTCACCGGCGACGTAACCAAATAGATCTGGGATGTGTGAACGCTATGGCCACGCTTCCATTCTGGATACGTGGCCAGGCCGTCGCCAGGTCTAATACTCATAATGCAAATGTACATATTCCAGATGGCTTCGTTGCTGGCTACGCTGCCATGGCATCCTAATGTAATAGCGGCCTAACTTCAAAGATGAATATCTCGATAACTATTTTTTACCTTTTTTCAACTTCTAATCGTAATTATAACGTGAGTTTTCAACCGATTTTAATTATACAAAGTGGAAAATGTTCGTCATTCAATATAGAACAAATATACCAGGCAGATTTTTGATTTATAAAAAATTCACTAAATTATAAACAAAAAGTTTTTTTTTTTTTTTTTAAACACCTTTATTGGTATGGTTACTACAATCTTAATTAATATTAATTTATTAGTATAGTTAACAATAGTACTTAAATTAAGCTGTCTTAAAGTAAGCATACACTTGTATGGGATTTCTGTACCAGTGTCCAGTTCCCGTAGTATGTAGTATTCGTCAATTATGCATCAGTTCTTGAGGTTTTACTCTTTTGAGTCGTCTTATTTCGTTGGTGGTATCCAATAATTGTATAGCCTCAACGTTGGTGTGGGCCAGAAGTCTCTTCTCGTGTTTAATGGCATATTCGCGGATGACCTCCTCTATCCATTTTATATCCAAATCATCATGTATTTCTTTATTAGTCACATAGCGGTAAGCGTTGGTGATCATTCGAAGAAATTTGTTTTGGCTGCGTTGAATTACGTCTCGATTAGATTTATGAGTACAACCCCAGAGCTGCACACCATACATCCATATCGGCTTGAACATAGACTGGTATATTAGTCTTTTGCAATACAGGTTCATTTTGGAGTGATGTCCAATTAGCCAGTACATTTGACGCTGTTTTAATCGAATCTGTTCAGTTTTTTGTCTCACGTGATGTTTCCAGTTCAGTCTTGAGTCTAAATGTAGACCAAGATATTTTGCAGATTCTGCCTGGGGTACTTGCACCCCATTGAGGTACGTGTGTAAGCTGTTGTTTTTGCGACGCAGCGTAAATGTCACATGGACTGATTTAACCTCATTAAGCTTGATTTTCCAATCTGTTGTCCATTTGCTAACATGATTCAAGGCTCGTTGGAGTTTTTCCACCGCTTTTGGTTGGGATACGTCTGTTGACATAATTACAGTATCATCAGCGAATGTTCCGATAAATGTGTTATCTGTTGTTGGAATATCCGCAGTATAAAGCAGGTATAGGAAGGGTCCCAATACGCTTCCCTGCGGAACTCCCGCTAATATCGGACAAAAGTCAGAATATGCTTCTTCATGGATGACCCTGAATTTGCGATTAGAGAGGTATGACTCAAGCAGTTGGCAGTAATTTTGTGGTAGGAGTTTGCTCATCTTGTATATCAATCCTTCGTGCCAAACCCTGTCAAAGGCTTGAGCTACATCCAGAAATACGGCAGGGCAATATTTCTTTTTTCTAATGCTTGCTCGATGACAGCAGTGATTCGATGGATTTGATCTATTGTGGAATGGTTATTCCTGAATCCAAATTGAAAATCAGGAATGTTTACTAACGGTTTCAGACGTTTTAGTAACAATTTTTCAAACAATTTAGAAATGATGGGAAGCAATGAAATTGGTCTATATGATGTTACTTCTTCATCAGGTTTGTCTGGTTTCTTCAGCATGATTATTTGGGCCGTTTTAAAACAGTTGGGCACATATTTTAAGCGTATGCAGGCATTAAATAAGTATGTGATCATGATGATGGCTTTTCGTGGAAGTTCCTTGAATAGACCGGGTGATATTCCATCGATTCCTGCTGCTTTTTTTGGATTAAGATTTCTGTCGATCACTTCGGCAACCTCCATTGGCGTGAACCTTTTAAAAACTTGATTTGGTTGATAAGTAGGTCTTATGTCAATATTGGATTGTATGTTATGGGGTTGGAACACTGTTGCAAGGTGTTGGGCAAAGAGTTCAGCTTTTTCGTTGTCTTGTCGAATCCAACTGCCTTGAGCATTTCTTAGCGGTGGTATTCGAGTTACGGGTCGTTTAAATTTTCTTGTTGCTTTCCACAATGAGTAGTCTTTATCCATTTCTGGACTCAGTCCGCTCAGGTAGTTGTCAAAGCATTCCTGTTTGTAATTTTTAATTAGTTTATTGACATAATTACTTACTCTATTGAACGCTGTTTTATCAGCAGGATTTCTGGTAAGATGCCATATTCTCCTTGCCTTTCTTCTTTGCTTGATTTGTTCTCTGATTTCGGCCGGGTATTTGATTTCACACTCTTCTTTGTCTTCTAATTCAGGAGTTGCTCTGCTGGCTGCCATTCGAATGTGTTCAATGAAGTTATTTGTTTGTTGTTCCAATTCTTCATTACTTTTAAGCCTCACTTTTAAGCTGATCAGCTCTTCCAGTGTTTTTCTGAAGAGATCCCAATCTGTATACTTATTTGTGAGATTCTGCTTTTTCTTTTTCTTGATGATTGTCGCGCTTATTGACAGCAGAACGGGTGTATGATCAGATGTTAAGTCATGAATCCCTTCTGCTTGAGTATAGCTGGAAGAAATACCTTTTATGATGAAGAAATCGAGAAGATCTGGAATCTTTGCTGCATCCGTTGGCCAATACGTTGGTCCCCGTGAAGACAGATAATCACACTTGTTTTCGTTAATAGCACTTAGAAGTTCATTTCCTTTTCCGGGTGAAATTAGTCTGGAACCCCATGCCGTATGCTTTATATTGTAGTCTCCGCCAATAATGAATCTTGGACCAAGGTTATTGAAGACGTTGGTAAATTGAGATTTCGTTGGGGTATCTCGTGGAGGACAGTATGCTGCCGCAATATTTAAATCTGCACCATTATATTTAATTGAAATAACCGTCGCTTGAATGTAATTTTCACGAATGTTTTCTTGTTGGTAATGTTTGATATTATTTTTAATTAGTACAGCTGATCCACCCCTAGCTCTTCCACTTGGATGGGTTGTCCAATAGGAATCGAATCCATTTATTTTGATATAACTTTTGTCAGAGAAGTGCGTTTCAGAAATCAATGCAATATCTATGTTGTTTGTATGGAGAAATAACTCCAGTTCCTGGGCTCTTTGGTTGAGCCCATTTGCGTTCCATGTAACTATACGTAGGAACGAGTTAGTCATTTTTGTTTTTTCTGTCTTTTTTTGCTTGGCGGTTTGCAATTGATTTCCAAATTATCCACTCTTTCTGCTAACTGACTAAGTGTCTGTTGAATCTGACTGAGCATTTTAATGATATCATTATTAGGCTCGTTATTAATTCTGATGTGTTTGTTGCCTTGGTTTTGTTTATCATCAGATATTTTGCTGACTTGTGCATAAGATAATCCAACTGTAGAAGGTGTGGTTGTTGCTTGTGGCTCAGGTAATTTTTTTATTCGATGTACAACATTTGTTTTATCCTTGTGTTGACTTTTAATTTTATTCTGATATACTGGACATCCTTTATAATTTGCAGTATGCCCTTTTTGATGACAAAGAGCGCATGTTGGTGCGCTGCCTGGCTCTTTTTTGCATTGTTTCGTGTGATGGTTTTCGGCACACTTAACGCATTTGCTTTGACGTCGGCAGAAGCTCTTGGTATGTCCGAGTTGTTGACAGTTCGTGCATTGTGGGATGCCCCTTGACTTTTTTGGTGGTTCAATTTTAACCACGCAATGTGCTAAATTCTTGATATTGTACACTTCTTTGTTGTTATCTTTTTGTTTTAAATCGACGTAAAACAGAGGAAAGGTTTTCCTGACTTTTACACCATCAATTTTGACCATCTTAAATATATTAGTAATACCTGCGACTTCATGTCCCATTTTTTCTAAGTCTGCTTTAATTTCTTCGTGACTGATTGTTGATGGCAAGCCTCTAATGACAAATCTATATAATTTATCACTCTTCAGCTGAAAGGTGTGATATTCGATATTTTCTAGTTGATGACTGGGTTCTTTTTTTAATTCTTCCAGTAATTTTTTGAGATTTCTGTAGTCATTTTCGTTTTGTACGGTAATTTTAATATCACTGTTTGAAAGAGCTTTGAATTTGGTTGATTCTTTTGTAATTTTAAGTACCTTTTGTCGAAAGAGTTCAAAATTGTTGATGTTGCTCACATTTATTGGTGGAGGCAATGGTATTTTGTGGTTTTTCTGTTCAGTGTTGATGCTCTCACTTTGATTAGTACTTTTTGGTGGCGTTTTTGTTGTTGTGCGCCTGCGTTTCTTGCTATTATTATCTAGATTGAGAAATTCCTTTTCCAATTCTTCCTCATCTGTGCAATATTCCTCTTGACTCAGATTATTGTTATTCTGGTGAGAAACTGGAAATTGTCGTAACAACCAATTAGATTATTTGATTGTTCATGTTGGCTGGAAGTAGGCTGACTTTGGGTGGAAGGCAGATTATTAAGTCGTGCCTCGAGTTCAGTTATTTTTTTATTTAAATCATTTATGATTTGTTGCTGACTACTGCATGTGTTAACGAGGTCATCGTATGTTGCCATAGTGGTGAATATTGTTAATAAAAAACATTATTACACAATCACACACATTACATACAATTCACCTTACACTGCACTTTAATATTTTTGTGAACTGTTTTTCTTTTCTTTTTATACTGCTCGATATACGCACGCGGCGGTAAACACGTCTATACACTTCAAAACCGTGCAAATGACTATAAACAAAAAGTAAAAAAAAAACTCGAAAAAAGCATTATTTGAGGCCTGTTTTTGACTCATCCGCACATATTCGTGGATTGTTAATAAACAAAAGATGATATCGAAATTCTGTCTCGTACATTTGTTTATCATTAACTAGCTGAGGGCCCTCGCTTCGCGGATGGGAGTGGTTTTGTCACAGCGTACGATTTGTTACAAAATGAACATAAATAAAATAATTTATTTTTAATTCTATTTTATTGTTTTCATTTTTTCATTTTTTTATATTTTTACTGACTGGGCCCGGCTAGAGCTTACACTCCGGGTGTGGAGATAGTGGTTTTGTCACAGTTTAATACAACACATCATATTTTTTTCATACTGTTGTTTTATTTTTGATACAAAATTCGAAACATACAAAATACACTAAACTTACATTTAACAAAAGAACAACAAAAGAATTTACAATACTTGATTGTAAACTATATTTTTATTCTTTTATTCGGCGAATAAATAAACAAATTTTTCGAGCTTCCTACTCTTGAGCAAGCTACATATAACTGACCAGGAGAAAGCATGGTTCTTCCAAATTAAGACCACAATATTTCAAAGTTTGTCCTTGTGCTTTATTTACAGTGATACCAAAAATTAGTCAGAAAGATACGACAATGTAATTCTTTCTGTGCGAAGAAAAAGGAAAGTAAAAATCTATGATCAACTTCTCTATTCATATACGCGCTCCGGAATGGCGAGAGGGCGGAGCAACGGCAAACTGCACAAACACATGCAGAGCAGGAAGTACACGAAAATGGTACATGAATTCACACAAGCAAAATAAAAGTCCAGACGGCACAAAAAATTGCGGAGAAGAGAAATCAGTGCGTCTCTTTCGCACTTCGTGAAATAACATTTCTTTATTTACCCTTTCTTTCTTCGATTTTTGTTTTGTTTTTAAATTGAATTTTATCTCGCTTGCACCTTGTCGATTGATATATTCACTCGCAAGGGAGCTTATGGGAAATTTTGAGAGTGTCGTATCTTTGTGGGTAATTTTTGGTGATACTGTAAGCTAATTTCACTGGAAACTGCAATCTCTTAAACTGAAACGGTAAATCTGTAGCTATCAGAGGAAATCTGGGAAAAAACACTGTACTGTCTTTATATTTCCCTATCATGATTTGTGCCTCGATAATATTATTGGACTATCGTTTAATCGTCATTCGTGTGCCATTACATAATTTTGGTGAATCTAGATTTCTCAACAAAATTATCGGCGATCCTACTTTTAATTTTAAATTATGTAATGGCATTCCTGGTACTTTCAATCAATTCAAAAATTCAGTAGGAAAGTTGACACTTTCATCTGGAGCAACCATTGAATCGATCGATGTGTTAATCCTTGCCTCCCTCGCCAGGAATTTTGTCCTGTACTTCCAAATTAATTCCGTCTACTATGTCATTTTTCACTGCTAATATAGCTCTTTCGAACAACCAATCTGGATTGTGATAGTTTACAACAATATTTGGGTAAATGTTATCGATCAATTCTTCCTTATGATTTGCCCACTCGCTGGATCGATTGGATGAGTACCTTCACCGGTATTATATCTTCGTTGAACTAGATGTTCAACTCTGGATTAGCTTGTCATACTTGATACAATATATCATCACTCATACTCTCTTTGAATGTGTCCCACAAGGGATTCGAGGGATTGCACATTGTTAATATTGTAGCAAATAAATATCTAACTTTATGAGCACTAGCTGAAGAGGTAGCTTCTTGCAGCGTTAACTCTCAATGGTTATCACTTTCTAATAATCCTAAGCGCTCACATGCTTCGTTGAATGTATCACACACGAATCCATTGACTGTTTTCAAATCTTTGACACACTGTGGTCCACGAATTACATGTAGCATCATTCGTAAATAAAAACACTCGCTGTTTTTTGGATGTACCGTGTAGACTCGCCCCAGTGCGTTACTTTTTTGAATATTCCTTCGTAACCTTCAAGTGGTTCTCCTTGCTTTCTTCTTTGAAAAATCCGTTTGTTTGGGTCCCACGTATAATAAGTTGGAACATTCGCGTACAGCAAGGTTTTTGCAAATTGATCATCACTTTGACAGAGTTTTAAAAATGCAGTCAATGTAGTATCCACTGGTGGTTCGCTGCCACTTGCCTCGCAGTCTTCTCTGTGTTGTCCATTTTCTAAATGCACTGCCAAATGAATAACTGCTGGTTCACGGTTGTGGATTGGAAAACCGAATATTCGCCAAGCCGCTTCATTACTATTAATGTATCTGCTCATTTGAAATTGAACGATTTCATCTTGCTGATTTTGATCACCGGAAATTGCGAAGACAGCCATATCATTTCCTTTGTTAATGTATTTGCACACATATTTGATTGATTTCACAGAATGGCAATACTCTGTATTAATGTGACCTTGAAACATGTGTGAAAGAAGTCGATTGTATAGAACGGCCCAGCTGTTATCCACTTCTATCTCTTGATTACCTCGTATTTTAATTTTAGCAAAAAAACTACCATTTTCCGGTGATCGTCGCCTGTACTTAGGATATCCATCTTCTCCTGTTTGAGTTTCATTTAGGAATGCCCTCGGATATTTCTTCGTACATTTACCTTCGCTCATACATGGCGAGTTAGGATTAAGTCTCCCACATGGAACATGAATCATGTTTTTAACTATTATTTTGTGCAAATCAGGATTTTCTTTTGGATCTGGAATCTCAGCTCGAATTATATCATCAATTTGATCAGGTTGTATTTGTTTACACAACCAAATTAAATTATGTGAATGCGGTAATCCTCGCTTCTGCCATTCAATTGTGTACATCCAACATTTGACTTTGCCAAAAATCTTATGTTTTTTTATGACTTCTATGAATTTTATTTGCTTCTGTCTGAAAACTCGCGCTATCAAATCGTGACGATCTGCGGAAGCTTGTCCGTATTCCAGGTAATCTGTGATATCCAGCCATGATGGGTTGCAAGTGAAAGTTATGAAAAGATCAGGACGACCGTATTTTCTAACATACGTCATGGCTTCTTGTGTGTATTCAGGCATGTGGCTTGGACTTCCGATGAAAGATGATGGTAGAATAACCAGTTTTTCTATGTCACTAACGTTGCCGTCATTCATGATCGCGTCTTTCAGATGAATATATTCTTCTGAACGCAATTTTTTTGGTTCAGCCTGAAGTATAACATTCGTTCTGCTTCAATTTTTGGGTACATATCAACCAAAAATTGTTGAAATAGATGATGTGAATTTAGAATATGATTGTACGTATTCTTCATTTTTTCTTATCATTATCTGATACGCGTAAAACTCCATTGAAGTCACTTTTTTATTCGTGTCTTTGCCTGTAATTGGGTCCACATGTTTTAGATTGAAGCGATATCCGTCTTCCCCTCGTATGAAAATCAACGGATATTGAAGCGCATCATACGACCGATGTGTTTCTGAGATACGCTTCAGTTTCTCACTTCTTCGTTGAATAATTATATCACGATTTGTGCACTCTTTGTCCACGATCACAACAGCGAGTTCATTAACTTGAGGTGCATTGAAACGACGCTCATGTTCTCCAACTGGTCTTTTGTCCGGTCGAATGACAATTTTATATTCGTCAGTTATCATCCGTTCAAGAGCTGTTTTGAAAAGTTTGATCAGCTGATTGTACTTGTGTAGAATCCTTTGGAGGTCTTCGATGACTTCTCGCCGCAATCCATTAACATTTGCACAACGTCGGTGGACTTCTTTCCGTTCGTCTCCAATAAAATATACTTGCAAAAATTTATGAGATTCAGTTGGCGGTGGTAACAATGATCCTACTTTATGATAAACTTGTCCTTTAATAGAAAACACAGGACTGAAGTGATGTTCACTATTACTTTCAGATGTTGCTCCGAAAGATGTCATTTGATAGCAAGCATTGTAAGCCCTTATATTCTGAAGATAATGTTTTGACTCGGAAGTCTCTTCGTTCACATAATGAAACAATGAACTTTTCCCTTTGAGCAACCCGTTCCAGGTGTTTCATTTCTAATTTTTTTAGCACTACAGAACTGACACAGTTGATCCATTTTGCCAATGATGACGTGTTTAAGCTCGTTGTATTTTTTTCCGGGATCGTAATGAAACGCCTCCCAATCCAGAGTATTTTTTCTGTTACTTGTCCCTCGCACTTCACGAACACTGATATTTTGATCATGGGCCTCCTTTTTTGGTCTTACGCGAACTTCACGCATTTCCTTTTGTTTTTGCACTAATTCAGATTTCTGTACTGCAGGAGTTTGTCTACGCCTTTTAGCTTGAAGCCATATTCGGTCCGATTCTTTGATGTTTTCCTTCTGTTCATCTGACAACTTTTCTGTCCACTTGTTTTTGTTTTCACGATTCAAAGCTAATCGACGTTCACTTTCGCTTTCAGATTCATCTTTCCGCTGCTGTTTAACTTTTTTTCTTTTCGAGTCCGAAGAAGCAAGATCACCTCCTCTTTTGCGTTTAGGCATGCTGGCCAATTTGACTTAACTTATAGTGGTTCTGAAACAAAAATATCAAACAAACGTTAAAGCATAAGTATATGTGTGTGTATGTGTGCATGTGTGTATGTGTATGTGTGTATGTGAATGTGTGTATGTGTGTGTGTATGTGTGTGTATGAGTATGTGTGTGTGTATGTGTTTGTGTGTATGTGTATGTGTGCATGTGTATGTGTGTATGTGGTATACACGCGGTCGCTAATTTACCGCGATTAATCTGTTTAAATATAAAACAAAACGTTACTGTTTTTCTGTATTTTTATTGCTCTACAAACTCTCTGGTGAGGAGCCGGCAACGATCGAGACGTGACTGCTTCTCTGATAATATTTCATGTTACATTTTCTGTCTGATAACGGCACGATCTTCCATGGACTTTTTGGAGTTTTTTGGCGATCAGATGCTCGATCGTTACCGCCACATCACTCCCCCCTACGTATACAAAATTTTATACTCTTACTTTACATTTCTTAGAAACCAGAGGGAATTTTTTTTTGGCTACTACTTAATGTAAGCTAAGTTCACTACTAAGGGAAGAAGTTAAAATTTTGTACTACCAACCTATAATTAAACAATATTTTTCTATAAGTACAATTTGAAAAATTAAAATTTTGTTCGACTTATGTTAATGATTAGTTAACTTTTTTCATGATACTTAAAACCTACGGGGTAAATACTATCTTTAATGGTACATTTTCAAATATAATATAATGTTACAAGTTTCTACCACACCAACTAATACATGGCAAATTCAATCTTCTATTGGTGTATACTATATATATAAAAATGTTAATGGATATGTATAATATGTATGTAAAATGTAAGTGCAAATGTATATCAATGAAACATTGTGGGTGAGCAAGATACGGGCTTCTGCCGGGACTAAGCAAGCAAGTAGACGTTAGCCGTTTACCATAAGGGTGTTGAAACTTCTGTCTTCTTAACTAACTGAATACGAACTACTAGCGAGTTTCATCTCTCTTGCGGTGCGCGCGTACAACTTTGTGCTCTTGTTAAGGGGCCCATACACGGTCGAACAATTTGCGCAACGTAGCCTGATGTGCAAACATTTTCTCCGTGTATGGAGCGGTTTGATATGCTGCGCAACTGTTTGATGAAAATCAAACATGTTTGAAAATTTTTGTGCAACGGGCAGAGATGCGCAAGTTGATTCCTCGTGTATGGAGATGTTGGTGCATTCTGCGGACATTGAAATTTTAATTGCTCAAGTATTGTGCTCAAAATAAGTGAGAAAATGGCTGTGAGGAAAGCTGAAAAAGTATTCTGGAGGGAATTCATCGAAATGCTTCGCTTTACTCTCTAAAAAATTGCAATTATAATTGCCAAACACGTTGGTTCAGACATGTTTTATGCACGAAAACATAAACATAAATGAAGTTTGCGCAACTCGTTACGTAGTGTATGGACAATTTCATATTTTTTGGCAAACACCAATTTGCGCAAATTGTTCGCTCGTGTATGGGCCCCTTAAGGTTTCGAATGTCATAACTTAGCCTGCCTCGGCGCGACTTGCGAAATTCGGCATCCTGGGTTGTGCTGATGTCCCTCCGAATAGCTAAATCTGTGCGGTCCTCGTCGTAAACCGGACTCGCCTTCCATATCGGGTTGACACCTCTTTGTGAACTGGTTGAACTTTCTCTTGGTTTTGCTCTGACTGTCTTGATTTTGATATTGCCTCTGGGTTCTCTCTCTGCTATTGAGGACGCTGGTTTGAGTCTGTCCAACGTAATTTTGACCCGTCTTCCTTTTGCTTCCACTTGGAAATACTTGTCCCTGCGCTGGATCACCTTATAGGTTTCGTCAAATGGTGGCTGCAGAGGTGGTCGCACTGCATCATTCCTAACGAATACGTGCGAAAATTTGTGCAACTCTCCTGGGATGAAAACGGGGGTCTTAGCGTGGAGTGCGATGGTGGTCGGTTTAACGCTGTGCATTGTTCGGCGGAGTTCCCTTACGAACTCTGACTGGACGTATTTCTTCGAAGGCTCCGCGAGAAATTCTCCGGGTAGGCGGAGTGTAGTAACGTATACCATTTCGGCGGGAGTTGCCTGGAGATCTGGTTTGAAGGTAGATCTTAATCCTAAAAGGATTGTTGGCAGAGTGTCCGTCCAGCTGCTTTCCTTTCGACACATTATCGCCGCCTTCAAGGTCCGATGCCACCGCTCCACCAACCAATTTGATTGGGGATGATACGGGGTAGTTCTCAAATGGTCGGTCCCTAACCACGTTGTCAGCTCCCGGAATAATGATGACTCGAACTGCCTCCCCAAATCCGTCGTTACTCTTACAGGTACGCCGTATTTCGCTATCCAACCCTCCAGAAAGTGGCGGGCAACTGTCTCGGCCGTCATATTGGTATGGCCTCAGGCCATCGGGTAAAGCGGTCGATGCAGGTCAGGCAGTACCGATATCCTTTTGACGGGGGTAATGGACGATAATGTCGATATTGATATGGGCAAATCGTTCGGTTGGCGGCGCGTACCGGTTTAATGGCGTCTTTGTGTGTCGTTGGACCTTGGACTTCTGGCACGGAACGCAGGCCTTAACGAATGTGGCACAATCGAAGACTTGGCCAGACGAATCTCTCACTGATTAACTTCGTTGTGCCTCGAACGCCTGGATGCGAAAGGTTGTGCATTGTTTGCAAGATATTCAGTCGCATGACCTCCGGTACCAAGAGGAGTTCGCGACCTTGCGATACGTCGCAATATACAGCCACGTCATGGTCCGGGAATGCTAAATGTTTAATGTCCATGGAAGACTTTTCGGGGTTTTTTATAACCTCTTGAAGGCCCGGATCCAATGTTTGCTGCTTCGATAGTCCATGGGATTTAGTTTGGTCGTCGTGTCGGCCACGATATTTTCCTTACCTGCTACGTGTCGAATATCGGTCGTGAACTGGCTTATATAGCTGAGTTGCCGAGTCCGCCGAGGTGAATTGTTGTCTGCCGTCTGTCGGAACGCAAAGATCAATGGCTTATGGTCGGTTAATATATGGAATGTTCTTCCCTCTAACAGATTTCGAAACTGCCTAACTGCTTGATAGATGGCCAACAACTCCCTGTCGTAAGTACTATACTTTTGTTCCGCCGTTGAGAGTTTCTTTGAGAAGAACGCGAGTGGGCTGAGGCAATTTCCACTGATTTGATGCAAGGCTGCTCCCACGGCTTTTTCTGAGGCGTCGACGTGTAGAGCAAGTTCGGCTTCAGGTGCAGGATGCGCCAGTAACATAGCTTCCGCTAAATCTTTCTTGCACGCTTCAAAGGCAGCCATGGCCTCCGGTGTCCACTCTATTCTTGTGGTGTCATTTTTCTTATTTCCCACTATCATTTTACGAAGTGTCATCTGGTTTTCTACCGCATGAGGTATGAACCTCTGGTAAAATGTAGTTAAAGCCAAGAATCGCTTTAAATCACTTGCCACTTTTGGGAGTTCGTATTTCTTTACGACAAGCACCTTTTCCTCAAGTGGTCGTATACCGTCTTTATTCACCGCATGTCCCAAAAACTTTACCTCTTCCTTGCCCAACTGACACTTTGACACGTTTATTGTCAAGCCATGTTTTCGAAAAATTGAGAACACATCGCGGAGGTGCACTCCATGCTCTTCCATGGTGGCTGATGCCACACACACACATCATCGACGTAAGAGAAAATGTTTTCCCGACCTCTCAGGATCTCGTGCATAAAGCGTTGTAAGGTGAGTCCATTCAAAACGCAGGGGGGGGGTGTTCCAAAATAACACCGTTAAGAAAATTGAACCCTAAAGGTTTTTGGGGTCGATGATCACGAAAATCGGGGTCCCGCGGTCCTAAAACATACGCGTCACCCTTATGCAAAAAACACCCCTTTTTAGGGGGTTTTCGCGATTATTTCAATAATAATGAAAACTGAAAACTAATGCAATGAAATACACTTTTTTTAATATTTATTTGCGAAGGTGGTTGATTTGTACTAAATCAAGGCGAACTTTATGATAAGGGGTAATACTAAAGGGTTGAAACCACCCCTAAATCGGCTATAAATAGAACAATTGTGAAAATTACTTTTTTTCAAGTTTATGCTTCAAATTCGATTGTGGGGGTACTGTTAGGCAAAAATAAATTATTTTCAACCCTTAAGGGGTTAAAACTACCCTACAATTATAATTTATAATTATTTAAATCCCCTGCGTTTTGAATGGACTAAGTATCCACTCAATACTTTGTGAATAACCAAAAATTTAAAACAAAATCGGAAGAAAAGGCTTCAGTATAAAAAAATTCAGGCAGCAATTATTTTTCATTCTTCTATTCCAGAGGGAATTCGTTTTCATAGTATTAATCTCAAAATACGTCAAAAAAATCCCGGAAAATAACATCCATAAAGTTTACAACCCCCATAAAAATCTCTTAAGTGTGAAATCCATAATCCCTTAAGGTAAAGTCAAATTATTGACATCGTGGGGTTGTTTTAAACCAAAAAATAAATAAAAAGATCAAAGAAGGATATGTGATGTTCACAGGCGGCCGACAAAGTATAGAAAATATTTTTTTATTTTTCCTTTTATTTCCTTGGGTTTTGTGCGCGGTGTAAACGCACAAAAGGCGATACCAAAAGGCAAAGTGAGAAAATTGGAAAAGATAAACAAATAATGATATCGTAAAGTCAAGAAGGATTGTATCTCTATATAGATATCAAAATATCCATATAAGCTCTAAGGATACATTCCATCGTTTGATAGTCCGGAGATCACACAAGGAAATTCTTAACCAACAAAAAAATGGTTTCGGAGGATATCCTAATTCTTAAGACAAAGGGATTTTTTTGCCTTACGATTCTCTTGTCATTGACATTAAAGAAATAAAAAAAGCGAAGAAAGGATCGATTTTGTGCTCAATTCATCTTTTATTTTTTCTATATGTGTATATATATTCGTATAAGGATAAAATAAGGAAGGAAGGTTCAACATGTGCGTTTATATCCCTTTTGTGATAAAATATTTTTGCGGGGAAATTTTTGCCTTTTGTTTATTTTCTTTATTTCCTTTGGGACATAAAGGAATGTCAGGGCTTGGTTAAGGACGAAATCGGGATTTTTATTAATTTCTTTTGTTATTGAGGGAAAAAACTTCTGAGGATTCAATTTTGATTTAGGAAGAGGTTTTTATTAAGAGCTCTTATGTTACGCATTATTACAATATGTATTATTTTTGAAAAGAACAACGGGCAAAATGGGCCCAGTGTTGTAGCACTTTCTTACCTATCTTAATATGAAGATACGATTAATCGCAACATTTTATTCTATGGCAGCATTACTCTAATAAATCAAATAAAAAAGATACAGCGGTTCGAAAAGTTCAATAATTACCGTAGCTTAGTAATGTAATTTGTTATAAGTCCCTGGATGGAGGTTTGCAGTTCGGCTAAAGCAGTCATAGGATAGTCCGGTAAAGTAGTCACGAATAATACCTATGATTATGAAAATGAAACATCTTTATTTACTTAACTATAATAAAGAATTGTTTTAATGAGTATTGCCGATTGCTGATTGTTTTTTGTAACCCTATTAGATATTTTTATGAATACGACAGCAATTTACGCGGAATATTCCCAATTATCTGACTGCTAAAGTCAAGGTTTCAACCAACCAAACTCCAGAGTTATGAGCCGTCAAAATCAAAAATTTTTTTTTCACTATAATTTTAACTTTAGCCACCATTTTCTCCAAAAAAATACGTATGTAGTTACAAAATTGGGAAGCTTGGACAATTTCGTATGAATAATGCCCGACAACTTTTGGCTACGGCTTTTACTTTTGAAGTTATAAGCAATTTTAATGTTAAAATTGGCTATATTTCGTCCTTTTTTAGTATTATTCCATATGAGTTTTGTCGAAAAATACAAAATAAGCACCAAATAAGGCCAATTTAAAAACTCATACGATTTTTTGTTCGTCTATCCAAGACCTAGCCTGGCTGTGACGTTTCGACTTTTTCAGTAATACACCCTGTATATTTCTTTTGGGCCTTGGACACGACGCGCACTGTACTAATTTTGCCTCCTCCTTTTCGCTCGATTTAGCGCTAGCTCTGAGAAATATTTCTCTCAGGGGCGAGGCGGTCGGCCGAAGGCGAGCACAAGAGGGGAAGAGAAGTGAGGAATAGGAAAGGTCAAATTTGAGCCGATCTTCGTGAGCGTAGTCCGCAGTACACTCAACCTCCGGGGCCAACCGGCCCTCAGGCCTGTCGACGGCGCGGCCCTTCGAGTATTTACTCGAATGGGCCATAGGCTAATCCGGCCTTGTCTAGCAATTACAGCATCAATAGTTGTGTCGTGTCATGTTTTTGAAACCAATCGATCATCATTCATGGTTAAATTTACATGATCTTGGAGAATGTGGGAACAAAAAATTAAGTATACTGGTAAAAAGCTCTGACAAATGTACATACAGCGATACAAAAATAAAAGCACAGTCAGTTTGGTGAGGCTAATCTATATGTGCCTTAAACACTACGAATCCTCCTATGCCCACAAAAAACCCAAACTCTCGCTTAGCTGAAGACTTGGATATGCAATTTATTTCCCTCCATAGCCTCAGGACTGTCATCATCTGTTTTTAATGCTCCTTTTGACACATCAATCCGTCGGTTCCTTCAAGTTCCAAAGTTTTGAAACTTTAATCCGGTCCGTTCCGTTGCGTCCAGTATGACCACTTCAATACAATTTCTCTGCAATGAAACTCATTTTGACATTCCAATCCGGTCCGTTTCGTCCAGTATAATTGAGGAGAATTGAAATTTTAATTAACTCTCATAATATTTTCAAAACGCGCCTAAAGAAGTATAACTTCAAAAAAAGAAACACAGCAATTAACAAATGTGTTGTTACAAAAAACGGTACCATGTACAAAGAAAATCGTGAAAACGTCATTTATTGATACGCCGCCACATGCAAAATTTGATGCTATCAAAAGTAAGCGAGAGGGATTTATGAAGGGATGCTGGTCGCCCTATAAAAAGTTATTCAGAGTTAAAATTTTGTAAAAATTACTTTTCACAAGCAATTTTATTAATTTAATTTAATTTTTATTATTTTATTTATTTCAGCAACAACTCGGGAATGTAAGCCCCCAACACTCCCCCATCCCAACCTTTACCACATTCTTTAAGTAGGGCTCTACCCTTTTAATTCCAGAGCGGAGGACGATGGGGACTGATAAAACAAACAATTACCCTTAATACAAACATTGATTCGACTACCTCCTTTTAGAAATATGAAGTAGAGTTTTAAACGAAAATTCAGATATTTTTATTGTTTTATATTATTGCAAATAAATATATTTAAATTTATATTTTGAAATAGTTAAACCAAACTAATGACTTAAATCTTCTCTATAAGCAATAATCAAATCAATACATAAAAACTAGAATTTTTGTACAAAAAAAACCTATTTCGTTTTTCTCAGAATGAAAAAAAAAACGCTGTTACTATTACTACAATATGAATTTTTTGACGTGACAAAGTCTTATAAATCGATGAGTATAGGAAGTCATTAGCGCAAAATTACTTGGACACGCGCTACGCGCGACTATCCCCACCACTACTTAGCGACGGGAACGGGACGGGACATTTTGCGCTAATAATGTGCCTGTTTAGACGGTTCGCTTTGTCTCTCCTTTTGAGGCGCCCCAAAGCGAAAATTTGTTTAGACGGGTGCTTTGAGTCCAGTCGCTTTTAAGGCGGCTCAAACAAACGGAATGAGAACTAGGGCTGGACAAAAAGAGAAATATTTCTTTTTAAGCGAAACTCGAGTGTTTTTTTTAAATTGTACAAATAACTAAAAAAATGCTTACATCAATAGAAAAAAAACCGGTGCCCCGATTATCCCGTGACAACTACCATGTTGCTTATTCGTTATGCAATATATAATAAACCCAATATACATATAATTTTGCAGTATTTTTATTTTTATTTATTCTCAAATGTAACAATAACAGTGTGATTATTTATTCAGTATTTTTTATTTCCAATATACGGCGGAGCCGGCGTCGCTTACTCACACATGCACATAGGCCACGCCCACCACACACCGTTTCGGGACATTATCCGTCCGCGCGCTCCGATTTATAAGACATTGTCACGTCAAAATAAACCTGGAGAGCATTTAGATTTTTCATAAGAACAATATACATAGTTTTAGAAGGAGCTTAGCAGCAAGTGTTGGTTGGCTCCAAGGATTTCAAATTAAATAAATATCTTCTATCCTTGCTAATATTATAAATGCGAAAGTAACTATGTCTGTCTGTCTGTCTGTCTGTCTGTTACGCTTTCACGCCTAAACCACTTAACCGATTTTGATGAAATTTGCTACAGACATAGTTTAGACCTTGGAGACGGACATAGGCTACTTTTTATGGAGAAAAAAAGGGTTGAAGGGGGTGAAATGGGGTTCAATAAGTTGTAAGGGGATTTTTTATCTTTACTTTTTTTCTCTATTGTATAAAAAGTAACTGACTGACAGACAACGCACAACCTAAACCGCTAGAGCTAAAGGGCTGAAATTTTGACAGTGCATCCCTATAATGGCGTGGACATCCACTAAAAAGCGATTTTTCGAAATTAATCCCATAATGCATCTCCTAAGGGGATGAAATGGGGTTAACCCAAACCTCTGAAGCTGAAGGGCTGAAATTTTGACAGTGCATCCCTATCATCAGGTAGAAATGAATGACTCGAAATTCACTTTATTTAATATTCATTTGTGATTGCTTCATAATTTCTTACATCCACGTAAATAGGCGAACAAACTTAACGAACGTTCGTCAAACCCTAAAATGTCACTTCTCTTGAGACATATACATGCCAATCTCTGCTTCAAAACTTGCAGATTTGTTGAGCAGAGGTGATATTCGCAGCAATTTGTTTACCATATTTATTAAAAAAATGCACTATAATAAACCCTTTTTAGGGATAATAACAGCTGACTTTTTTGTTGTTTTTTTTTAAGGAAAATATTGCACATAATAAACAGTTTTTAAAGGCGTTGCAAGGCACGCGGGTTTTATGCTAGTTCTTGTATAAAGAATAAAAAAATTTAAAAAAAAAAAAAACCGACTTCAAAACTACATATATGTACCTATGCATGCATATGTACAAACTTAAACTAAAAAGTAAAAAATAATATTTTAATTACCTCAAAGCAAGAGCCTTAAAGGACAGTTAAAAAAATTATTGATATTTATATATGTATGTATCTATTTAATATTTTTAAAAAGTTCATTTTGGAGTCGGTGCCAGCCAAAGAACAATTACGTTTATACATACCCTGAAAGCTTGGGTGCAAAAGAAAACTTACGTTAATACATACCTTTGGCTGGCACCGACTCCAAAATGAACTTTTTAAAAATATTAAATAGATACATACATATATAAATATCAATAATTTTTTTAACTGTCCTTTAAGGCTCTTGCTTTGAGGTAATTAAAATATTATTTTTTACTTTTTAGTTTAAGTTTGTACATATGCATGCATAGGTATATGTAGTTTTGAAGTCGGTTTTTTTTTTTTTTTAAATTTTTTATTTTTTACTTTTTAGTTTAAGTTTTTTTACAAAATTGTATTCTACTCGTCATACCCTTTCATTTGATATCCATGAAGGGGGTCGGGAAACAAAATTGCAAAATTCGGCCGCCATCTTGGAACCGACCGCCATTTTTTTTACAAAATTTATATGGGACCACCTCTGAGGTATAACGTACCAAACAAAAAAAGAATCATCAAAATCGATTCATAATTGGCGGAGTAATCGCGTAACATACATAGAAAAAAAAAAAAAAACATACATTCGAATTGATAACCTCCTCTTTTTTGAAGTCGGTTAAAAATTATAACATCCAAGAGAATAAAATATATTTTATTGACAGACAATTAGTTAAATTAAAAAGCAATGCTAATGTAATAACAAAACTATAAATTGAGAATACACTGTCAATACTCAGAGAAAGCGAATATTTCTTCATAACAGTATTGTAGAGAATTGTATGCTCTTCAAAAAAGTCCTTATTATAGCCTAGTATCCTGTTCGTGCAGAATTCCGCTCTGTAGAGAATCCATATAACCAGTCTGAATTCCGCTTACCTGGGAGTTATATAGACAATGACAGTTGGGCAATTTGAAAATGCGTCCTAAGGTAAAAATTATTGTACTTTACTCGCGCTTCTGCGGTATATAACAAGTTGAGAAAATTGCCTGCAAATCTAGTAAATCCATTATTCGGAGAAAAGAAGATTGAAAGGAAATTTTATCAAAGATGCAGGTTCTATACATATGTATATCCTCGTACTAATAAATTGGACTAGCTAAAACATTATAAATTAAGAGATAGTAAAAACAATCAAGAGAAGATTTTGCATTTAAAATATAATTTTTATTTGACGCGAACATTTGTTAATGTTACACTTTTCAATTTTGTGTGACTTCGAAAAGTAAACGTCAAAATTGCCTCTCATGAAAATACAAAATACATTTCTTGAAGCTAAGTATCCTGCGAAAAAAGAAACGAGAAGTCTCCATTAAAAAAACGCCATCTGTTTTCTAGAGTACAAAGTTCATTTACGGATTTGAATTTCGCACGAACAGGATACTAGGTTTTATGGACGGAATTCAAACCGTTCTCTAACCTGAATTCCGCACACTCTTTTACATGTAATTTAAAGGGGAGTCTGAATTCCGCACGAACAGGATACTAAGCTTATGATTTCGCTAAATTCAATAGCTTATACGCAATCAAAATTCATTTTTAAAAAAAATTATCACACTTTCTACCAAAGGTGTCAAAATATTTGCATAAAAATGTTGATTTTATTATTTTGTTTTGACTATTATTTTATTGAATTTTCTTATAATAATTGTTAAATTAATTTTTTAATTTAACATTTTGATTCAGCTCATCCGTTTTAATAATTATTTCCACAGACCTTTTTTATGTGTTTAATTTTATTTTAACAATTGCTTTTTTTGGCCAACCCTAGAGAACATAAGTTTAGAGATTCTCCTTCCTCATTAAAACACGTCTGGAGCGCGTTCAAAAACCTTACTATGGTTAACCATGGTTAACTATGGTTAACTATGGTAAACTTTTGTCGTTCAAAAACTCCGTGGTTAACTACAACATAACCACGAGCATAACTTTTTGGCGTTCAAAAACTCCCGTGGTTAACCATGGTGTAGTTAAATTTTAACCATGCTCGGGAGCATGGTTAGCGATAGTTAAGAAGAAGAAGAATAAAAACAATTTTTTGACATTTGTTTTAATGTTAATAATGAACAAATCAAAGTGGGATTTGTGAGATTATTTTAAATAAATAATTATTGGAAATAATTGAGGCAAATAGCGGACACTATTTTATGGAAAAAAAATTTTAAATTTTCTTTACCACGTAGTTAACCACGGTGCGTTCAAAAACCTCCATGGTTAAACATAAACTTTCGTGGTTAAGAGAAGTGATGCAGCATAACCACAGCTTACCTCGTGGTTTACTATAGTAAGGTTTTTGAACGCGCTCCTGCTCATCACGGCGGCTGAAACAAAAATGAAATGGAACACTAAAGTGATACAAAATGGAATTAGAACAAACAGCTGATCAGAAAAGGCGAACGTGAGTCGCTTTAAAATCGAGACGCACTTCCCTCCCACCGAACACTCCCCGCATCGACAAATTTCGTGTTGAAAGGTGGTGGGCGCGACCCGTCTAAACAGGCACAATGACTTCCTATACTCATCGATTTATAAGACGTTGTCACCTCAAAAAAGCACCGATTACATTCGCATCCATTCATTCCATTCATTGATAAATTCGCCGACCAAGATATCACCATTTTTTAGCACACCCCCACCCCCTTCCAAAACAAAACAAAAGGAATACCCGCACAGGAATCTATTTTTAGATCCGAAACTTTTGGTTTTTTTCCAACATGCGTTAATAGTCCGAGAGCCGACTGCAGAAAACCCTATGTTATCGGGAAGAAGAAAACGAAACCTATAGTAAGTAACATTAGAGATAGGAGAATATTTTAGGCTTGGTGTGCCTGAACTAAAGTGTGACCTAAGGTGAGAAATTAGGTAATATTAGTGGTGGATTTTTAGTCCAACCCTATGTTATCGGCAAGAAGGATAATTTTTGTTTTAAAATGAAGTATATACCTAATAATTACTAAAACTCATGGTGTGCCGCGCCCTGCCTGTGGCCGGACCTTTGGCAGACCACTATTTGTACCACATATTTTTGGGTCGATGCCTATGTTATCGACAAGAAGGATAATTTTTTTTTAAATTGAAGATTAGACGTCATACTAACTAAAATTCATGGTGTGCCGCGTCCTGCCTGTGGCCGGACCTTTGGCAGACCACTATTTGTATAACGTTTTTGGGGTCGAACCCTATGTTATCGACAAGAAGGATCATTTTTTTTTTAAATTGAAGATTAGACGTCATACTAACTAAAATTCATGGTGTGCCGCGCCCTGCCTGTGGCCGGACCTTTGGCAGACCACTATTTGTATAACGTTTTTGGGGTCCATCCCTATGTTATCGGCAAGAAGGATAATTTTTGTTTTAAAATGAAGTATATACCTAATAATTACTAAAACTCATGGTGTGCCGCGCCCTGCCTGTGGCCGGACCTTTGGCAGACCACTATTTGTATAACGTTTTTTGTATGGATTTTTTTTTATATCGCGATATCTCCAAAACGGTCACTCGTAGAGAAAAAAGTGTAAAGACCTATTTTGTAGAGAATCACATAATCTACAATCCTGGCATTACCTCTTCTGTGGTCACACTTACCGTTTACGAGATATTTGTAAAAAACTATTTTCGCAACCTTTGACATTGAAAACCTTTTTTTGTGCACACGATTTCGCAATGGGCGTTTGACACAGTATGTCTGGAACCAATATAAAGATAATTCCGTTAAGAAACCATTACTTGCATTATTTTCGCAGATTGCGCTTTTTGGTACATAATGTCGAGAGTAAATATTGTATTACTATACTGTACTATATTTCATTTATTGAAACAAGTGCCTTTTTGTTTCGGGAGACTCGCCACCAATTCGACTGATCGGTGAACGTGTTTAATAATCTGAAGTACTTTTATTTCCAACCCAAGAGGCATTTTCTACGTTCCAGGTCTCCTCGCCGCCAGCTACAATTTCAGATATAGCTATAGTAGTTTTAGAGATGAAATTGGGCCCGGACAGACAGAACCGTTGTACGAGCTTCTTTCTTGAAAAAGCTAAAAAGGATCAACAATTTACATCACAAGTAGATAGTGTGTGGAACGGAAAAAAATAAAAATACGAAAACAAAAATATTTTTATGTATTGTATTCAACGAAAAAAATGTGTATACATATAGAACTACTTTTGAAATCTTAAATTATAATTACATCTATAGTTTTTAATCATCATCATCTTCTTCTTCTTCTTTAAACTCCATTAATCCCTCATGGGACATAGGGCGGAAACAGTTGCCCTCCAGCGGACTCTGTTTTACGGGACAGCTCTTAGCTCCGACCAGGATCTCCCAGTTGTTGCGGCTTCTTCTAGTAGGGTTCTCCTCCAAGTTGTTCTAGGTCTTCCTACTCGGCGGGCACCTTGCGGATTCCAGTCAAAGGCCTGTTTGGCTAGATTTTCGTTTTCGCGTCGCAAGGTGTGGCCAACCCAATTCCATTTCCTTCGCCTGATTTGGTCGTCTATCCTTTCTTGGCCGGCACGGCGCCATAGTTCTTCGTTTGAAATTCTATCTTGCCAGCGGATTTTTAGGATACGACGAAGGCATATGTTGACGAAGACTTGTAGGCGCCCTGTGATAAATTGGGTGACTTTCCATGTTTCGCAACCGTACAAAAGAACTGCCTTAACGTTGGAGTTGAACAGCCGCAATTTGGTGTCAGTTGAGATCTCCGTTGATCTCCATATGCGGGACAGGCATGCATATGCACCTCGTGCTTTATTTAATCTGGAACTGACGTCTTCTGCGCCACCATTTTCGGTAATAATGCTACCGAGGTAGCAGAATTTATTTACCAGTTCCACGTCACGGTTATTCAGCGCAGTCCGTTCAATGGTGTTCGCATTTATCCGCATTTCTTTAGTTTTAGTCGGATTTAGCCTTAAGCCTGCTGGACTACTTTCTGTTGGCAAATTGTTTAACATAGTTTTGAGGTCCTGGTGTCTGTGGGCCAGCAAACAGATATCATCGGCGTAGTCGAGGTCCTTAAGGCGGTCTACCAAACCCCATTGTATGCCGCCTGTTCTATTATCTAGAGCGCCGACAAGGATGTCATTTATTACTATAAGAAATAGTAATGGCGAAAGTAGGCATCCTTGTCGTACTCCTGAGCTCACCTCGAAGCTGTCGGATAATTTTCCATTATGGAGAACTCTGCATTTGGAATTGTTATATCGGGCTTTTATCAATTCTATTATTTTATCAGGCAATCCACGTCGCCGTAGTGCCTGCCATAAAGCTTCTATTGACCGAGTCGAACGCTTTATCATAATCTACGAAAGCAAGGTAAAGGGGGCTTGTCGAAATGTGATGACGTAAACTTGGCGAGACATATGATATTTTTAGATATATTCTCAATGAAATGCACTACAGAAAATTTAAAAAAAAATAAAAAATCATTTAATTCATGTACCATTCCTCCGTGTTGGAAATCATTAAAGCAAAAAATATTGCGTACAATCTATGTAACTTCCATGTGGCAACATGCCACGGAAGAAGACTGTATAAAATTAGATTTTAAGAATTGTGGCTGGACCTTAAATAATAATAAAATAGAACCGCTTTGGTTTGATGGAGAAACAACTCCATCGTTAATAGAAGAAATTTTATTAGAAAATGAAAATGATGATGTAAATGATGATTGTGATGAAAAAGATGATGATGATGTGCAATGCGATAAAAACTATTTAGATGATGATGATGATGATTAAAAACTATAGATGTAATTATAATTTAAGATTTCAAAAGTAGTTCTATATGTATACACATTTTTTTTCTTTGAATACAATACATAAAAATATTTTTGTTTTCGTATTTTTATTTTTTTTCGTTCCACACACTATCTACTTGTGATATAAATTGTTGATCCTTTTTAGCTTTTTCAAGAAAGAAGCTCGTACAACGGTTCTGTCTGTCCGGGCCCAATTTCATCTCTAAAACTACTATATGTAGCTATATCTGAAATTGTAGCTGGCGGCGAGGAGACCTGGAACGTAGAAAATGCCTCTTGGGTTGGAAATAAAAGTACTTCAGATTATTAAACACGTTCACCGATCAGTCGAATTGGTGGCGAGTCTCCCGAAACAAAAAGGCACTTGTTTCAATAAATGAAATATAGTACAGTATAGTAATACAATATTTACTCTCGACATTATGTACCAAAAAGCGCAATCTGCGAAAATAATGCAAGTAATGGTTTCTTAACGGAATTATCTTTATATTGGTTCCAGACATACTGTGTCAAACGCCCATTGCGAAATCGTGTGCACAAAAAAAGGTTTTCAATGTCAAAGGTTGCGAAAATAGTTTTTTACAAATATCTCGTAAACGGTAAGTGTGACCACAGAAGAGGTAATGCCAGGATTGTAGATTATGTGATTCTCTACAAAAAAGGTCTTTACACTTTTTTCTCTACGAGTGACCGTTTTGGAGATATCGCGATATAAAAAAAAATCCATACAAAAAACGTTATACAAATAGTGGTCTGCCAAAGGTCCGGTCACAGGCAGGGCGCGGCACACCATGAGTTTTAGTAATTATTAGGTATATACTTCATTTTAAAACAAAAATTATCCTTCTTGCCGATAACATAGGGATGGACCCCAAAAACGTTATACAAATAGTGGTCTGCCAAAGGTCCGGCCACAGGCAGGGCGCGGCACACCATGAATTTTAGTTAGTATGACGTCTAATCTTCAATTTAAAAAAAAAATTATCCTTCTTGTCGATAACATAGGGTTCGACCGCAAAAACGTTATACAAATAGTGGTCTGCCAAAGGTCCGGCCACAGGCAGGACGCGGCACACCATGAATTTTAGTTAGTATGACGTCTAATCTTCAATTTAAAAAAAAAATTATCCTTCTTGTCGATAACATAGGCATCGACCCAAAAATATGTGGTACAAATAGTGGTCTGCCAAAGGTCCGGCCACAGGCAGGGCGCGGCACACCATGAGTTTTAATAATTATTAGGTATATACTTCATTTTAAAACAAAAATTATCCTTCTTGCCGATAACATAGGGTTGGACTAAAAATCCACCACTAATATTACCTAATTTCTCACCTTAGGCCACACTTTAGTTCAGGCACACCAAGCCTAAAATATTCTCCTATCTCTAATGTTACTTACTATAGGTTTCGTTTTCTTCTTCCCGATAACATAGGGTTTTCTGCAGTCGGCTCTCGGACTATAAGGGCTTTAAAATGCTTATATAAAATTGATTTTTATAATTTAGGGGTAGTTTTAACCCCTTAAGGGTTGAAAATAATTTATTTTTGCCTAACTGTACCCCACAATCGAATTTGAAGCATAAACTTGAAAAAAAAAGTAATTTTTACAATATTTCTATTTTTAGCCGATTTAGGGGTGGTTTCAACCTTATCAAATAGGGTTACCCCTTATCATAAAGTAAAGTTAATACAAATCAACCACCTTCGCAAATAAATATTAAAAAAAGTGTATTTCATTGCATTAGTTTTCATTATTATTGAAGAAATCGCTAAAACCCCCTAAAAAGGGGTGTTTTTGCATAAGGGTTACGCCCATGTTTTAGGACCGCGGGACCCCGATTTTTGTGATCAGCGACCCCAAAAACCTTTAGGGTTCGATTTTCTTAACGGTGTTATTTTGAAACACCCCCCCCCCCCACCCGCGTTTTGAATCGACTATACCCCGAAATATGCTTATCTCATTTCACTTTTGCGTGAAAGCTCCTTAAATATTGCAGCCATGTAGTTGGCTAGAGCATGGCAGCTTTTGGTCGAGCTCCAGCACAGACAGCAACGATGGTGTGCGAGAGGATGAAATGAATGCTGAGAGCGGCGTCCACATCAAAGATTATCTATTACAATAAGATGTGACACTCTCGACGTTTTCGCTTATCTATTTTTGACCTTGGTACCGTTATTTAAACGACCTTGCCGGAATTGTAAGAAATAGATAGCGATAGAAAAGCCATTTGTAAGAAAAGGATCCAATATGATGAGGAACGAAGTGGAAATGAATACAATTTTTACAGGGTGTGCATATATTGTAATTTAATGAAATTTTTTAGTTTAAAGTTAAATTCTTAAATTCTTCTAAACCTAAGGGGCCTCGGTAGCCTAGGGAGTAAGGCGTCTGGCTACTATCCCAGCGGTCCCGGGTTCGAATCCCGGCCAGCCCCACGGTCCTTCGCCTTTTCCACTTTCCCACCTACATAACTTTCCTTCTTTCTTCTTCCCTCTTTACATTCCTGATTCCTTCTGTCATAGCCTTAGTTAGCCCTTCCCCGCTTCACCAAAGCGCATGTCATCGGTTGGTTGATGAGATTCAACTCGTTTCAGGAGGCATAACACTC
Organism: Thereva unica; assembly: GCA_949987705.1. Taxonomy (NCBI): domain Eukaryota; kingdom Metazoa; phylum Arthropoda; class Insecta; order Diptera; family Therevidae; genus Thereva; species Thereva unica. The sequence continues at coordinate 80,601,113 of OX465283.1, read as the reverse complement.
CAGCGAGTTGTTTCTCGATGCCCCGATGACAAAGTCGCCAGTAATGGTTGGGAGTAGGTGGACTGCAAAATATCGCTGGTAGGTTGTGACAGTTCCTTTCTTCCCCGACTAGAGCTGCTGTTCGACATTGCACTCTATATGAAGAAAATAGATTGTCGACACAGTATAAAGGGCGTTTCCTGTGACTCTAGTCTTTCACATAAAAAAAAAAAAAACCAATAATTTCTTCTTTGCTTTTATCAAAATACATATAAATTGGTTTTAAGGGAAAGGAGGTGGGTCACAGCCCATACAAAATTACCCCAGGCCCGGCGCAAAAGAAAAGTATCTCAGATTATCGGCTATAATAAGTATTGAATTTCTGTATAGTTGTTATATCCCGTAACTGTGGCTAAGGTGTTAATAATGCTATTTCTTTTTATTCGGGCAAAATGACTAATTAACCCTGTATTTTTGTAACGCCATCACATATCTTCATGAATAAGGTATCAGTGTACGCAGAATACTCCCACCTATATAAAATTGTAAAAATGGCGGTACCACAGTACCAACTTCCAGAGTTATGAGTCGTCAAAGTCAAAATTTTGTTTTTTTTAACAAAAATTTCACTTTCAACCACCTTTTTCTCCAAAATATTCATAGTCAACTATTGTTTTTTTCCCAGAATCAGAAAGCTTGGAGTGTTTCCTATGAATAATGTTCAGACAATTTTTATGCTACCGCCTTTACTTTCGAAGATATAAGCAATTTTAATACTAAAATTGGCGCTATTTCGTACTTTTTTAGCACTCTTTTCTCCTAAGCTTATGTCGAAAAAAACCAAGTGACAATTTTCAGGTCAAAGTTGCCTGCAATTTCCCCAAATAAGGCCAGTTTCAGTATTTAAATTGCTTATAACTTCGAAAGTAAAGGCCGTAGCATACAAATTGTCTGGACATTATTCATAGAAAATCCAAGCTTTCTGATTCTGGAAAAAAAAACATTAGTTGACTATGAATATTTTGGAGAAAAAGGTGGTTGAAAGTGAAATTTTTGTTAAAAAAATCAATATTTTGACTTTGACGACTCATAACTCTGGAAGTTGGTACTGTGGTACCGTCGTTTTTACAATTTTAGATAGGTGGGAGTATTCTGCGTACACTGATACCTTATTCATTAAGATATGTGATGGCGTTACAAAAATATAGGGTTAATTAGTCATTTCGCCCGAATAAAAAGAAATAGCATTATTAACACCTTAGCCACAGTTACGGGATATAACAACTATACAGAAATTCAATACTTATTATAGCCGATAATCTAAGATACTTTTCTCTTGCGCCGGGCCTGGGGCAATTTTGACCCACCTCCTTTCGTCTAAGCAAATTATACAGTTTTTTGCCATGTTCGGTAAATTTTGAATTTTTAATTTTAACGAAGTGAACAAGCCTTCGTGGATACCGGGACCGGAGGGCCAGTTTTGAATGAATCTCAATAGAGTCCTTTTGGACGGAAGATTCATATTTTTTGCCAAAAAATGGTAGGCAGATGCTATAAAATATACACTTAAGCAAAATTTCTTAAAATTATTCGAATATCTCCAACCTTTAGGTGTATGTTGAAGATTTTTTACGTGGTTTTCAATTATGCTAATTCACCAGGTAAAACGCGTTTTGCTTTCTGTATAAATGAAGCATCACTTTCCTTATCTTTTCGCAACTCTTCAAGTTCCTTTTTTAAATCGTCGCACTCCTTTCGCAATTTTGTTACGTCATCTTCCGTAAAATTTCCCTTACTATTAGTTTGTGTATATTTAGGCGTTGTAGGAAATATCGCGTTATCATTATCATTACCCGACATAGTATCTTCTTCTATGCATTGTGCTGTAGAAGTTTCCGCAATTGGCGTTGGCGTATCTACACTTTTTGGTGGGACCAACAAAGTATTATTCGGAATTATAACTTTGGAAGTAGTTTCTTCTGGAATTGAATTTGAAGCGCTTAGTTTAACTGGATACGCCTTTCGTTTTAACCAATTTGTTGTTTTTTTGAAAGCATATTTTCATGTGCTTTTCACAAACCCGGTAATCTTCCGACAATTTTACATTTAGCATATCCGTTTTATTTAAATTCCCCAACCATATTGCTCTCCTAGCACTATTCACCGGTAATTTAAAAAATTTCACTTCTTAACTGTCACTTAATATGGTGCTTACCCATTTTTAAAAATATTTCGAGAGTAAAAAAATGAATAAAATAATTTCTAAAAACTAATTAAATGCAATCAATATTTCTTACTCCGAAATTTCGCAGTCCTTACAACGCAAAGGAACCAGTTGGTTCTGGGTCGCTTATAAAAATTCATAAAAAGCACTTTGAAAACTATACCCGCACCACAAAGCAACGTCTAACACTCTCTTTTAGTTTACTATTTTTAAAAATACTTCAAATAGAAATACTTCAAATAATTCGGTTACAATTTTGTATTAAAATGAAATAATTTACGCAGTGGCGTAGCGTGGGGGGTGCCGAGGGGGCCATTGCCCCGGGCGGCGTAGATGTTGGGGGCGGCGGCCAAACTGGATCGAGCTAGAGATGCTGCTGGTAACATCAGGCCCTAACCATTGCCACATCCAACACGATGTTCTGGCTGATGGTGTCTATAGGCCAAACCTAAATGGGAAGGGAAGTGAAGTGATGTGAAGTTAGGTACCATTCCACATAAATGTATGAGATCAAGGACGGCGCTTTCATAAGTGAAAATGGTGCACTTGCACCGGGCGCAATTTCAGAAATTAAGATTTAAAAAATAATTGAAAAAGTGATCCCATTGTCATATATTACACGAAATGCACCTTCTGTGCGTTTTACCATTGCCTTCTGCAAGGTGTGGCCAATGCAATTTCATTTAGTTCGCCTGATTTTGTCGTCTTTCCTTTCTTGGCTGGCACGGTGCCATAGGTCATTATTTGTAATTCAAATAAGTCGTACTATTATAGATCACTACTTCGGCGAGAAACACCTGGATCGCTTCTGTTCTGAAGTTTTTGAAAGCGGCTTCTATGTCCAGTAAGGCTGTTAAGTGGACTGCTTTGTTATGCAAGACTCTACCGTAGAAACCAATATATGCAGTGCAGTGACCACCTATTATCCTTCGAAATATAAAGGATTGGAGAACGACTTCGTTATGGAGATTCCAGTTTGTAGCATTATTAGTGCTGGAAATAGTTAAGGAAGTGCAGCTTACAATGAAAATCATCGGAGAGCATTAATCAGCATTAGCGGGAGAGTTTTGTGAATTTAAAACGTAAGTAAACTCAGCACAAAAGCAAGATCGCGAAGCAAATCCTGATTGGACAAAGGCAAGGGCGCGCTTTCATAGGTGCAACTGGTGTATTTGCACTGGGCGCAATTGGACAGGGCGCAATTTCAAAAAAGTGAAAGAATAATTCCGCGCCTTCATTTAAAATGAGTGTTTGTGTCTTCTTTCATTTTCCTTTACTGCCATCAAAAAATGAACAAAAATGAAGGGGGCGCAATATGTATATGGGAGCAATATATATATGCACCGGGCGCAAAAAAGCCAAACGCCGGCTTATTATGCGAGTGACCAATATGGTAGTAAGTGGATGTTACATCTACTTCAGTGGAAGTTACGTCTACTTTACTTCTGCGTTACTTTTCATTTAGGTTTGGTCTTATTTCTGGACTATAAAGTTGATACATCAAAATTATCCAACCAAACTCTCCTATTTGACGGATTATCAAAAAAGCGTACGCCTGTGATGGAAGACAACCCCTCTTCTATTAGTAAATTATTTGGCGTAATTCTTTCGATTATTTGCAGGGCATAATTTCGCTAGTTGTCCATATTAGAGTTGAGAATGAATCGTCTTATTAATTGGAAATACAGAATGCAGACAAACAAATCTATTGAAATTTGGACAGGATAATGACTGTCGAGTCAGCTAACTGAAAATATAAATGAGCATATTGTATGAGACTCTCAATGCGCATGGAAACAGCGATTTTAAGATTCCCTTCTTTTATGACGCTGGCTGTAAATGCTGAAGTTTGAGAAGGGCTCCAACAGCTGCCGCATTTGTCCTTAAAATCCCCTTTAATAGTATTGGGCTACGATGATGGGAAATAAAACCTCCAGATATTGGACAGAGAAGTGTTTAAGCTTAAACTCGGGCGTCTACGAGGCTTTCTATCTAAAGACAGACTGAAATAAATTACAGAGAGAAATTACTGATTCAAGCTCTCTGGGTTTGTTAAAGTTTATAATTCAGCCCAACCTTGAAGCACGGATATAGCCTGCGCCAAAACAATTGGAAATCTCAAAATCGATTTTTTTGATGCGCAGTGAAAGTCTCAAATCTTCACCACGAAAGTTGCTTCGAAAAGAAAAGTGCACCTCGTCATTCCGTTCGTTTAAAACCCCAAATCACCCGCTCATTTATATTTTCAATCAAAAATTCAATCCGTCTCACTACGACTCTTGTCCTGGTCAGATGCTATGGTGGAGTGTTGTTCCCGGTAAACGAGTTTCAAAAAGGAAATTAAAATGCATATGCGCTTGAGTTGTATCCATACACGGAATGTTAATGTATGTGGAAGTTGTCATTTCCTCGCCTGCGCGTAAAATTCCCATTTATTTTGGCGCGCACTATACCGAACATTCATTAGTTACATATGATTCATTGCGTTTACATGATGCCTTGAATTCTTGGATTGAAAATTATACTTGAAATTCAAGTTGGGTTTTGATTCATTGATTAAAAGAATCAATTCGAAAGTAGGGGGCAGCAAATTTATGGTTCGCCCCGGGTGGCACAAATCCACGCTACGCCACTGAATTTACGGCGTAATCTTATTATATATTAAATTTTTTTTGGATCAGGCTGTAACCTTGCTGGTTATCTGTACTAACACGAGTGCGATCGCTCCAGGTCGCCTTTAAAACTATGGGGTGAAAAAATTCTCAAGTTGTCCCAGCAAACATCACCTCGAAGTTTAGAGTGCTTCGAAAAATTCTCGAACAGGAAGAGAGCGAGAAAGAAATACTTTGGAAATAAAATTACGGTAATATTTCGTTTTTACGAAAAAAAATCGAAATTTTAAAAGAAGAGAACCGCGTACAATACTAAAAGTAAAATTCGCCTTTAAAAGGTTTCGAGAATTTTTCGTTTTGGCGAAAAAAACGAAAAAAACTCGAATCGCTTTTGCGATTCGACCTAGCGGTCCTTTTCGTTCTTTTTTACTTCGATTTCAATTCGAAAACGGCTTCGAGATCGCAATTGTAGTTCATTTTAACGATTAGCTTTCGATTCGATCTCAAATCATAATGTTTGCTGGGGTAATGCATGTAGGGGTTTCACATGTGTTTCCTTTATTTCAATTCCACATTTCCCTATGATTTACATTGCGCGAACTGCTTGACGTTATAAGACGTTATTTAGGTGGGAAAGTGGAAAAGGCGAAGGACCGTGGGGCTGGCCGGGCGCGATGGCAATATTAGAATATATCAATATTAGAAGTGTTGGAACAAAACGACCACAAGCATACAAAGCATTCGAGATTCATTCGATATCGATTCGAAAAAACGAAACACGCCTTCGCGATTCCATCTAAAAGCGATTCGTTATAGCGTTACTTTTTTATCATTTTCGATAACGCTCGAAGAAAGCTCCGCTTTTTATGAATCGCTCTCGCTTCGATATCGAGTCTGAATGTTTGCAAGGATGTGATGAGTAGAAGAGTCTTATACACAAACATAACATATATTTTAGAGTGCTGGTGTTTCAGGTTTTAGATTACTATTGTTTGACTATTGTAAACATGTTGGCTTTTTGAGTTTCAATCTAGTTACGGGGCTCCTAGATTAGCACATAGGGTGGTGGGGTTTTCACTTTTTGAGTTTCACGTTATTCTCGAGGAATCCCTGGCCTGGGGTCCGGAGCAAATCGTCTCAGTTGCCCCCTTTGTGCCGGGCTTGGGCATATTATACTGCTATCTCGAGCTAACCCCGACGGTTGTGGCTCAGCCGGCCGTTAAAAAAATAAACTCATACAATATCTAATACATGCTTTCTCCAGGCTATCTTTAACCTATCATATTATTTTTATATCTTCAAGCTAAGCTAGCTATTAGACATTGCACCATGACATGAACGACTATGTGGCTTATATTTTCAGGGGTGATTCGTGGATATATTTGAAAAACAAAAAAAAGAAAAATTCCAGAGAGGGGGTCTATCCCTGGGGGTGTTTACGAAAAAAAACTTGCGTGACTCGATTTAGAAGATATGAACGAGAAAAATCCCAATATTCTTGATTTTTTAGCGTTTTGCTATTTACAATGTTTTTTTTTGTGAGTTATTTTATTCTTAGGGAGTCGATACTATAGTTTTTACTATTCCAGGTACCATCATCACCAGTTTTGAGTAAAATTTGATTCCCCCCAAGAACTGCTTCTGGATCCGCCCCTGACATATGCAGCCGCCGCACTGACTAACTCGTTAGGGGGGATCGAAAAAAGGAAATTTTTCATGATGCTTTTGGGGTAGAGCGGAAAAGATGCCTCTATACATATAAGTAAGTTCTGTTCAAAATTTTACCACCCTTGGATAATGTCTTCTGTTCTGGCAAGGGACCTGAAATTTAAAAAATTTAGTAAAATCGCCAAATTTTTTATTTTTTCGGAAATTTTTTTCAAATGTCACAGCAGTTTGCAAAAGTTGCACCTATGTGGTAAATTTGACACTCCACAGACAATATGTTCTGTTCTGACAAGGAGCCTGATATTACCCAAAAATTGACAAAAACAGTGTTATTTCATTATACTCGTACTTTTAGATATAAATATGATTTATTAACAATTATTTTTTTGAACAGCAGATTTTCCAGACTATCATTATTATTAACCACTAATTAAATAACTTCAATTGCCCGAAGGAATTCAAGGTCCCCTTTAAGGAACACACATTTCTTGCTGATCAGAGAACAATGCGCCTAATGTGCATTATATCGCTCAATTTGCAAGAAACCAAAAAACTCCAAGCACGTGCTGAAAGGAAAACGAAAGAATTCCTTCGTAGTTCTAAATCTACTGCGTTCTGCTCATCGCAGCCCTCATCAACATCAACGTTCTCAGAAGGTGATGAGGCAATGGATGAGGATAAGGAACTTGAACCTGATGACTACGACTACAACTACAATCCCGGACCGTCGACTTAATCCTTTTCGCTAATGCGAAGGAAGCTTACAAATGCCGCCTTAGTAAGCCAACGATATGGGGTATCAAGCCACGGCTGCCATAGCTTCTAGCATTCTGCACGACGTAGGATTAGTCTCTGGATCGGATACATCTTTGGTGATTGATAAGTACAAAATTGCTAGAGAAAGGTATCGAACCATGTAAGAGCTTAAAAGTGAGAGTTCGGATATTGACAATGATCATTTAACAACAGGTCTTTACTTCGACGGCCGACATTGTCAACAGAAAAGGAGGATAACAAATACTACCAAAGAACAATTTTAGAGGAACACTATTCCTTGGTGAAAGAACCAGGATCTAGCTACGTTGGTCATGTTACTCCAGTTTCAGGATCAAGTCTGGCCATTGTTGAAAATATTTCCGACTATATCACAGCAGAAGTGCCCGGAGGTTTCAACCATATTATTGTTCTAGGGTGTGATGGAACGGTTGTAAATACTGAAATTCACAATGGAGTACTGCGCCGTCTTGAACTGAAGACCGGAAGAGCTGAGCAATGGGCTGTTTGTCAACTACATTTCAACGAACTGCCTCTCCGCACACTTGTTCCAGGCCCTCGATGGTCCCACCTCCGGATCGAACCCACTTCCTACACTGGTTGCATTGGAAAATCGCTGAATGCGTGTGAACTGCTTCTAGTGGTAACATTTGAGACAGTTAACCACACCTTGCCATCAGACCCAGTGATTTCTCGGAATGCTTACTTCGCTTCTCCAGAAAACATTCTGCTCGCCATGCTGACTGATAAGAGAACATATATCAGAGTCCTTAGCATTCGAAGAGTCATAAAAGCACGAGAAGTAGGTGGGACGGTTGGACACGTTGGGATTAGAAAGTTGAATATTCCAAAAATAAACTTCGAAGCAAACGACTACATCGAACTAATTGACTGGTCGTCCAGCGAAGTAACTCCACCACAAATACTGAACGATGTGACTACAGAAGATTTGAAAAGTATGCTGAAAGAACCAATACCAATTGTCAATTAAGTCAATTAATTGACTGGACTTTTACAAAGCTCCCAATCCACACACAAGCTGTGGAAAGGACAGTAAAATTGGTTACGGAGGCCTTAAAGAAAGTGTATGGTCATAACGAACGGGACGGATTTATTTGCTCCAGTCTGAAATCGAGAAGGGCTATGCATGAATTTAGGTCCAAGAGACAGTACAATGTAAAAAACCCAAAGACAGAAATTTGGCGATTTTATTAAATTTTTAAAATTTCATGTCCCTAGCCAGAACAGAAGATATTATCCTAGGGTGGTGAAATTTTGTACAGAAGTTACTTATGTATGTATAGAGGCAACTTTTCCGCTCTACCCCAAAAGCATCATGAAAAATTTCCTTTTTTCGGTCCCCCCTGCTACTCGTACTGTTATTAGAAGATAAATTTCCGGAGATTTATATAGAGATAGTATCAACAGATTAAGAAGTGGCTTCGCTGCTTATATATATAGCCTATATAGAAACAAAAAGAATGTGATACTGAAATATGGGAATTAACTACCTGGTCAACATATGGTCGGTGCATATCATTTGCCCACTAAATAATCCATTTTCTAAAACAATATCTTTCCATTGTACAAGATATTTTACATTTTCTATTTTTCAATTTTCTTTTATCCTTTGTGTAAACTTTTACTTCTTTGATTCCCACCTAACCACAGTACAAAAATTATTCCAATTACTTGCGAAACATTAACAGGGTTTGACTAGCAATACACTCAATAGTTACACAGAATGAAACATAAAAAACTTGAAATAACTTTCTGACCACACACCATTAACCATCCAAAAAAGAGTCAAGTGTTTAAGGGTGAACGGATGGCATCAAAATAACTACCAACTTGGCGGATTATCATCGTAAACACGCTCAAATAAAAACGGAAATTCTCAATGCGAAATATAGAAGTCACAAATGTTGTGGCTATAACTTGGCTTTTTCCATAGAATCGCAATGTTCTGTATTCAACGAGAGAATCAGTTTATGGACGGTTAATGACTGTCGGGTTATTGAAGATAATTGATGATCCCATGGGGGTTATTTATCGGGCATCATTAAGGGCCAGATATGTTCACATTAAGCTCTGACTTTTCCATTAATGGAAATAACTATTTGTGGGCGAAAATTTCAGGGTCGCATACGCGAATTGTAGGAAAATTTCACTTCAATAGCCAAATGTAATCGATCTGTACATGATTTCACACTGTATATAAATATTTATTATAATTGGACTTGATTACATTACGAATATACCGAGGTGGCAGCTGCGACTCGGATGGTGTGGACAAAGGTTTCATTTTGATTGCAAATTGGTTGTGCGCTTGATTATTGTGAAATCAGTTGGAAATTGGAATTGTAAATCAGTTGTCTCTTCGCACTCCGCACACTCTCTCTCACTCCGCGTACACAGAGTCAAAAGCCATATTTACGCAGTCCGAGTTAGCATGCAACTCTGGAGACTAGTCAGTTACTGCAGTGTTGCTAGTCGCACCGTGAGACCGCATCATTCGAATTACGGTCATGCGCGTGTCAGTCAGCGTTAAGCCTGAACCAAATATGACGTGCCGTACCGTAACCGTACGTACTCTAACGTGCGAACATGAGTGCTGACTTAATGAAGTTGCATATGCTCGTTCATTAGGATACGTACGGTTACGGTACGGCACGTCATATTTTGGTCAGGCCTTACTACAACAATTTTTGTTTACGCGCCTTACTCTCCTATCCTGACGCATGATATCCTGCCTCTCATCTTAGCACCCACCAGAAAATGGTCTTCGTACGCGTTTGCTCTACGGTACGTTCTGACATCTATTATGCTGGAGCTGTACCGTGTACTAATCAGAATATGGTCTAGAGAATTCACCGTCTCCTCATTACAGATTTCCAGGTTACTCTGTGTATTCTTCTGTGTTCGAATTTACTGCTTTCGTACGATCATGTTAACTCCAGCAGCGAAGTCCACCAGTCTACGAACATTATTAATGCAATGAAGAGGTATACTGCGCTTGGTTGTGTAATATATTCGTTCCTCACATCTCACTACTTGAATCGCCGTTATATCGGCCTTGTTTTTTTCAAGCTGGTCCAATAGTATTATTAGGTTATACCAGGTTGGTATAGAGCTCGCATGTTTCATGTAAATCGTCCGAAATCATTGTCCTTTTTTCGTCGTTAAGTTATCCGTCCGTTCCCAGGCTCTGCTAGCGAGTTCATAGCAATTGATATTGCCAAAGAGGATTGCTAGTCCTTCGCTGGTAGGCGGGATTAAAGCATCTCACCCTCGCTACTACCGTCGCTGATTGTTTATCCAGTGGCCGTGCACCTATATATAGGTGCCAGTGCACCTATATATGCAGCAAAATTATACCATGATTTAAAGATTAACATGATAATGCCTTGATAATCCTTCTTGCTAATCCTAAAAATTCTCGTTTCTCGTTACATACCACTTACTTATGACATAAACTGAAATAGTTCCGCATGCATGAAAAATCCAGTCAAGTATAAAACAACCCTTGTAACGGATATCAGCAAAGGTACCACATTTAATTGCATTTCCTCCTTTACCCAAAAGTAATTGAGAATATCATTGTAGTAGACGTACACGTGTTCACTGTTTTTAATATCCTTCCAACCCCTTAACGACAATAGTAACAACACATCCCATAGCAGCACAGGATGCAATAACTAACCAAGGAAGCATTTGACCATGAATGGGGGTAGAGCGTATGCTGTTTGTAGTCAAAATTAGAAGTAGCCACCCTCTGTTTTAATTAAATTAAGCAGTGCCGGTCTGAAGGGAGCAACAGAGAAACATAGAGAAAACGATTGCTACCCTTTTGCCTCCAGGATGCTAGAGCATTTATAGACTGGTACCGACTTAGTTTACAACGAAAATTGTTTATCAAATTTCCCTTGTCTTTCAGCAAGAGCCTGTTCTTTATCAGCGTCATTTCCCCCATATATCTTCCCGAATAGAAGCAACTTAGCTACCTGAGTTTTAATCATGTTACTAAGTAATGATAAAGAGTGATGGGTGGCGGTGTTGCTGTTTAAAATATTTTAAAGATACCAAAATCCTCTCAAAATAACTGCTTAAACTTCAAGTCGACAGTTCAACTATGGCTTCTCACTTTCTTTGAGAATATGTATTTGCTTAGTCTGTCCCAAGTATAGTCCTGTGGGAAGTCCCACAGGGAGACCAGGAGGACAAACTTTTTATCAGCTTTCAACAAGCTTTTAAACTTTCCTGATGTTGACGGACACTTGTTATCTGTTTAGGCGTAATTTATTCTTTACAAGTTTTGAGATAAAAATAGCTTCTTCGAGGGTCTTAGAATATAAAACAAAATGTAAAATAAAAAAGGTGCTATAAAAAATGTTCACCTTTTGGTTTTGTGTAATTCGGAAGGATCCGACTAGTTTTTTTTTGGAGAATCAAAGCAGTCTAAATTGTCTGTAAGATTTTCTAATAAGAAGTTCGGGGCGTTTTTTTTAACTCAAGTGGTCTTCTTATAGTGTGAAAATGAGTTGATTTAAACCAAATATGCTCCATTATTGCCACAATTTTTTGGAAAGAGTAATAATGACATTGTTATAATTATTATTTTTGCTTGAATCAATTGACACTGCTTGATTCCATAAATTGAGTCGTTCCTTTTCAAAAGTTGTTTTATCCCTTGATTTAATTAGTAATATTTTTTTGATTTAATTAGTATAAGTTGCGGAAATGTGGATATTTATTCACAAAGAAAGCAGTAAAGTTAGTAGTTTTTAGTTTTCAAAACCTATAAATCATAACTAAAAAATAAGAGAGATAAGGTAATAGAAAAAAATTTGGATAAGACAAGTTATGTTATACCCAGGACACATCAGCACTCTTAATCTTGATTATGATGTCAGAATGACGTTCACGGCATTTTATTTCCATATCTTTTGTATGGGTCTACGTCATTTTGACGTCATAATCAAGATTAAGACTGCTGTTGTGTCCTGGGTATAACGTCATTACGCATAATAGTTGATTGATTATGTCTTAAAAAACAGGGCATTAAAGAACTAACACGTTCACGGGTTTTTATTGCAGGAATCGGTCAATGGGATGGGACATTCAAGAAGAAAAAACCGCAGAGTGCTATTAAATTAGAGGGGGGAAATTGGAGAAAGGGTTCAAAATGGACCCTTTTTAGTTTTTGCAATATATCTTGCAAACGAAGCAAAATTTCGATATAGTTGAATTTTTTTGTAGAGAATTCACTTTTCCATGGAAGTGGCTTATTTAAAAAATGTTGAAAAATTTCTGTTATGTCAAAAATGTTGAAAAAAAAAGTAAACTAGTTGGGATGTGGGTTTGACCCCTTCGGTCCACACGATTAACTTCCCAGTATGATGAACGAAGATGGAATAAACTGACTTCTAACAAAATAGTTATACATTTAGCACTAGTGGAAAATTGGCTAGTATCAGAACTGATGACAAAGCAATCCCGAGAGAAGCTAGTTCAAATAATTATAATATGTAGCAGTAAATCCACAAAATTTTTCTAGAGAATTTGTTTTTACTGAACGTTAGCAAACAAACATGTCGTCCGTATTTCGTTCTGCACTAAAGCGGGTGTTCAAATTCGTATTAAGCGTGCTTAAGCGCCGTTGACAAACTGAGAAGCGAATGACTTCATTTGGAAATTCCAAAACTTTCCGGAGATATTAGCAAAACTGTAACTGTTAGGTACTTGTCAGACTTGGCCAAAAAGAACAAATTTTGTGGTAACTACTGGAAATCCCGGGATAAATCGCAATTTCATGAAACTGTATCACGCGTAGAAAACAATTCCCCGTCAAAAAGTGTTAATCCAAGGTTTGAAAAATTCGCACTGTTTGTAAAGGGTAACGAAATTTTGAAAGGTTGTCGGATTTTGACAAGTGATGTTTTTTTCGAAGGCTATCGCTGTGCAGAAGCCAAAAAAGATCACTTCGTTAAGAACGAGTCTCATTGCATCGAGTTTATTAGATATTAGCAAAACTGTCAATTTAAGGTCTTTCTGACAATTAGCCGACCGAATATTATGAAATTTTTTTCAGATTTTCGTTAATATTTTTTTTTCGGAACCTCAATGAAGTCGATATAGTTTTTAGTTCGCGCGGTATCGTGCAGGTACAAAAATCATAAACGTCGTTTAAACAAAAAAAAAAAACGGTTCGACCGAATTTTATGAAAATCTTTTCAGATCATATTTTGGTTAATACTCTTCGAACGGCACGTCAACTAAGTCGATATCTTTTTTAGTTCGCGCGATATCGTGAAGGTACAAAAATCACTTATGTCATTCAAACGAAAAAACCGCTCGACAGAATATTATAAAAATCTTTTGAGATTATATTGTCGCTAATACGCTTCGAACGACACCTCAACGAAGTCGATATCTTTTTTGGCTCGCGCGATATCATGCAGGAAAAATGACCACATCCGTACGCACCACTGACATATAGTAATGGACTGCTAAATGAGCAAAATCCCATACAAAAAAATGGCACCAAAAACTATTCCTGCCTCGCTCCCACGTTAAATCCCAATAAACTGTAATCGTCAGCGCATGTCAGCAATATAAATATAATTAGAAAAAAATAGACAGGTATAGTTTTCGTTCTTCTGTCTCACTCTTGAGCTATTTTGAAAACTTCGTTAAACAGGGGAAATAACCGTCGCGGTTTTGGAATAAATACATTTATTTAATGAAAAAAATTTGTTGTCTGTAAAGAGGGTTTACGGACGATAGTTTAACGTGACAACGTCATGAGAAAACATTGATGAAATGATTGCATACTTTTATGAATAAACTTGAATCATTTATATTAAACTAGCAAAAACCCGCGTGCGTTGCAACGCCTTTCAATAAAATAAGATTATGAGGACACAGTCTGCGATAGGAAAAAGCTATAGTGAAAAAAGAACAAATCTGGGAAAATTGATTTCGGGAGATGACCGCCATGGACCAAATGATATATTGAGTATACTATATTGCCTATGGTGTTCTACTTATCATACTCTTTCATTTGATACCCATGTCGAAGGGGTTGTGAAGAAAATATTAATCCGCACTCTTGAGATGGTCGCTATGGACCAAACGATATATTGAGTATACTATATTGCATATGGTGTTCTACTTATCATACTCTCTCATTTGATACCCATCTAGAAGGAGTTGTGAAGAAAATGGTAAACCGCCCTTTTGAGATGGCCGCCATGGACCAAATTATAAATTGAGTATACTATATTGCTTATGGTGTTCTACTTTTCATAGCCTTTCATTTGATACCCATGTCTCGGGTGTTGTGAAGAAAATCGCAATCCGCCCTCTTGAGATGACCGCCATGAATCTAAAGACATGGTCTATGGCATTCTTCTTATAATGCCCTTTCATTTGATACCAATGTCGAGGGGGGAGTGAAGAAAATGATCATCCTCCCTCTTGAGATGACCGCCATGGACCAAACAATATATTGAGTATACTATATTGCTTATGTGTTCTACTTATCATACTCTCTCATTTGATACCCATCTCGAAGGGGCTGTGAAGAAAATGGTAATCCGCCCGCTTGAGATGATCGCCATGGACCAAACGATATATTGAGTATAATTTATTGCCTATGGTGTTCTACTTATCATACTCTTTCATTCGATATCCATGTCGAAGGTGTTGTGAAGAAAATGGTAATCCGCATTCTTGAGGTGGCCGCTATGGACCAAGCGACATATTGAGTATACTATATTGCTTATATTGTTCTACTTATCATACTCTTTCATTGGATACCCATTTCGAATGGGTTGTAAAGAAAATGGTCATCTGCTCTCTTGTGATGACTGCCATGGACCAAACGATATATTGAGTATACTATATTGCTTTTGGTGTTCTACTTACGATAACCTTTCATTTGATATCCATGTCGAGGGGTTGTAAAGAAAATGGTAATCCGCCCTCTTGAGATATCTGCTATGGACCAAGCGCCTGCTTTTGAAATTTTTTTGCTATAAACCTCACGGAGCCCGAGACCTTTCCAACGAATGCAAAACCGTGGAAATCGGATCGTGCGTTCTCTAATTATAGCGTCTGGAAGGAAAACCCGACTTATTTTTATATTATAGATAATAACAGTAAACGTCCCACCTTGCGACTTGTGAATAGCACAAGCAGGAACGCAAGGAAACTGTTTTCGTTTGCATTTCACGGTTTTCGTCAGTGTAATGTTCACTATTTTCTTATACACCGGCACCCAGTTAGGAGACAGAGTGTTTGGCTTGCTTTGCTTATTGTTGACAATTTGACAATAATTTAATCTAATTAATATTGACAATTTTAATCAAATTTTTAAGATTACTACGATCAATTTTTTAAAATTACTTCGGGAGATAACGGGACATAACGGGACATAACGGGACAATGAGTCATCATTTTTCGTGCATGCAGCCGGCGTTCATCGTTTTAATAGACGTTGTCACGTCAAAAACTGCTAATAAATAAAAATAAGTGATGGAAATTTGTTTCCGTTAATTATAACAAACATCTTATCACTTATTTTCTCCTAAATTCGAAGAAATTTTTTTGGTTTGCATGAAAAAGGTTTTCTATTTCTGGAGAAAAATGGTTCCATTCAGCATCGTCAATCAGCAGTCCATTACTATATGTCAGTGGTACGCACACACACACATACTTCCTCCCAATTATTTGCTTAAAATGCTCCTGGGACCTTGAAAGATGAAAATACGTCGAAATTTTCGATTTCGATTTTCGGACCGATTACAATAACTTCCTATACTGGGAAGTTAAAAAAAAGACGCCACTCAAAAACAGAAAATTTAGAAAATAATTGGGAAAATAGAAAAAATTTCGATTTTTTTTATCAGCATGGCAATCTGTAATCTACAGCTAACTTCATTTTTTAAGCTCCTAGTATCATATTGCACTAAAAAATGGCTATAAGATATATAAAATACAATATAAAATAACATTGGTTTTTTTAAAATAGAACTGCATAGTGTAGAAAAAGGATATATTTTTCCAAGTCCTTGTAACTGAATAAAAACCTCCCTGCAGCTTTTGGACATTTAAAATGTAACACTGACTTGATAAAAACTTACAACAACTTAGTCACTTTAAGGTTGCTAACTAGTTACTCTATTTGTGACAATATAATAACAATTTTGAAATGTGCTACAAAAGGAAATGTTTTAATAACTTCAATTTAACTTAAATATTACATATTTTTTTACAACTTTTATGGAACCATTTAACAACAAGTGCATTTTCCCGTAACATATTTAAAACTGTAGTGTAACTGAACCAGATGATTTGTTGCAAATTGCTAATTCGAAGCAATAATACAATTTACATGTGACTACATTTGTTTAAACAAATAGGATTTCGACATATGTAATTGTAACTTAAATTTGTTACAAATTTAAATCTGTGCTACCTGGGATAAAACTTCAGGTTGATTTATGCAGCGGAAACTAAATCCATTAGACGACGACGGAGGAATAGGAGTATTACGGATAGAGTTACTTGAAATAAAGTGCGAATTCAGACTTTCGGCATCGAAGTCATGGGCTATAGGATCTTTTTTTGATTGCACCCCTAACTTACTTAAGTTATAATTCTATAATTTCTTCGGTGGCAGAGTCGGCATGCGTAGAAATTTCACTAGGCTTCTTTAATTTTATCCATGGTGATACTACAAAGTCGGGGAACAAATTATAGTAACGGCCTCAGGGACCTTTGGTGGTGCCGGTACACCAAAGGGACAAGTCCTGAGAAACGCCATCTGCGACCCATGGTCTTCACGACCTAAGTCCTTCCGATATGCTACCGAATCCTACCTCCACCTCCACGAAGATGTTGACTTTACATCGGGTGTTCCCTGGATGCTCTTGTATATACAAGAGTAACTGACGGAGGAGGGTGAAAGGCGAGTGTTTCGCGCCTCAAAACGAAACAATTACCGGACTGGTCCTCCAGGTTGGGGGTTGGGCGGCAGGCTGACAACCTTCCACCGTAAAAACCCACCCGTCACGAATCCTCAAGGCAGGCCTCGGACAGGACGGACTCAACGGCAACGACCCAGGCAACGAAATATGGAATTTGACATTGGAACTTGGAACGTCAGAACGCTCAACAGGACGGGCGCTCTGCGTTCGCTTTTATTACTATTGGAAAAATACGGCATAGCAATCACCGCTTTACAGGAAACCAAATGGACTCACAGTGGCATAATGGATCTCAAAACCCACACGATACTCTCCAGTGGTTCATCGAATGGAAGAAGAGAGTTCGGAGTTGCCTTCATAGTCGAAAAGAAAATGAAATCACTGATTCTGGACTTCAAGCCAGTAAATAATAGGATATGTACGCTTCGGATTAAAACAAGACTACATAACATTAGTCTCATAAACGTCCATGCGCCCACAGAAGACAAGACGGATGAGGAGAAAGAGGAATTCTACCAGGAGCTAACAAACGTCATCAGATTAATACCGTCAAACGATATTAAAATGGTGCTTGGAGACATGAACGCCAAAGTAGGAAAAGAAGAGGAATTCCTAGGAGTCATAGGAAAGCACAGCCTACATAACGCTACCAATGACAATGGTAGTAGATTGATCGATCTCGCTAGCTCGAGCTCAATGGTAGTAAGTTCAACAATGTTCCCACATAAAAATATTCATAAGATGACGTGGCAGTCACCAGACAGGGTTACATATAATCAAATAGACCACGTCCTAATTGAGAGAAGAGGGGCCACGAGTATACTGGATGTGAGAACTATGAGGGGAGCGTGCTGTGGCTCGGACCACTATCTTGTCAAAGTGAAATTTAGAGCCCGGATAACGACCAAAACTCAAAGAGGGCAAACACAGCTAAGGTACGATATAGACAAGCTGAAACTTGAAGAAAGAAGAGAGGCCTATCAGAATGCTATCGTACAAAACCTGAGAGAAGGAGTAGGAGAAGAGCCTGACATTAACAACAAATGGGAAAAGCTGAAAAACAGCGTAAAGGAGGCAGCTGAAGACGCCCTAGGCTGGGCCCCCAGACAGACTAGAATTGACTGGTTTGATCGGGATTGCAGAGCTGCAGTAGAAGAACGAAACCAGAGCCACCGGGAGTACATCGCAAGGCCCACAAGAGCAAGGATGGAAGTCTTTAAGCTAAAAAGAAGAACTGCAGACAAGCTGTACAGAAAGAAAAAGAGAGAGTATCTAAACAGGAGGATCCTACAGATACAGGAAGACTTCAGCGAAGGTAGAACTAGGCAAGCCTACAAAGGAACACGTCAGATCAGTAATAAGTTTCAGCCAAGAACGGATATCTGTAGAGACATGGATGGGAACCTATTAGCAGACCCGGATAGGATAAAGGAAAGATGGAGACAATATTTTCAAAACTTATTGAATCCAACCCAAAGAATAAACGAAGACTCACAGGCGGAAGCAATGCACAGTGGTTTAGCTTGCATGGAGCATGCGTCAAAAATCATTTTACAGTAAACTACAAGAGCTAAGTTGAAAAATAAACTGTATTTGTTCAAAGACACTTTATATAATACAAAATAAATGTAAAAATATTTTTTTTTATTAATACAAAAGTTATTAAAAAAAAAAACATTCAAAAAATTCTAATGACGTCAAAAAGTACTCAAAATGGATATTTTTTGGAAGAAAAAAATCGTAAGACTACGTAAAATAAACTTATATCAATAGCAAACTTTGAACTTCAGCACTTTAAGTAGTTTTTTTTTCTTTGGTAGCTTCCTAAGTCCTGTAATAAATGGATCGGATGTCAAAAGAAGCTTGATTAAATCAAGATTGGAAACAGCTCTTGAATATTTCCGGGTGTGGTTCAATCTAAAAGACTTTAAATCTTTATTTCTAGACTCAGCCGCTTCTTCAGACAACTCGCCAATAGGTAATAAAGCTTTTCTTATAACATCCGGTCCATGAATTAAAACTTTGTGTACGGATGCGGGCATAAAATACCAAGGATAACTTTCGACTAGTTTACGTGGTGTTTCTAAAGTAAAATGTTTAAATCTCTCTCATCGTATTCAAGATAGTGGAACATCTATCGATTAGATTTTTATCTAAGCCAGTAATTTCTGCCGAAATTGCACTGCACTCAAAAAATGTTACGTGCTGTGTTTCCATCGTTAGATGTTCCACTACCACCTATTTTTGGCTGATCTACAATAAGACCCAATTTCTTTCTAAATTCAGATTGAATGCGCCCTTTGCCAAAATAAAAGTTTGTCTTTGTCTTCTTGAGACCTCACTTGCCATTTTTTAATGTTGAGCCTATAAGCAAGAAGGAGAAAATACTCGAAAAAGCGAATCCATGTGTGGAGAGTAGAAAGCCCGAACTGAAAACGATCTTCATAAATTGGCCTTTGCAAGCACATCTCAATGTTGTTCATTTCAGAAAGCTTAGCTTCACAGGCTGAAAATCGTAAAATGCACTTATGCACTTTACAGATTTACCTCCCACGGCCCCAAAACAAATCGCAGGAGGCTCCACGACCCCTTAATATTTTCGTAACAGTCCCTACTATAAGTAAAAAATAACAGAAAAATCCTCACTTGCCCCCCTAAGGGAGTCAGGAGGCTCCCCAGGTGGCTGGAAAAAAAATCAAGCTGAAAAGAAAAAAATTCACAGTGTTTGCTATGCCATATTGACCGATGCGTAGAGTAGAGTAGATAATTGTAAGCTGTAAAACCTAATGTATTTCATAAAAGGGACTCTAAACTATCATTTGGTAAAAAAATCATCATTAAAGAAGATTAAGAAACATGTTAAATTCTTTGTGCAATCAGGCATTACGTTAAAATTTTATGTGCAAATATACACATTCCACAGACCCTCAAAAAATACAATATTACATAAAAACCATTTAAACTTTAGATACAAAATAAAGATACATGCCTAAAGCCTGAACTACATTGAAAAGCAGTGCAGTGCAGCACTGCGAAGTGAAATTTAGACTTCTTGTAACTGAACGTGGCAACTCACATTAACTTCACTGCCTTGCACTGCACTGCACTGCGCTGCCTTCTCTTAGGCTAATTTCTAAAAAACTGCTTCGCACTGCATGCCAATTTCTAAAAAACATCATATGAAGTTGTCATTGCCATTGTTGTCAAAATGGATGACTAACAATTGATATAATTAGTGAGAAATAAGGACTTTCTAGACAACAAAAGTCACAGGGACTACAAAAAAAATTACAAAAGGCTATATAGGAATAGTCAATGTCAAAATACTGCTTATTCAATGTGTCTTACCACGCGTTCTCTAATAAACTACTGCAACATACTGCGCAGTGCTGCACTGCACTGCTTTTCAATGTAGTTCAGGCTTTACTGTAAAATTTCCATAAAAAAATTTTCTGTAACGGTACCCGTTTTAATAAAAAACTTAAAACAATAGAAGGCGTCCGATGAGTCACTTTAAACACTAATTTGAAAAAATCAGAATACGTACGCTTTGTGTTGCAAAATAACACTGAGAATGATTTTCGAAATGCTAAATTTGTATATTTTCATAATATACGCATCTTGTACAAGCTTTATTGAACCATGAAAGTGACAAACTAAAGAGTTGATTTTTTGATTTTTGTCGTATGGGCCAGCCCACTGTGCAATGGTAATACCTCAAGATAGTATCCCAATAGAACCACCAACACTGGATGAGGTACGGGAAGCTGTGAAAAGGCAAAAAAGCAGCAAATCCCCAGGCATCGATGGAATCGCAGCTGAGCTACTAAAGGAAGGAGGGCCGCAACTCTTAAGGAACTTACACGATCTCATATGTAACGTCTGGGAGGAAGAAGTTATACCAGATGACTGGAAGAAAGCGATTATATGTCCAATCTACAAGAAAGGAGATAAATTAACCTGTAACAACTACAGAGGCATCTCACTCCTCAGCACCAGCTACAAAACCTTCACAATCCTTGTGAAACAAAAACTAGAACCTATAGCGGAAGGCCTTATAGGAGAATATCAAGCTGGTTTTAGGACAAACAGGTCAACATCGGACCAACTGCTGACCTTAAAACAAATTCTGGAGAAAACCTGGGAAAGGAATATAGATATATACCAGATATTTGTCGACTTTCAACAGGCATATGACTCGATAAACAGAGAGAGGCTGTACAGGATCCTATTGGAATTAGGAGTCCCCTCCAAGCTGGTACGACTGATAAAATGCGCAACGAATAGCTCCCTGGCGAAAGTAAGGATTCAAAATGCAATAACAGAAGAGTTCGAAGTGCGACAAGGTCTTAGACAAGGAGATGGACTAGCCCCCATGCTTTTCAACCTGGCCCTAGAATGGGTGATAAGAAAAACATCAGTACGGAGAAATGCGTCCATAGCAACGCAGTCTGTACAATTACATCCGCATATCCAGATGACGTGAACATCGTGGGAAGGTCCTTCTTGGCAGCAAAAGAAGTCTATGTCGAATTAAAAGAGGCGGCCAAGGACATAGGGCTGAACATCAATGAAGAAAAAACGAAGGTGATGCAACAATCCAGAGCTGGAAGATTTAGAATGGGAAGAAATATAACTATCGACGAACATAATCTAGAAGTAGTCGATAAAACAGTCTACCTTGGGTCTACAATTACAAAAAGAAACGATGAAAAGGAAGAAGTAACTAGACGAATACTACTGGCTAATAGAGCTTTTTATGCCCAAAAACAAATATTGCACTCAAGATTTGTGCACAGAAAAACGAAACTCTCACTCTACAAAACAGTAATACGACCAGTACTGTGCTATGGCAGCGAGACTTGGACTATGACCCAGGAGATAGAGGAACAAGTCAACAGGTTTGAGAGGAAGGTGCTCAGATGCATAATAGGCCCAACGAGAGAGGATGGGATATGGCGAAGGAGATACAACAACGAGTTGTATGAAATTTTTGACGACCCAGAACTCTCAACGTTTATAAAAATCAACAGACTAAGACTAGCCGGCCACGTAATCAGGATGAATGATAACCGTATCCCAAAACGGCTTATGGTGGCCGAAATTCCAGGAAACAGACCAGTAGGTAGACCCAGGAGAAGATGGATGGACTCTGTGACGGCTGACGCAGAGACAATGCTGAACATTCGGAACTGGAGAACTGCTGCAAGGAACCGTCAGACTTGGAGAAATGCCCTAGAGGAGGCCAAGGCTCGATT
Organism: Thereva unica; assembly: GCA_949987705.1. Taxonomy (NCBI): domain Eukaryota; kingdom Metazoa; phylum Arthropoda; class Insecta; order Diptera; family Therevidae; genus Thereva; species Thereva unica. The sequence continues at coordinate 80,578,606 of OX465283.1, read as the reverse complement.
TGGGCTGTAGCGCCATTGGATGGATGGATGGATGGATACTACAAAGTCATTTATAAGAGTTTTTGGGCTTTCGGTTTTTAGTTTTACGAATTTTTTATAACGATACTCCCGCTCAATAATTAAAGACTTAATTTCAGGACTGAACCAAGACTTGGATTTTTCAGTAATGGTTTTTGTTCGAATAGGAACAAACTCATCAAACAAGGGCTGCATAAGCCTTTCAAAAAACTTGATTTTATCATCAACTAATGAAATGTCGAAAATGTTTTCCCCAGGGTAACCCCTCACAACATTCAACTAGACTACGACGATCAGTGATAGTAAAGTCACGGTAAGAAACTCGGAGCGGAAAATTGGTGCTGGAAAACAATTAGACGACTGTCACTGGAGAGTAGAAAATCAAACTGTTATGGATGTGTTGCTTTAACGTAGGTAGGCAGAGCATTTTTTTTGTTTAATCTAAGACGGTGCAAAGTATAAAGAAATTGCTGCTGTTGGCCACACGACTTTAAAAGGTTCACATTAAAATCTCCACCAACTAAGAGATTAGTGTATCTCCGCGAAGTACTATCTACCGCTTGTTCCAGCTCGAGGAAATTATCCGCATTAAACAAGCCAGGCGGGCAATCGACAGATATAACAAAAAATGTTTCCGAGTTGCAGGACACTTATATTCTCGGACACTTATATTCACAGGACGTTTATATTCTCGTAAAATAACATTATGAATCAATCCGGAATAGCAAACTGGAAAAAGCTAAAAAGAAGTGGTACATTCTGTAGAGCAGTTAAAAAAATTATTTATTGTATAAAGGGCAAGAAACAATAAAACAAATAAGTGCTACAAAAGAGAAATTTTGCTGTTGTATAACACCATTACCCAAAGCTATTATACGAGACCGTGTTCTTACAACACACTTCTCTTAGGGCGCGCGCACACAGAAAGCGGAGCGGAGCTGAGCTTATCCGAGCTGACCGGAGCTGAGCTTATCGGTGCGCACACCAAAATCGGAGCGGAGAAGAGCATTTGGGAATTTACGTAGAATTATGTTTGCTTCATTATTTGGGTCATCATTCATTATACGAGTTGATTTAAAATGGTATCTTCAAAATTGCAAAGAAGTATTTTATGTGAAAATTCATTTTTACGAAAACAATATATTTTAAGAAAAAAAAAAGGATATGGGTACATGAAATTAATAAAAAAAGAAAGCAATTTGGAGAATATTACCATTTATATAAAGAATTAAGAAAGTTTCCTACAAAATTTTCGGAATACATGGGTATGGAGATAGAAACCTTCGACTATATATTGGAAGAAATTGAAAATGATTTGCATGAATTTTGCAATAACTGGCGCGAACCGATTTCTGCAGAAGAGAAATTAGTAGTAACAATAAGGTAAGTTTCTTAATTGCCAAGTATGTAAGTATATTATGGTATACGAAATATACATATTTTTATTTAAATTTTTTTTATTCATATTTTCAAAGAAATGAAAAATAAAAACATAAAATTCAACAAAAACCCAACATGACACAATGCAACCTAAATAAAATTTTTACTTCAGCCCAATTTCCTAGAAAACCTTTTCGAATTCCATATACAGAATTTTTCTAAAGAATTTTTCATTCGGAATCATTTTTACGCGCTGAGACAATTGCCACAAAACCAGCAAGAAAAATCAACTCCGCTCCGCCAGTAGCTGATCAGCTCCGCTCAGCTTACAGTGTGCGCAGTAATACGGGTTTTAATGTAAAGTTAGGGCAGAGCTGATAAGCTCCGCTCCGCTCCGCTTTCTGTGTGCGCGCGCCCTTAGTGTGTTATAGAGGGTAGTACTTATATCTGCTTTTAACACCATCTTATAAGCGAATTAAATAACTCTTTAAGAAATCTTCCAGACTACCACAAGATTATTTTCATACGCCACTTTCTGGCTAGTAATGCTCTTCAAGAACTCTTAAAGAAAAATTGATCAAAGTTAAATAACTTAGTTAAGTCGAAATTAGTTCTTATAAAATTCTTGAAGGGCTTTATAAGAGATAAATTGTTTGTTGGGACTGAATCGTTCAACCAAGTTTCGCATACAAGCAATGCATGAATTCCTACATTGAGAAACATTTCCCCAAATTCATCATTTTTGTTTTTCAGGTTACAGACATTGAAGGAACAAATTTTAAAGCCACTATACGTAGAAACGAAAACCTTAAGTAGTGTCCTTACCTTATATTGCAGCTGGAATTCAAATGCCTCATAGGTATTCAGATTGAAGGAGTGTTGGCAAAAGGCACGACGAATGTGGTAATTTACAAATAATATAAAGGAGCACATCATAAAATGGAAGAACCACCACCAATAATCAACGGTACGTCGCACTTCTCTCAAATGCACAAACCTGACAAAGAATAAAATTAAAACAGAAAAGTAAATAAAAAATGAAAACGCGCTAAAAAGAAGAATTTTATAAGAAAAACAACAATAAGTTGATCAATATCATACGCTTGCACTTAGCGGCTCCAGCGATTCCACAGACGGACACTCCAACTCAGCAAGATCTCTGCCTTCCTTGGGATCCCTCTGATGATGACGTCACTCAACCTCTGAAATCGTATCGCATAATCAGCTAGACTAGACTATGCTAAATTCGAAAAACTAATAGCACCACGTGAATTTCACATTGGGTGTGACTAAGATTTCGATCGCGGTGGACCGTATTTAGCCAATCTACACTGGTTTTATGTGTCATCGGTTTTGTCTGAATGTTTTCTTGCCTCAGGTTGGTCATTCTGCATGTCAAGTTTCGCAGTGACCAGAAAGTATTTTTATATTTTACAATATCACCTCGCCTAGTAGGAAATTTTACTGCCGCAAGAATAATAAGAAATGTCCCTCGAGTACAAAACTTCACTACCTCGAAAAATGTAAGAAATGTCTACCCAGTTAATATTTACAATCTCACCTCGTGGCAGTTCAAATTTGATATTTTACCGTCGCAAAAGAAGCAAAAAATATCTCTCTACTTCGTAATTTACAATCGCGCTCATATCCCAGTAGGACATTATTTTTGAACCGAGCCATTTAAAAAATTGAGGCCTCAATACAATTTACCATCGTGTACGAGACAAATGTACTGCCTCATGTAAGTCCGGCTCAACTCTACTTTATGTTACGTAACATGATGATGAGTCTACTTTCAATTCCAAAATGTAAGGTGTCAACTCAGGCAATTCCAGCGAATTCAAAAATTTTATGTGATAGTTGACCGCCTCATCTTGGTTGATAACTGTGTCAACCGATATGAAGGAAAAAAACTGTCCCGGAATTAAATTTTGAATGGTTGTGTTGAGATCATCGACATCTTTGAGCCAATATGGCTCGTCCGTCCAGCCAATTATGGTTGTTCAAGTTCTGCACTAAGCTAGAAAAAGACGATGAATTTGCTTACCCCTCGATTCGGTCAACTGACATCCGGTCGAGATATCAACTGCGACTTTCCCATTACCCATGTCCAGCAATTGCTTCGAAAACACGATCATTTCGATCTTGTAGCAAAACCACTCGCATGTTAGTTAGCAATCGGAGTGTCTTGACATGCCGCCACAACACACAGAACGCGTTTATTTCATCTGCTACTTAGAATAACTGGAAGAGTCTAAACGGAAAACAGAATCATGACTCCACCAATGTTTTGACTGTAGCGAAGATCTTTCAACAATCAAAGATTGTAAAATTCGTCGTTATTTGGATACACAGTATAGATGCGACCCAAAGTGTCTGAAACAATTACATTTGGATGTCCTTCAACTGGTGTCCCTTGTATCCGGCGTTGAAACGATTTAGAATTTTAGATGATGCCTTTAATGTGTAATAGCGTGGCATTTCAGCATACAGCAAAGTGCGAACGAAAGCATCAGCTTGAAAATCTGAGAAGAACCTTGTCTATGTGCCTGTTTAGACGGGTCGCGCCCACCACCTTTCAACACGAAATTTGTTGATGCGGGGAGTGTTCGGGTGGGAGGGAAGTGCGTCTCGATTTTAAAGCGACTCACGTTCGTCTTTTCTGATCAGCTGTTTGTTCTAATTCCATTTTGTATCACTTTAGTGTTCCATTTTATTTTTGTTTCAGCCGCCGTGATGAGCAGACGTGTTTTAATGAGGAAGGAGAATCTCTTAACTAATGTTCTCTAGGGTTGGCCAAAAAAAAGCAATTGTTAACATAAAATTAAACATATAAAAAAGGTCTGTGGAAATAATTATTAAAACGGATGAGCTGAATAAAAATGTTAATTTAAAAAATTAATTTAACAATTATTATGAGAAAATTCAATAAAATAATAGTCAAAACAAAATAATAAAATCAACATTTTTATGCAAATTTTTGACACCTTTGGTAGAAAGTGTGATAATTTTTTTTAGAAATGAATTTTGATTGCGTATAAGATATTGAATTTAGCGAAATCATAAGCTTAGTATCCTGTTCGTGCAGAATTCAGACTCCGCTTTAAAATACATGTAAAACAGTATGCGGAATTCAGGTTAGAGAACGGTTTCAATTCCGTCCATAAGACCTAGTATCCTGTTCGTGCGAAATTCAGATCCGTAAATGAACTTTGTACTCTAGAAAACAGATGGCGTTTTTTTAATGGAGACTTCTCGTTCCTTTTGTCGCAGGATACTTCAAGAAATGTATTTTCATGAGCGGCAATTTTGACGTTTACTTTTCGAAGTCACACAAGATTGAAAAGTGTAACATTAACAAATGTTCGCGTCAAATAAAAATTATATTTTAAATGCAAAATCTTCTCTTGATTCTTTTTACTCTCTCTTAATTTATAATGTTTTAGCTAGTCCAATTTATTAGTACGATGATATACATATGTATAGAACCTGCATCTTTAATAAAATTTCCTTTCAATCTTTTTTCTCCGAATAATGGATTTACTCGATATGCAGGCAATTTGCTCAACTTGTTATATGCCGTAGAAGCGCGCGTAAAATACAATAATTTTTACCTTTGGACGCATTTTCAAATTGCCCAACTGTCATTGTCTATATAACTCCCAGATAAGCGGAATTCAGACTGGTTATATGGATTCTCTACAGAGCGGAATTCTGCACGAACAGGATACTAGGCTATAATAAAGACTATTGTAGAGCATACGATTCTCTACAAAAATGTTACGAAGACATATTCGCTTTCTCTATGTATTGACAGTGCATTCTCGATTTATAGTTTTGTTATTACATTAGCATTGCTTTTTAATTTAACTAATTGTCAGTCAATAAAATATATTTTATTCTATTGGATGTTATAATTTTTCTTTATACAAGAATAGAAGATATTTATTTAATTTGAAATCCTTGGAACCAACCAACACTTGCTGCTAAGCTCCTTCTAATACTATGTTGTTCTTATGAAAAACCTAAATGCTCTCCAAATTTATTTTTTCTATTGTTGTAAGTATTTTTTTTTAGTTATTTGTACAATTTAAAAAAAACACTCGAGTTTCGCTTAAAAAGAAATATTTCTCTTTTTGTCCAGCCCTAGTTCTCATTCCGTTTGTTTCAGCTGTCTTAAAAGCGACTGGACTCAAAGCGACCCGTCTACACAAATTTTCGCTTTGGGGCGCCTCAAAAGGAGAGACAAAGCGAACCGTCTAAACAGGCACTATGTTGTCGACGGTGGCTGTGCTACTCTGTCCGCTGCATTCTCTGGATTGAAATATACAGTCGCTGTCCGTTTACCAGATGTATAGTCAAATGTACAGCTGTAGGATATCTTTCATGGATAGCAAAGGAAAAGATGCGCCAAATTGCCTCGTTGCTGCTGACAAAGCGACCCATTACGCTCTTAATCGATAGGTCAGTTGCAGTCCCAAATCTACAACAAAAAAAGTGGTCTTCCAAGGCATTAGCACAAGATTTGACAAGGAAGACCAACATATTTTTTTCCTCCGTAATTTCTACATTTTAAGCGTAATTCCTAGCTCTTACTCGATAGGTTACGTAGCGGTCCCAAAAATGTTTCGGAAAACGCACCACTTCCGCCCAGGCACACCAAGAGTTTTCTTACAGTCGCTGTGCGTACTAACATTTCAAAAACATTTCATCCTCTTACTCGATAGGTCACGTTTTTGCAGGCAGCACTATTTTTATATCATTTGGTCAAAAATATATTTTGCACTAAACGAAATATTCTTAATTTCGTTGTACGCGTTGTTTCTAGCTCTATACTTGACTGGCAAAAGAGTTTAAATACATTATTCTCAACCACTTTTAACATAAATCTTTTTAAATACAAAATATTGCATAATTGCATAGTGGTAATCAAATTTACAACAAAAAAGGATTTAATGATAAAAGAAATTGCTTCTGACAAGGTAGTGATGAATGCATTTACTGACCCTATCGAAATTATCACCCTCTTGTTAAATTGGCAGCACCACCTTACCCTCATGCCTTTTTATTTCGAGACGGGTATCCCACAGAGATTCAGAGTTCGGTTCAATTTAAAAAAAAAATACATATCATACTCTCGTCTACAGTATTTTGTAAACCAGAAAAAGGGGTGGCGGTTCATTTTCACCACTTTTGTTCTCTTGGACCCCTGGGTTTGGTGCCCGTACTCATAAAAATACGTACAACCATAACCAGGAACAAATACAAATACCTTGAACCAGAAAGTGGTGGACGACGTTTCTTCTGATTCTGTACAAACCTTAATTTGCAGGGTAGATTTATCGTTTTATCTCTATACTCTGTAAAGGGTCGAAGGATTTAATTATAAAACATACCAGGTACCTGTTTAACGTTGATTGATTGTGCACTTTTTACCACCACTAACGGGGTAGCCGCTGTAACAACGAAGATAGCATAAAAAGGGAACAAACCAATCCCGAAAACTTTCAAGCAAAGCAAAACGAATTTAATTTTCGGATCCCCAAGTTTTTCATGCTCACCCTTTTTGGTACTTTGTCTCCTTTTTGCATTCGTTAACAGGCCACTTGGCCTGAATTTCTGACGAAATCCTTTCTATGTAGGCATAGTTACCCTTTAATCCTTTGGGTGAACTCGGTAAGTTATTTACATGGAGATATCAGCTACATTTCAAGGATAATAAGATTGGCCAAGGTAGGCAAGATTTTGTTGGATGTTAGATAAAAACAAGCTTTTGAGAGATTGCACTAATCGGGTCAGAGATTTGGTTTTGGGATAACTGGTAGAATCCTTTCAGTTGTTCGATAACTGCCTAATTATTTAGTTAAAAATATCTTCCATCAAATAAATTTGATGTAGTTTGGCATTTATATATTGATTGGGAAGTACATAACTCCTTTAAATCATGGGTGGCCAACCCAAATGGTATCGCGGGCCATTTTGAATATGCATTACGATCCCGCAGGCCGAGGTGATATATTGGGTGATTCAAATTTAATTTAATATTATTTAGGCTACTGTGTTGCCCGAGAATTTTACGGGTACACGTATGACAATGGCTGAAAAGGAAGAAGTATTTGCTTATTAAAAAAAACGAAGAAGCGATGAGCTAATTCTAAATATGTAGTTGCTTGTTCAGAAATTTCACTAGAATGACGAAGGGTGGCCTTAAACATTTATATACAAAATAACCATAACCCTTAGCAGCAGTGACAGGACTCCATTCTGCGGTATGCAGAGGCCCCTGTGTTTACCACTACTCTTCTCTAAGTTCTTGTTGAATATCAGAGTTCTAAGAATGCGGCTGATCCACTAACTTAAACCATTGTAGATCCCATCCAGTACGGTGTCAATCGATTTTCCTTTACAATATGCGTGCTTTGGTATAGAATTTTTAAGGCACATTACTGCTCTAGGGTCTTAAGGATAAAGGATGACGAGCTTATCTGCATATAAACATTTACGATATCTTACTGTAAGAATTGCCAAAAATATAAATTGAAGGAAAAATGCAGCCTATGGCTGGGAGACGCCACGAACGATGGGATCTCCTGGAGCTCTGCACGTATTTGGGTGCGGTTAGGTTCGCCGGATACTATAGATTCATGGGTCCTGAACCCAGACAATGTACACCCTACATCGCCCACAACTATGCCATCTATAGGCCATACTACTAACATACTTCTAGTCCAAAGGAAACTTCGAAATCATTTTTAAGTAGCCGGCAATGTTTAAATATTTTCGCTCTACGACCGATATCAAAGGCAACATGCCGGCCAGTAGTTGCAATATGGCCAGTATCGTTGGGCTATATGGATATATTTCCAGCAAGTTTGAACATATTGATGGAAATAGGGCTGAATTTTCAACAATGTCTTTCAGCCAGTATTGCCGGCCACACATTGCTGAAAAATGTTGCTCGTTTACAGGCACCATAAGGAATTGCGAAAGCTGTACAAACCGGTTTGCGCCCCTGTAGGATATCATGAAACAGTCGCAGAAGCCTGTCCTCACGATAGTCACTTAAGGTTCGATTACATTAAACGTGCTTACAAACTACTAGCCGGCGGCGTGACGATCACACTCAATACCTTCCACTCGCTCAGTAGCCAACTACCTAGCGCGAACTAAGCCAGTCAGTTTGTAGTCAATGAAACCAAATAATGAGATACTTGCAGCTAGTTCACTAGCGGCTATAATGACCCACGGCTAGTTTACTAGCTAACAAGCCAACACGCTTGAAAGTAGCGAGTAAAGTAACAGGGCTTTCAACTTTCTCGGCAGATCGACTAGGGTGAAGTTTGGTCAAAACGGCGTACACAATTGTTGAAACCTACTTCAAGTTTATGCGCGAATTGAGAGAGGAATAGGGGAATAGGGGAAGGCCATGCATTAGAAGAGGTAGTAGTAAGAGAAATTCATACACAAACCCCTTTTCAACAAGCCACAATGACAACGAAGTTTAAACAGATGTCCGTAGGTTTTATTTACAATGGGCTGGCATACACCGATCATAACGTCAACATAAAGGAAAAGAGAAAGTTATTGGAACTTTTTGAACAGCATTTTTTGGGGTGAAAACTAACACATGCACAAATGTATGTTCTTTTTTTTTAGTCTGATGTTGACATATCTGATTGTTATTTGCGTTTGGAGTAAGCACACATTGATATACCGTGTAAGGATAATAAAGTTACTTTCGGTGAACGGAATACCCATGTACGCCGAGAGCATCATAAAAAAACTGGGTTTTTATGATTTGTGTAGCCCAATGAAACTAATGTGATACACGAAGGGTACATGACGCAAGTCTACAGGAAGCCTTTCATACACATAGGTATGTATTTCATCTCTTGGCGCAGGAAAATAAAGCCTCGATGATGACCAAAGAAGTGTGTTTGTTTGTAAATATTCTTGTTTTCTCTGCTACTTCCATGACACTCAATTTTGTTGCGGATGCGGTTTTTATTTTGAATTATTGCAGAGAAATTGTTGCTTGGGTTTTTATCCATCGACCCGGTCAGTCAGTGCACCCGGAGAACTTCTGCCATAGGCTGTTAAACCATTGTTTATAGTTGGCTATTTTTTTTTCTTTTTTACATCTTCTAGTACAAAATATTTTGTTAAATCTTGTTGAATCTCGCGGGCCGCCCAATTTCCTACGATTGGTCGCCGGTTGGCCACCCGTGCTTTAGATAGTTGAAAAATAAGTTTATACTCCTAAATAAATTACTTATAAATGATTTGGCATTTAAGCATATTTCTTGAAAATCCTCAAATTGAATTACGGAAACCATCTCAAATAAAATTTCTATATCAACCAAATCGATATCGTGGCGCGGAATCCAGCGCAACTTTGTTGATCCTGCTGAGGTATTTCAGCAATAAGAGAACAGTCTTTGATGAAACCGTGTGGGATAGTTTGCAACAGGACAGCTTGACTGTCCGAGAAAATAACCACATAGTCTGCTTTGACACGAGCGTACCGTCAAAAACGCCCCACGTTTTTCCGTTTAAAATCTTACAAATATTTTCATAGCTATTACAAATTCACATTCACAAATTTTCAGTGCTATCTGTATGGTATTAGGAATATGTTTGAGGTTCTAAATCTGTATGGCGCCAGGAGAAATTATTTTATGCTTTTTAGTTCGTTTTAAAAACGTGGTATATTAAAAAGTTTTTTATCCAAATAATTATTTTCAGCTTTTGAGTTTTGTGTGTGAAATTTTCCAATCGATTTTGAAAATCTTGATAATATTTTGACAGATACATGCGGAAAATTGTGAAGACAATGGTAATCCGCCCTCTTGAGATGGCCGCCTGAGATCTAACGATATATTGACTATACTATATTTCTTATTGCATTCTACTTTTCATTCCCTTTCATTTGATACCTACATATCGTGGGTTAAGAACTAGAGAAGCGTAAGGGCAAAAATACAAAAAAAAATTTTTTTTCGCCATTCGCTTTTTTAATCCCCATATTTTGATGTGCCAAAAAACTGGAACGCTGTAGTGTGTAGATTGCTTAGTACAACAAAAACGTATAAAAACAAAAGATATTTGTTTATAACGGTAGGTAAATTTGAATTGTTTTTCGGCTCCCCTGAGGAGTTGTCATTTTGCCCTTACGCTTCTCTAGTTCTTAACCCACGATATGTCGAAGAGGTTGTGAAGAAAATGGTAGCGCGCCCTCTTAAGATGGCCGCCATGGACCTAACGATATATTGAGTATACTATATTGCTTATAGTGTTCTACTTATTATACCCTTTCATTTGAATCCCTTGTCGAAGAGGTTCTGAAGAAAATGGTAACCCGCCCTCTTGAGGTGGCCGCCATGGACCTAACGATAAATTGAGTATACTATATTGCTTATTGTATTCTATTTATCATACCCTTTCATTTGATACCCATGTCGAAGTGGTTGTGAACAATATTTTAATCTGTCCTCTTGAGACGGCCGCCATGGATCTAACGGAATATTGAGTATACCATATTGCATTGTTATCGGAGCTGAAGCTGTGTGCTAAATTTCAGGGTGATCGGATAACCGGAAGTATTCAGAAAATCGATTGCAAAATTTTTACCGGACAAACAGACAGACAGCGAGCTAAAAACGTTTTGAAAAGGAAAAATACAGGATCTGCGTAAACTAATTTGAAGCAAATCAAAAATTCTGTTTAATAAAAGTGTTCAATATATATAAAAGAATGCCTTATATGCCACTTTACTATCGATAGTAAAAATAATGCTCGATAGTGGAAAATCATCGATAGTACCGATAGTACTATCAATAGTTATCCCCCTCTAATTAGGAGCTGAATAAATACAAATCTGGGCACACAGCTGGATGGTCAGTACCACAACTTGAAACACAGCGCGGTAGTGCCAAGAGCTATGGATATTTTGCTCCTTGGAACATATACGCCCATTCCTGTTCTTTATATGAAAAAACCAATTGGTGATGATGAAATGTATGTAATGTGTAACGTGGTGTGATTTGAGTTGAGTCATACTGCAGACAAATTGGCAGTCATTGTAGTCATTGAATAAGAAGTTGGGTATGAACATGTAAAAAAAGTGGATTCCTTTATTAATACTACGAATCTGTTAAGTCGTAAAAACATGAAAATATTAATTCAAAAATTTAATGAGAGTTGTTGCTTTTGTAAGCTTAGATCATCTTTCAGATTTAGAGTAATAAGGGTAGCCCAACTAACAAACTCTCCAGAGAAAAACTCTTGGAAATTGTGAAATTATCTCATAAGACTCTCTTAACACTCTTCGATACCCTCAAGAAGATAGCTCTTGTAATAAGAATTAAATTAACACTCATAGTAGTATTATTATGAGATAATAAGTCTACTAGAGTTACTAAGCCTTTCATTCTCATAATGAGATAATGTTTATACTCTTATATTGAGTGCAAGAAAACCTCTATTCTTATTGTGTCTTTTTTATTAAAGCTTTACTCTCAAAGGCTTTAACTGTCAAAAAATGTCCTTATGAGTGTGATGACACTTATAAGAAAGTTCTTACAAGACTTCAAGTATATCCCTTCTTATATAAATGCTCTTATGAGACGAAAAATGTTAAAACATTTATAAGAAGACTTTTATTAGTGCAAAAAGACTACCATCTCATAACCAGAATTTTGTTCTTATAAAAAAACGTAAACCATCGAGCGGCCATACTTTCGTTTAATATAGAATTTTATACTGAAACGAAATTCCACAAATCAAGCTAATTTACCTAATTGAATATGCGCAAAGTATACAAAGTTATTTCTTTCAGATGATAAATCAATTTAAAATAAATTATTGAGCGATACTAAAGCTTTTATTTTTTTCTTAAGAAATAAAATTTCAAAAAATATGTTAAAGTTTGATTATTTTTAAGGCGCTTTGATTTTTATCGAGGTAGAATGGTTGTTATTATCGGTAAAGTTTCAATCGCAATAAAATTGCGACTAATATTTTCGTTAAAAATCGAATTCTAAAGTTTATTATCATACATAATAAATATGTATTAAATTCTTAAGTGTTATATTTTTCGAATAGATTTTTATGACAGTTATTTAGAGCAAATAACTCTCATAAAAATTATTTTATTCTAAACCACATCGCCTTTCCATATATTGCTCCCTTTCTAACAGTTCTGTTAAGGAGAGTATAGCTCTTACAGCGCCCTTATAGTTACCCTTGCAAAGAGAGCTAAGGTATTTTTATAAGACAAAAATAACTCTCATAATTGTGCCATTTAATTCTCACAACGCACTCATAAAGCACTTGTAGTGTTCTATAAGAGTAAGTTATGAGAGTGATACTCTCTTAAAAAAGTCGAATATCCCCTCATAAGACACTAGTAGAGTCTTATGAGACGAATTTTGTTACTTGGGAGTGGTAGTGTATGTTTGGTACCAGTAATCAAGCCGCAATTTAAGCTTAAGAGCATGAAAAAGGTTTCGAATAAAATTTAATCTTTGTCGTATTTTGACGTGACAACGTCTATTAAAACGATGAACGCCGGCTGCATGCACGAAAAATGATGACTCATTGTCCCGTTATGTCCCGTTATGTCCCGTTATGTCCCGTTATCTCCCGAAGTAATTTTAAAAAATTGATCGTAGTAATCTTAAAAATTTGATTAAAATTGTCAATATTAATTAGATTAAATTATTGTCAAATTGTCAACAATAAGCAAAGCAAGCCAAACACTCTGTCTCCTAACTGGGTGCCGGTGTATAAGAAAATAGTGAACATTACACTGACGAAAACCGTGAAATGCAAACGAAAACAGTTTCCTTGCGTTCCTGCTTGTGCTATTACCATTCACAAGTCGCAAGGTGGGACGTTTACTGTTATTATCTATAATATAAAAATAAGTCGGGTTTTCCTTCCAGACGCTATAATTAGAGAACGCACGATCCGATTTCCACGGTTTTGCATTCGTTGGAAAGGTCTCGGGCTCCGTGAGGTTTATAGCAAAAAAATTTCAAAAGCAGGCGCTTGGTCCATAGCAGCCATCTCAAGAGGGCGGATTACCATTTTCTTTACAACCCCTCGACATGGATATCAAATGAAAGGTTATGGTAAGTAGAACACCAAAAGCAATATAGTATACTCAATATATCGTTTGGTCCATGGCAGTCATCACAAGAAAGCAGATGACCATTTTCTTCACAACCCATTCGAAATGGGTATCCAATGAAAGAGTATGATAAGTAGAACAATATAAGCAATATAGTATACTCAATATGTCGCTTGGTCCATAGCGGCCACCTCAAGAATGCGGATTACCATTTTCTTCACAACACCTTCGACATGGATATCGAATGAAAGAGTATGATAAGTAGAACACCATAGGCAATAAAGTATACTCAATATATCGTTTGGTCCATGGCGATCATCTCAAGCGGGCGGATTACCATTTTCTTCACAACCCCTTCGAGATGGGTATCAAATGAGAGAGTATGATAAGTAGAACACATAAGCAATATAGTATACTCAATATATATCGTTTGGTCCATAGCGGCCATCTCCAGAGGTTGGATTACCGATATTTTCACACCTCTCGATATGGATTTCAAATGAAAGGGTATGATAAGTAGAACACCATAAGCAATATAGTATACTCAATATATCGTTTGGTCCATGGCGGTCATCTCAAGAGGGAGGATGATCATTTTCTTCACTCCCCCCTCGACATTGGTATCAAATGAAAGGGCATTATAAGAAGAATGCCATAGACCATGTCTTTAGATTCATGGCGGCCATCTCAAGAGGGCGGATTGCGATTTTCTTCACAACACCCGAGACATGGGTATCAAATGAAAGGCTATGAAAAGTAGAACACCATAAGCAATATAGTATACTCAATTTATAATTTGGTCCATGGCGGCCATCTCAAAAGGGCGGTTTACCATTTTCTTCACAACTCCTTCTAGATGGGTATCAAATGAGAGAGTATGATAAGTAGAACACCATATGCAATATAGTATACTCAATATATCGTTTGGTCCATAGCGGCCATCTCAAGAGTGCGGATTAATATTTTCTTCACAACCCCTTCGACATGGGTATCAAATGAAAGAGTATGATAAGTAGAACACCATAGGCAATATAGTATACTCAATATATCATTTGGTCCATGGTGGTCATCTCCCGAAATCAATTTTCCCAGATTTGTTCTTTTTTCACTATAGCTTTTTCCTATCGCAGACTGTGTCCTCATAATCTTATTTTATTGAAAGGCGTTGCAACGCACGCGGGTTTTTGCTAGTTTAATATAAATGATTCAAGTTTATTCATAAAAGTATGCAATCATTTCATCAATGTTTTCTCATGACGTTGTCACGTTAAACTATCGTCCGTAAACCCTCTTTACAGACAACAAATTTTTTTTTTTTTTTTAGTGAATATATTCACACGCCCCAGTGAAGATTCATTGCCTTATAGTGTTCAACTCAGGAAATAAAATTGATGTAACTTTTAAATCAAGAAAATAATATTGCAGGGAATGTGTACTATCAAAATACCCAACCAAAAAATTTACTGTCCATATAATATTTCATGAACTTGACAGTGAACAAAAAAAAAAAATTTGTTGTCTGTAAAGAGGGTTTACGGACGATAGTTTAACGTGACAACGTCATGAGAAAACATTGATGAAATGATTGCATACTTTTATGAATAAACTTGAATCATTTATATTAAACTAGCAAAAACCCGCGTGCGTTGCAACGCCTTTCAATAAAATAAGATTATGAGGACACAGTCTGCGATAGGAAAAAGCTATAGTGAAAAAAGAACAAATCTGGGAAAATTGATTTCGGGAGATGACCACCATGGACCAAATGATATATTGAGTATACTATATTGCCTATGGTGTTCTACTTATCATACTCTTTCATTTGATACCCATGTCGAAGGGGTTGTGAAGAAAATATTAATCCGCACTCTTGAGATGGCCGCTATGGACCAAACGATATATTGAGTATACTATATTGCATATGGTGTTCTACTTATCATACTCTCTCATTTGATACCCATCTAGAAGGAGTTGTGAAGAAAATGGTAAACCGCCCTTTTGAGATGGCCGCCATGGACCAAATTATAAATTGAGTATACTATATTGCTTATGGTGTTCTACTTTTCATAGCCTTTCATTTGATACCCATGTCTCGGGTGTTGTGAAGAAAATCGCAATCCGCCCTCTTGAGATGGCCGCCATGAATCTAAAGACATGGTCTATGGCATTCTTCTTATAATGCCCTTTCATTTGATACCAATGTCGAGGGGGGAGTGAAGAAAATGATCATCCTCCCTCTTGAGATGACCGCCATGGACCAAACGATATATTGAGTATACTATATTGCTTATGGTGTTCTACTTATCATACCCTTTCATTTGAAATCCATATCGAGAGGTGTGAAAATATCGGTAATCCAACCTCTGGAGATGGCCGCTATGGACCAAACGATATATATTGAGTATACTATATTGCTTATGTGTTCTACTTATCATACTCTCTCATTTGATACCCATCTCGAAGGGGTTGTGAAGAAAATGGTAATCCGCCCGCTTGAGATGATCGCCATGGACCAAACGATATATTGAGTATACTTTATTGCCTATGGTGTTCTACTTATCATACTCTTTCATTCGATATCCATGTCGAAGGTGTTGTGAAGAAAATGGTAATCCGCATTCTTGAGGTGGCCGCTATGGACCAAGCGACATATTGAGTATACTATATTGCTTATATTGTTCTACTTATCATACTCTTTCATTGGATACCCATTTCGAATGGGTTGTGAAGAAAATGGTCATCTGCTTTCTTGTGATGACTGCCATGGACCAAACGATATATTGAGTATACTATATTGCTTTTGGTGTTCTACTTACCATAACCTTTCATTTGATATCCATGTCGAGGGGTTGTAAAGAAAATGGTAATCCGCCCTCTTGAGATGGCTGCTATGGACCAAGCGCCTGCTTTTGAAATTTTTTTGCTATAAACCTCACGGAGCCCGAGACCTTTCCAACGAATGCAAAACCGTGGAAATCGGATCGTGCGTTCTCTAATTATAGCGTCTGGAAGGAAAACCCGACTTATTTTTATATTATAGATAATAACAGTAAACGTCCCACCTTGCGACTTGTGAATGGTAATAGCACAAGCAGGAACGCAAGGAAACTGTTTTCGTTTGCATTTCACGGTTTTCGTCAGTGTAATGTTCACTATTTTCTTATACACCGGCACCCAGTTAGGAGACAGAGTGTTTGGCTTGCTTTGCTTATTGTTGACAATTTGACAATAATTTAATCTAATTAATATTGACAATTTTAATCAAATTTTTAAGATTACTACGATCAATTTTTTAAAATTACTTCGGGAGATAACGGGACATAACGGGACATAACGGGACATAACGGGACAATGAGTCATCATTTTTCGTGCATGCAGCCGGCGTTCATCGTTTTAATAGACGTTGTCACGTCAAAAAAATTTATTTCACTTTTTGAAATCCATTTTACCTTCCGGTAGGATTTCAATATTATTTCAAACTCCTTCCCTTTCATATACAATGCCATGAAATTCGTTCCACATTTATGTAAATTTTACTACTACCATCCCTTGTGGTTGGGCTCAAAATATGAAGCTCCTAACCGAACCCCAATATGGAAGAAGGGAAATGCGGGCGATGGCACTATACCAGCTGTAAAGCAATCTACTCCATTGCTGAGCAACGTTCGAAGCTGCTGGGTGGCATAACCACTTTCAGATTTTGATGTCCTCAGACGTACTGGTAATAGACAGGACCCGATGCCTTCTTCACTTTAAAGTAAAGTAAAGAAGGCATTGCACGACCACA
Organism: Thereva unica; assembly: GCA_949987705.1. Lineage (NCBI taxonomy): Eukaryota > Metazoa > Arthropoda > Insecta > Diptera > Therevidae > Thereva > Thereva unica. Next base: position 80,561,288 of record OX465283.1, on the reverse strand, counting down.
TTCTCCTGGCCATACGTACCTTCTGCAAATTTATGCTAAACAAATGACCTTTTTTGATTTATTTGGGGGATGCTTCCGTCGGTTAGAATTTGGATGGGGAAGTGTGCAAGGACGAACAGCGGGGGTTGTAGGGATATAGTCCTTAGACATATACTTTATATAGCTGCATGGATGATCCTTTTTCTCTAGTCGAGGATAAATGATATTATGGAAATGGATTTTTATTTCAGAGGATGATGGAGTTTTTTTCTGTTGCTGGCCCTCTCACTGCTTGTTCCGTGAAGCGATTGTGTATGTATAGGCTTCCGCTTTCCAGGATTGTTCTATGGTCAGCAGAGCGCTTACAATCACCCGCATAAACATTTCCTTAAAGGAGGTATGAGTGGATGTAATTCTGGTCAAGCAGTGACCAGATGGAAATGTCCCATGAAAATTTAACTGAGTGGATTGAAGGTTATTTATCCCTTCGTTTGCTGTATCATAAATAAGGAGTGGATAGCCCTGAAGTATCCGATTAGGGATTCTTGCTCCGAAGGGCAAGCGGAGAGAAGAACTGATCAAGGGTTGGAGCGATTTGGGTCCTGATACCCAATGGACCAAAATAACTGGAAAATATGTCTAATTCGATGGAGAAGTATCAGTGTGTAACCCTATCTGTAATGTGTGAATCTAAGGCAAAAACGGATTTAGGATTTCGATGATGTTGTATTTTTTTGTCAAAATATATTGAGGATATTATTTTTGTTATTTAACCCGACTTGTTATGAGATTAAAATAGTCAACCACTTACCGAAATTGAAGTGGAACTGCTGAAAGCAATTTTTAGCTATTCATCATTGTGCTATGTACAGACAGCATTCACTTTATAGCCTTCGAGATATTTTCGTCAGATAAAAGTGTCCTAAATCAGCCCTTAAAAGCTACCTTAAATCACTTTTCTTCTCTTTCATTGATTTCGATAAATTTCATTAAAGGGAACACCGACAAAAATTTTATCGTCGTTGACCATTAATCGGAAACCAATTTCGTTTCCACATTGTCATTGCGTACGTGGTTGTCTGCATTCGACATCCCTTTTCTATCCAGCGTATGAATAAACAACCAGGAAAAAAGGAGAAAACCAATCATTAGATGGCACCAGAGATCCTTGCTGTATCGGCCATAAAACTCAGACACCAACAGGAAATCTTTTCGGCATTTTAGTAATCGCCATTTAAACCGATTGGTTTCATCGTAACAACAGACATAACAACACATAAGCAATAGTGGACATATAGGGAAGTGTTAGAATCAGGATCCAGGCACGTGAGTAACAATGTTCACTCTTTGACCATCGTCTAGCCTAGAATCCATTAAATTCCAATTCTGACGGATTGAAATGGATTTTGTTGTACACTGCACAAAATATATTGGGAAAATTTCTTCAAATCAACCCTAAAACGTCCAAGGGGCATACACGTTCGTGTTTGGCGGATACATTTTTGGGGGAGCGCCGTCCGTACTAATCTGCACAATATTCGCACGCTATTCATCCCCTGCATTAATCAGGGACGACTGTTAAGACTGAACTTGCCGAAAATTTTAAATATTTCCTGCAGATAGGATTATGGGATTTGCGGATGCGGTGCATATTTTCTTCGTATCTAAGCCATTTAGAGGATATTGTGTGGATTTTCTTTTCTCGGTAAAATTTGTATGTTTGCTAATGACACGGATGCTTGGATTTTGTGGACTTAGATATCTTTGCTGTTAATTGGATTTCGAGGTAAAATTATGGCAGTAAATTTTTGGAGGATTACCGGATCTAATACAGGAAAAGTTGTGATAAATGAGCTGTGTTATATATTCCCTCTGGTTAGTTTAGTTATTAAGGAATAATATGCAATTTTATATTACGTTACGAAATATTACGGAAAAATGTAAATGAAGAAATTTATTTGGAAAAGTAAGGAACTTTCTATGGCATCTTTCAAAATAAGCATCTGTTTATGCGATGACCTTCTTGTTCGTCATGAGTCTTTTCCGTTGAGTCACTTTTTTTAATACGCTTTTATTAGCTTCACAAGTAACTATGTAATAAAAACTTGGAAGCTAAATTTGATCCACTTCCCGGTTTCCAATTGAGCTGAAATTTTGCTTACACGTGTAGTTCGGATGACAATGCAATATGACCGTTTTGTAAAAAAAAAATCCCGTTGGCGGTTCCAAAATGGCGGCCGATTTTTGCAATTGTGCTCCGCGGCCCTCTGACATCGATATCAAATGAAAGGGTGTGACAAGTAGAATAGAATTACCTGTGCGGCGTCATTCCTAATTCAAAATGGCGCCCAGCACAAAATTGCCGAAGACTTATAAAAGACTAAAATGTAAAAAATATAATTATAGTGATGCTGCTAAACTCACGTCTGTATGCATAATTTTAACTCAACACAGGTTGCAGACTTGAGTCGAGCCCAAGCGATCCTAACTTGACCCGACTCCCGTCTACATGTAGCTGGAGTGAGGCTCAACTGGATTTCAACTCATCATGTATAAGCTCTAAATACAATCTGACAATTTTGTAAAAATTCAAGAAGGTGGTTCCAAGATAGCCGCTGATTTTTGTAATTATGTTCCACCGAGTCCACGACATAGGTGTCAAATGAAAGAGTTCGATAGGTACAATACAGTAAGTTGTGTGACGTAATTTTAAATCTAATATGTCCGCCACCAGAAAATGGAGGAAGACATTACATTACTTGAGGCGATTTTTACGATTTTTCGATTTTAAGATGTCGTGAGAATTGGCTTGAGCTTCTTAACCCCACTCTAATATCATGTGAAATTTTCCAAATTTTAAAGAATTTAGTATTTACACTAAAAATACGTCTACGCAAGTAACCACAGCAAGTCGGGCCTTTCCGTAGTATAAAGGTAGGTTTACATTTGCAAGTGCTTTCGCGAAAGTCACTTTCACGAAAGTAAATAGAATAGGGATCTATCCACTTGCGCAAGTGCTAGTTCACTGTCATGCAGTGTTTACATGGCGTAAGTGGAAGCGAAAGTTAGACTTTCATGTCAAAAACGACTTACTTTCGCGAAAGTACTTGCAAATGTAAACCTTACTTAAAGAACTGCAGGAAAAGCCCTCGCGTATAAAATCCGTGTACTTAACGGTAGTGAAATATGGGTCGGTCAACGGTAGTCGAAATCTGGGTCGTCTAATTAGAATTCGGAGTGACGGCGTGTGGGGTTTTATTTTTACCATTTTTTGGGTAGGATTTAGCCATATACTAAGGCTCCCATTTAGACACAGTTCGTTTGGTTTCATTTTCGCATTGAGGCTGTATGTGGCCGGCAGTCGAAGAAACTGACAAAAACCGTTATGTGTTAGGGCAATTATCGTCAGTTCGTGCCTGAAGATCTGAGCTTCTATTCATTCTCAAGCGTGTCTGTAGGGAATCATGGCTGCATCTGCATGCAACGGTCTGTCAGGTCGATACCAGAAGTATGTATCTTACCTCAGTCAGACTGAGTAATCTGTGGCCTTAGTCGGGCCGTGCTGGCCGACCTGGTCTGAAAGCCCACTGCCTGCCGGCAGTCAATAAATAAATGGGAGTCTTTAGTGGAGAAACATGTTTTACTTAATTTAATACATAGACTAAAGTGTAGAAAATAAAAATAAAAAGTTTAAAAAAAATAAAAAAATAAACTTTTATTTTAAAATGAACCAAAAAGTAAAAAATAATTTTGAATCTAAAGTTTTTAATGCTGCAACCACTTACTTAAATGTAAAAAAGGGTGGGGCGCTAACGAAAAGTTCTAGTATTAATAAAATAAGAATATAGGCAATGAGCACGCTATTTTACATTTAAGTAAGTGGCTGCAGCATTAAAAACTATAGATTCAAAATTATTTTCAACTTCCCAGTACCTATAGGGAAGTTATTGCAATCGGTCCGAAAATCGAAATTGAAATTTTCAATGTATTTTCATTTTTCAAGGTCTCAAAGCATTTTAAGCAAAAATTTCAGAGGAAATATGTGTGTGCGTGCGTACGTATGTGGTCATTTTTTCCTGCACGATATTGCCCAAACCACAAAAGATATCAACTTATTTGAGGTGCCGTTCGAAGCGTATTAACGACAATATAATTTGAAATTTTTTTTTATAATATTCGGTCGAGCCGTTTTTTGGTTTAAACGACATAAGTGGTTTTTGTACCTGCACGATATCGCGCGAACCATAAAAGATATGGACTTAGTTTAGGCCGTTCGAAGAATATTAACCAAAATATTATAAGATTTTATAAAAATTCGGCCTAACCGTTTTTTGTTCGTGATTTTTGTACGTGCACGATACCACGATACCAAATGCTATATCGACTTCGTTGAGGTGCCGAAAGAAGAATATTAATGAAAAAAAGCCCTGAAAAAAATTTCACGGTTGTCAAAACTAGAAAATTTAAAATGGCGCTGGCAATATGATGCATAACTAATACGTGTTCCGCATATTAGAACAAGTTGAGCCTATTGAGTTAGAAAAAGAAGAAGAAATACCACACTTGTCGTTGAACGAAAACCAGGTACAATTGGCTCAACGAGCTATGAATGTTGATTAAAGAGAATTAAGAGTGGTGGTGAAAGATTGAGAATATTATTAGGAGCCAAAATTATGTTACATGCTAACGTTGACATCTCGAAAGGGTTGGTGACCGGGCTATCCATCACAGATATTGTATGGCCTCAGTTTCGTCGAACGCAAATGTATGAAACTGACATATCATCTGTTCAAATTGATTTTTAAAGGGACGGCGTATACCTGATCCATCCTAAAGCCATATAATTTCCAACAAAGTTTAATTATAGAACGGCCGAGAGAACGATGTTGCCAATGATTTTGTCATTGGCCTCCACTGTCCGTGAAATGCAAGGTAGTACTGTTAATCATGCTGTAGTGTATTTGGGCTCCAAACTGTTTGAAGAAGGTCAAGCGTATGTAGCATTAAGTCGCGTAAGGGATTTCTAAGGGCTATGTATTGAGGAGCTTGATTATCAGAATTCGACAGGTAAGAAACTGTACAATAAAGATGCAATGAAAGAGTTGAAAAGGATGAGGAGCTTGCATAATGATACGAGCCAAAGATCAAATTAAAAACAGAAATAAAAAAAATAGGCAAAAAAAACTTTTAAGTTAAATGGTTTTATTTGAAATCGAAAGCTGTACCAAAAACTAGAAAATAATTAGAACACAAATATAGCCCTTCTTAAGATTCTGGCGTCTGGTAAGAAATCGTGCAATAGTAGCCGTGCTGTTTCTCATGTCGTATGCCAAGGGACACTTTTTGTCGCTGCGTCAACGAATTAAGTAATATTATTCTTTTAACAAACTACAATATAAATATGGCCCTCAGATACTGATTTTCATGGAAATCGAATCACAATTGGCAAATTCATTTTTCCATCCATAGCGCGGCCATTTTGAATTTCGAAAATTGGGATTTTAGGTAGGTACATCATGGGAGACTCCCACGGACCTTCGTGCAAAATTTCGAAGTGATTAGTGCGCCCGCTATAGCGCACACATAAACGCATACATACATACATAAACGCATACATGCATACAGACAAAAAACTTTCTTTTATTAAAAAAGATCATTATCGTGACTTAGATTTTATTTCGAATAGATCAGGATTGTCAATAGTTTCGCTAAATTGTCAATGTATACAATTAGACTTTGGAATGGCCTTCCTAACGCAATAAAAAGGATAGGCACAGCAGCAGCTTTCAGAAAGCAAGCATCCAGTTTTCTCTCTTCCTCTTCCGCACCTTTTCTTTAGTTCTTTTTATTTCCTTTCTATTTTTTCCCCTATCTAACCCTCTTATCTATCCCCTATAATTTTCTTTTCACTTCAACATTATTTATTTAAGGCTAGTTTAAGTTTTTTTTTTTTAAGATTTAAATTTTTTTTTTGCCGTTTGTTCTGTACTTTAAAAGATGTAGTTCTTGTGTTGCCCCAATAAATGTATAATAAATAAATAATAAATAATACGTGCGAACTTACAAGATTTAGATGACGAAGTTTAAAAAAATGAATGCATTACTTTTATTAAAAACTTGGATAAAAAATAAAGATAATAAATGATATTTCAAATTACAATTACATTTTTAAATTTAAGCGACCTGGTTTTATGGGCCTGTGCGGATACTGACTAAATTGCGGCTAAACTAAAATATTGGAAAGGTCGGTATTGCAGTGCGTATTAGTCTTTTCACGAAGAGGCTAAAGTTGACAGTTATTGACTAAATTCTGTTTTGATGGTATTTCATGTTTATATGTAGAATTTCATACACTTCCATATGTAAATGAAAAATATAAGCTTCGAATTGTAATCCTTTTTTTATTTTTAGACTTTAAACTACGTTAAATACATGGAGAGATAATATAAATATTAAATTTAAGCAACTAAGCAAGCCCCTAACTTTGTATTTTTATATTCAGATCTGTAAAGGTTGATATATGTACCTATAATATATATTCGTAATTGTGACGGAGTTATGATTATTTTCTTGCAATAACCATTAATGTTGTCGGGAGCATCTAATATCTACCGCAGCTGGTCGATATATATTTAAATTAAATTAAAACTGAGAAGCGAAGCTCAAATCCTATTCTGTCAAAACCAAATTTAGCCAACTGAGAATTCGTACAGCGCTACCGGACTAAATTCAACATTGGGAATTTTGTGGAATGATTTAGTATTTCATGGAAAGATTTAGCCATTTAGCCAGTATTCGCACACGCCCTATATTTCTGTTCCCGAAACTTAAATAACTTTGCAGGGCCGCCTTTTCGCCACAAAATAAAGAAAGAATTGTTGAAAGAACTGATAAGTTTGAATTTATAAAAATAAAACACTGAAGGGAAGTACTAGAAAAGGGGGAAATTAATGTGGATTAATCAAGAAGAATTTTTGTTAGAAAAACTATAATGTCGTGTATTTTTCTTATCAAACCTAGTACGATGCTTCAAAGTTTATTTAAGCCTCTAGTCTGTCACATAAAAAAAATGCATTAGCCTAGTGAAGTGACAAGGCTTCTGGCAAAGTTAAATCTTTTGATGTCAATTTCATACTCACAATATTTCAAGAATTTTCACAATTTCTATTCAAGTCTTGAATCATGCAGTCATCTTGAAAATATCCTTCATTATGATAAAAAATAAAGGTGTCGATATCTGAAAAGAGAATATTCAAATCAAGTGCTGATTTCATTACAAACGTATGCTGCATTTCAGACTTTTTATTAATGAATAATATCACCTGGATCATCGTCAAAGCAAAATGATAATCCTTCAGGAAATCTCATAAATATCTATTTTACACAAAAGCAAAAGGGGAAGGAATATATAAATATATCCAGGCACCAACCAAAGAAAAACTTTGCTCCCTTTTGCTTTTTTTATTTACAAACACAAATTTTAGATTTCTTCCCTTTCTTGTTATTTTATTTCCTTTTTGTTCAATTTCTTTTCTTTTTCTTAATTTAAAATTCACCCCTGCCAGGATTAAAAAAAAGTGCCAACAAGAAATAATGAAAGAAATGAAGGAAGCAAATGGCCACCGGTGGGTGTGGAGAGGAGAAATTATTTAAAAAAATGCGAGGTGGGTTTCAGTATATCAAAATTTTAATCTCGCGAAATAACTCTTTCCAGTTCTTTTGTCATCTTTGGGGATAAAACTGTCAGGGTAAGAGGGAAACTTTTGTTTTTTTTTTTATAAAAAAAGTAGGGGTTGGTAAATGGAGTTACATTAACGTTCGCTTCCGCTTCTGCCTCCTTTAGCTTTGTTTGAATGACGTTTTAATGGAACCGAGGTAATATGCACAAAAGAAGTCCTGCTGATGGAAGGTGAAGAATTAGTTTGGTTTACTTCGTTTTTGCGAAAGAAAAAAAAAATATATCAAATGTTAATTCTAACTTTTGTGCCTTTTTGGCATTTCTTAAAAATAAATAATGTTGCAATACTGAGAATAGTTTAATTTTATAAGCGAAAAATAAAACCGTGAATTAATTTTGCCTTCACATATAAGGAACATCGACATACTCCGCCAGAATATTCTGCCGGTACCTAGCACTGAAAAATGTGGTTGGAGAAAACCGGTATCAATGTAAAGAAACAATGTGAAGAATCTAGAAGCTAGTCTCAGAAAAGTCAGGATTTACGGAGAAGATATAAGCAGAGTTGCAAGGCTAAGGCTGGTCGTCCACTGGAAGCGTATTCAAGTGGCTACGCGCTTCGGCTACATGAGCGGCTGCACGCGGCTATGCGCGACAGATCCAACATAAAGAATTTCATTCAAACTTCGTCCACTGCAAGCGACTTTGAGCGGGCGGCTATAAGCGTATTCGAGCGTGCCGCGCGAATTCAAATTAATTTGGATCGGTCGCGCGTAGCCGCTCGAATCAGGAAATAATTTTCTTCAAAGCCTTCTATTAGACTGTTTATTAGTCAGTCCTAGAACGACTTTAGTACAGTTTCCAGAGTAAAAAATCGCTAAAACTGCTAAAAAAATTGTAGTTTAATGAAATTTGGAATGGTGGGAGTTTAGCAATTGGAGAAAAGGTAACCGTTGAGTTTCGGGCCGTACTTCGTGAAAATCACGAGAAAATCCGATTGAAAGAATTTTCCGACGCTTTTCCGACCGTAGCACAGTAGGAAATTTGTTCTAGGCTAGGTGGACAAAAATGCAAAAACCAATGTTTATCAACACCTTCAAAATCACTGAAAAAATATTCTTCAATCTTTCGTTCTTTTGTATATTTCTTAGAAAAGACCATAACATAGCCGAAACTAGCCGAATTCCAAACCGATTGTCGCCATAGCCAGCAGGCAGTTCTGCTGACGCGTTGTTATCGTCCATGATATTTTATTTTTATAATTTTTTTTTGAAAAGTTTTTGTAGTGAATATTGTAAATATAGGTTAGTTCTTTCGCTTAGCACTACTTTTATAATGTTGCTTGAATGTAAGGGTATCATAAGCAAGACATTGTTGAATAGTTTGTTTTACTAACTTTGAACATTATAGAAGAAAAAAGTACCGCTGAGTACCGCATTATTTCTTAGTTTTTTTGGTAGTGCAACTAATTTATGATACTTTCGCAAAAAAACAGCTATCCCAAATTATCACTTTGGAAAATATAATGCTTTTTATTTATAGAGTACAATGGAGGCTCACGAAATCGAAATAACGAAAAACAAACTATTTTTACTTTTAAAGCAAAAAGAATTACTAAATCTTGAATCATGTTTTCATTTTCATTTTTTATTTACCTCTATAGGGTGTTAAAAAAATTAATAAAGTTAAAAATGGTACACTCACATCACAGCACAGTGTTTGTATTCAATTCCAAATACAACTTAATTTTTGCCCACCTAGAACAACAAATTTTCTGAATGTTGATTTTCTGAGCTCGTAATCAGCAGTCCAAAAAACCTTTATATACCAATTATTCGCGCCCCCGTACTTGGAAATTTCTCAGTTTTCCACATTTTGGTCCGCCATATTGGATCCGCCATTTTGAATTTTGCATTTCTGACCCCAAATTCGAAATCAGCACCCCAAAAAACCTTTAAATACCAATTTTTTAGGCTCCTACTTATCACTTTGAATTTTGTCCAGCTAAATCGGCATTTTTTCCCAGTGTGCGTAGCTCGGAAAAACGTCGAAATTAGAAAAATGTTAAGAAGACGTTTGGTCGGAAAAAGGAGGCTAAAGAAAAAAAATATGAAAAATTATTTTGTTTTTATATTGTTTTCTTTATGCAGGGTGTCCCACCTCAAGTTACAAAGTGGCGGGCTGTAGATAGGCTTTGGATAGACGAACAAAAAATCATATGGGAGGGGGGCAGAAATCGTAACGGTTTGGTCACTAGGGCGCTTTGAAATTTTTTTGATAGAGGTTTACATATCACCCTGTATTTTGGTAACCCGATGACCTACTTCCATGAATTAGGTAGCAGTATACGCAGAATACTCCCACCGATCTAAACTGTAAAAGCGAAGGTTCTACACCACCAATTTCCAGAGTTATGAGTCTTGATCTATCTCCAGTTATTTCCGAAGAACTTTGTCAATTTTTCTAATATACTAATGTACATTCGAAATAGTTTTTCTGAGAAAAAATGATATTTTGACTACAGCCCGCCACTTTGTAACTTGAGGTGGGACACCCTGCATAAAGAAAACAATATAAAAACAAAATAATTTTTCATATTTTTTTTCTTTAGCCTCCATTTTCCGACCAAACGTGAGGTTTTCCGGGAAAAGCTTATATAACTTTTTTTGCTGAGAATTTTCATAGCTTTAATTTTGTCTTCTTAACATTTTTCCAATTTCGACGTTTTTCCGAGCTACGGTCGGGAAAGCGTCGGAAAATTCTTTCAATCGGATTTTCTCGTGATTTTCACGAAGTACGGCCCGGAACTCAACGGTTACCTTTTCTCCAATTGCTAAACTCCCACCATTCCAAATTTCATTAAACTACAATTTTTTTTGCAGAAGAAATCTCTAGGAGTTGTACTACTTATAACATTCTAGGATAGAAAAGTACATGTTTTGGTGTTGAATAGTTTTACAACTTGTTATTTTTTGTCCGAAATTGTTCTAGTTTGGTGTTCATTAAGTTGTTATAAACAGTTCTAAGCTTTACATTTTTGTTCTCGTTATTTTCAGGGACCGTTTTGGACAAAAATAATTTGTTGTTGTTTTTTTTCTAGTTTTGATAGATGATACATATATGAAATTTTGACAACGGAAATTGTAGAACAAAAAAGTACAAATAGTGTTCATTAGATTTTTAATTCAAAGCTGTTCTAAAATGTTTGACGTTTAATTACTTGCTGTTCAATTCTCTTCGATTGTTCTGACCTGTCCTATCCTGAAAACTAATATACAGACCTTATATTTACAAAACACAAAATTATTGTGTCAAATTCACTTCAAACTGAGCAGCATGAAAAGCTTGCAGTGGACGACCCCCGTAGCGTGTAGCCGCGTATCTCAGAGTCGCCTATAGCCGCGTGTAGCCGCTCATGTAGTCGAAGCGCGTAGCCGCTCGAAAACGCTTCCAGTGGACGACCAGCCTAATGTTGACGGAACTACGACATAAAATTCTCCAAATGAAATATCAGGACATTATTTAGTTCTGAAGGACATAAACGTTTTAAAGTACGTTTATAAATAAACAATTTGGGTGTGGAATAATCTCCAACAATCAGTTTTCTTGGAACTCGTACAAAATCCAAGAGTTCAAACGTTCAGTTCAGAGTTCACGGTTCATCGCCACCTGCTCCGCTCCAACTCCACCCAGACCTCCCCTAATCTATCATATTCTCTTCTATCTTTCAAACGAAGCTTGCCAAGACATTGAACCATGACCTGAACGACTTGGCAGACTGGTAGTACAAAGGGTGATTCCTCCCACATAAAAAAATATGACAGATGAGCTGAGATGATAATACTCAACGCGCGATTGCAATTTGATTGCAATATATTCTATAGCACTAATAACTACTTCAGCAGGAACTTTGGGATATGTGTGCCTCTAACAAAAACGATTAATAATTAAATCACCTAGTTTAGTAATTGGATCGCGAACTTAAGACTTAAAACAAGTTTCTTATTATAACATGGTGCACGTGTCTACTAGGGTGACCGTAACAAATCGATGTCGGAATTTTGTCAACGGGAACCTCACAAAATGATCAACTTTTGCAGATTTTTGGCTAAATCTCAATTTTTTTGCTGGTCGGCGGAGTTTCAGAGTCGTACCTCCAGAACAGTCCAATGTTTATCCTCGGGCAGTCTTACTTTTCTACATAATTTATATTTTATACAAAATTTACCGTTACTTGTCGTCAAAAGGAGCTGTAACAGCCTTTGTCACCAAAAGCGTGACCTGGTATCTCCAGGAACAAACTTCGAGTATTATGAGAACTATGTCATTGAATGTTCAAATCGGAGGAAGACAAAGAGTTTCTTTTGAAACAGAGACTAAAGGGTCGCCCAGGTTGAGTGATTGGAGTTGATCTGAAGTTAGTTCAAGCTGAAGACAAAAAAGCACAAAAGGAACTTGCAAAACTGAACCAACAAATTCAAGAAGAACGTTTTGACATACATAGGTAAATTTTCGTTTACTCGTAAGATCTATGGGATGCGACAGCGAGGGAGACCAGCCTTCGCTGGAAGGATGGCGTAGACCAGGATGCTCAGAGCTTAGGGATTCCAAACTGGATGACATCTGCTCAGAATCAGGACTGGTGGGAAGAACAGTTGCGAGAGGCCAGGACGGGAACACCCGGTTGTAGAGCTGTCTAACAAGAAGAAGAAGAAGAGCTCGCAACCTAAAATTTTAGTCTGTGGATCAATTTACATTTTTTTTATTGTGAATCAATTTCTTACAGTTATTGTATTATGTTTTCTCTTCTCTTTTTTGATTCATAAAGACTGATGATGAAGAGGACGAGGATGAAAAAGAGAACAATCAGGAAGCTGAGGACTGGGGGAGAATGGATGTTTCTACTTCTGACGGAACTGCAGAACTTCCCGGACCATATGATAGCAAAAGGATCAAGCTCAAGCATCATAGCCATGGTGTGAAAGACCTTTTAACAATGAAGCTATCTATGTTGTTAGATAGATGTAAGATATCCGACACGTGTACTTATAGCGACTTTAGAAGCGCTTAAGGAAAGCCTGATGAGTTTGTAGTTTCTAAAACTACCATACATTCAAAAAGGAAAATGTTCAGGGAAAAATATACTCAAGAAATACAAGAACGAATAAATGTGTCCGAACATGAAGCTGTGGTGGTTCATTGGGACGGAAAACTGTTACCAGGAGTTTTAAAAACAGAGCAGAGTGAAATGATTGCCATAACTATTTCTTATGGTCAGAACAAACAACTACTAGGAGTTCGTGTTATAGACAATAGCTCTGGAGAAGAGCAAGCAAAAGCCGTATATGAGTGTCTGGAGCAGTGGGGTGTTTCTCACACCGTTAAAGCGATGTGTTTCGATACTACTGCATCCAACACAGGAAGGCTTAAAGGAGCTTGTGTCATATTGGAACAAATGTTAGGAAAAGAGTTCCTGGCCTGTCGTCACCATATCCTAGAAGTTTTGTTGAGAAGTGTCTTCGAGTGCAAAATGGGATCAACCACTGGGCCTCAACCGGATATTTTCAAGAAATTTCAGAACGCATCGTCCAAGTTCGATAAAGTAAAATATGACTCAGATATCACCGATGAAATTGTAAAAAATCATCTAAACTCAGATGAAATTGCGAAAATTGCTGATGATTTCAAGACAAAACTAGTTGGGATGTGGGTTTGACCCCTTCGGTCCACACGATTAACTTCCCAGTATGATGAACGAAGATGGAATAAACTAACTTCTTGCAAAATTGTTATACGTTTAGCACTAGTGGGAAAGCGACTAGTATAAGAACTGGTGACAAAGCAATCCCGAGAGAAACTAGTTCAACTAACTATAATAGTAGTAAATCCACAAGATTTTTCTAGAGAATTTGTGTTTCCTGAACTTTAGCAAACAAACATTTCCTCCGTATTTCGTTCGCTGCACAAGCGGGTGTTCAAATTCGTATTGAGCGGGCTGAAGCGTCATTGACAAACTGAGAAGCGAATGACTTCATTTGGAAATTCCAAAGCTTTCCGGAGATATAGCAAAACTATAACTGTTAAGTACTTGTCAGACTTGACCAAAAAGAACAAATTTTGCGGTAACTACTGGAAATCCCGGGATAAATCGCAATTTTCTGAAACTGTATCACGCGTAGAAAACAATTCCCCGTCAAAAAGTGCTAATCCAAGGATTGAAAAATTCGCGCTGTTTGTAAAGGGTAACGAAATTTTTGCAGGATTTTTAAAGGTTGTCGGATTTTGACAAGTTGCAGAACCCAAAAAAGATCACTTCATTTAGAACGGGTCTCATTACATCGAGTTTATTAGATATTAGCAAAACTTGTCAATTTAAGGTCTTTCTGACAATTAGCTGAAGTTTTTTCTATTTAAACAAAAAAGGCCCGACCGAATATTATGAAATTTTTTTCAGAGCATTTCTTCGTTAATAATCTTTTTTCGGCACCTCAATGAAGTCGATATAGTTTTTAGTTCGCGCGGTATCGTGCAGGTACAAAAATCATAAACGTCGTTTAAACAAAAAAAAAACGGTTCGACCGAATTTTATGAAAATCTTTTAGATCAAAGTTGGTTAATTCTCTTCAAACGGCACGTCAACTAAGTCGATATCTTTTATAGGTCGCGCGATATCGTGAATGTATAAAAAATTACTTATGTCATTTAAACCAAAAAACCGCTCGACCGAATATTATAAAAATCTTTGCAGATTGTATTGTCGCTAATACGCTTCGAACGGCACCTCAAGTAAGTCAATATCTTTCGTGGTTCGAAAGATATCGTGCAGGTACAAAAATCACTTACGCCGCTTAAACAAAAAAAACGGCTCGACCGAATTTTATGAAAATCTTTTCAGATCATATTTCGGTTAATACGCTTCGAACGACACCTCAACGAAGTCGATATCTTTTTTGGTTCGCGCGATATCGTGCAGGAAAAAATGACCACATACGTACGCACACACACACATACGTCCTTCCAATTTTTTGCTTAAAATGCTCTTGGGACCTTGAAAGATGAAAATACGTCGAAATTTTCGATTTCAATTTTCGGACCGATTACAATAACTTCCTATACTGGGAAGTTTATTAACGGAATGCCAACCCAGAGACGATTATAACGAAGTTCGATTTTCGGACTTTTTACCTGTTAAATATCTAGTAGAAGACCCCTGCCGTTGCAGCAAGTGGCTGTGTGAATTTTTAAGTCCTTGACAATGCTGTTATTTGTTGTGCGTATTATTCTACCGTGTGAAAAGTTATTAAATTAAAAAAAAATGGACTCAAATCCTCAATAGATGTAGAAAACATTTCTATAAACAATATTGTCTGTATATATTAATTAATTAATGAAAGACAATAAAAGTTTTATTATTTTTGCTGGAAAGTCTTTTGTTAAAGAAACACTACAAAAAAAGTCTCACTAAGTCCCGCTTTAAAATTTGTTTTTAATATGTTCTTTAAACATTTCTACACAAAATTGAAACAACAAAAATTGAAATATTTTGCGAACTTTTAATCGGTGGACGTTTTTATTTAAAAAGTGCATCATTTTGTGGTTTATTTGCACCGTATTTGCTGCATAAAATTTTTCGGAATGTGCTTTATCTTTGTTGAGTTCGGAAACAGTATAATGATTAATATTTTCATGTATATTGATAATGTACGAGTAGATGTAGATAGCGATTAAGTAGCAGTAGTAGTAAATAACTGATAAATATAAAATGAACTGTACTGTTGTTAAAAAAAGGCCGCTAAATCAGCGACCCTAAAATTAAAGGATATTTCACGATTTCCGGTCGTCATTTTGAAGCCGCCATCTTGTTTATGGAAAAAATTACACTATATTCGTAATCAGCGACCCCAAAACCCCCGTATACCAAGTTTTGTGGCAATTGAGGGATATTTCACTACTTCAGGTCGCAATTTTGAAGCCGCCATCTTGTTTATTAAGAAATGGACACTAAATTCGTAATCACCGACCCAAAAAAACCCCCGCATACCAAACTTCAAATTAATTGGTAAATTTTAAAGACTTTTGGCCAGCTTTTTGGCCTTTCGCCCCACTCTATGACGTCTACAGGAACAAACTGAAGAGGCCAAGACTTGAATTGGGGCGTAGAGTCATCGAAGTAGAAGAAGATGTTTTGCATGCTCAACTCTTGAGCAATCCTTTCATCGAGCTTCATTTTGTATCTAGCTTTAGCTGCGTTCTTTTTACACCGTGATCCCACTCAGATCATTAACTTTCAACCAAACCAACAACAACAACTTGATCCAAAAAAGATTTGGAACAAAATCTGTGATACAAAAATAGCTTGTGTAACAACCATATCTAAGACACATCTCATTGGAAAATCCAGAGCTTTTATAATTTTGTTCTGTTTTCTTTAATTTTAAGGGTTGGTAGCTCTGCTAAATTTCATAAATTTATTTGGAAAAATGATTGAAAGTAGCCTTTTGTTAATTTTGGAAGTCAATTAAACATTTTTATAAATTCTTTTTAAATCAGAAATATTTTTAATAAGTTTTAGAGACTGATATAAAATGCGACAAAACATATCAAAAATCAGAACTACAACTGTAAAAAACTAAATTTCTTCCATGATCCAAGTCCGTCTTACTTTCTTATATTTCCTGAAAAATTATTCCAGGTCCACCTTAAAGCTCTAATTACTGATTGTTGATTGATTAAAAGGGATAACGACTTCAAGTTTTACAAAAGCACTTGAAAAACTTTTGTATTAATATTTCCTCTGCCACAAAAGAGGTGTGCATTAAAACCAACCCTCCAACCTGCAATCATAAGTTTGCAGTCGTTTGCCCCAGTCCCCGTACATACTCTATTTGTCACTGCTGGCGTTGCTGCAGAAGTATATTTTTTCTTTTCTGTCTGGAAGAATGCTCTCACAACAGTAGTGCAGGGGCAATTTGTTATGCGAAATTGTTTTCCCCATGTGGTTACATCTCGACTCTTCTTGTTGTTGTGTCTGCCAACAGCAGCTAAGGACACAAAATCTGCGAAACGCTGTTGCCGCTCCTTGTCCTCTAGGACATTTGCACATTTAAAACACAGAACGTCGCCAGTTGCCTTAAACAGATTATAACAATTATAAGTGTCAGAAAAAAGGGAACTTTGCAAAGGGCTTAAGAGGTGACTCGTTATCAAAGAACATAAGAGATTTGCACAAGTTCATGCCGCAATTCTTAACCATCCAATTACAAGTCTTTTGAGTCTGTGGATGTACGACAAGGACTGGAGCTTGGAAATCTTGTTAAAGGGCGCTTTGTTAATATGCAACCACAAACTGATTATCATGACACCCTTCTTTGCCAAGCCATTGAGGGCATACAAAAAGTACGCTTTGAGGGTCTTGCTATTTTTGTAGAATGCATTTTTTGAAGGTGGTTTAGAAAGTGCTTAAAAGTCGACGGTATACGAATTTCATATGCGATTAATTCGGCGGCAAAATCCAGTTGAATGCTTCATTTCCTTGCACGCGTCACATCATTTGCATTTTGCCATATTTATTTCGTTTGGTCGTACAGACATTTTGTTGTATTCTTTGCATCAGGGTGTTTTTGTCTGGATCTATTTCTGCAGGGTATTTCAAAACTGCATACGTTTGTGTCTGCAGAAGTACATGGACACTTTTGTAAATTATACACCACATGAATAAACCGACAAATTTAGGGGTTATTTAATCCTTTTTTGTATTGCATTAATTTGCCGAAAAAAAGGATGAAATTGATATAATTAAAAATTTGAAAGTATTTGAATGCGTAATAACGCAGTTTCCACTGGGCCATCTGTGATTTGAAGCGTAGTATGTAAATTCAAGTGCTGCAAGTTGTGCTCATTGATCGTCTGTTTTCTCACTGTGTATATGCGGGCATTCGCATTTAGTAAACTAAGAAAATCAGCTTTTATTCAGTTAAAAACGATGGATCAATGAGGGCTCAAGTAGATCGGAACGAACTTGATTTCCAAAATCTATATTTGCTGTGGAGGTTGATATCCTAATCCTAATCATCACGTCTAACTAATTTAATTGTAGTAGGACAGGAGGTAAAAGGGTGCACGCGAACATTCGCAGGGCCGGATTTAAAGTTTAGACGCCCAAGAGTTTTTTGTCGACCCTTCTGCTACCACCGGTGGAACGCGATTGTAAACACTGTATTTGAGCAAACTATGACAAAAATTCAAATACTTAATAAATCCAGGGAAATTTGCAAAAAAACACATGACATACTTATCTGAGTATTGGTCCACTTGTGAAAAGCCTGGTGAGGAGTCCAATACTATACCAAAGAATTTTGCTTCATTATCATCTTTTAAAATTGTGTTTGTAATGTTGTGCTACATGCCAATTTCTGCATATAGGTTCCCGGTAGCTTAGTGAGAGGGCGTAGGCGTACGTCTGGCTCTGCGACTGCACCATGTATTTGTTCTGGTCCACGAACTGAAAATATAAAGAAAATAAAAAAGACCACACAACTCATAACATCAACTTCCTGTAGTAATTATGTAGTAAAAAACGTTGTTTTTTAGAATTTTTTTAGGCGTGGCAATGCAATCTTACCATTTCGTAAATAAATCAAATTGGAGGTTCCAATATGGCGTCCGAATTTCGCAATTGTGTTACCCGACCCCCGAGCTGGGTATCAAATGAAAGGAATACAATTAGCTCTTTGACGTAATTCACAAAATGGCGAATTACCTTTTTGTTAACAGCCCGTTTGGTATGGCTATCAAAGGTCATATCCCTTACAAGTACAATATTCTCAGTTGAGTGGCATCATTAAACATGGGGAAAGAATGTAGATGGATACCAGATATTTGTTAACTTTCAACAGGCATATGACTCAAAATACAGAGAGAGTCTATACGAGATCTAATCGGAATTAGGAGTCCCCTCAAAGCTGGTGCAACTGATCAAATGCGCAACAAATAGCTCACTGGCTAAAATGCAGAGTTCGATGACAAGACAAGATGGATTGGTTCCTATGCTTTTCAACCTGGCCCTAGAATGGGTGATAAGGAAAACGGGAGGCCAGAGAAGCTACCCAGTCGGTACAATTACTTGGTTATGCGGATGACGTGAGCATCGTGGGAAGGTCCTTTTTGGCAACAAAAGAACCTTAGGTCGAATTAAAAGAGGAAGGAAAGGGCATAGGCCTGATGATAAACGAAGAAAAAAACGAAGTTGATGCAACAATCCAGAGCAGGAAGGTTTAGAATTAGAAGAAACATAATTATCGACGATCATAACCTAAAAGTAGTGGATCAAACAGTCTACCTTGGATCTACAATCACAAAATGAAACGAAGAAAAAGAAGGAATAACAAGACGAATACTACTGGCTAATACAGCCTATTATGCCCAAAAACAAATCCTTCACTCAAGATTTGTGCACAGGAAAACGAAACTCTCACTATACAAAACAGTAATACGACCAGTACTGTGTTATGGTAGCGAGACTTGGACATAGAGGAACGGGTCAACAGGTTTGAGAAAAAAGTTCTCAGATGCATAATAGGTCCAACCAGAGAGTATGGAAATGTAATATGGCGAAGAAGACACAACAACGAGTTGTATGTAATTTTTGACGACCCATAACTCTCAACTTTAATAAAAATTAACAGACTGAGACTAGCGGGGTACGTAATCAGGATGAAGGGCAATCGTTTCCCAAAACGGCTTATAGCATCAGAAATTTTGGCAATTAGGCCAGTAGGTAGACCCAGGAGGAGATGGATAGGCTCTGTGAAGGCTGACGCAAAGGCGATGCTCAACATCCAGAACAAAATGTTCTGATAAAAATTCTATAGGTCTAACGGTTTCCGAGATATAAGACAAACCATTTGACTAGACTAACATATACGATATTTTAGGGGCGCTAAATTGTAACTTTTGGGGCTGCACAGTGGGTGCCAATTTTACAAAATTGATAACCTATTTTAGAAGTTTTTGGAAAAAAAAATCTTAGTCACCATGTGGCAAGTCCTGCACAGGGAACCAATTGCATGGGAACGTCATCATCTACACGAGAAGACGTCTTCTGACATATCTGAATATGATTGGCTTTTTATCTGTTGTGCAGGTAGTGCAACATTTTTCTAATAGGTGGTGGTCAACCTCGAATTTTAAATAAAGTTGTAAGTAACTTTTTTTATAGGTAAACAACAAAAGCCCGCCTTTGCAGCGCCTTTCAATAAAAAGAGATTATGTGTGTATAGTCCGGTAGGAAAAAGGTATAATGAGAAAAGGACAACTCTGCAAAAATTGATTTTGGATACTTAAAAAAATTTAGAGTATGTTACAACAGATTCGATGATCAAAAATTGTGTTCATTCAGAATCGTAACGTACGTTTTGCTAATGCGGAGGTATTAGAAGACCAGTGCAGAACTTTCTTCCAAATTGTTTTTTTTTTTTTTAAGACCCCAAAAAGTAATCAATTTTACAAATTTGGCACCCACCGTTCAGCCCATAAATGCACATTTTGGTGCCCATATAAGAATCTAATAAATACTTACACCTTCAAAATTACTTTTTATTTACTTTTTAGTTTATTTTAAAAAGAAAGTTTTTTTAAACCAAATAATAATTTTTTATTTTTAGTCTATTATATGTGTTCCACCATTTTGTAGTGACCACCATATTTGATGGTCAACCGCCCTTTCATTTGATACCCAGCCTGAGCGCGTTATAAAGAAAAAGGTAAAGTAAGGTAAAGTATTGTGTTGGCCGCCATTTTATACTCGCCGCCATTTTGAATGTGGAATGACGCTACACAGCTAACTGCACTCAACTTGTTATATACTTTCATTTGACACCCATACAAATCAAATGGCCTGTAAAGATAAATATAATCCGCCATTTTTAATTTTAAGTGGCGCTACACAGCTAATAGTATTCTTTGTTATATCCTTTCATTTGATACCCACACCGAGTGGCTTGTAAAGAAAAAAGTTATCCCCCGTTTTGTGTTGGCCGTCATTTTGCATTTACCCGCCATTTTGAATTTTGAGTGACGCCACACAGCTAATAGTATTCTACTTGTCATACCTTTTGATTTGATACCCATGCCGAATGGCTTCTAAAGTAAAAGTTAATCCGCCATTTTGCGTAGGCCACAATTTTGAATTTGGAAGGACGCCACACAGCTAATTGTAGATACTCTATTTATCATACCCTTTCATTTGATACTCATGGCGGGGATCGGGAAACACAATTGCGAATTTCGGCCGCCATATTGGAGCCGCCATTTTGATTTTGAACTATTCATATGGGCAAAATTTGGGGTTGATTGGTTACATGAAAGTGCACGTTTCGCTTCTATTTTTTTCTTTTGTGTCAAATATTTCCTCTGCAATTTCCTTTTTTATGTTTTTCTTAAGCGCCATCTAGCCGATCGCATTCGTTCTATGCAGTTTACCCAGATTTAGTCAAAATACACATTCTGTGAAAATTTCAGCTCAACCTGCCGCGCCGGCTAGTTTTTGAGTTTTAGTGTCGCATTACAAACAACACATTTATTTTTATATATATATATTTTTTTTTTATGTGACACACCAGAGACTTAGGGAAGACCCCTTTGTACTGTCGACCATGTATTTATTTTTGCAATGTCGAACAGCAGCTCTAGTCGGAAGATAGAGAGAAGTGAAGGAAAGAACTGTCACAACCTAGCTGCGGTATTTTTATTTCACCTACTCGCAACCATTTCGCGACTCTGACATCGGGGCATCGAGAACAACTCGCTGGAGTGTTATGCCTCCTGAAACGAGTTGAATCTCATCAACCAACCGATGTATATATATTAGAGATGCGCCGAATATGGGTTCGACCGAATACGAATATTCGGCCGAATGTTCGGTCAATAATGTACCGAACCGAACATTCGGCCGAATTATTCGGTTCATTTTTGCGCAGTAATTTGTGATCCCAGTTTCAAACTGGTTTCGTCATTATCACGGTCGCAACCAGTTTGCAACCTAATTGAAACCTTTGTCCACACACAAGCGCAACTGATTTTTGATGAATCGGTGTTCTGTGCTCAAGAAGATTTTGCTGAATAAACTTTGACACGCACAAATGCAATCATGCAACTGAAACTGGTAACATTTCCAAGCGTACATGCGTTGCATTCGGTGACAGAAAATATAGAAGTGTGTGTATGCAAATGCGGTTTGGACGAAATATTCCGTGATTCATGCAGCGAAAATGTCGGTCTACTTTCAACTTTTTCTGTATTGTCCCATTCGACATAGTACACACACTCGTTACTTAGATTTTTGGGTTATTTTTAAAAGCCGGGACGGAGTGCTACTACATATCGTGGAACCGCTGAATGCAACATATATAGGTACGCCTGTCTGTCACCAGCTTGATATTGCTTCCAACCGAACTACTTTAAAATCGGCCTCGTTTCTGTCGATTCGTGTGTGGATTCTCAATTTTTTTAATTTTTGATTTTGTGAATAAATACAGTTACACAAAGAAGTGTTTGTTTCATTTACAAATACTACCTGCGTAAGGTTACAGCATAAAGCCTCTTTAACATATGTAACTCTTAAAATAATAATACTTAGATATTCGGCAATTATTCGGCAAATTAACCGAATATTCGGCCGAATACGAACATTAAAAAATACGCCGAATATACCGAATACGAATATTCGGCCGAACATTCGGCGCATCTCTAATATATATAGAAGATACTCGTAGATCAAAATTTTTTAATGTACCCAAAATCATGTTTTGCAGATTTTTTTCTTTGTTTCATTATACCCTTTTCTTATCTCGGACTATGCACACATCATTTTTTTTATTAAAACGCGTTGCAACGCACGCGGGTTTTTGCTAGTAAATGGTTAATTGTCATAATTGTTAAAGCAATTATTAAGGTTACACTAATTAATGAAATTGGACCAATAATTGCCAGAAAAGCCATTTCAAATTCAAATAATTCAAGCCCCATATCAAGCACCGACATGGAGGGGCCATTACCGCAATCCACCCTAACGCGCTATCATTTTCGCATTGGGGACGTGTTTTTAAAAAATTTGCGAATTTTATACCATCAATCTTTCTCCAAAAAATTTTAAAACGTTTGCAACATTTACAATAAATTTTAATCGCCTCTTAGTGCATCCAATTGGGGGTTAATTTATCGCACAACATGCACAAAGGGAAGCAAAAATCGCTTACCCTCAAATATCGCTAGTGTCATATGAGTGAACCGATACTAGCGCTCTGGATGGAGCATGCAGCAGGTCCTGCTAGGGACGATCCCGGCCCTTGCAGATGATTTGAAATATGCTCGCCGCTGATAAAGTGCATCAGTATTCAGATGGAAGGGTTTCATTGGATTTTCTGCGTTTCACTTTGATGGAACTACCCCTATTTTTGTGAAATCGCATGCATGAGAATTAAAATCGCCCCAAACCCTTTAATTTTGTTCCTGTCTATCGCAGGAGAAAGAACCTGTGTGACTCGCAGACTTATGAATTTTTTTTCGCCTTAACAAAAAAAAAATAGTGGGGAGAACGCGCTCAGCCGGGTGAATTATTTGTTGCATTGTTGGGTGACAGACCCTACAGCTAAGGGGTAGAATCGGATAAGGTACACACGAGATGAACGGTTTTTGTATACCCTATGCAATGCCATGTAAATGATTTATTCCAGAGTACAATGTATCCGGGTCGCCGGGTCGTCGGGAATTAAATGCATACATGATATGGTCTGGTCTGCGCTTTTGTTATAACGGTTCCGCGGGTGGATCCGTGGTTGGTTAAATAGCGTGGAGGGCAGCACCACCCTTCAAAGAGGACCAGGGGATGAAGGTTGTTGAAAATGTTTTCAAAAATTTTTATCGAGGTTTGTGTGTGAAAAGTGAGGCTTTTGCCGCTTTCTTCTCGTTTTTTTGAAATTGGCTTTTCAGGCGACTGAGCTAATATAAAACTGTTCATGAAAGTTTCTGGTGATAGGTATGGTATATATGGTGACTATGTGTGCCTGTGGAATTTTCTGTGTTCAAATGGAAAACATTTTATCATATAAACAAATCAAAAGAGTGAATTTTTACAGCCGAATAAACACAAAAAAGGCAGATTTGGTGGCTGCTATTCAGATTGTTCAGTCAGTTTAATAATTGCGAAAAAAATTCGTCAGAACTGTTTTTATGACGCTTGCTGAATTGTATGATCTGGTTTTGAAGTTAGTTAACATTTGTACAGTTTTTCATTTTATTATTATTTTGTATAGGCTATGGGCACTGTGCGTTAGATTTTTTTCATTCTCTTTAAATTCAGAGGGGATAAATAGATTTAAGCCCGCTTTTACCACCCATTTAAACCTCACCCTTTACGATCAACCAATTCACACAATCGATATTGCGTAATCTAAAGTGAAACAAACTGAAATTCTATGAAATTACTCTTTCTTTACTGTTCAATTGAGACGACAAAAGAATTCTATAAATAGACCATGTTTTTTCCTCTGACTTTAAAACCACGCCATAATCTACTTCAATAGTGGAACTGAACTTGTCATATCAATTAAATTCAATTCACCAAACTGGCACTAGATCTGGTATCTAGCTGGTGCGACAGCTTAGTAGGAAACGATCATTACCGCGACTTTTGGAACCTACACTCGCAGGCAGAGCTACAGGCTTTTCACAACAAGCCAAATATTTAGGAGTGACGCTAGATGCCAAGCTCAGGCTTGCAGCAGAGCTTGTGGTTCCACATGGGGTTTGCAAACCCAAAACCATGTATTGGATATACCGGGTGTTTTTTTTAAAACTTGACACGCAATTCTTGAACAAAGGAGGGGTGACAGAGGGAAACCTGTTATACAAAAGATGTCTGATATGGAGGGGGACATCGATTGGGTATAGTGCGCACCCCCTCTCTTCCACCCCCTGACCCGGGGGGGGGGGGTAACTTTTTTTTTTAAATGGCAACCCCTATTTTTTATGCAAGATTCAGATTCCTGGGATGAAAATAAACATCTTTTATCTCAAGCATTTTTTTCTATCATTTGTTTTTACTCCGGAAACTTTGATTGAAATCGTCATTAAGGGGAGCTTTCGGTGGATTTTTTTTCAAAAAATCCATTTTTTTTTGTTACTTTGAACATCTAAGAATACAGCAAAAATAGTTTCAAGAGTTTGCTGTATTCTTAGATGTTCAAAGAAACAAAAAAAAATTGGATTTTTTGAAAAAAATCCACCGAACCGACCGGGTCAGGGGGTGGAAGAGAGGGGGTGCGCACTATACCCAATCGATGTCCCCCTCCATATCAGACATCTTTTGTATAACAGGTTTCCCTCTGTCACCCCTCCTTTGTTCAAGAATTGCGTGTCAAGTTTTAAAAAAAACACCCGGTAGACCATTAAGCCCATGGTAACTTATGGAGCTTTAGTTTGGTGGCACAGAACGACGCTTAATGGTTTCATAACCAATTTAAGCAGAATTCAAAGATTGGCTTGCCTCTCCATCACTGGGGCCTTCCGTAAGTTCTCGACGGCAGAGCTGGAGACTCTCCTCAATCAGGTACCCTTCCACCTTGAGGTAGAGAAGTCCGCCATAAACACGACGCTGCGGGTAATATAGCCAATCGGCAATTAGAGTGAGTCGAAATTAGTATGGGACTGCCAAAATGCTCTTGATGAGTTGGGCGTTCTCAATCAAGTTACCCTTGTCTGGGTCCCCGGTCATCGGGACTTCAAAGGCAACGAAAGTGCGGATGCACTGGAACACTGGAGGTCCGTGCATGGACTGGCCAACTCTAAGCGGCTCCTTCCTGTGCCGTTCCCTAAGACGTTTTGGACTTTTATCAGGACAACATTCTTACTTTGTTTACGTCGCTCAACTTTGGAATTCTCTTCGCACTAGCATTAGGCCTGCAGCGCATCCCATTTTTTCGCTCGAAGTGATGGAAATGAGATAACCGGTTGAGACTAATTGCAATCGATAGAGGATGGAAAAATGCATCTACAGTTGAATTTGGCCGAAATTTGGACATGGCCTACTTATAAAAAAATCATGAAAATGCCTTTTTTTCGTAAGTGCGGTTTGAACGAAATTTTCACTTTATCTCGCCATATCTCAGTTGATATTGCAGATATCAATTTCAAATTTTAACATAGTCTAGTTTGACTAATTCTCTAAATATAAAACTTTAACCGAACTGGTTACATAATATAAAAACAAATTGGCGAATATTTAAAAATTTTCCAACAGATTCGTGAGACTTATTTTTCTAATCAAAAAGTTGTGTTATAGATTTTTGAAATTCGCTTTTTTGGCTAAACGACATTGTAGCCAAATACTTAAGGCAGTTTTCTGTAAATTTTCAGATCAAAATGTCTTCCGGTTCAAAAGTTACATTAACATTTGTTGACATGTAGGAACACTTACTAATTAGACGGCCACTTTCTAAACTAAAGTCCTCTTATCTTGAGTAGTGTTGATATATGTATATGTGTAAATTATTGTAAACAGGACTTTACAAGTATCTACAAGTATAATTGGTTATTTGCAAGTGAAACTATTATATCTTATTTGGAACCTTTTCATTGTGTTTCAAACAATATATCACTTTTAAAATATTTATAATTTGATTACAGGATTAATGGAGAGGTTGGTGTTGATAATTATAGTGCCCTGCTCGAATTGTACACTAGGTACCTTGAGCGTTATCAAATCAATCCTTATCAAGTTACCAAGGATCTCTCCGCTTATGCCGCTCATGTATGTATCCCAGCTGCAAAAAAACCGTGATGAGATGAACAGATATTACCGCCCTTAACTAGTTACTTCCCCAACTGCCTATCCCACCCAATCTCTTCTTCCCAAACCTAGCCCACTCGAGGTTGTAAGAATCTTTTACCACAATTGTAGTGGTATGAGAATCAAACTTAATAACCTCTACATTGATTCTAAATCATGTCGCTATAATGTACTCGTACTGACCGAAACATGGTTAAATAGTACATTCCTAAATGAAGAGATCTTGGACAGCAGCTGGACTATCCACTGGTGCGATAGAGATTACAGTTCCACTGGTCTCACCAGAGGGAGTGGAGTCCTTATAGCTGTAAAAGACTTTTTAAATAGTGAATTAATCACAACCAATTGTTCAAAATCCTTTGAACACGTCTTCATAAGAATCAAATCCGACCTGAAGAATATATTCATCGGTTCGTTCTATATCCCCCCCAATTCCGACGAATCCAACTATGACGATCTATTGCATATAGTGGAGGAAGTTAACGATACACTCTGCGGTAATGATGCCATATTTATCCTCGATGATTTCAATCGACCAAATTTATTTTATCCCCGACGAGGAAGATAATAAATTACTTCCTATTAATGCAACTAATGCCGTCGATATAAAATTTATCGACACTCTTTACGGCAATGATCTTCACCAAATTATCGGGCAACCAAATTCTTGTGGTAAATGGCTAGACCTGATCTTAACCAATTCACCCGAGGAGGTGAATACTCTACTCGTTTCTGATGAGGAAAACACCTATTTTCGAACTCCATCCACCACTCCGCGTGGATCCTCGAATTTAATTTATCAATCCCCAAGCATCGTGCAGCATATAACAATGCACTTGTTTTCGATTTTAAGAACGCGGACCTGGACAGTATTGGTTTCGAATTATCCCTAGTCGACTGGGAGCATAGGCTAACTAGCAATGATCTTGACGTGATAGTTTCATGCTTTTATTCTATCATTTTCAACATCATCGACATATGTACCCAAAATTAAAAAACGGGATAGAGTGTCGGAACCATGGCTAGGGATTGCAATCCCGCAAAACGGGATCCGGCATTCCCGCGGGATCCCGCTCCACTTATTAATCTGCTGGATCCCGCACCTTCAAAACGCGGATCCCGCAAATTTAAATTTACCGCTAAAACATTCGTGAAGTTTTGCGTAAGAAAGCGAGTGGCTCGAGCACGACGTTGCCGTTTCGCACAGTGGCAGGGGCTGGCGGGCGGCTTCGTGTCAGTTCGAGACGTTCGTGTCAGTCAGTTTCACATAGATTCACCGTGCGCTTCGCGCGTCGTTTCTGTATGTGACAGACAGAGTATTTTCATATTCACCGTCCGGCGTTTAACGTAAGTATATTAATGTATTATATTTATTTTTTGTTTTGTGCTATTTTATATGCTGATTATGCCCGTAAATGGGAATATGATGTCGTAATGTGGCGTGAACATTTGCTTACAAGTACACATTAAATACATACTTGCAGGTAACGAGTAAATGAATCATGCCCAAGTCCAATGAAACTGAGAATTCCGAGAAAGGGAATAAAGGCGACGACAATCAACTTGGTAAAGGTCTGTGGCGTTATTTAAAGAAAAGTGACAAAGGTGGCAAATGTCTTCTGTGTTCAGATGAACTAAAAATTAGTCAACGTTCTACCGAAGGCTTAAAAATACATTTAAAGACTAAACACAATATTGATATCGGTTCTCGAAACGATGAGACTGGAGAAGAATCCTTACCAGTAGTGCCAAAGAAGAAACCCAAAACTATGGACAGTTTTATTATCAAAGAAAACTCCATGGACAAAATGATCTCTTGGATGGTATGTAAAGACGGATTCTCCTTAAGATCCTTTTGCACATCTTCGGATTTAAGAGATTTATTTTCTAAAAGTGGACACAAACTACCTAATTCGCCCAATACGGTAAGATCTATCGTAACAAATTTTTATAACACAGTCAAAGCTGACATGATTATAGAGTTTGAACGTCTCAAGAAAGGAAAACAGAGATTTTCACTTACATTTGACGAATGGACGTCACAAAAGAATCATCGATACTTAAATATCAATAAAAGAAATTCATTTCAATTTGGGTTTGGTACGTATATATGACTCGGCTACAGCAGAACATTGCATTAACTTAGTAAAAGAACGCCTCGCGAGTTTTGGTCTAGACTTAGACACAGATATTATCGCAAGTACAACGGATGGCGCTAGTGTGATGGTGAAGGTTGACAGGATTTTGCGTTGTTCCCAGCAGCTTTTTGTTTTACACACGGCTTACAGCTAGTGGTAGTTGATACACTGTATAAGAAAAGCAATTCACCAATACCAGAATGCCCAGCAGCCGCAATTACGACGAAATCTGATAATGATGATGACGATGATATGGACTCGAATGAACAGGGCGTAACTGTAAATATAAATTCACCACCACTTGAAATGACTTCCACATACGACGATCTATTGAAGAAAGTACGAAAAGTGGTCAAGATTTTTAAACGGTCACCAACCAAAAATGACGTCTTCTTACAAAAATATGTAAAGGAACAAGAAGGAAAAGAATTGGCTTTAATATTAGACTGCCGTACTCGTTGGAATAGCCTTTTAAACATGTTAGAAC
Source organism: Thereva unica (assembly GCA_949987705.1). Lineage (NCBI taxonomy): Eukaryota > Metazoa > Arthropoda > Insecta > Diptera > Therevidae > Thereva > Thereva unica. The sequence continues at coordinate 80,532,162 of OX465283.1, read as the reverse complement.
GATTCTATAACTTGAAGAATTGTATCGATAAAGCATTAATCGATATTGAATCTGAAATTAAATTCAGCGATAATGAGTGGTTCAAAATCAATGATCTCATTGCCAGCTTGCAACCTTTTGAATTGGGAGTTGAGGCACTTTGTAGGCGAGAGTCAACGCTTATAACTGCGGACACAACATTTCGCTTTATTTTGGATAAATTGCAACAACAAAATATGGTGTTGAGTATCCAGTTAACTCAGAGTCTACATGAACGTATTCAAGAACGCCGTACTGAGTTGACAGGAGTTTTGATTTATTTGCAAAATCCGAAAAAGTACGACCAAGAAGCCAAAAATACAGATCGTACTCATACATTCTTCATGCCAAAAAAAGCTGCAATACGCCAAGAAATAAAGAAAATAATAGAAAGAGTTAGTAGAGCTGAAGACGATGAAACTCATGAAATGTATGCAGGTGACGTCTTCGAAAATACACCTATAGCTGAAACATCTGCAACTGACACAGGTCCTACTCTAACGCTAAAAGAAGAATTAGAAAAACAGCTTAAACAAGAAAAAGAAATATTTAAGAAAAAGCCAGACAACAATCAAAGGGATTATGAGAAAATTTTTAAGAAAGAAATGGCATGTTTTGAGTCCGATGGTATCAGAGGAGAGTACCTGACCCTCGCCTATGAATATATCCTGACGGTTCAGCCTACTAGCGTAGAAGCCGAGAGAGAGTTTTCGGCATCAGGATATATTTGCAGTTCACTCAGAAGCAGGCTTGGAGATGATACTATAAATGCCATTTGCCTTTTAAGAGCGCATTTTCAAAAGTTATCACCATAGGTTAGTCGTAGTAATAGAATCTAGATAAGAGAAAATTGTGATTTGATTATTAGTCATTATATGAATAAGACTATTGTTTGAATTACAAACATCATAAAACTGTTGTTAGATGTAAGGGTAAAATTAAACAAAACTTTTGATGTTAAACATTTAAAAATTAAGGTCTAATAAGGCTGATTACTAATTACTCGTAGTTAATTATAATTTCATTGTTATTTTGTTAGAAAACAAATAATTTTTGTTGCATAATGTAAGACATGTTTAATTAATAATACTTGATTTTTTAAACAAAAACCTGTAGTTTCAATTCGATTTTATAACATAATTTTAAATAAGATAAAGTATTAATTTTTCGATCTTATAGCCCTATAAGATCAAAAAATTAATACTTTATCTTACATACAAACGGGGCAAAAAGTTGAACTACTGTGAATAATTTCAAATATGCGCGATCCCGCGGAATCCCGCGCGGGATTGATCAATCCCGCATATCAATCCCGCGGGATTGAGTGAGCTGCGGGATTGCAATCCCTAACCATGGCTGGATAGAGATACTAGATTCCTACGTAATCAAAGAAATAAATTATACAACACATATGTAAACGAGAGATTGAATTCCGAATACATTAGACTAGCCTCAGAATTTGCTGTTAGGTCTCGCGAAAAAAATTCTTTGATTACGTTAACATTAAACGGAAGACTTCAGGCTACCCAACAACAATGACGAATGGTAGAACCCACACCTCGTGCCCCAAGTAATTTGTAGTATGTTTGCTGATAGGTTTGCTGAAATTTATAGGCCCTTGTCCAGCGCAGCACACGATGTAACTGACTCGCACACTCACACTTCCCTTATAAATGGTATATCCCTTTCTGTTGATGAGATCATGGCGGGTCTGAACAATCTTGATATCAAAAAAGGTAATGGTCCCGACAATCTCCCTCCTATTTTCCTGCAGCGCTGCTCGCAACATATCGCGTTTCCTCTTTATCTCATCTTCAACAAATCTTTATCGTTAGGAAAGTTTCCCAAGCTGTGGAAGAAATCCTACCTAACGCCAATCTATAAATCCGGTGACAAGCACTCGGTAGACAACTATAGGGGCATTGCCATTTTATCATCAATTCCTAAGCTTTTTGAAAAACTTGTTCATGACAGGATTGCTCCTCTTATCGATCCACACCTAAACGAACAACAACATGGGTTTCGGAAAGGACGTTCAACAACTTCTAATCTTATATTCCTTATTTCCGAATTGCTATGCGGTATGGAGAGCGGCCATCAATTGGATGCTGTGTACACTGATTTCAGCAAGGCCTTCGATCGAGTGGACCACGCCATCCTAATCGCAAAACTATTAAAGTTTGGTATATCAGGTTCTGCCCTGGAATGGTTAAAATCATATCTGAACGGAAGAACACAAGTTATCAGATTCCAAGGATTTCTATCTAATAAGATCGAAGTAACCTCTGGCGTTCCTCAGGGCAGTCATCTCGGTCCCCTTCTCTTCAATATTTTCATCTCCGATCTTTCCGATAAATTAGCAATATTCCACATCTCTTTTACGCGGATCATCTCAAAATTTATAGTGTCATTGAGACCCAAACTGATGCTTCCTTCTTGCAGACAAAGCTCAATGCCCTACTTGACTGGTGCACCATGAACAAACTGCAACTTAACACCAGCAAATGTCATGCAATTACCTTCTCCCGCTTAAAAACACACAGAACCATAACTATTATATCAATGGCATAATGTTGAATCAGGTTGACCATATCGTAGATCTATTCGTCGTCCTAGACAAAAAACTCAATTTCAACCTGCACTACGATAATATAACTGCCAGAGCCAACAAACTTCTTGGTTTCATTAAGAGGAGAGCCAAAGAATTTGGTAATGTATGGGTCACAAAAACACTCTTCTGTTCTTTAGTCCGCCCTATCCTGGAATACTCGTATGCGTGTCCTATCTGGGATCCTATATTCCAAGTGAGCAGCAGGAGGATCGAATCCATTCAAAAGAGATTTCTTCTTTTTGCCCTGAGAAATCTACACAACCCCCATGACTACCAAACCCTGCCGCACTACTTGGACAGGCTCAAAGTGCTTGATCTCATGCCGTTGTCTAGCAGGAGGAAACTGCTCATTATCTTGCGTTGCCTTTGACGTCCTAAGTGGAAAGCTTAAAGTGCAGTTTCTGTCGGACAGAATCAAATTCAATGATGTAGTTCGACACACACGGCACACTAAACTACTTAGGGAATATCCACACCGCACCGATTACGCAAGGAACGAGCCCGTCAACAGATGCTGTATGGTTTTTAATAGCCATAGCTCCTCTTTCTCCCCTTCCCACAACAAGGCATCCTATAAAAAAATACTCAAATCCCTACTAACATAACCCCCTTGACAATAGTAGGTTTTTAGTAGCTATCAGTAGTTATAGTAATATATATTATATTATAAAAGACTGTACACTATGTTTTTTAATCTAAGTATATGTATGTATACCTAAGTTAAGTATGCCTTGTTTGGCGAATAAATAAATAAATAAATAAATAAATAATTTATTAATGGTATCCACATGCCTTAGAAGAAAACTCTACACTTAAATAATTGCTTTGTAAACAATTTCATTATTGCTAATTTTATTGATACCATTGGTATTTGCATTCAAAAAGAAAACGAACAGCAGATTTCGGTAAAAGAAGACATTTATCAAAGAACAATTTCTTTAACAAAATTTAATAATTTCAATAACAAAAAGCATCCCTTGCTTGTTTATATTTTCAAGTCTACTAATATAAACCTGTATTTCCTTGGCATTGTAAAAAAAGCATGGCTTGTGTCTATGTTAGAACAAGATACAGCAAAAGAGATAACAAAAATATGAGTTCTCAAGTGGAGTCCTTTTAATAAATCTAAAAGAGCCCTCGGGAATAAAAAAAAACCTCCGCCGACCTTGCTTTAACTAATCTCAAAATATTGTAAACTTCACGAATATTACAAACTATTTACCTGGGACTCTACAATACTATTTATCTACAGCATAAAAAATAATAAGGATAAAATGCGAAATGCTCGTGCAAATATTTAAAGTTTGCTCATTTTGGACCCTTCAAAAGATAGTGTGAGCATAAATACGAACCTAGTTCCTGAGCGGTGCTGCCAGAGGAATAGAGTGACCTTTTTGTTTTATATTTTTTAGAGTATTACGAATGGGGAGCCGTCATTTCTGCAGCGGAACGTTGATGAATATTTCATGAATGAATTTTATTTTGCATAAAATCAAAGGGCGAAAAGCACATGCAAATATTTAAACTTTTCTCATTTCTGTTTAATTCCCGCCTTAGGGGCAGCGTTGACATAAATGCACATCTGTTAGGCTTTGTGGGGAATAGGGAATTTTTTGTTCTCTTTTATTTAATCATGTTTGGTATTTTAAACTTTCCAATTTTTTTTTTAACGATTATATTTTTAGTTCATGGGCTTAGACGCCCATAGTCAAAATAAAGTTGGGTTTTTCATATCGAATTTAAATATATTCAATTTTTAATAGTAGAATAGGGTAATATACTGATAAACTTTTGAAATTTTGAAATGGATTAAAGTACCTATGTTTTAAATATCGGGTTCCGCCGTTCCCGGTACAGTTGGTATAATTCATGATTATATCTCCTTTTCCATCCGTTGTCGCAGACACCGCCAAATATTGTGCGTAGATATAATTTTTCTTTTAAATGTGCCTAGAAGAATTTAATCAGCCACCTTCAAAGTCCATGCCTCTGATCAAACATCAAAAAGGGCTTGATTAGCATGGTATTCAGTTTACACTTCTTTCCTCTAGACAAAAAGCGTAATGCAAGATATTGTCGAAGGCCAAAATAGCTTCTGTTTGCAACGATTCTCCTTCTGATCTCCGTTGTCTTACCACTGTCAGCTGGCAAGATAAGTAACTCATGTTCAGCCCATTTCCAAAAAGGTGAAGCCAGCGACCCTTTTAAACTACCGCCCAAAATGATGGAGACAATAATCAATAGAAGGCTTTTTTATGTGGCAGTGCTAAACTCTGGAATCACCCTTTTACTAGTCCGTCATGTCGTTTGTCACGTCATGGTGCAATGTCTAGCAGCAAGCTTAGTAGGGGGGGAATAGGTTAAGGCGGAAATATTGATTGCGGGAGATTATTCCACAGTCAAGTTGTTCTATTTACAAACGAATTCATATTTTGTTGAGTGCGTGAAAGAGGGAGTTGCAGGTAGAAGGAATCAGACGAGTGGGCTAATCTGGTGTTGCGGTTACAACATTGCCGTGGAGGCAGGAGAGCGTTTATTTCGGAGGAACAGTCACTATGATAGTAGCGATAATATTTTGTCAGTGTTGCTACATTCCTACGGTGGCTCAAGGGGTCGATGGTGGAGCAGACGGTGTTGTCATCAATTAATTTAAGTGCACTTTTTGCACCTTATCTAACCATTCTAAGGTGGTTATCGAAGCGCCGCCCCAAACGAGGGAGTTGTATTCGAGAAGAGGCCGAATGTAGGATTTATAACAGCACGGGCCGATGGCTGGAGGAGGAACTTGCACTGCTTAAGAAATCCCAAGCACTGAGATCCTTGTTTGGCGATTTGTAATATGTGGTCATTCCATCGCAAGTCTTTGGCTAATGCCACGCCTAAGATGTGAAGGGATAGGTCGGCCATTAGTTCAACTTCACCCTCTGTTAAGGATGGTGAGGTCTTGAACTTTATTTTTTAAATAAAACAGTACTTGGTTTTGGTGGAGTTGAATTCGACACGATTCGAAATATCTAGAATCTAACCAAATTATTTACCACAGGCAGTACGGCTTTAGACCAAAATTTTTTCAGCATTTTTTTTAAATCTTTTAAATTTACAGATGAGAAATATTTCTCATAATTATAGTAAAATTACGCTTATTATGATGAATAAACTGATTTGGTTCGGCAGGGGTTTTACATGTATTTAAAAGCTCTGCTCAACACATATAACGATAAAATATCTTTATTCATACGGTTTTTTTTTGTCAACACCGAGTTTGAAAACATCTATACATATTACAAAGGTTAAACGGAAAACGAAGCTGAAAAAATAACTGAAAGGTGAACAGAAATTTCTAAGTCGCAGGAGTTAAAAGGCCGCGAAACCGGTTGAAAATATAGAGTCAATAAGAAAGTTCTGCTCGCGACAGTTGAAATCAAAGAAATCATAACTTGGAAAATGTTGTGAGCAATACACAGGTCTCCTCAACAACAATTAAATTTAACAAAAATGACACCAAAATGCCTCTGCCTCGACAAAAAGTAAATAGAAACCAATATAATTATATACATAATCTATTGCCTTATTTGAAAACAATTGTTCTCTCCCATCCATATATTCATATTCGTACACACACATGTACACTCTCATAGCCAGATATCACACATGCACATCCATATCTCCATTTGACGGCGAGAAAAGTTAAGCGACTTATGGAGTATCTAAAATACAACCGAGGTGCCAACTTCGACTCGGATCACTATCTTGTTGGTATGGTGCTCCGAGAGCGCATTGAAACGCTGAAAAGCTTTGTATCCGCTGATCAGGCTCGAATCAACACAGCTGCACTACGCAATGAAATGACCAGAAACAGCTACGCTCATGCATTAGAACTCGCCCTAAGTCCTGGGGATGAGATGCCGGGCGTCGACGAGAACTGCACCCGCCTTAAAAATACTGTCATTAGTACTGCTGATTCTATCTTAGGCAGAAGTCGTAAAGATCGGAACGACTGGTTCGATAATGAATGCAAGCTGGCAACTGAACGTAAGAATGCTGCGTACCGAGCCATGCAGCAGTCTCAGAGAACACGGGCACGCAAAGAGAACTATAAAGAGCTCAGAAAAGAAGAAAAGAGAATTCACAGACGAAAAAAGGAAGCCTGGGAAAAAAGTCTCGTCTGTGAGCTAGAACAGTACAGAGAACGACGGCCGCACCAGGCGCGGGAGTTCTACCAAAGAGTCCGCAGTATGACGCAATTCACATCACGTTGCACATACTGCAAGGACAAAGAAGGGAATCTGATCACCGATCCTAAAGGCATCTTGGAGCGATGGGAAGAGCACTTTCATGAATTGCTAAATGGCGAGCTAACTGAGGATTCGGAGGCTCCACCAATATCTGATGACAATGCTATGCTGCCGCCACCAAGCAAAGAAGAAGTTAGCAGAGCCATCTGCCGGCTCAAAAACAACAAGGCCTCAGGTGCAGACGGCATCGCAGCGGAGCTGGTTAAATATGGAAGGCCTACATTACACCACCGTGTACCTACACCTTGCCGTGGTGGTGGGGCTTGCGTGCCTCGACAGCTTTTAGGCTATGTCGGCGGTGGTAAGCTGGAGAACTAGCAAGCCACCGGTAGGGACTCCCATGCCGAACAGGCTAATTGCGAAGAGGCCAGACGAAGCTGGGTACCTCCCAATCCCCATCCCCTCTTCCCTTTTCCCATTTCCCCACTTCTAAGCCAAGGTGTTTACCGTGCCGAGGGCTGCGTGGCCAGCTAGTGGTTAAAGAGTGCTGGTCGCAAACGGTTCCCTCCGATGCCCAGGCAAGGTCGGAGTGTACAAGTGCCTTATCCTGGCAAGCGGCTCTGGCAGGATGGACCTATTTCCGCATTACTCGTGGGATCTATATGGACCAAACAAAAATTAATAAAAAAAATTTTGCTTGCCTCTAGTACGGAGGCAATCGCCAGTTGTGCAGCTAGTACCAGCCACGGTACATCTGCACAAATACCACTTTCAACCTCGTCAGAGGAGAAGTTACTCGCCCCCAGCCTGGAGACGGTGACTGCGAAGACCACCAAGCCGGCGAGTGCCAGCCATAGCACACCCGGTTTGGATCGGCCGAGCGAACCAAACCCCAAACGGAGGTCAGAGGGTATGCGTATGCGGCGCCAGTACCAAAAAGCCCTTTTCATTCTTGACAAGATCGCCAAGAATGAGAAGGCCGGTACCTACGGTGCATGAGCGAGACCAGTCTGACAAAGTAAAGTTCCAGTTGGTTGTTGAGAATTACAACAAACGGCTGGCACAAAGCCAAACCAACCATCCCGAGTCACGGGAAGTAAAGAAAAGACCTCGATCCTCTCCTAAGGAGAAGACGGACCGAGATTCTAAAAGAGCGAAGGGTCCCCCAAAGGAAAAGCCTGCTGCAGCGAGTACAGCAGCGGCAGGTGGATCACAGCCCGGCCCAGGAAGGCTCCTGAGCGAGGTGGTCAGAGATCACCTGCAGGTAGCTCTGATGGACGAAAGGGCTCTTGGGGGACGCATTAGTCCCGAAACCTGGGTGGAGGTGGAAGCCAAACTATCGGAGATGGTTTTGGACCATATTCTCTCAGGCAAGGGAATAACAACGCCCTGCTATGACTCCTCGGAGGTAGTGAGAGGGTTTAGAATAATCAGATGCGAAGACCAGGCCTCAAGGGACTTCCTAGGCGAATGCGTCACTGAGATCAGGGACGCATGGGAAGGCATGAGACTCAGGCTAATCCCAGCTGCGGATATCCCGAGGAGGCCTAGAGCTCGCATCTGGTTGCCAAAAATAGACTTGGAGCCTGGAAAGCTCATCCAGTGTCTCCAAGCACAGAACCCGACGGTTCCTATGAATGACTGGGTGGTCATCAAAAAAGAGGAACCGTTGAAAAATAGCAGTTCATTCTTTCTCCTTATCAACGAGGAGTCCCTCAAAATACTGGAAAAGAATGAACACCGTTTAAGATTTGGCATTAGGTATGCCAAAATGAAAATTTTTAAAAGCCCTTCCCCAGAGGAACGGGTTGAGGGTTCGGGCTTGGAGGAGGGGGCATCGGAAAATGCTTCAGATCGTGCAGATCAACCTCCAACACTCTAAAATAGCCACAAACAACCTCCGGATTTTCCTAAAGGAGGAAAATCTGGATGTCGCTTTAATACAAGAGCCCTGGGTACGAGGACGGAACATACAAGGGCTCTCGGACAGGCAATACAACACCTTTTACCACCGCTCGGATCAACGCAAGCCAAGATCCTGTATTTTGGTTCAAAGGAACATAAAAGCCTTCCTCTGCCCGAACTTCAGCTCAACGGACCTAACGGTAGTTAGACTGGAGTTTGGAGGGGGGAAGGGTCTCTACATAGCCTCAGCCTATATGGCTCATGACCTACCTGCACCCCCAGGAGAGTTCATGCAAATGACAACAGCACTAAAATCGAATGGAGCCAACCTGATTGTAGGGTGCGACGCCAATGCGAGGCATACGCTTTGGGGAAGCAACGAGAACAACGAGAGGGGAGAGTCACTATTCGATTATATCATTAATTCAAACCTAGCGGTGTGTAACCGGGGCAACACCCCAACCTTCGTATTCCCAAGCACAGAGAATTTCCAAGGTTGGGAGGAAGTATTGGATATCACGCTGTCCATGGACACGGAAAAACTTAAAGTAGAAAACTGGAGGGTATCAGATCAAGTGTCCTTCTCGGACCACCGATGGATACGTTTCAGGGTTAACCTGCAGGTTGAAGCTCCTCAACCGCACAGAAACCCAAGAAGAACTGATTGGAAGAAGTTCGGTCAGGTTCTGAGAGCTAAACTCTCTAGAGGGTGCCCACTTGGAAGTATAGACGCTATAGAGAAAATCGAAGATAGAGTCAATACTTTCGAAAACGCTATCCACACGGCGTATAAGATATCCTGCCCAATAAGGCGGAGCAAAAAAACCTTTCCTCCGTGGTGGAATGAAGATCTCTCGAAACTGAGGAAATTAACTAGAGAGACCTTCAATAGCTGTTACAAACAAGGTCTCTGGCAGCCTTACAAGGATTGTCTAAAATTGTACAAGAAGGCTATTGCCTCAGCCAAGAGAGATACCTGGCAGGGGTATTGCCAATCTATAGAGAGTCTAGGAGACTCCGCCAGATTATGCAAGATCCTGTCCAAAGAGCACTCCAGCCCGTCCTTTATAAAAAAGGCGAACGGAGCTTGGACAGAATCGCAGGCCGAGTCTATAGAGCTCCTAATGAACACACATTTTCCCGGTTGCAAGGACGAAAATGAGGTCGAAGCATCGGGGAACGGACAGAGACACTCCTGGGAGCAGGTGTCCGCTATTGTCACAAAGGAAAAGGTCCTCTGGGCGATAAATAGCTTCTCCCCCTTCAAAGCGCCCGGCCCGGATGGCATATTACCAGTCATGCTACAGAAACTACCGGAGGTAGTAGTACCATGGCTGGTGGTCACGTTCAAGAGCTGTGTGACGCTCGAGTATGTCCCCATCAGTTGGAGACGGGCGAGGGTCGTCTTCATCCCAAAGATAGGAAGAAGAGGTCACGAATCCGCGAAGGACTATAGGCCGATTAGTCTGACATCCTTCGTGCTTAAGACACTAGAAAGAGTCATCGACTTCCACATCCGCCAATCGGTGGATGGGACTTTACTGTCACCAGCTCAACATGCCTATCTCAGTGGTAGATCCACCGAGACAGCTCTGCACGAGGTGGTGGGAACTATCGAAAAGACACTGCATTACAAACAATATACTTTGGCAGCCTTTCTAGATATAGAAGGCGCCTTTAACAACGTACGTACGGAATCGATTCGGGAGGCTCTCATAGCCCTAAACGTGGAAACAAGCCTCAGGCAATGGCTTGCAGCTATGCTGAGCTCGAGAATAATTCAAGCGGATTTGGGAACCGAGACGGTAATCAAATACGCTAATAGAGGTACACCACAAGGAGGCGTCATCTCCCCTCTACTGTGGTTAGTAACGATGAATACCTTACTACAAAGACTGGACAAAAGCGGAGCTAAAATAGTAGCATACGCAGATGACCTAGTGATTATGGTGTCCGGAATGTTTCCTACAGTGATTAGTGAAATCATGCAAGGATGCCTAAATAAAGTTGGCAGCTGGGCAGCAGGTTGCGGTCTGGCAGTCAATCCGGGAAAAACTGAGTTGATGCTTTTTACAGGGAAAACGAAAATTCCCACCTTCAACCTCCCCAGGTTGGAGGGGCATACTCTTACCTTATCCTCCACTGTGAAATTTCTGGGTCTAATTTTAGATCCTAAACTCAACTGGAAGGCGAACATAGACGAAAGGGTTAAGAAAGCCTGTATAGCCTTCTACGCCTGTAAAAAAACCTTTGGCAAAAGATGGGGTCTTAGGCCAAAGATGGTCCTGTGGATGTACACAGCTGTGGTACGCCCAATACTCACGTATGGGTCGCTAATATGGTGGCCAGCGCTGAGCAGGACCTACAACGTCACAAAGTTGGGAAGGGTCCAGAGAACGGCAGCAGTAGGGGCAACAGGGGCCATGAGAACATGCCCCACGAAAGCTCTCGACGTTCTCTTGCACCTACTCCCTCCCGACCTTCATATTAAACATCTAGCCTCCTGCAGTGCCCTCAGACTAAGGGAATCCGGGGCCTGGACCTCGAAACCCTACGGTCATAGCAACATTTTGAATCTGCTACCGGAGGGTATGGTCGCTAAAATCACAGACTATCTTCTCCCTAGTTTGACCTTTAGGAAGGACTTCTCCGTCGAACTACCCTCAAGAAGAGAGTGGAGAAACGGAGACGTCCTGCGAAAGTTCGATGTAAGAATATTCACCGACGGCTCCAAGACGCCAGAGGGCGTCGGAGCAGGGGTTTATCTAGAAACCACTAACAGTTCACTATCCTGGCACCTTCCGGTATACGCCAGTGTCTTTCAAGCAGAAGTGTTGGCAATCCTGAAGGCCTGTCAGACAATGAACTCAGAACCTACACAAGAATGTAGCATTGGAATTTTCACGGACAGCCAAGCCTCTATAAAAGCTTTGGATTCAGTAAGAATGCGCTCCAAGTTAGTGGAGCGATGCAGAGCCGAGCTAGACAGTCTAGGCAGAAAGCACAACGTGACTCTCGTCTGGGTTCCCGGTCATAGAAACATAGAGGGGAACGAGAAAGCCGACTGCCTAGCCAAGCAGGGGGCCTCTCTCCCGGGCTCGGAGACCGAGATGGTCGGCAGCCCAATAGGTGGAGTCAAAAACGCAATTTTTGACTACCACCTGCTGCTAGCGAGCCAAAGATGGAGAACACTGGAGACCTGCACTATCTCTAGGGCGACCTGGCCGACTTATAACAAGGGGAAAACAATGGGCCTTTTAAACAGATCCCGACGGGATATTGCCAGAATCACGGCAGTCATTACGGGACATTGGCCTATAGGAGACCACGCTGCTAAGTTGGGCATCCCGTATAATATCTCTTGTCGTAGCTGCGGGGAGACGAACGAGAGAGAAACACTTGTTCACTTCCTGTGTAAGTGCCCGGCTTTAGCTAAAGTCAGGCAGCGCACACTAGGCAGGTACTTTTTGGAAGACTTAAAAGAGATTTCCAGACTGGAGATCAGATCACTGTTAAGCTTCCTAAATTCCGCAGGATGGCTTTAGGCATCCGTCACATCCCACCAAACAACCACTTTACATAAGGTACACAAGTTTGAGGCAACAAAACGGCGCGCCAAGCGCTAATTGGGCCTCCGGTCGCACTGGAGGCAGCCCTTCACCTACCTACCTACCTACATTACACCAAGCGATTTATGAATTAATTGTGCAGGTATGGGAGCAGGAAGTGATGCCAGAAGACTGGAGAAAAGGCATCCTCTGTCCAGTACACAAAAAAGGAGATATCACAGCGTGCACTAATTATCGCGGTATAACGTTGTTGAGTACCGTGTATAAGATATTCTCCGCTATCCTACAAAACAGGATGGCCCCATACGCCAGAAACATCATAGGCCATTACCAGTGTGGCTTCAGCCCAGGCAAATCAACGACTGATCAGATTTTCACCTTGAGGCAGGCTATGGAAAAATGTCTAGAGTTTCAAAACTCAATTCAACACCTCTTCATAGACTTTAAAGCCGCCTATGATAGCATAGCCAGGGTAGAACTCTACAAAGCCATGAGAGAATTCGGCATCCCCAACAAACTGACAAGACTATGTAGGCTGACCATGATCAATGTGTCAAGCCAAATAAAGGTATCCGGAACACTGTCCAGACCAATCAACAACTATAATGGACTCCGACAACGGGACGGTCTGGCCTGCCTCCTTTTCAACCTGGCGTTGGAGAAAGTGATCCGAGATTCGGGCGTGACATCAAGGGGTACAATCCTCCACAAGTCCACTCAATTACTGGCTTACGCAGACGATATTGACATCATTGGAAGAACAACAACAGCTGTACAAGAAGCTTTCACTCAGATTGAGCAAGCGGCAGGAAATCTGGGACTGCACATTAACGAAAGTAAAACAAAGTACATAGTGTCCTCGTCTGGAAGAACACCTAACATTGGTCCCACAATCAAGGTAGCGGAACACGATTTTGACGTGGTAAAATCATTTACCTACCTTGAGTCAATAGTAGCCGTCGACAATAGCATGGAACCAGAAATACGCGCACGACTGCTAAAAGCCAACAAAGCCTACTATAGTCTGTCAAGGCTCTTCAAATCCAAATATCTAACCATAACGTCTAAACTGTTACTATATAAGACGATGGTCTTACCCGTTCTTACATATGCATCCGAAACGTGGGTGCTTAGGAAAAGGCACTCAAACCTCTTGGGCGTGTTTGAGAGGAAAATACTTCGGAGGATTGTTGGCCCCGTATGTGAGGAAGGACGATTACGGAGACTACAATGACGGGATCTACGAGCGCTATCGCGACATAGATGTTGTGAAGAAAATAAAGCTGGGTAGGCTCCGGTGGGCAGGGCATCTAGCTCGTATGAGTGAAGATGAGCCTGCTCGGAAAGTTCTCTGCGGTAAGACCTATGGGATGCGACAGCGAGGGAGGCCCCACCTTCACTGGAAGGATGGCGTGGACCAGGTCGCTCAGAGTTTAGGGATGCCAAACTGGGGGGCAAACGGCTAACAAAGACCTCGGAAAGTGGTGGTACCCGATTTGCCACCTCTGCCAAAACCCGAGAAAAGTCACTGCAGACGAAAACCTAGCAGACCTGTTAGCAAGTCCTAATCCCACCTCCACGCGGTGCCCCCTGGGGTACTTCTTCGGAAGGAGCTAACGGGAGACGGGCGAATGGCGAGCTCTCTGCGCCACAAAACAGAGCTTTAAGTCGGTTGGGCTGAGGGTTAGCAACCCGCTCCCATAAAAAAACACCATTGCTACGAATCGGCAAACAATGCCTCGGAGCCGGATGGACAACACGACGACGACCTTTGCTTTTCGAACAAGGACACGAATCGGATCATGGAATGTGAGAACACTGCTGGCTGAGGGACGGCTGGATGAAGTCCTCAACGAGATGAATCGATATAAAATCAAGATCATGGGACTTAGCGAGACCAGATGGCCCGATGCGGGGGAACATTATCTGCCCAAATGGTGAGTCCTTTTTGTATTCTGGGAGAAACGAAACTGAAAGCCGTAGGAGTGGCGTTGGTGTAATACTCACCAAAGAAGCCAGGTCCAGCCTCATTAGCTGGTCACCAGTTTCTGAGAGGATTATTACCGTGCGCCTGCGTACCAGACTAAGAAGTACTACAGTAGTTCAATGCTATGCTCCAACTGAAGACGCTGAAGATGACATCAAAGACGAGTTCTATTTGCGGCTGAATGAGGTTTTTCGCTCTATTCCAAGGGGAGACATCATTGTATTAATGGGTGACTTAAACGCTCAGATCGGCCGTGACAACACCGGCCTTGAACAAACAATTGGAAATCAAGGTCTAAGCCAAGTTACCAATAACAATGGTGAGCTTTTCGTTGACTTCTGTAGCTCCCACCAACTTATGGTAGGTGGAACTTACTTTTGTCACAAGAAGATACACAAAGAGACCTGGGTATCGCCCGATGGTAGAACGAGAAATCAGATAGATCATGTGGCCGTCAGCCGCAGATGGAAAACCATTCTGGAAGATGTCAGGAGCTTCAGGGGAGCGGACACTGGAAGCGACCACCATTTGGTAGTAGCAACTATTCGCCTTAGAATCGCTGCAATCAGAAACTTTCAACGTGAATCTATAAACCGTAGACGGTTTAACGTTGACCTCTTGCGGGAGAGCGCTAAAAAGCGGGAATTTGCTGGAAACCTACAACAAATATTAAACCAGCACAACGTTTCTGACGACACAAATATTGAAGAGCTGTGGAGTAGGACAAAGGGCGCAATATTGACGGCTGCGGAAATGAGCATCGGTTATGTCCCAAGGAACCAGCAACACTGGATCTCGGACACAACCTGGCAAAAAATAGAACGCAGGAGAGCCCCAAAAAATAAAGTAAACTCTACAAGCGACCCTGAAAGACGTTACCAACTGGAAAGGGAATACTCCCAATTACACCGGGAGGTAAAGAGAAGTGTCCGGCGTGATAAAAGGCAGCAGATAAATGAGCTCGCAGAAAAAGCGGAAAACGCGGCAAACACAGGCAACAGTAAGGTGCTGTACCAAATTACTAAACAGCTCACGGGAAAACACTCTACTAAAAAGCATGCTGTTAAGAGTGCGGATGGAAGGCTGCTGTGCAGCGACGAGGAGCAGCTCCAAAGATGGAGAGATTACTTCTTCGCCGCCCTGAATGGTTCATTTACACAGGAACCTCAGGAAACCAGCAACAATGCACAGCCTATAAGAATCACCACCCGAGCCCCATCCAAGACGGAAATAGTAACCGCAATTCATGCTATGGCCAATGGTAAAGCAGCTGGGAAAGATGGCATCCCTCCAGAATTGTTGAAAGCCGATTTAAGCCTCATAGCAGATGCGCTTCAGCCAATCCTGGAAATAGCATGGAACACCTGTACCTTTCCGGAGGATTGGACGGAAGGTATCATAGTCAAAATACCAAAAATGGGGGACCTAGCAATATGCGGCAACTGGAGAGGCATCTGTTTACTATCTACAGTGGGCAGAATTTTGTCCCATGTATTACTATCTAGGATAAGTGAGGCAGTAGACCGAACGCTTAGGAGGCAGCAGGCCGGATTCAGGAAGGGCCGCTCATGTATTGATCATATCAACACCTTACGAATAATAGTGGAGCAGTCTACTGAATTCCGATCCCCCCTTTACCTTGCTTTAGTAGATTATGAGAAAGCGTTCGACTCGGTCAATAGGAGCTTTATATGGCAGGCACTACGGCGACGGGGACTGCCTGATAAAATAATAGAATTGATAAAAGCCCTATATATCAATTCCAAATGCAGAGTTCTCCATAATGGAAAATTATCCGACAGCTTCGAGGTGAGCTCAGGAGTACGACAAGGATGCCTACTCTCGCCTTTACTATTTCTTATAGTAATAAATGACATCCTTGTCGGCGCTCTAGATAGTAGAACAGGCGGCATACAATGGGGTTTGTTAGACCGCCTTAAGGATCTCGACTACGCAGATGATATCTGTTTGCTGGCCCACAGACACCAGGACCTCAAAAACATGATCAACAATTTGGCATCAGAAAGTAGTCCAGCAGGCTTAAGGCTAAATCCGACTAAAACTAAAGAAATGCGGATAAATGCAAACACCATTGAACGAACAGCGCTGAATAACCGTGACGTGGAACTGGTAAATAAATTCTGCTACCTCGGTAGTATTATTACCGAAAATGGCGGTGCAGAAGAAGATGTCAGTTCCAGAATAAATGAAGCACGAGGCGCATATGCATGCCTGTTCCGCATATGGAGATCAACGGAGATCTCAACTAACACCAAATTGCGGCTGTTCAACTCCAACGTTAAGGCAGTACTTTTGTACGGTTGCGAAACATGGAAAGTCACCCAATTCATCACAGGGCGCCTACAAGTCTTCGTCAACAGATGCCTGCGTCGTATCCTAAAAATCCGCTGGCAGGATAGAATTTCAAACGAAGAACTATGGCGCCGTGCCGGCCAAGAAAGGATAGACGACCAAATCAGACGAAGGAAATGGAATTGGGTTGGCCACACCTTGCGACGCGAAAACGAAAATCTAGCCAAACAGGCCCTCGACTGGAATCTGCAAGGATCCCGTCGAGTTGGAAGACCTAGGACAACGTGGAGGAGAACCCTACTAGCAGAAGCCGCAACAACTGGGAGATCCTGGTCGGAGCTGAGAGCTGTCGCGCAAAACAGAGTCCGCTGGAGGGCAACTGTTTCCGCCCTATGTCCCATGAGGGATTAAAGGAGCACAATGATGATGATGAAACTGGATGACATCGGCTCAGAATCGGGACCGGTGGAGAGAACAGTTGCGCGAGGCCAGGACCGGATCCCGGTTGTAGAGCCGTTAAAGAAGAAGAAGAAAATACAACCAATTCGCAAATGACAAACAGTACAGCTTTAGACTAAAAAGATCTATTGACAGCTTTTTAGCGAGAAAGAATATTAGTAAGAATGAAAATTTTCCGGCGCGCCGCGGCGTTTCGAATATTTTCTTTTTGCAGTATCTCGAAATAAAATTTATTAAATTTCTATAAAATACGTATTACACTTTGTGTATACACTCTTAAGGACAAGCATTACTAAAATTGTGTGTTTCGCTTTTGCTTATCAAAACAATTACAATTGTTTGTACGCCCAAATTTTATATACAGGGTGTATTGCTGAAACTAACAAAACAGTCGGCTGTGGATAAACGAACAAAAATATAACGGCTGGAGGAAATCGTGCGTATTGAATTTTTTTTCGTAAAGGTTTACTCATGACCCTGTATATTTTTATTTTCATGAATAAGATAGCAATTTACGCAGAATACTCCCATTTATTTAGAAATGTAAAAGGTTCCACCCCGCCAACTTCGAGAATTAAAGAAAATCATCAAAGTCAAAAGTTTGTTTTTGTTTCACTAAAATTTTAATTTCAACTCCCTTTTCTCCAAAAATACGTATAGTTAATCAATATTTTGTGTCAAAACACTAGAGGTTGACCCGCCTTGGAACCACATTCGGTCACATCTCCGCTTCAAAACCAAAGCAACTCCAGAAGTTTACTATGTTTGCACTTCTAAAGCACTTCTGGAACCGCTCCACCTCACCGCGAAAGATGTTTGTCGTTCCGTAAAAATTCTTTTTTCCGGGTGAGGTTATTAGCCTCACGCCAGATAGAGATATATAATCCCATACAAATCGTGGGCACCACAATCAGCCATCTTGTAATCTTGGTAAAAATATCGATATAGATAGGGATTGTGTTGCCCACCCTGCTACTGATGGATTCTCTTTTGCCATACCTTAAATTGTTTGTCGCTTGGGAGAAGTTCGTGCAACAATCGCACTGCGCCCGCTGTGCGTCTATATCACAGTCTGTACAATACTTTCGGGTTGTTGCGGGTGACTTTAATGCTGATCTGCTCAAAATCAATCCTCGTGCGAATGCTCTTAGATATTTATTTGAGACATTGGACTTGCATATTCTAAATAATCTACCAACATTTCTAAATTGTCAAAACCCATCCTTGCTTGATGTCCTAGCTACTACCTGCACTGATGCAGTGTTAAAGCATCATCAACTTTCCCCCCCTAGCTTTCTGGACCATGACCTATTATTCCTTTCCGTTCGGTTCTCTCTTGGTGTGCTCTCCGTGTCTAGTTCGTATACTTTTCGTGATTTTAGTAACATCAATGTTGATCAAATGTCTGAAGCTGCCTCCGTCATTCCTTGGGATGTTATCTATCGTACTACTTGTGTTGACGCTAAAGTAAGTTTGCTGACTCTATTTACTCAATCTCTCTTTGATCAATGTGTGCCGCTGGTCACAAGAAGCCGTAGGCCATCCTCACCCTGTCCTTGGTTTTCTAGTGAAATCCGTGACCTGATAAGTCAGCGAGAGTGCATGTACAGGCGTTATCGTAAGACTAGGATCCTTAGATATCTTAATGCCTATAAACAGCTTCGCAACCTCGTCACTAGTAAAGTTAAATCACGAAAACGTAGTTTTTATGCCCGTAAGCTTGATCCCTCTTTAAACACCAAGCAACTCTGGTCCAACCTTCGCTCGCTGGGCATACATGCTACTGCACCCTCCCATTTTGATATCGATGTTGACCTTCTAAATCGCTCATTCATTCAATCCCCTCCTGCTTTCCCAATCTCAGTCCTTCCGCATAGTACTGATGGCTTTGCTTTCCGCTGTGTGGACTCCTCGGAAGTTTTTGAAATACTGCTCTCCATTTCGTCAAGCTGCATCGGTTATGATGAAATCTCTCCACGGTTTTTCAAGCTGCTCGCCCCCTTAATTTTGAATATTATTACGCATGTTTTTAATTGCTGCCTGACTACTTCCCAAGTTCCCTTGTTGTGGAAAAAAGCCATAGTGATCCCCTTACCGAAGAAATCTTCTCCTGCTGATATCTCAGATTTCCGTCCCATTAGCATTCTTCCTTTCCTTGCTAAAGCCTTCGAGAAAACTGTATTCATTCAAGTCCAGCGCTACCTTGAATCTAATAGCCTTATTTCTGAATATCAATCTGGTTTCCGTCACTGACATATAAAAATGGACTGCTCATCAGCAATTATTCCCATACAAACCGATGGCACCAAAAAGGTATAGTCGCTCGCTCATCCATAAGCCCCCAAACTGACAGAAGCACTCAGAAATAAAATCAATTAGAAAAAAATAGACGGGTATAGTGATGTTTATATCTTTTGCGTTAAATCAATTAGAAAAAAATAGACGGGTATAGTGATGTTTATATCTTTTGCGTTAAATCAATTAGAAAAAAATAGACGGGTATAGTGATGTTTATATCTTTTGCTCTTTTCCCCATAAGCCCCCGGATTTTGACATACAGAATGTCAGTTGCTAAGACAGGCGTTAAGAACTTAAATCAGATACACATAAAATTTGCAAATTAATGAAAAAAAGGCATTTTAAAAGGTGAAAAAGTGAAAATAGTGTTTATTAATTTTTTTAAACAAAATATTTGTGTTGTTTTAATGTTTTAAGTACGTATTTAGAAAAATGTAAATTTCAAAAGTGATTCCGGTGTTTACATGGAGTGAAAAAAGGTTTTTAGCCTATGGAACAAATTGGTGCCATGAAAAATTTCTCATAAGCAGTCCATTCTATATGTCAGTGGTTTCCGTAAAAATCATAGTTGCGAAACAGCTATACTAAAGGTAACTACTGACATTCGCTCTGCGCTTGATAAAGGTGACGTTGCAGTATTAGTGCTTCTTGATTTCTCGAAAGCCTTCGACTCGGTGGTGCACACGATCCTGCTTTCCAAACTAAGTCAGCGCTATCGCTTCTCTTCTTCTGCTACACGGCTTTTCTCCTCTTTGCTATCTAATCGCTTTCAATGTGTTCGTCATAATAATGTTGTATCCTCTCTCCTACAGGTGCCTTCTGGTGTTCCACAAGGTTCAATTCTTGGTCCTTTACTATTTTCATTATATATTAATGATCTCTCCTCTACTATTGGCCACTGTTCCTTTCATCTATATGCTGATGATCTCCAATTGTATACTTCTTGCCCTCCTTCACAGATTGATTCTTGTATTTCTGACTTGAATAGCACTCTATCTCGAATAAATGAGTGGAGTGCTCTGAGAAATGCTTCTCTCAGGCAGCGAGGGCGGTCGGCCAAAGGCGAGCTCAAAGCGAGAAAGAGGAAAGGCCAAATTCGAGACGATCTTCGAGAGCATAGTCACAATTTTACGAAACTTTAAGTTTCTTTACAAAAAAAAGCCTAAACACTCAGCTTCCAGCCCGCCATAATACGTATTACCATAATTTTTGACCCGCCAAACTTAACTGTTTTCGTGGTGAATTTCGGATGGTATTCCATATTTGGTGGACGTCGGACATAATCTCTCGAGCCAGTTCCGCCATATTGGACTCATCTGTCCTGAGCCATATTGCGCCATTTTTGAACAGGCCACTCGATATGAGTTTTTGCGAAAATTTTCTTGTGCGGTTTCGTAAGTAATGGTTTGTTTCTTGGACTGCGTGCTGCTACATTACTTTACAGAAGGCTTCTCCGTACAGTCATGTCACTGATTGGTAAATCTAATTCTTTCCTAATTTGTCCAGCCGATTTTCTTGGGTCCACTCTAGCGATTCGAACGATTTTACGATCGTCCTGCGGCCTGGTTTTGCGTTTTCCTTCTCTTTCTGGCTTTTTCTTGTATTTAATGGCATTGGAAACCATTTTGGCAGAGCAAGACCAGATATTTTGTATACCTTTGTAGGATTCTCCTTGTTGGCTTAATATAAGGAGCAACCGCCTTTGCTCATTAGTGCAATGTTTAGCACGACCCACTTTAACGTGAAAAAAATGCCCTAAGTTGATTTTAAAATTTCATAAATGATCGCAAATACTAAACTTACTTTTTCTTTTATTATTCAATTAAAAATGACAATTTATTTTACCAATTTATCTTTTTTAATTATTAAAAATACGCCCACTGCTATTTTAATGTTCGCACTAAAACACTATATGAAGGACCAAAAGGCACCGCTAACCTGTCTGTTAGAGAATTTGCCTATGTTCACTATGTGAATTGTTAAATTTAGGAGTACAGTTAAATATACTCACATTATTATTCGAATTTTTCGCCATCTTATCGATTTGAAATGAGTTTAAGGGATTTGAATCGAAGTACTGCTATTTTAGTGTTCACAGCTTCCCATGAATATAAAATTGGTACTAAGTTTACTTAATAAAATCATTTAAAACATTCATTTATTGTATTGTCACAATGTCGAACTCACTACTTTTTACCTTTTATAACAATTATGTGCAAATGCAGCAGCTTGCATCTACTGGACAGATTTATAGATGCTTTTTATGGATTCTAGATTTACATTATGTGAATCTTTGTGAAGCATGAGACTTCAAACTCACCTGTAGTAATTATTTTATGCTTTTCCTGGTTTATAGGAGGGTTAAAAGTAACAGAATTGATTCAGTAAGAATCAAGTTAAACGGACCAAAAACCCACAAACTTTATTGTTGAGCTCTTAGAAGCTTGCTGGAGATCGATGGTGAAGAATGGAAACCTCTTATGTCAATATTTCTTAACTTAACAGCTTGATGGAAATTTTTCATGTCATTTTTTTAAAGATAAACCTGAAATATACCCATAATGCCGTTATTAGTTCACTAAAAATATGGTCTTATATACCAAAGTCAATAATATAGTACCAGTAACTAAATAAATTACCAGACACGATTATAAAATGAGTTTGTAGGAGGACGAGGATCCTCATTTTCCTTTTGAACCAGTACAATATCTCACTTCAAATGAGGCGAGGTATTGCTAGCTCGTCACGTAGTGAATGGCTCAAATGTTGCGATTCGGGTAGATGTATTGCGTTTACGATTTCTGTAGAATAAGGGGATACGATAAATGATAAATGAATGAATGGGAATATTAGTTATCGTGCCTATGAATGTTAATTACAAAAAAACTATTTAAAATATTTGTAAACTGTCTAAGAAAAAACTTATTTACAGATTTGAAATGAGACTCTGTTAAATTGAAAATAACATAAAATATTTTATTTGTTGTTGATAGGGATTTAATAATAGTATCTGCGACACTTTGTTGCCACTTAACTTATTTCTTCTTTTAGAACTTGACCCGCTTTAGAAAAGACGTGAGCCTTAGTTTAAAAAATTGATAGCGTCTAGGATGTTGACCTTTTCTTTAAATAGTGTTCCAGTAAAATTTTGTGTAGACTGCGGGACAGAAGTTTCCATCATCAACTTTGAAACTTATCAACGAATAGGATCACCTGACTTGAAGATGTGCGAAGAAAAGGGCATAATGTTCGGACGGATCCACATCCAGCTTCGGAGGAAAAGGGACAGCAACGTTCGGCATAGTCGGAAAAGAAATGCAGCAGACGTTTTACGTTGCACAACAAGGGTCATTGAACCTGCTAGGCGTTGAAACTTTAGACAGTTTCGGACTTCTCGACAACTTTCGAAATCAATTTGAAGGAATATTAAACATAAATGCGTGTTCATTAGAGGAAGAGGGAAGTCAAATTCGACAGCCAACATTAACAAAATTTTCAAATCTTTTCAGAGAAGAGCTAGGATTATGCGTAAAGGCAAAAGCGAGGTTGACACTCAAACTGACCGCAACACCAGTTTACTGTAGAGCCAGACCAGTACCTTATGGAGCGAGACAAGCGGTAGAAGCAGAACTTAACCGGCTCGTGACAAGCGGCATTATCAAACCAACAAGTTACACTCAATGGGCAGCTCCCATTGTGGTAGTTAAAAAACCAACTGGGCAAATACGTCTGTGCATAGACTTTTCGACAGGGTTAAACGAGGCCCTAGAAGACAATCAATATCCATTACCCTTACCCGAGGACATCTTTGCAACTTTAAATGGTGGCCAAATTTTTTCACAGCTAGACCTTTCAGATGCATATTTGCAGGTAGAATTAGACAACGACTCCAAGACACTATGCGCAATCACGACACATTTAGGTAATTACGAGTTCCAACGTTTACCACTCGGAGTAAAGTCGGCACCGGGCATATTCCAGTCCATTATGGATAACATGTTAGCAGATCTCCCATTTGCAACGGCATATCGAGATGACGTAATTGTCGTAAGCAACCATCCTTCAGAGCACAAGGCACATCTCGACACAGTCCTACAAAGAATAACAGAATTCGGGTTTCGACTTAGAATTGATAAATGTAAATGGAAGAAGCTATTATTGAAATGTCAGCTCCACAAAATGTTAACCAACTAAGATCTTTCTAGGGTGTGGATAATTACTACCAAACATTTGTAAACAACATGAGAATAATTAGACAGCCATTGGACGAGTTACTTAAAGTAAACCGAGAATGGGCCTGGGCAGCATCATGTGAAAGGGCATTTAATAATATAAAAGAGATTCTTGAATCAGAATTGCTCTTGACACACTTTAACCCAGTGAACGATATCATTGTGGCAGCCGACGCGTCAAACCTTGGCATTGGCGCAGTAATTCAACATCGATTCCCGGATGGGCCAATAAAAGCAGTAATGCATGTTTCCCGAAGTTTAACGGCGGCAGAGGAAAAATATTCTCAGATTGAGAAAGAAGGCTTGGCACTTATTTTCGCGGTCAAGAAATTTCATAAAATGTTATTTGGCAGAAATTTTGTGCTAATGACAGACCACAAACCATTATTAACTATTTTCGGTGGTAAAAATGGCATCCCAGTACATACCGCGAATCGGTTACAAAGATGGGCAGCAACGCTCATCGCATACAATTTTAAATTGGAATACAAGAAAACAACAGATTTTGGTCAAGCAGGTGCGCTGTCTCGTCTAATAAGTCAACAACAATCCCAATTAGAAAAGGAAGAAATCGTAATAGCCTATATCGAAATGGAGATTAACTTAACAGAAGTTATTCGTCATCTTCCAATAACATTCGATGACATTAAAGAAGCAACAAATAAAGATGAAGACCTGCAGCGAGTGATGTAGTTTTTCGCAAATGGATGGAGGACTCTAGACATTATGAAGCAACAACGAGATTGGAACAATCTTCAACATTATCACCGGAGGCAAGAACAACTTACCATCGAAAAAGATTGTCTTTTATTCGGAGACCGAATCACCATCCCTTCTTCGCTGAGAGGAAAAATCTTAAAATTATTTCATGAAGGTCATCCAGGCTCGCAAAGGATGAAATCGTTGGCACGTGGATACGTTTATTGGCTACTTATGGATAAACAAATTGAGACATATGTTCAAAATTGCAGCAACTGTAGATCAGCGGCGAAACAGCCGATTAAAACAACACTGCATTCATGGAGACAGGCTACTCAGCCTTGGCAGAGAATCCATGTCGATTACGCAGGGCCACATAAAGGAAATATCTTCTTAGTAGTGGTGGATGCTTTCAGCAAATATCCGGAGATGTTCGTCATGTCATCTACAACTTCTGAAGCGACTATCGTGCGACATGGATTACCCGAAACAATAGTTAGCGACAATGGCACTCAATTTACTTCGGGTCTATTCGCATCGTTTTGCAAAGAAAACGACATCCACATTCGCACTCCACCCTTCCACCCTCAGGCAAATGGACAGGCAGAAAGGTTTGTCGATACTTTGAAAAGAGCACTGCTCAAATTAAAGGGGGAGGGGGATATACAGACAATTCTTGAAACTTTCTTAGGAACATACGGCACAACACCAAACTATAATGTATGAGAAATGAAATCACCAGCAGAATTTTTCCTTGGAAGGAAGCTGAGAACAACGCTCGACTTACTGGGACCACCCAAATCACCTGTAGGACAACGAAATGTTCGAATGGAAGCACAATTCAACCGCAGACATGGGGCTCAAGAAAGGCGTAAGGAGAAAAAGTTTACGTGAGGCAGCTTAAAAGTCAACCTTGGCAACGTGCAAAAATAACGGCAACTAACGGGGTAGTTTATCAAGCAAGGTTAGAAACTGGGAAAATACAAAGATATCATGCAAATCAAATGAGATCTCGAACGTCGGAAGAAACACACATACCGTCAATGGATCCATACAAGATCATAGTCAAAACATTCGACCTTCCGCTTGGGAGTGATGTCAATCCAGAAGGAAAGGCACCACTCACCACTCAGAGGACATCAGCACAGGAAGAACCGGAGACTAGGGTCCAGCCCAATCGGGTTGAACCGAAAACAGTTCGACGATCAACAAGGCATAGGAAGCAGCCATGCAAGCTCTCTGCAAAACCTAGTCAAAAATCCTATGACTAGTTATTTAAAAGGGGAGGTGTTGGCAACCATAAAAACCTAGTAGCTTAGTTGAGTTATATAGTTTTGACAGTTAGTTTAATTCTAAAAATTATGAGAATAAGATACGCAATTGTTTAAAAGAAAAAGTACATATTGTGTTTTTGATTATTTATGAGAAATACGAGGTCTGACAATTAAGTAATGAGACTGATTATATTGCCGCGATTGTGGTAATCCTGCGACCTTGAAATTCCCTTTCCCTTCTTCGGCATCCTTCCCCTCTCCATTGATATATTTGCCATCGCTCTAGCTTGTTTAGTTCGCCTGCTCTGTCGTGTTGAGTAAACGTGTGTTCGTGGTGCTCGTCACGAAAATGGAAAAACGAGCTTTTTTCGGGCGAGGGGCGTGCGGAGACAACCATTGTGAGCTTTGGCGTTTGGTTTTCGGGTCGTATTGAAAAAAAAAAAAAAACAGCTCTCATCGCCTGCAATAACTCGATCAAGCAGCGCGGGATCGTTTTCCACTTGTTCCAAACAGTCTTCTGCGACGGTCATTCTATGCTGCTTTTGCTCCTCGGAAAGGTTCCTTGGAACCATCTTCGCGCACAACTTTCTCATCCCTAAATCGTCGGTTAAAATTTGTCTGACTGTTTCACGGTTCATACCCAGTTCCGACGCCAACATTCGAACTGTTAAACGCCGATCTTCATGGATCAGGGCGCGCACACGCTGCGCATTCGTGTCAGTCCGCATCTCGACTGGTCCCCCGCTCCGCGCCTCGTCTTCCACGCTTTCACGTTCCTCCTTAAACTCTTTATGCCATCGAAACACCTGGGCACGACTAAGAGCACTATCACCATGCACTTTTACAATTTTAGCGTACGTTTCCGAAGCTGTTTCGCCCAATTTGACGCAAAATTTTATCGCGACGCGTTGTTCTTGATTTCGTTTTTCCATTTTCGTGACGAGCACCACGAACACACGTTTACTCAACACGACAGAGCAGGCGAACTTAACAAGCTAGAGCCATAGCAAATATATCAATGGAGAGGGGAAGGATGCCGAGAGAAGGGAAAGGGAATTTCAAGGTCGCAGGGTTACCACAATCGCGGCAATATAATCAGTCTCATTACTTAATTGTCACACCTCGTAGATAAGGACACAACAGACATATTGACTTAAAAAGAGTTTGAGTTCTATGGTGAACCATGGTAAACTGCAAGTAAGCTTCAAGATGTAATGGAAACGCATTTACAATCTCAGTTTCACATTAGGCGTTTTATAGAAATGCTGCATCGATGGTGTTTCGTGAAATACGCTGGCGTGCATCTGCCAACCTAAATGTTGTTTCGACAAGTTTTCCCGTGCCAGCAAATTTTTCATACATGCCAGACATGCCAGAGGTTCATCACCTCTGACCCAGTAATGGTTCCTTGGTAATATTTTAGGGGACTATTGTCGAAATTGATGCTGTGCCCCACGATCATAACGGTCATTTTCTTTTCTATGACCAGGAAATTTAAAGGCAATTTGGATTGGAATATAAAGATAAGAAAACAACACAGTTTCAGAAATATAGCGCCTTACAAGAGAAGGCAGATGGTAAGGTGTAATCCAGAATTAAGGCCTAGTTACATAGCAGCGTTGCGTTGCGTCACGTAGCTTAGCTGAGCATGACTTTTCGCAACCTAGTCACATAACAACTTAGCTTTGCGTTATTTGACAAACAAAGTTTCGTTAATTGGCAGAGTTTGTTTTATATAAAAAGTGGAAAAAATGTAAGAAATAATGAAATTGTATGGTTTGTTATTACAAATAAATATAATTTACCAATTATAACAACTTTTTAATTCCCAACTTTCACTTTTTAAATTTCCAACGTTTGCTTCGCGTAAAAAGTTGAACTTTGTTCAACTCATGCGTTGCGTTGCGTTGCATTGCGCGCAATGTAGCAAGCCCCATTTAAATTACAAAGTTTTAATTTTGACAGACGCTACGAAACTCAACGCAACGCTGCTATGTAACTGGGCCTTTAGACCCAAACAAGTGAGAGTTTGCCCGATGACTCATTTGTTTTCGTATTTTTATAACACGTAATTTGCTATAAGATGAGCAGTTCTGTAAGAACTCTAAGAGAAGTAACTTATGTAACTACTCTAAGGAAAAAATTAAAGCCTTACCTCCTATGGCATCGTGTGTAAAAATAAACACTTCTGGAAGGGATATGGTAAGGCCTACCTCTTACTAGTAAGTGCTCATTTCAGTACTTCTGTAATCTTACAGATCCTACTGGGCACCATTTGTTCGCAATACCAAAGACATTATTATATAAGTATAAGTAGATGGGAGTCATAATACTCCGACGAAGCTGTCTATCGCTCAGCCTGACGGTAATGGCTCAGACGGCTGCTTAATAAATGAGCTCATTCAACATTCAAGAGTTCACACGTGAGGATCACTGCCTTCTCGTCATACATCCATCAGTCTATCCTTACCCTATCATATCACCTACTTTTTCTATCATCATATCAAGCTTACTTGCTAGACATTGCACCATGACTTGAATGGCATGACGGACTAGTGCTACAAAGGGTGGTTCCTGAGTTTGACTACGCTACAAAAAAATGCAGCATCACAACTGTTTCCATTTGCTTTTGTAAGCTAGCACGTAATGCCGCCTGATCTTACCACTATCATCCATCCATTAACATTATTACGCGCGATTTTGCGGAGAAAGACGATACTCGAACTTTCCTTTATTGCACAATTTGTGCATAATAGCATAGGCAATATACCTAAAAGAAATGTCTTTAAAAAGTTAAGGGTGCATAAAAATGTCTCGCACGGGCGCCAAAATACGGCGGCCCTGTATATACGATAAAGGTTAGACTGTGCAGTCTTAACCATAATTAACTATACCTTTATTTATTTGATTAGAAGGGCATCTGTAAAGATTAATTAATTCTTAAATAGAACTATAAATAAGTAACAAGTTGACTCTTGAAATTGTTTGAGCACTTGCTTGAGAAAACATTTCATGGTGCACATAACTTTGACAGATTAATTTAAAAAAATGCAAAATAAAACAAAACACAGCTTTTTAATATATCCACATTAACTGCACTCAAAAGTAGATAATATTTGTTTTCCAAAGCACTCAACTTTAATTATCCTTAGAGGTAAAAACTGAAAATGGTAGAAACCATTATGCCAACTGTAAACTGCATGAAAAATATTGAGAAAATTAATTAAACTGAGAAAAGTTTCCAGCAAGCGAAATTACCATTTTTACCTTCTCTATTTGGGCACCCACTTTTAGTATTTACATCAGAAATAATTAAAATTGAGTGGCATTAAAAAAGTAAGAAGAGAAAAAGTTGAACGAAGTTGCGCGAGTGAAAAGTTTGCTTTTAACGAGAATTTTTAAATATTTTGAATCAAATAAAAAGAGTCATAGATGCATTCTTTTAAAAAAATCTGAAAATCCAACTAAATACAATATTTTTAACATAGATGAAAAAATCCCCAGACTTTGCTAACCTGAAATTCTGGAGACTGGGACGTGCAGATACTATATACTTAGTTTTCTCCACAGTCTCCCTAATTTTTCACCTCTGCCGTACCGCGCCACATATAGAAAGCAACTACGAAAGATGATCTAAAAAGATATAGAGGAGAAAAATCCAATTATATACGCTCACGTGCACCTTGTGATTGTTGGCGTTGAATACTGAACAGATTTTGCGGATGAATAAGGGGTAATCATGTGCTTTTTAGATACCCGTGAAAACAAGGGACGAAGTGGAAAAATTGCTGGGTTAGGATTCTTAACTTGGCATGGAAATGAAGTTGATATTGTTGATGCCGAGAATTCATTTTGAGTTATGTAGCGTTAGGGTATGCAAGGAAAATGTTTCCAGGAATGTATCCTGAGTAAAGCAAATATTTATGGAGTACTAGTCGAGCTTCGATGGCGCTACGAAAGCCTTAAGGCCCCATATACCGTCAAATTGGATGTACATCGAAGTGCGGATGTACAACCAAAACTATCCATTGTGAGCCGGTCGGCCGATGCAAATACGTTGCGCTTAAGGGTTTGATGAAAATCTGAAAGTCCCCAGTCAAAAAAATCATCCATTATTATTAAAACCTTAGCATATCATCATAAGCCATTAAATCTATATTAGTCCAGTCAAATAATGCAAAAGGGGAGGTCAACCTCGAAATGAGAGGTAATAAGCTGAAAATTTGTATGAGCATTTGTGTTCGCATTCTAAATGATGTGTCAAAAGTCTCATATAAACTCGTGTCCACGTCTTGAGCAGCCAAAGATCACAAAAATCAGTTTTTCGCAATTATCTTGTAAATTATCGGCTTTATGTAAATGTTGGTTAAGTAAAGTACATGTCATGTACAGAATTTACGTAGAACGAATTGTTTTTAAGATATAATAATAATAGAGTAAATCCTTTTAACGCAGAAGGCGCACTTTTCAATTGGGCCAAAAAAAAATTACCAACTCAGTACATGAAAGCGCTGAGATGAAGTTCAACTATAGCATGCAAACACATACAACAATTTAAAAAAAAAAAAACAATCACCAAGTAGCACCTAAGAAGCGTGCAATAACAGGAGGAACGAGCCGCTTAGACAGTCACGTGAGATTGAATGACTGATTGTTTGAATAAAAGTTGTAGTAAATATTAAAAGGAACAACTTTTCCATTTACATCGTAGTTGAAAAAAAATTATTTAAGGGCAAAAAAATGGAAAAAAACACTTTTTTGACACTGTTTTTGAGCTTTCCAAAAAACTACAGAAAGTAGCAGGTGGCCATCCTAAAGTAAGCTTCCTTACATGATTCTCCAACGATTTACCAACTTTGACCCTTATGGTAATTTTTGCACCATGTTTATAACAGATTGACTGTACTAAATGTAAATTTCGCATATTCGTAAATATCTCAAGAAACCCCAAAGTTATGCCACCAGCGATGAACATTGATCGCCGTGCATAGGAACGATGTAAACGTTCTAAATTTAGTCGCAGGTGAAGTAAATCCAGACATTGTTGAAATAACCTAGCAGAGATGTTTTATTTTTATATAAATCTGGAATATAAATTTCAAATCAAAAATCGTTCTCATTCTTAATTCTCTATTAGATGTTTAGTACGAGAAATTCTCCAATAATTTCCCCTCAAGTGGTTTAGGTATAAGAATCATTCCCATCGCATATGGTGAACGTGTCATCAAAGAAATCCCTTAAGCAAATAAAAATTCTTCAAAACAAATCCTCCAAACGTGCACAGGTGAAATCCTTGCGGAGTTCCTTCAAATCGTTGAGCAAACCTATATTTATATGTATTCTTCCTTCTTTTGTGTCTGTACTGTTAGAAAATCCTTAACCCAATTCTTCTGTAGATATAAAGATTTTAACCTTAAGAAAACTCAATCCTTACTTGAGGAAGAAAATTTTTGAAGCTTAACGAGTAGCATCCTAGATGTCTACAAGTGCCGCGACATGGGGCACGTGAAATAATAACGACGAAGACAACGACAACGACTATTTGAAGACAACCACCAACGTAATTCCATATAGAAGAGGAGGTGGGAGCAAGTAGAATGATTTTCTTTTTGTGTCTTTATCAAAATCCCACTTTGCACAAAGAATCCTCGTAAATTCAACGTAATTACCCAATTTTCGTTATCATCAATAACATAACTTTCTGGCAAAAGGAGTTGAAATGGGGCGCAGGCACGGCACCGTAGTCTGCAGCTCGCTGGATGTAGTATTTTAAAGCGTCTACGAGCATAATAGGCTGCCGTGGGGTTGGGTCCTGGATGAGGTTGCTTGAAACTCGGTGGTAATCCACTCGCGGAGTACAATGCCATGAAAGAGTTCCAGCCACGGAGTATGTATATAACCTTACCCATTGACTCCTTCCGAGCGGAGGCTACAGAATCCTTACGACAATTGAACTTCTTCAATTATGACAGTCTATAGCTACTCCTGAATACCCATGGATCGGCATGGGAAAGAGATTATTTGTAACTCCTTAAGGTGCGTACAAAGCGAGCTAAATAGGGTATTTTGAAAGGTTATACGCGGGCCAAATCCTTTTTACGAAATAGGCTTTTTAGGGTACCGTATCATGAGCTTCGATTTCTTATACGCTTCATAGAATTTTTATGTTCGGAAATTGTCGCCATCCCAAGAAGGTAATGGCAATATTTTTTAATGGATTTTACAAAAGGTAAAAGAGGTATGAATTTTCAGATATAAGAAATTATTTTTCCTTGTAAGCTTTTCATAAAAATTGGTTTATAGTCTCACTCGTTTTATTTTTTTGCCATTAAAGGAGCTTTCGGATAAGTAGGTACTAAGTATACATTTATAGACACTACCGCAAACAGGCGAAAACCAGAAAAAATATCATATCACAGTGCAATGAAGGTAGTATAATTTTTTTTTTTTGAAAATAATTTAAATTTCAATACTGCAAGAACTGATGCAATGATTAAGGTTTTAAGGAACCATAATACGATATTCGCCGAATGGAATATGGACATTAAATAGATCTGGATCAATGGCAGAAATAATATGCCTGGACTACAACAACAAAGATTGGTTGGTATTGGAGTCCTAAACCCAAGAGATGCTACTGATTTCTAACTTCTAAAATAAGCACACCACTTGTTTACCATTTATTTCGGTGGAGCAGAGTCCGTTGCTTTGTTTGAAAGGTGTTTTTTCCCATTAAAAATCAATACTTAAGCAACATACGAAATTACAAAAGTCACTAAAATTATTGTTGGACCATCATAGAAATTTCGGAAAACAGATATTAGTAATAGAGTTAACCCTTCTAACACAGAAGGCGCACTTCTCAGCTGAGACAAGAAAGGTTTACCTACTCAGCACACTCTAGCGCTGAGATGCGGCTCACAACTAAGCATGCAAACATATATTTAGTAAATTAAAAACATCCAAATTAACATGTAACCCACGCAAGCAACAGGAAACATAAGCGGTCACGTGAGATTAAAAACATTAATTCGTTAACATTAACGAACATGCGATTGACAGGTTCAAATATGCCGTAATTCGTGTTAGAGGAGTTGATTTGTAAAAGAGGTGGATTTCTCAGATTATAACGACTCTCTCTAAATGACACACGGCGACCTAGAAAACCTGAGTCGACCTTTCCATTAAGGAGCTGATGAACAAATAGGCAGATCAAGAGGAGATTAAAAGACGGTGGTAGCAGTGGAAATGTTCAACATCCGAAACTGGAGAAGAAGCATCGTCAAACTGGGAAACATTCCCCAGGGGAGGCCTAGGCCGATTTTGGCTGCAGGGCCATTGGATGGATAGGTACGGCTAGGGTCAAAATTTAGTATACACCGGACATTTACATTTAAGAATGGAAATATTTGGAAGTAAAAGTAAACATTGTTTATCAGTTTTTAATTGCTTATATAAAGTTAAGAAATTAGTTAGTTTAAGTATGATGTATTGGAAAAGAGGAAAGGTGCTGAAAAATGCAGTAACAAGTGAGTACATACATATACCAATAGAAAATAACCAATTGTTTTTCTACGTATCCAGGGAGTCCCATCACAGCCTGCACAACGGTCAATGTGGTAGGTAGTACACAAAAAATGATCGAAAAAATGCACAAAAAGGGGGACGAATCGCTGCGCGTTTTCGAAATAGGGTGTTTTCAATTTCGTTGTTGGTGGAAAAAGTTAAGATTAATGTAGAATTAGGGAATCCAGGATTTTTGCGAGATCAGAAATGCGGGATCCGCGGGATTTGGTCAGTAATAAAGAAATATTAACACATTTGCAAGTATTAATAAAAATAGATTTAGGCCCTGCGAACACGCGTTGACTGTTTTGCAATTCCAGTTGCACACTCAACTATTTCATGATCAATGTACGGAAGTGAGAATCCATACACGGGTCGACAGAAAAGAAACCCATTTGAAACTAGTTTGAACTGCTCGGGTGCGACTATTCTTGCCGGTCGGAAGCGATTTCAGTTGTGTGGCTGCACTTCATCTGAACTACTTGACATTTTGCCATAACTTCGTCACACAGATTGATCCAAAATCAGTTGTGCTATTGTGCGACAAAGATTTCATTTTGATTACAGACTGGTGGTGCTCTTGATTATAGTGAAACCAGTTTGAAATCAAGCTTGTAAATCTGTCGAATAGAGTGCGGAGGGCCTTACACACCACATAATACGTAGGTATTAAAATTCGTTAGTTGAAGTAATCTGCCTACTAAGCAATACAGCAATAACACAAAATCGTCTGATAGACCAGTGCCGATAATTTTTGAAAAAAAAAAAAAATTCTTAGCAGGAATGGCGGGAAAATTTAGTAGAAAAGCTACTTAAACAAGGAAAAATCGAGAGCACCGCAGCAGATGATCGGAAGGGGCCCGGGGTGCCAAAATGTGGGTTTTGGGGGTTAAGCGGGTTTTTTTGCGATTTCTGAACCTTTTTAAGAACCTCCAAAGTTAACGCTTGGCTTGGTGTTTTAGTATTTGCCATTCAAAAATAGGTATCCCTAACTGAGCTGTTTTCAGTATTTAAAACACTAGTATTAAATGTCGGATTTATACTAACTTTACTGTATGTCGGAAATACATTCACAGGTTTCAAGTCAAACACTCTAAGGAAATTGAGAAATGCTTTGGAAAGTCCACGAAATTAATTTGATGACATCTATTTTTCCCAACTGTGAAATTCCGTTATGCAAAAACCAAGGATTTATATGAGTTATCAACAATATCAAAATTTAGGAAATTTTGTGAGAGATTTTAGAAGGAGAACGGTAAATTTAAGCTAACTACCAAATTCATGCCTTGAAAATTCGAAGTTAATTTGAAGACGATTGTAATGGAAATATTCTATCTATCTATCTATGTGCCCCTTAATCCCTCGTGGGACATAGGGCGGAAACAGTTGCCCTCCAGCGGACTCTGTTTTGCGCGACAGCTCTTAGCTCTGACCAGGATCTCCCAGTAGTTGCGGCCTCTGCTAGTAGGGTTCTCCTCCACGTTGTTCTAGGTCTTCCAACTCGACGGGATCCTTGCGGGTTCCAGTCAAGGGCCTGTTTGGATAGATTTTCGTTATCGCGTCGCAAGGTGTGGCCAACCCAATTCCATTTCCTTCGCCTGATTTGGTCGTCTATCCTTTCTTGGCCGGCACGGCGCCAAAGTTCTTCATTTGAAATTCTATCTTGCCAGCGGATTTTTAGGATACGACGTAGGCATCTGTTTATGAAGACTTGTAAGCGCCCTGTGATGAATTGGGTGACTTTCCATGTTTCGCAACCGTATAAAAGAACTGCCTTAACGTTGGAGTTGAACAGCCGCAATTTGGTGTTGGTTGAGATCTCCGTTGATCTCCATATGCGGAACAAGCATGCATATGCGCTTCGTGCTTTATTTATTCTGGAACTGACATCTTCTTCTGCACCGCCATTTTCGGTAATAATACTACCGAGGTAGCAGAATTTATCTACCAGTTCCACGTCACGGTTATTCAGCGCAGTTCGTTCAAGTGTGTTTGCATTTATCCGCATTATGGAAATATTAGCAGCTTATAAATATGTTATTCTGAACATTGACTCGTCGCCGGATATATTTTTCACGTGGACGAGATTACTTATGTAATCAGATATGTCCTGCTTAATGGATCACCTGTAGACCATTTTCTCAAGTTTATTCCAAACACAGGGCATAACTCACAACAAATGACAAATGGTGTTAGTTCAACTTTAACTGAATTCGGAATTGACATTTCATACTGCCGAGGGCAATCTTATAACAGTTATAACTTGCTCCATCAGGCTGCCTTTGAGTTTTGTGTAGTTCGTGGTCTGTTACGCTGTATGTTAGACGTAGAATAATACTTTGTAAATAGGCATCTTGTTCATTAAAAAATTTGACGAATTTTTTTAATATGCCAATTCTCACTTCTTTACTTATATGACCATAGCAGTTTTTCTTGAACCAATCATAATAGGGTTAGTTATTTACACAAAAATCAAAATTCAAATAAATTGATGATAAATTACATACAGTCGTCTCCAGGTTTTGCAGCTGGAATAGATTTACCTTTTCAGGGGGTATAAGCTATACATTTCACCCTCGCCAACTTGATAATTTCCGACTTGCTCTTAAATTTGTTTACTACACCTCTCTTCTTTTTACGAGGCGGGCTAACACCAGGACTATTGCTATCGCTTTTTTCTTCCATATTTTCCAAAAAATTGAAGTTCATAAAAATTATAAAACCGCCAAAACAACCTTTAACTTAACAGAAACGTAAGAATCGATCAAGTGTCGCCAGGCCAAATATCAAGAAAGCCCACATGTCCCGGACTTATGGGGTTTCTCAAATATAAGTCAAATTCGACCGGCTATAAGTTGTTCATTAAAACCTGCGCTTGTGTAATTTCTCTCTGACTAGTGTATTTACCCCTATTAAATGGTTTGCCATACTCAGCTCCATTTTGCCAAAATTGGGACTTGTGGGGTTTTTTAATTAATCTATTCATGTACAACGCCACATTCGCTCAGCACATTCGCTCAAGCAAGTAGGTGAATGTGCAGCTGAATGTAGCCAAGAGGCTTGCTCGTTCACTGCAAGAGTTGTACAATTTCTTTGCAGCGTCTACTATTCGTTGGAAACTCCTTCAAACCCATTTCACCGTCAAAAAGTTTATCAACGACTCGTTGGTCAGCTCGTGCAGACAAATGCAAAAGTTTACATGAATCGTGGAATGAAATCCATAGAGCGTTAGTCTCTATCGAAAATCACACACAACAGAAAAGAATTATTATATGCCAAGCAAGACGTATTCGTTTGAAACTGGAACGTCTTGAAAACGGCCTTGACTGACTGTTCTTTGGCTTTTTTACTGGATCGCATGAACTCTACAAGTAAAAAACTTTAGAGTATGAAATTTGTCGTTACCATTGTCAAAGAACTGTATGACGTACTAATACATTGTATTGGCGAAACACGAGATAACTTCGATTATTTCGAAAACAAGGCCAAAAAACGGTCCTTTGCACAGGAATATGAAGGAGATTTTCGACACGACTGAAAGCATAAGCTACTTCCTGATGGAAAGGGTTGGCTGGTACAACACGGCTTAGTCCGGCCAATAATGCAAATCCGCCGTTGCATGAGATGCAGTACAATGGAGTCGTTCCTGAGTTGTATGCTTTTTGACTAGTGATGAGCAAACGCAAGAACAGGACAAGACTAATCTAGTATTGTTCTTCTCTTGTTCAGTTTGTTTTGTTCTTGTTCTTGCAAGCATAACTAAGTTCTTCTTCTTGGTCTTGCTAAATCTGCAAGACTGCTAGAAGAAGACCATTTTTGCTCATCACTAGTTTGCGCAACAATGCATTATGTACTTATGTACAAATGCTTTCACAATTATCATAATAAAAAGTAAATATACACACATGAATTTATATCATAATTTCTTGAACATCATAATCAATTTTATATTTTTTGTTTTTAAAAGAATGAATTTAGGTGAAAATTTTGCAAGAATCTTGCTAAAGTCTTGCTCTGGGTCTTGTTCTTGCACAGTTAATATTGTTCTTGTTCTTGTAACCATAAGGTAATTTTGTGTTTTTAGACATAGAAAACGCCGCACAATTTAATTTGTGCACTCTTATTGGGACACCCTATATGAGATCTATGGGTTTTTAATAATAGCAAAAGTACCTAAATATAACATTATGTACTTGAACAATTCACGTATATATTTTCAAGGAATTACACAATTTTGAAGCTTTTATTTACATATATCATGTGATTTTGCCCGAAAAAAGGCGAAAATTTATATTTATGTATATTCAAAAACCCCATCTTGGACTAAATCACTGCCTTAAGATTCTCCTAGATCAGCCAATCAATACTTTACACAAAGACAATTTCATCGTTTTTCAAGAGATTACCACCGATACCGATAGAAATTTTCTCGTTTGACGCTTAAGCATGATTGACAGATTTCAGTGGTTGCACCACTTCAGAAAAGCTTAAGTGCTTAGCAGGATTTTCCCCTTATCAATGCCATTCCTCACCCTGCACCGAACGTGGTATGTGTCTGATAAAATTTGTATTTCGTCAAGTATCAAACTGAATCTGACACATTTTGATGTAACGAAAAGGAACATTTGTTGCTTGTCTACTTCGTTCGATTTCACATATCCTGGACGGTCTGCGTGCTGTATGACGTCTACCCCAGGGAAAACGGAATTATGGAAGGATGCATAAAGAATGACAACCCCCATGAACGTTTCAACTCTGGTGGTATAGAATCCAAATGGTGTTCGAACGTAAGGAAGGAAAGTGTTTCCTCTTCTTCGTTTTTTTTTCAACATCCCCTAGTTTTTTGTGTGCTAAGCGAACACATCAACAGTCATGAGAAGTGGACTTCGTGTGACTGACATTTCGTGTAATGTGCCATTTGGGGGTTGCGACATTATCAGGATTCCAAGTGGAAGACAGACAGACAGCCAGACAATGGAGTACTGTAACGCAGTTTTTGTGTCTTCCTCTAGGGATATTAAGAAAATTTTATTCGGTCCATAGGAGGCCCTTTTTATGTGTTCATTATTGCGAACAAATCGCTTTTATAATAGAAATCAAGGATTATTTGAAATTAGGGGGTTTTCCCCTCCTTTCCTAAAAGAATAATAAGGTAATCTCAACTGAAGTGGATGAGAGATTAGAGGTTATCTAAAGGATGTGATTTTTTATGTGTATAATAAACCTGTTAAAGTGATTTGTTATAGAATAATATTTCCTTCAAGCATGAATACCAAATAAGAAACAAATTTCCTGTGACAATTTAATATATGTGACATATTTTTCTCCTCGCTAACATGAACTGGAAACAAATCTCGTTTTTTTTTTCGTCAAAGATGACCATTAAAAATTTTTCTGAAACAATGAAAGTTGCTCTTGATGAGAGGAATTTTGTCGCAAAACTTTTAGCATATTTTTTTCTAAATCTGCAATTAAGGAAAAATTTAAATCCTCGAAACTTTGCTTGTTAAAAATTTCTAATTATACAGAACAGCTGCAAATAAAAGAAAAAGAAAATTCGAGCATAAAAGTTTAGTCTTATTAAATGCCTCCGTTCATATTAATAACAAAACTTAATCCTTGTGCAAAATTAGGTTTTTTAGGTTTTTTTTTTGTAAATTCTTTAATAGGATTTGCATATACACACACGGGTACACAGATTTTTAAACAATTAACTATTGTTATCAAGGCAACCGTCGCCGTCGGGCTGTGCTGCCTTGAAAGAATTGTATCAAGATTTTGTATATTTTAGGCGTGGATCTTAGGCAGAAAGATTACAAATATACACCTCTGGTTTATTAAGCAACGCAAGAGTTTTCCGTATTTTTCACATGTTAATTGATTTTTTTTATACTAGCTGACCCATCAGACCTAGTCTTGCCCAAATTTCAATAAATTTGATTGTGACCGTTTTGTGAATTTGTGTAAGGCTATTGAAAATGTGAAAACGAAGTAAAAAGAATTGGACGAAATCACAGAATCTCAGATGGTGTAATCCCAATGAGTGTCATATTCTAGCAGTTGCAAAAGTTGCTTCTCAATATGTGATACACAATTCACACTTAACAGTTAATTGATGTTGAAATGATGTTGGACCACGAACGTTGACTTATGGCAAACGCAAATAGAAGCACTCGGCTTTGCTTGGATGGATGGATCGGATGACTCTGTTAATGCGACCTAATGCATCTGTGAAAATACTTGTGGGTTACCTGAAACTGCACGAAGCCGAAGCGCATATCCATGCCTGTTCCATATATCAACGAAGATCAACTAACACGAAATTGCGGCTGTTCGACTTCGATTTCTACGGTTGCGAAATATGAAAAGTCACCCAACAAGGCTCCTACAAGTTTTCATCAACAGATGCCTACGACGTATCCTAAAAATCCGGTGGCAAGATAGAATTCCAATGAAAAACTATGGCGCTGTGCCGGCCAAGAGAGGGTAGACGACTTAATCAGGTGAAAGAAATGGAATTGGATTAGGCTTTCCTTGCGGTACGAAAACGAGAATATAGCCAAATAGGCCCTTGACTTGAATCCGTAAGGATTCCGTCGAGCCGAAAGACCTAGAACAACGTGAAAGAGAACCCTATTAGCAGAGGCCGCAACAACTGGGAGAACCTGGGGGGCAATTCTGGTTCGGTGCAGTGAAAACGTGAAAACACTTTACACGTTTACACCTTTGTTTGCGATTCTTATACCGTGCAAACCACTGTCAAAAACTTTGCACGTATAGAATATTTTTACACCGAGAAATTTAGAGTGAAGTCGTGAAAAGTTTACACTTTAGATATGTACCTACTAGATTTGATAAACTGTCACTTGCTAGTATAAAAATTCAATTCAGCCTTTATTCAGCATTAAGTTTACACGAATGCAACGAGAATCGCTTTTTCAGGTTCAGTGCAGTGATAAAGTGAAAAAAGGTGTGTAAAACGTCAAGTGTAAACTTTTTTTCACGTTTTCACTGCACCGAACCAGAATTGACTCCCTGATCGGAGCT
The DNA here is from genome assembly GCA_949987705.1 of Thereva unica. Taxonomy (NCBI): domain Eukaryota; kingdom Metazoa; phylum Arthropoda; class Insecta; order Diptera; family Therevidae; genus Thereva; species Thereva unica. The sequence goes on along the minus strand of OX465283.1, from coordinate 80,491,949 downwards.
GAGAGCTGTCGCACAAAACAGAGTCCGCTGGAATGTAACTGTTTCCGCCCTATGTCCCATCAAGGATTAAAGAGGAATAAGAAAGTAAAGTTATATACCTGAAAATCCTTTTCCTTGCTTCGGTCGTTGAAATTTCTTTGACTCCAATGTATGATTCCAATTATTATATCTTGGCATTTCGGAGTAGGTAGCAGCGTTCGGGCGAAGTCATCAGCATGGTGGTGGTCGAGCAGCTTATAATGGATCTGCTTCTTCATCAGGTATTTCCGCTGATATCACAGTTATGTCAATTTCATTCTGTCTTATCTTCTCAATCAGCCAAATGTGAATATGTGCGTGTGGAAACTCGCGGTGACGTCATGGCGACCGATGGGTGAAATAATTCTTGTCAGATTTCTATCCAATGAAGATTGATAATAATAATAATAAATATAATTTATTCATTGTACAAAAGAACATAATTCTTAAAGGTCGTACAAATAAAATGCGAGTTGGAAAGTATTTGACAAAAATAAAATTAAAATTAAAATAAAATAAAATAAATGATTAAAATAAAATAAAATAAATGAAAATAAAATAAAATAAATGAAAATAAAATAAAATAAATGAAAATAAAATAAAATAAATGAAAATAAAATAAAATAAATGAAAATAAAATAAAATAAATGAAAATAAAATAAAATAAATGAAAATAAAATAAAATAAATGAAAATAAAATAAAATAAATGAAAATAAAATAAAATAAATGAAAATAAAATAAAATAAATGAAAATAAAATAAAATAAATGAAAATAAAATAAAATAAATGAAAATAAAATAAAATAAATGAAAATAAAATAAAATAAATGAAAATAAAATAAAATAAATGAAAATAAAATAAAATAAATGAAAATAAAATAAAATAAATGAAATTGTACGTGAAGATACAAATCTTGAGAACATACGAGATGGCAGCTTAAGCGTATTCATGACTATGTAGCTGATTTCCGATGGTGAATATATTTTTAAGAACGGAGTTTTGTCTGGTTAATTTATCTTCTTGATCATGGAATTCTAACGGCCTTCACCTTGGCAAAATATGATGGGATATTGCAACGCATCTAATGATCGGATATTGCTTTCGTACACATTTTGCAGCTGATCGTTCCGCCGATGTAGAACGACATCGAACGACGACAACAAGGGCATTAAAACGTCTTGCGTTTCCCCTGCAGGGGTCTTGTCGGCTCTGATTATAATTTTGTAATTAACAGATGGGGGTCAATGTGCTGACAATAAGTCCTAGGGTGTTCACATGTGCAGGGTGTGAAGACCACAAAAACTAGGGAATGCCTTCAGCAAAACACAATCACAGCTCTGTCAGCAAAGTCCTATCCACCACGTCCCCGGCGTGACCATAACAGATAAAATAGCTCAGGTAAGGGCTCAAAGCTCGTTAACTGAAGACTTCCTCGTCATATCAAACCGGTAGATAGATGGTCAAGCACCGATGTTATTCAACTTAGCCCTAGAAGCTGTTATCAGAAGAACATCATTAGACAGGAATGGAGCATTAATTAACAAGTCGGCGCAGATATTGGGTTACGCTGATGAAAAGTTTGCGAAAATCACTTGCCAACAGAATACTAGCACCACCAAACCGGTTTTGATTGTTTCGTAGACTTTACATCGTTCGGTCTATGTAATACCTCCAAAGAGACAATGTAATGTGCAAGGTGAAGAATCACAATTCCACCGAAAATAGACAATTGATTCATTTCGTTATTATGTACTATAATTTCATTTTCATTTAGGCTGGAATGCGTTTTTCCATATTCCACCACACCTCCACTAATCTGGACCAAAACTATCATTTCTTTTAATCTGGAACCAGCTATTCTTATGCAGAAATTTTCATTTAAATCGGTTGAGCGGTTTCGAGATTAGCGGTACGAACCTCGTTTAAAATGAAAAACCATTCGATTGAGTTAATAGGCACTACGGCAACCTAGACTTATAAAATTGATACAAGCTCTATTCAACAATTCCAAATGCACAAGTCAAGTCATCATGGCAAATTATCCAACAGCTTTTAGGTGAGCTCATGAGTACGGCAAGGACACGTACTTTCGTCATTACTCTTTCTTAGTAGGACATCTCTGCTACCCTCTAGATAGTAGAACAAATTATGTACAACGGAAATTGCTAAACCGCTATTAGGGATCCCGACTACGCGGATGACTGACTGAGAGCAGTCGCACAAAACAGAGTCGTTGTAGGGTAACTGTTTTGCGCCCTATGTCCCATGAGTTATTAAAGGAGCAAAAAGAAGAAGAGGTTATAGGTTTCCTATTATATTCAATAGTTTCTTAAGTAATTTTGGGGAGGATGAAAACATGGAATCTTAAATAAAAACCGAATTTAAGCATCCATTTTTAAACAAAAATTATGTTTTGATTTAAATATTTGAACACCAGTAATCTGCAGCTAAAGGCTTCGTTGTCATGAATGAAGCGTATGAAAATCACCAATTATACATTGATATGCTAAAACCAAAAAAAAAAAAAAAATTGAAAGATGCACACATGTTATAAAATATGAAAGAAGGCAACCGTACTATCAATTTATTACTAGCTGGAATTTCGTATTTCTTGCTTTTGATTCATTAAATGCTTTCTAAAGGAATTCTGAAATTCGTAAAATGGCCCTTTGTTAAGACGAGATGTATTTTTAAGGAAGAGATGATATTATTAACAACATTCCATTTGACAATAAATAGTCGAATTACGTATTTGATTTAATGGTTCAACTCATTGTTAAGGTACTAGCAGGATAAAAATGCATTCGTAAAGTTCCACGAAGGGTGTAAACATATTGACAAGGTTCAAGGGCGAGTGCTTATATTGTTCGTCGACTTAATAAATGTAAAATAACAGAATTAACACTCAAACCGCTTATATAAAGTAGGGGACGTAGTGAACTGAGCAGTTTTTTCGATCGTAAGATCTCAGAGAGGGTGCGGTGCGCAAACCGGCAGGGCGAAATAAGGATTCGCGAGGGAAATGCAATGAAACTTTAAAAAGGGCCCAGGATTTTTGAAAAGAATATCATGAGAGTGGTATAGTTTCTAGTTTGATTAATAATAATTGATGAGTGTTTAAAAAAGTTAACAGAAAAACAAACTTTCTACTTGGGACCTGTGATTCAACATTTTCTTTTCCCCGTATATGGGGCGGTTTGATGTGTTGCGCAACTGTTCGATGAAAATCAAATGCGTTTGAAAATTTTTGTGCAACGAACAGCGTTGCGCAAGTTCTTTTCTCGTGTATGGTGATGTTGATTTTAATTGCCAAATATTGTGATCAAATTAAATGAGAAAATGGTAGGGAATTCATTGCCTCACTTTCTGCAAAGCTTGCAATTATAACCGCCAAAACCGCAGTTTCAGACAGGTTTTCTCCACGAAAACATAAACGGAACTGAAGTTTGTGCCACTGGCAAACACAAATTTGCGCAAATTGGTCGCTCGTGTAATTTTTTTCTTTTTGCTCAGATTTTATTTAAACTTGGTATAAATACTGTACAACATAAGTAACGGAAGACGTGTTACAGGAATGAAATAGGGTTCTAAGTTTGTAAACTCGAAGTCTATACATATAGAGGGTGCAGCGGAAGTCCGGGTACGATCCGATATTTCCTGTAGAGTAATTTTGGGTGCAAAAAGTTTCGAACAAAAGTTGCTCAACTTGGAGGGTGCACACAAAACTTGCCATTTCGCAGGAGGTAGGAGTGAATTGAAAATTTCAAATGGTCAACCGCATTTTTTGGCGGATTCTGTTTCTCTGAAGAAAAATGAGAAACTTGGTCGCAATTTTTTTTTATCTGAAGCTTCCCTGCACCTCCAAAACTCATCGAAAATCAAAATTATCCCGATAAAACGAAGCTTCATACAAAAAAATCTTCCGACAGATCCATGAGAAAAGTAGAGATTGCCCATATTCACTCCACCTCCTCACCCTCCTGCAGCGGTGAGGGTGAATAATGGTAACCCAATGGTGCACATTATCTGACTATGTATCATCTTATATTAATAAATTAAAGTGTCATCTTGTGCATACCGTCGCGCGTTGGAGCCAAACTAAATAGTCTAAGCTCCCATGACAAAAAAGGTACCTCATCGAACACCTCAAGAGTATAAAGTGAGAGTGGCTGAAAAACATGTAAAAAAACATGTTACGCCCGCCAGACTAGTAAAAATATGTTGTTATTTTTTATGAATTTTTGAATTTAGCTAAAAAATAATGATCGTTTTTTTCGAACACACCTGCTTGAATTCGAAATTTTAATTATTTTTAATTAATTATTTAGTACGATTTTCACTACTTTTTACGTTCACCTGATGTATCTGCTAATGCACATCATAGAAAATTATTAATGCCACTATTTGAAACCGATAGCCTTAAATTTTGCACATATGTATGGGTGGTTTGCTTGAAAATACAATGTGACCAATTTGTAAAAAAACTAATTGGGATGTGGGTTTGACCCCTTCGGTCCACACGATTAACTTCCCAGTACGATGAACGAAGACGGAATAAACTGACTTCTTACAAAATAGTTATATGTTTAACACTAGTGGGAAATTGACTAGTGTCTGAACTGGTGGCAAAGCAATCCTGAGAGGAGCTAGTTCAAATAACTATAATTGTTGTAAATCCACAAGATTTTTTTAGAGAATTTGTTTTTCCTGAACGTTAGCAAACAAACATTTCCTCCGTATTTCGTTCGCTACACTAAAGCGGATGTTCGAATTCGTATTGAGCTTGTTGAAGCGCCGGCGCCGTTGATAAACTGGGAAGCGAATGACTTAATTTGGAAATTCCAAAGCTTTCCGGATATATTAGCAAATCTAATCAATGTAAAGTACTTGTCATACTTGACCAAAAAATAACAAATTTTGCGGTAGCTACTGGAAATCCCGGGGTGAACCGCAATTTCTTGAAACTGTAGGACGTAGAAAACAATTCCCAGTCAAAAAGTGCCGATCCAAGGATTGAAAAATTCGTACTGTTTGTAAAGGTTAATGAAATTTTTGCAGGATTTTTAAAAGTTGTTGGATTTTGACAAGTTAAGTTTTGTTGGAAGGCTATCGCTGTGCAGAACCCAAAGAAGACCGCTACGTTTAGAACAGCTCTCATTTGATCGATTTTATTAGATATTAGCAAAATTTATCTACTTAAGGTCTTTCTGACACTGAGCCGAAGTTTTTCCATTTGAACAACAAAAGGCCCGACAGAATGTTATGAAATTTTTTTCAGGTTTTTTTTTTTTTCGTTAATATTTTTCTCTCGGCACCTCAAAGAAGTTTTTGGATCTCGCGGTTTCGGTGCTCTTGGGACCTAGAAAAATGAAAATACGTTGAAAATTTTGATTTCGATTTTCGGACCGATTACAATAATTTCCCTATACTGGGAAGTTAATAAAGATATGGTTTCAAGATGGCGGCCGATTTTTGTATTTGTGTTCCCCACACCCCCGACATGAGTATAAACTGGAAGGGTTTGACAGGTAGAATACACTCACGGTATACAGAAACAAGGTAATATAAAAGACTCTATACCGTATATCGGTGATTCCCAAAGTGGGTTCGAAAGTGCGAAAAATTTTTAGGGTTCCGTGTCACCAACGCCGAAGCGCAAATACATTCGCCGACTCATTGGCGCTGCGCCAGCCGTTTAACGCGTTCTTGCTAATCAAAAAGTGCGAGCGGCCCTTCTTCCTTGAAATTTGGTCTACGTCACGCGGCGTAATATTTTGGACGCCATTCCATATTCCCATGTCGAGGGGGTTGTGAATAAAATGGTAATCCGCCCTCTTGAGGTGGCCGCCATGGGCCAAACGATATATTGAGTATACTATATTGCTTATGGTGTTCTACTTATCATACCCTTTCATTTGATTCCCATGTCGAAGGGATTGGGAAGAATATTTCAGAATATTTTCTTGAGACGGCCACCATGGATCTAACGGTATAATGAGTATACCATATTGCATTGTCATCGGAGTTGAAGTTGTGTGCGAGCTAATAAAAACGTTTTAAAATGTATACATTTATCTATCTATATCTATATCTTTATTTTATTTTTCATCGTTGGGTTCCGCCAAATTTTATACATTGCAGAAAGATTCCGTACGAAATAAAGTTTGGGAAATACTGCCGTATATGGTATTTTAGTGCTGACGTCACGTGGGGCCCGCTTACCATATAAATTCGAAGCTGTTGTTGTTGTTTGTGCATTAGGGCTAACTTCACTAGGCGCCCATTTTTATACGGTATTCGAAGCTGTCGTCTCTCTTACATTACCTTCTGTTTCTGTATACCGTGGAATACACTTAGTTGTGAGGCATCATTCTAAATTAAAAATAGTGGCCAACACAAAAAAGTGGTACACCTGTAATAGAATAAAAAGTAGAAAATACAATTTATGTAATATATTTTATCAAATCAATATAAATAAATATATGAATTCATTTACCTGCTTAACCATTTCTATATATTTTAAGACAATCGTTTTCAGGATTAAACTCCAGTTGCGCGTCGGAGCTGATATACAATATAGTATGTATGTACTCAAAATCAATTTTTGCAGATTTGCTCTTTTCTTCATTGTATCTTTTTCTTACCGCGGACGGTGCACACATGATCTTTTTCTTTTTAAAGGCGCTGCAACGCACGCGTGACTTTGCTAGTAAAAATATATTTCATAATTAAATAGAATAAGTTTAATCTCGAAGAAGATTTATTATATGCAGATTTATTTATATGCATCTGTAATGAAAAACTTTCCAAAAAAGTGCCGGCGACAGGGAAGAAAATTTGGGTCAACCGTACGTGAATATTTAGTCTTTGCTGTATATAGAAAGGGAAATAGCGAAAAACTTGCAAATTTAATTAACAAATTAAATTAACAAAATTTTATGTTATATTTAGCTGCTTCCTCAGACTTTCAAATACATTATACTGCAGAGTTGATAAAGGCTCCATGAGGAGATTGAATGAACTCTATTATTACGAGTCCTCATTTCTGCATCTTTTATTAAAATACTTCGATAATTCCAAAATTTATCAATTATACTAAAAAGTTAGTTGATCTCCAACAGGATTACCGAAATTAATTCCTTTCGATTCTAACCAGCTGGACGGCTCCCCGCACCTAGAAAAGCTCTCTTGCTACAACAATGGTGCAGAGATATACTTTTGTTGGTGACATTGTTTAGTTTGAGAATACTTATAAATGCACTGAACGCTTTACCAAAATGTCCAGAATCTGGGGTGACCTCTGATTAATTGTTTGCAATACAATAGACAATACCAGTACAAATAAGTAATTCTAAGCAAGAGAAGCACTCACCACAAAAGGTAGCTCACTCATCAAGCAAAATTTACGGTAGGACCTGCACCGTAAATGTCGACCTAGTACTTGTTATTTATGTTATACGCAATGCGCTATCACGGTACCAGTTGGTCCAGGGATTTGAAATTAAAAGTCAAACCGTAGTGAAATGAAATGTCTAGCAATTCGAAGAAATGACAATTTAAAATATGTCATATGCCAAAAAAATTGCAAAATTAATTGCATACTTTTTATATGAAAATTTTTGGAAAACGTCAACAGCTTGTGCGTACGCGATATGAATAAATTAAAAGCGGTAACAAAGCATGCCAAATTCTACCTTACTTTTGCCCCAGCCATCCTTAAACACGACCCATAATATCCTCTGATGCCTTTCCTGTCGTCTATGAAAATTCTATATGAATCCTGGATGGCTCCGAATCCAGTTATGGTAATTAGACCCTGGTCCTTTGGATGAGTGGAGATGAAAAAGAAAACATTTTCCCGTAATTAGGCAAATCTGTTGCCATTCTACTGCCGGGTGGAAGGAGCAGGACTAAATTCATCAGGATTCCCTGAGCGTGTACTGCGATGCCGACTCTTCGGGGAATATGGATTTACGTTGGCTTTTTCCTTTAATTTGTGGGTTAAATTTCTCTGCTTAGAAGGATTATTGGCACATGGTGCTATTTCAGACTAATGAGTCGTTTGTTAATGCCTTACGGATCAGAGTCGTTATTTTATTATCATGCCCTGTTCGAAATTTAAAACTTTACTATAAAAATTTAAATTAATTTTAAACTTTAATAAAACTAAAACATTATTCACACTGTACCCAACCATGACTGGGACATGACGGTCCTCTGTCTGGCAATCATTTCTGTTATTGCTCGTTACTACAGGCCGGATTCAATGATACCTGACCACTATGGATGTGGAGGTGTGGCAGAAGGGCCATTGTCTAACAATATCCTAGAAAGGCTTTCAGCCAGCAGCCAACATGTGAGCATAGGAAACTGGTGGATAATTAATTAATGTAAACTACTACAGCAAACAGAGCACACAGCAATGATGTTGCCACACACGTAATTATGAAATTAAATTTGAAAATATGTAATGTTATCAAATATTTGCTCGTATGCCAATGTTTGCTCTCTAACAAATTATTGTTGTCCTCGCACTTAGTTTGAATGCAGTTAGCAACATCCATGCACCGAATCTTGTATTTATAGTTGGATAGAATGGGCTTAGCAGATAATATGTGCGCTTCCGTATGTGTGCCTGTGCATATTTTATAAGGATTTATTTACGAAGAAATATTTGGATTCGAAACGTGGCAATTGCTTCATTAAATTGAGTTCATACAGAAACATTTTCCTCGAATTAAAGTTACCATGTTTGATAACAAGGGCTGTGCAGTAGGTGCTGGAGATTGGTCTATTTTTAGAATATTGCATATTCTAATTCGATTCATTGAGTTTAATTACTCCTTTGACGTTAAAGTCAAATCCTTTCTGCTCGATTCCATTCATGCAAGCTAATGTTGGAGTTTCTTAACATCTAGTACGAAGGAATGCTTTTGAATGCTGAGGTAGTTTTGTTGAAACACCTTCAAATTGTGAATATCCTGTTCACAGTGCATACGTCAAGAAATTATTGTTTTTGTAATCCGAGGGTCTTCTAAGTCCTGAAATTACAATAAAAAAATAGAGTGGACCTCAAATCGTGCTTGCTTTAAAATAAAAAGTATTAGTCCAGTAAATAGGTCGAAAAAAAGGCCTTCGTAATGCGAAAAATACCGCACGCGATTTTTTTTACCAAATGTTTTTACATATTTTTATGAGCTTAAATTCACAATGGCGTCATCCCCACCCTTATACTTCAGTTACAATGAAGGGAAACGCGTTTAATTCTATATCTCAGAAACTATGCGTTTTACGACAAAATGTATAGAATCTTTTTAGTAGATAAATAAGTGATTTAACTTTTTTGTTCAGAATTTTTCTTTGTAAAGTCAATATGTTCGGAGTTATACTGCTTCAAACTTTACACATTACTTTCTTTGCACTATATTTCGTTAACGGTTAGCCCGCCATAAAAAAGTCCTTCCTAAGACTTATAGAACACACGATTATGTATAATTTTTGCTTGTATCATTTTTCAATAGAGGTAGAGCTAATATTTCACGAGTTATAGCGCTTTAAATGTCGGAAAATGTAAATTCAAAAAAAAAAATTTCGTAATATCTTTTTCTTTCCCCGTTTCATTTCAAAACTGATTACATCGTGTGTAAAGCTCATCATTGCCCACATTTGTTGCCTTTACTTTTTTCTATATAGTTGATATTTATGGATTTATTACACCTCAAAAGTTTATTAAAAAGGTTTTTTGCAAATATCTAGTCAACTATTTATTTACGATGACAAGTTATACCAACAAATTTGTTTGTTATAAAATTCTGTTGAAATTTTATTTTAAACAGTTTTTTCTAACATTTATACTTTAGCCGCAATTCAGCGCCGATTGTTTCGTATAGATACACATTAATGTTTACGCTTTGGGTAGTTTCCAACGGCAGTCTCGTGCGTACTTTTTAAATTCTGATAAAGGAGTTCGAAGGTAAGCATAAAAAATGGCTAAAAATTAGTACACCCGAACGGATAGAAGTATTTTTAAAGGCAGCGAACAATTTGTTTTATTGTCCCGAAATTGATAAAAAGCACGTATTAATGAGTCGATAAAGGCTCTAGCTTTTGATCTAGCAAAGTAAGAGGATCTTTTTTTCTGTTCTTTCTAAATCCATTCTGATTGGATTAATCTTGTAAAGAAATATAACCTTTTCGTTGAGAAATTGCTAGAATAAGCTATTTAACCGACTTTCTGAAAAGATTTATTAACTTCCCAGTATAGGGAAATTATTGTAATCAGTCCGAAAATCGAAATCGAAATTTTCAACGTATTTTCATTTTTAAAGGTCCCAATAGTGTGTTAAGCAAACATTTGAGAAGAAGTATGTGTGTGTGTGTGTACGTACATATGTATGTATGTGGTCATTTTTTCCTGCACGATATCGCGCGAACCAAAAAAGATAAAGACTTCTTTGAGGTGTCGTACGAAGGGTATTAACAGAAATATGATCTGAAAAGATTTTTATAATATTCGGTCGATCCGTTTTTTGGCCTAAATGAAATAAGTGATTTTCGTACCTACACGATATCGCGGTACCGTCACCTCACCCGACACTTTAGGAGTCGCGAATTAGATTGGGAGCTGATAAAACGATTGTTGTAACTGAAACAACACACTAACGCCTATGACGAATATGTCTCTAAATTAACGCCTATGACGAATATGTCTCTAAATTATTGTCGATCTACAACCGAATGCCCCATCTTGAGCAAACGTTGTATCACCTTTGGAGTGCCTGAAACTATCTTCTCCGACTATGGCCGACAATTAAGTTCTGTTTGGAACCCCTGTATAGTACTGACACTCCCACATTTAATTGCTTATCACCCTAACAGTATGAGGAAACCTTAGACTAAAATTCAGGAGTTAGTTAGATTGCGGAGCTGGAAATATACGCATAAAAATATACTTAGTCTTTTATTTTATTTCCCTTTTTTCATCTCCCGCTAGTTATTTTGACAAATGAACAAATTAATCGCGCTAACCAGCCGAAAAAGTGTGTGACGGCGGCAGTATCACTCTACCAGGAGAACATGGAACAAGCTCGAACCTATGCCGGGCTTTTGTACCCTATTCTTAACCTGTTAAGCTGGCAGGATGCCTTATTAGGGCTACTCTACGAGGTCAGAAATGTCTCAGCTTCAATTGTATAGTCTATTGGATACAAAGGTTAAGAATTTTTTATTGGCACTCTAAAGCCAAAGACAATACTTTTATGTTACTATAGCAAATCGGAATTGGTTACTACTGGCGTTGATTTACATTATTTAACTTATAGGAAAGGGAATGTCCTCGACAATTATTCCTCCCCTCTCCCAAACTTATTTAACATAACCTTATATTAATTAGATTTGACTTTAAGAAATTAATACGTCATAATGTGTCTAATAAGTTTTCATACAATTGTTAACAGAACAGCATTTATATGGAACCCTCTAGTAACCCCTTTCACTATAGTAGCTGCTCCTTGCTGAGTGTTTTCACCTCTCTTGACAAATTACAGTAATCCAGTTTAACATCGAGCTTTGTGCATGTGGTTGCTAACGATTTTAATTTACTAAAGAGATTAATTTGTCAATTTTGAACAACGGTTTTGTTTCTACAATGTGTTATTACTGGTTAAGGCTGGTCGTCCACTGGAAGCGTATTCAAGCGGCTATGCGCTTCGGCTACATGAGCGGCTACACGCGGCTATGCGCGACAGATCCAACATAAAGGATTTCATACAAACACCGTCCACTGCAAGCGACTTCGAGCGGGCGGCTATAGGCGTATTCAAGCGTGCCGCGCGAATCCAAATTATTTTGGATCGGTCGCGCGTAGCCGCTCGAACCAGGAAATAATTTTCTCCAAAGCTTTCTATATTTAAAATAAAATAAATCTACCCCGCGATTTATTGACGCTATAATTAAGAGAAAAATCGTAGGAATTCAATGAATGTGTTTTGGATAAATTGGTCGAGGGAAAAAGGTGGAAAAAGGTTAATAATAGTAGCGGAAACAAGTTTTTTCACTTTTTAGGTACGAAAAAATTGTTGTTTTAGAAAACAAAAAATACTACATAATAGTGCTTTAAAAAGACGAAAAATATGAGTTTTGCACCATTAAAGTCGGTCAACAACTTTTTGCAGAAAAATTCAAAAACCGTTAAAAATGACCATTTTTTTGACATTTAATTATAGTGAGTGTAATTATCGTAGAACCTAGTGTTCAAGGATTAAATTGTATCTGCCTACAGTAAAAATTTCATGAAAAAATAATGGTAACTTTTCGAGTTTCGGTTTTCAAACGAGCTTTTAAGTTGTTAAATCAAACCTATCATACATTTCATGAAAATGGAGTTGTGGAGCAAATCCTTGCGAATAAATTAGGCCTACAAAAAAAATTCTAGGACCACTGTGAACCCTGTTCAATCTTTTTTCGTGAAACAGGTGTTTTTCATTTTTCAAATTTACTCGAAAAGTTACCATTATTTTTTCATGAAATTTTTACTGTAGGTAGGCACCATCAGAAGCCACAATTAATCCTTGACACAAGGTTCTACGATAATAACACTCCCTATAATTATCAAATATCTCTCCTGGAATAAAAATTATTATGTCAAATTCACTTCAAACTGAGCAGCATGAAAAGCTTGCAGTGGACGACCCCTGTAGCGTGTAGCCGCGTATCTCAAAGCCGCTTGTAGCCGCCTGTAACCGCTCATAAAGCCGAAGCTCGTAGCCGCTCGAATACGCTTCCAGTGGACGACCAGCCTAAATTTTTCATCATTGATCATTATTCACATTCTCACATATGTAGTTGTTTCCGCAAGTTTTCCAATCTATTCTTCATTCGGAATTTTTAACCAGACCCAAAGATTTTCAATATTTCATCGCGATGTTTTGTGCCATGCCACCCACACATTCTTATTCAAAGGTAAGAGGCTTCAATTAAAAGCTTCATGTACTTCTATTAGTTGGTTCAATTTAATGCTATTGAATGCCGGAAATATGAAAATGATTTGATTTGTAAATCTCATCTCCACATTCGATTCCAAGCATGTTTAAGTGTTTTCGTCAGATTAGAAATTCAAAATACATACAAGCACATACGTAACTATAAAAGTGGAGTGGGGGTGAGTCGTGAGATCAGCCATAAGCTCTCTTGAGAAGACGGAATATGAAATGCAATTGGGATTTCCACTTTTCATCCTCTGTGGAGTCCCAGTATCACACAATCCTACGAGGGTGAAGTATTCAACCACATAGTACATATAAACTCCTGGATTTGAAGATCGAGGATTACGGTTGGAGGTGATTTGCTGTTGTAAAATTTAATCAGACTGAAAAATTTTTTCATCTTGGGATTGTTAAAAAAAATTATAAAATTCAAGATTTTCTGGATTAAATTAAAAGTTATGGTGTTGATGGATTATAAAACCTTCAAGAAAGAACTTGGTTTAATATCCTAGGTATTTTGATATTATGGAAAAAAGTAACTGCATAAATAAATCTTATAATAACAATATTAGTTACTCAGCCAAATTAAGCTTTTATTGGAGAAATCTCTCTGCACAGGTCCCTTTACACTCAAACACCTCAGGCGACATTTATTCATAAACCCTATAAAGTTTTTCACGTAAATTATTTTGTTCGCATTTGCTTGAAATACTATAATACCCACTAATACATTGTCGCTGTTTGAAAGATTAGCTGACTTTTAGGGTTCTCTATACTGTAGACTAGAGACCACAATAAAATTATGTAGATTTTTATCTTTAAGAGAGTAATGCACATTTCCTACATTTTCGGAAATATAAACGAATTTAGATAAAACTGCTGGTGTCCATACTAAAAAGTTTTAAAGTGATTTTTCTGATCAATGATAATTTGTGTTCTACCCAGGATTTTCATTGGTAAACAAAGACGAATAAGCAGTGGCGGATCTAGAAATTCATTTTGGGGGGGGGGGGGCATCCTCATCCATTGGCGAATTTTTTAAGCTTTTGACGAAGGGTTGTAGAGCTTCACAAATATAAATAAAAACACAAAGATTTTGTTTTTAGTTATTGAAATAACTTAACTTAACTTTTATTTATTTAAATAATAAAATTAAGTCTTCTTGCTTTTTGTTTAGCAAATCTTTCGATAATATTATCAATATTCATATGGATATCATGGTGATTTTTTAGCAGGGCTAGACCCGTAAGCCTGTCTTCACCCATGCAGGTCCTCAGCCATGTTTTAATACGACGTAATGTTGAAAAGGACCGTTCAGCTGTCGCAACACTTGATGGAAGCGTAAGCAATATCTGTATCATTGTGCTGATGATAGGATACTGATCCTTGTTACAATAACTGAATGTCGCAACAGCAGTTTCGGGTAAGGAACTTCCCTTTTCCTTCTCTCGGTTCCATTTTTGTCTCCAGGCTTCATACTCCTTTTTCATTTTAAAGGATACAGCTCCCCTTACATCTTCAAGGAAATCCTTATATTGGATTGCCAATGACAATGCTTTATTGACATCTTCGCTGCTATCAGTTATACGGCTCGGAATGAATATGGCCAGATTAAAAGAATTTAAGGTATCTTTAGGTAAACGTTCTTTCAAATCTGCAATAACGTAGTCTAAGACCGGGATATAAACTGACCTCAAGTAGTACTCTTCCACGTTATCTGCCGGTGGATTAGATCGATGTCCTTGTCGGGCTTTTGAGGAATTGCGTGGAGTGGTAATTTGAATACCTCTTTCTTCTGTAATCATTTTCGTCTCGACGAATAGGTTTTTAAAGCATTCAGATGCTTTTTCTCGATGTGACTGTAGAATAGCCAACACATCTTTAAGAGCATCATTTGTACAAACCAAATCTAACGACTCAGACTGCAGAAGAGTACTTAGTTGTTGTGTAGTTCCCAGGACATCGCATAGAACAATTACTGAAACCAAGAAGTCGCTGTTTTCAAGGACACTGCGAAGACAAAAAGCTTCCGATGATGTTGACTTGCCAATTCTCGATTTTGTCAAGTGCGTTCATGATTCCTGGCAAATTTGTACGAAATTGCAAAACGCCATCGTGTCTTTCCGCCCATCTAGTTTCGCAAAGCCCTCTGAAAGCTATACCGAGTTCTTGTTGAAATAAGTGAGCCCGTTTGGTTGAAGCATTAGCGAACTGAATCACTTTTTTAATTGTTCCCATAGCATTTATGCAGGACGCCACACTGCAAGTCTTTGCAAGAGAATTATTCAAAGAATGGTTGTAGCATGGGCATCTTTTGGCATTTGTTGCTTCAAGCTGGATTGTTGCAACAGCTCCCAGATTCTTTTGGTTTCCAGAAATCATTACGCTGCAGTTGTCCGTTCCGATCCCGACACATTTTGAGGTATCCAAAGTAAAAGACTTGACAATATGCAGCACTATATGACCTAGAGCCTGGCCAGAAAGTCGTTTCTCTCCGTGCTCAGCAACGTCCTCCTTGCGAATAGATTCGTAACAATCGACAAAAGATAAGTAATCTTTTCTGATTTGGCCCTCGTAAAAATACCGTAAAGAAAGGCTAAGTTGTTGATATTTGTTAAACGTTGTAACTTATTTAAATTATTTAAAACTACCATAAAACCCGCGTGCCTTGCAACGCCTTTAAATAAAAACTGTTTATTATGTGCAATGTTTTCCTTAAAAAAAAAAAAAAAAAAGTCAGCTGCTATTATCCCTAAAAAGGATTTATTATAGTGCATTTTTTTAATAAATATGGTAAACAAATAGCTGGGTATATCATCTCTGCTCAACAAATCTGCAAGTTTTGAAGCAGAGATTGGCATGTATATGTCATCAAGGGAAGTGACATTTTAGGGTATGACGAACGTTCGTTAAGTTTGTTCGCCTATTTACGTGGGTGTAAGAAATTATGAAGCAATCACAAATGAATATTAAGTAAATTAAATTTCGAGTCATTCATTTCTACGTGATTATAGGGATGCAATGTCAAAATTTCAGCCCTTCAGCTTCAGAGGTTTGGGTTAACCACATTATATCCCCTTAGGGGATGAATTTCAAAAAATCGCTCCTAAGTGGATGTCCACGTCATTATAGGGATGCACTGTCAAAATTTCAGCCCTATAGCTCCAGGGGTTTGGGTAAACCCCATTTCACCCCCTTAGGGGATGAATTTCGAAAAATCGCTTTATAGTGGATGTCCATGAAATTGTAGGGATGCACTGTCAAAAATTTCAGCATTATAAATTTAGCGGTTTGGATAAGCCCCATTTCAACCCCTTAGGGGATGAATTTTGAAAAATCGCTTTTTAGTGGATGTCCACGCCATTATAGGGATCTATCTATGTGCCCCTTAATCCCTCGTGGGACATAGGGCGGAAACAGTTGCCCTCCAGCGGACTCTGTTTTGCGCGACAGCTCTTAGCTCTGACCAGGATCTCCCAGTAGTTGCGGCCTCTGCTAGTAGGGTTCTCCTCCACGTTGTTCTAGGTCTTCCAACTCGACGGGATCCTTGCGGGTTCCAGTCAAGGGCCTGTTTGGCTAGATTTTCGTTTTCGCGTCGCAAGGTGTGGCCAACCCAATTCCATTTCCTTCGCCTGATTTGGTCGTCTATCCATTCTTGGCCGGCACGGCGCCATAGCTCTTCATTTGAAATTCTATCTTGCCAGCGGATTTTTAGGATACGACTTAGGCATCTGTTTATGAAGACTTGTAGGCGCCCTGTGATGAATTGGGTGACTTTCCATGTTTCGCAACCGTATAAAAGAACTGCCTTAACGTTGGAGTTGAACAGCCGCAATTTGGTGTTGGTTGAGATCTCCGTTGATCTCCATATGCGGAACAAGCTTGCATATGCGCTTCGTGCTTTATTTATTCTGGAACTGGCATCTTCTTCTGCACCGCCATTTTCGGTAATAATACTACCGAGGTAGCAGAATTTATCTACCAGTTCCACGTCACGGTTATTCAGCGCAGTTCGTTCAAGTGTGTTTGCATTTATCCGCATTTCTTTGGTTTTATTCGGATTCAGCCTTAAGCCTGCTAGACTACTTTCTGTTGCCAAATTGTTTAACATGTTTTTTAGCTCCTGATGTCTGTGGGCCAGCAAACAGATATCATCTGCGTAGTCGAGGTCCTTAAGGCGATCTAGCAAACCCCACTGTATGCCGCCTGTTCTACTATCTAGAGCGCCAACAAGAATGTCATTTATTACTATAAGAAATAGTAATGGGGATAGTAAGCATCCTTGTCGTACTCCTGAACTCACCTCAAAGCTGTCGGATAATTTTCCGTTATGGAGAACTCTGCATTTGGAATTGTTGTATAGGGCTTTTATCAATTCTATTATCTTATCCGGCAGTCCACGTCGCCGTAATGCCTGCCATATAAAGCTCCTATTAACCGAGTCGAACGCTTTCTCATAATCTACGAAAGCAAGGTAAAGGGGGGATCGGAATTCAGTAGACTGTTCCACTATTATTCTTAAGGTGTTGATGTGATCTATACATGAACGGCCCTTCCTGAATCCGGCCTGCTGCCTTCTAAGCGTTTGATCTACTGCCTCTCTTATTCTTGATAGTATAGTGTGGGACAAGATTTTACCCACAGTAGATAATAGACAGATGCCTCTCCAGTTGTCGCATATTGTTAGATCCCCCTTTTTGGGTATTTTGACTATGATACCTTCCGTCCAATCCTCCGGAAAGGTACAGGTGTTCCATGCTAATTCGAGGATTGGCTGAAGCGCATCTGCTATGAGGCTTGAGTCGGCTTTCAACAATTCTGGCGGGATGCCATCTTTTCCAGCTGCTTTACCATTGGCCATCGCATGAATTGCGGTTACTATTTCCGTCTTGGATGGGGCCCGGGTGTTGATTCTTATCGGCTGTGCATTGTTGCTGTTTTCCTGAGGTTCCTGTGTGAGTGAGCCATTCAGGGCGGCGAAGAAATAATCTCTCCATCTTTGGAGCTGCTCCTCGTCGCTGCACAGCAGCCTTCCATCCGCACTCTTAACGGCATGCTTTTTAGTAGAGTGCTTTCCCGAGAGCTGTTTAGTAATTTGGTACAGCACTTTACTGTTGCCTGTGTTTGCCGCGTTTTCCGCTTTTTCTGCGAGCTCATTTATCTGCTGCCTTTTATCACGTCGGACACTTCTCTTAACCTCCCGATGTAATTGGGAGTATTCCCGTTCAAGTTGGTGACGTCTATCCGGGTCGCTTGTAGAGTTTATGTTATTTTTGAGGGCCCTCCTGCGTTCTATTTTTTGCCAGGTGCTGTCCGAGATCCAATGTTGCATGTTTCTCTGGACATAACCGATACTCGTTTCCGCAGCCGTCAATATAGCGCCCTTTGTTGTACTCCACAGGTCTTCAATATTTGTGTCGTCAGAAACGGTTTGCTGGTTTAATATTTGCTGCAGGTTTCCAGCAAACTCTCGCTTTTTAGCGCTCTCCCGCAAGAGGTCAACGTTAAACCGTCTACGGTTTATAGATTCACGTTGAAAGTTTCTGATTGCAGCGATTCTAAGGCGAATAGTTGCTACTACCAAATGGTGGTCGCTTCCAGTGTCCGCTCCCCTGAAGCTCCTGACATCTTCCAGAATGGTTCTCCATCTGCGGCTGACGGCCACATGATCTATCTGATTTCTCGTTCTACCATCGGGCGATACCCAGGTCTCTTTGTGTATCTTCTTGTGACAAAAGTAGGTTCCACCTACCATAAGTTGATGGGAAGAACAAAAGTCAACGAAAAGCTCACCATTGTTATTGGTAACTTGGCTTAGGCCTTGTTTTCCAATTGTTTGTTCAAGACCGGTGTTGTCGTGACCAATTTGTGCATTTAAGTCACCCATTAATACAATGATGTCTCCCCTTGGAATAGAGCGAAAAACCTCATTCAGTCGCATGTAGAACTCGTCTTTGATGTCATCTTCTGCGTCTTCGGTTGGAGCATAGCATTGAACTACCGTAGTACTTCTTAGCCTGGTACGTAGGCGCACGGTAATAATCCTCTCAGAAACTGGTGACCAGCTAATGAGGCTAGCCCTGGCTTCTTTGGTGAGTATTACGCCAACACCACTCCTACGGCTTTCAGTTTCATTTCTCCCAGAATATAAGAAGGACTCGCCATTTGGGCAGATATATTCCCCCGCATCGGGCCATCTGGTCTCGCTCAGTCCCATGATCTTGATTTTATATCGATTCATCTCGTTGAGGACCTCATCCAGCCGTCCCTCAGCAAGCATTGTTCTCACATTCCATGATCCGATTCGTGTCCTTGTTCGAAAAGCAAAGGTCGTCGTCGTGTTGTCCATCCGGTTCCGAGGCACTGTTTGCCGATTCGTAGCAATAGTGTTTTTTATGGGAGCGGGTTGCTAACCCTCAGCCCAACCGTCTTAAAAGCTCTGTTTTGTGGCGCAGAGAGCTCGCCATTCGCCCCTCTCCCGTTAGCTCCTTCCGAAGAAGTACCCCAGGGGGCACCGCGGGGAGGTGGGATTAGGACTTGCTAACAGGTCTGCTTGGTGTTTGATTGCAGTGGATCTCTTCGGATTTTAATAGAAGTGACAAATCGGGTGTCACCACTTTCCGAGATCTTTGTTAGCCGTTCGCCCCCCATTATAGGGATGCACTGTCAAAATTTCAGCCCTATAGTTCCAGCGGTTTTGGGTTGACCCCATTTCACCCACTTGGGGGATGAATTTCGAAAAATCGCTTCTTAGTGGATGTCCACGTCATTACTGCACTGCACTGTCAAAATTTCAGCCCTATAGCTCCAGCGGTTTGGGGTAACCCCATTTCACCCCCTTAGGGGATGAATTTCGCAAAATCGCTTTATAGTGGATGTCCACGCCATTATAGGGATGCACTGTCAAAATTTCAGCCCTATAGCTTCAGCGGTTTGGGTAAACCCCATTTCACCCCCTCAGGGGATGAATTTCGAAAAATCGCTTTTTAGTGGATGTCCACATCATTATGGGGATGCACTGTCAAAATTTCAGCCCTATAGCTCCAGCGGTTTAGGTAAACCCCATTTCCATCCCTTAGGGGAAGAATTTCGAAAAATCGCTTTAATAGTGGATTTCCACGCCATTATAGGGATGCACTGTCAAAATTTCAGCCCTATAGCTTTAGCGGTTTGGAAAAACGCCAATTCACCCCCTTAGGGCGAAAAATCGCTTTTTAGTGGATGTCCACATCATTATAGGGATGCACTGTCAAAATTTCAGCCCTATAGCTCTAGCGGCTTGGGTAAACCCCATTTCCCCCTTTAGGGGAAGAATTTCGAAAAATCGCTGTAATAGTGGATTTGCACGTCATTAAAGGGACGCACTGTCAAAATTTCAGCCCTATAGCTCCAGCGGTTTGGGTAAACCCCATCTCACCCCCTTAGGGGATGAATTTCGAAAAATCGCTTTTTAGTGGATGTCCACATCATTATAGGGATGCACTGTCAAAATTTCAGCCCTATAGCTCTAGCGGCTTGGGTAAACCCCATTTCCCCCCTTAGGGGAAGAATTTCGAAAAATCGCTTTAATAGTGGATTTCCACGCCATTATAGGGATGCACTGTCAAAATTTCAGCCCTATAGCTTTAGCGGTTTGGAAAAACCCCAATTCACCCCCTTAGGGGATGAATTTCGAAAAATCGTATTTTAGTGGATGTCCACGTCATTAAAGGGATGCACTGACAAAATTTCATCCCTATAGCTCCAGCGGTTTGGGTAAACCCCATTTCACCCCTTTAGGGGATGAATTTCGAA
Organism: Thereva unica; assembly: GCA_949987705.1. Classification (NCBI taxonomy): domain Eukaryota; kingdom Metazoa; phylum Arthropoda; class Insecta; order Diptera; family Therevidae; genus Thereva; species Thereva unica. The sequence goes on along the minus strand of OX465283.1, from coordinate 80,471,153 downwards.
AAATCGCTTTTTAGTGGATGTCCACATCATTATAGGGATGCACTGTCAAAATTTCAGCTCTATAGCTCTAGCGGCTTGGGTAAACCCCATTTCCCCCTTTAGGGGAAGAATTTCGAAAAGTCGCTTTAATAGTGGATTTGCACGTCATTAAAGGGATGCACTGTCAAAATTTCAGCCCTATAGCTCCAGCGGTTTGGGTAAACCCCATTTCACCCCCTTAGGGGATGAAATTCGAAAAATCGCTTCTTAGTGGATGTCCACGTCATTATAGGGATGCACTGTCAAAATTTCAGCCTTATAGCTCCAGCGGTTTTGAGTTGACCCTATGGGGGTGAAATTTCGAAAAATCGCTACGGATACACTGTCAAAATTTCAGCCCTTTAGCTCTAGCGGTTTAGGTTGTGCGTTGTCTGTCAATCAGTTACTTTTTATACAATAGAAAAAAAGTAAAGAAAAAAAATCCCCCTACAACTTATTGAACCCCATTTTACCCCCTTCAACAATTTTTTCACCTAAAAAAAGTAGCCTTTGTCCGTCTCCAAGGTCTAAACTATGCCTGTTGCAAATTTCATCAAAATCGGTCCAGCGGCTTAGGCGTGAAAGCGGAACAGACAGACAGACAGACAGAGTTACTTTCGCATTTATAATATTAGTAAGGATGATATTTTGAATTCAGCGCCACCATGCAACAATACCTAAACAATTTTTTTTTTAATTTATTTTTTTTTTTTAAAACAATAGTGATACTTGTTGGTTTGGGGATCTGGGTCCCTGGATCCGCCACTGCGAATAAGAAGCGCTGAAGGACCAAGAAATGGACAGGTGAATAACGTGCTAGAAAATATGGTATTAACTGGAGACAACTGTCAAAACGTAAAGACATTAAACAAAAACCAGCAATTGAATGGCCGCAAACTCCAAATCGTCAAAACTAGCATCAGAATGCCTGGGATTGGGAGTCCTCCCTTGAACGATGGTCCGTCCTGTAATCTACATATCCTACGCTTAGCTTCTCCTCGAATACAACTCTCTTATATGCGGTGTAGATTCGAAAATCATCTAGACGTGGTAAGATAAAGTTCAAAAAGGGCGAATTGGTGATGACACTCTTTGTATGATCAACCTTATAAGTCACCACAGGAATTTAAGAGCCCTAACAAAATGCTATAGTCAGTAGAATTCTATAGCCACTAGCAAAACTCAAAAGCGCTCCAGGTTCTCAGGTGTTACCTCTTCAGAAATTTAAAAAAAAATGGTGGTGGTGTACTCCTTCATCTGTTACCGAAGCAGGTTGACATCATAGTCTCGGTCTAGACGGGTATTCCTTCATAACTTTCTTGCCTCTACACGGAGATATTTGCGTGTGGCGATAATTAGACTTGCTATCCACGAGTAAGAAGAGTACGCAGTCGCACATTGTGTATGGGTTAAGTAAATTAAGGTCAAGGAGAAGATATTACTCCACTTCGTTCTTGTCCTTTAAGCTGGTGACATACATATGTGGGTTCCGGTTAGGCAGAGTTCCGATCCTTCCCTAATGGAACGAAATGAAACAGAACTGAACGAAACGGAAGCAGAATAGAACATTGGAAATATTTTCATTCTCAAGTCAGCCGTTATAGCGAATGGATAAATTAAAATTAGCTAAATTATCATTCATTATAATTAATTAAATTATATTAAAGCACTTAAATATTATCCTCAGGTATTTCACTTCCTACAATTGGGGGCTCAACCAAACGAAATAAGAAGCTTTGGAAGAATTTTACAATTTTATAAGCCGTTACGTAACAGAAAATAATTTAGCGAAGAGAGAAAACGGAGGCTGACGAAGTTCCCTACGAAAAAAAAAGGAAATTTAAAAAAGAAGAAAGAAGTAAAACGGTAACATAATTCAAAATTAAATAGAAGAATTAAACATTGGGGTAGCGGGTTAAGAAGGGTCTGGCGGCCCCCACAGGGTTTGATAAAATCGACCCCAAAACCTTGAAGAGGACCAAAAAAAAGTTTTTTTGCGATTTTTTTCGCCCCCATGGACCCCCACTAAAGCCTCAAAAACGAAAAAAATGTGTTTTTTTATATTTGATTTTTTTTCGAGCGTGTAAATCAATTTACAAGCGGTTTCAACGCTACTTAACATTTGTTTGGGGTGTGTAGATGTCCCCTGAATTTTTTCAGATTTTACTGTTATGTTTAATCGAGTGAAACATCGCTTTGAAACCAAAAAAAATCGGTAAAAATCGCGTTTTTCAAAAACAAGCCCATGGGATTTGAGTGTAGACTTGATCAAATATAACGGCCCCAATACGGTTGAAAGATACACTCTTCCCCTACAAAATGGCGTCAATTACAGCCCATTTGGTTGCGTGTAGCCGCCGACATTTGAACTTGAGTAAAACGCGAATTTTGAAAGTATAAAATTTTGAACTCTAAAAAGTTTATCTAAACAAAAAATCACAAAAAATAATGTATATTAGGGGTTTTCGAGGTCGCTGAACCAGAATTTGATGTCAAAATTATGGTAAAATCTATTGCTAATCTTCGTCACTGTCTTCGTTTGTAACTGGTTCGACTCTTTCAACGTGGGTACCCCTTAAGGGGGCTAATTAAGGGTTGAAAAAAATATTTTTTTGCTGATAATACCTATTGCACCAAACAAGCAAAAAGCAAAAAAAAATTGCAATTTTTTTTATATAAAGTTGATTTTTATTATTGTAGGGGTAGTTTTAACCCCTTAAGGTTTGAAAATAATTTATTGTTACCTGTCAGCACGCCCACAATCGAATTTGAAGCATAAACTTAAAAAAAAAAATTTCACTATAAACCCCTTTGTACAGAGGTTAAACCACCCTAAAGAGAAAATAAAAATAAAAAATATATTGAGAAATATTTCATTTCGTGGAATCTTTAAATAAACTCTGCATTTTTGTAAAAACGGCAATCAAACAATAATTGTGTAATATGTATGTACCCTTTATTTGAGGTACTTCTGAATAATGGGGTGGTCCGTTTTTTTACAATGACATTTAGGCAGGTAAAAACGGAGGCAACGTAATAAAATTAAGATATTGCACCCGAATTTGTTTTTTAGTTTTTAATTGCAGTTACTTGGAAGTTGAAGTAATAAACTAATTTAGTGAGGAATGTAATGTCATGTACGATTATACAAAAAGGATTTTTTTAAAAAAATGAAGTCAGTTTGAAATTAAATACGAGAGTGTTAACATCCTTTCGTTATTTCAAATAATAAAGATAAAATAGTGAGATTATTGTGATTTGCTGTGCTGTGGATTATTGTTTTATAATTTTAATAATAAAATAAAGAAATAATTCGTGGTATTAAATACTACAGTGTTAGATTCTTCCGACACCCACAATCGAATTTTTTAGGACCGCGGGACCTCGATTTTCGTGATCAGCGACCCCAAAAACGTTTAGGGTTCGATTCTCTTAACGGTGTTATTTTGGAACACCCTAACGCGCGTTTTGAATGGACTACGAAGTGCACAGTACTCCAACGCACGTGCTAACAATTTCTCTCTTTTTGTAAGCAGCCTTCGTCCTGTGCACACGCTACGTTCGTTATAAAATTAGTTTGTTGTTCTGTCATACGTCATTTATTTAAGGTTTAATGTGCTTGTTTTAATATTTTTCCTCGGTTATAACAAATTCAGAAATCGGTGAAAGGTGAAAAAGTAGTTCACTTGGTAAGTACCTATATTAAATAGTTGTATACAAAGTATAAAGTATAAAAATAGTTGTATATTAAATAGTTGTAAGAAATTCTTAGTATATTTGCACGTCATATCTTGTTTTAAGCTAAAACGGAGATGCCACCGAAAAAACCAAAACTTCCAAGAGATGAACGATGCGTAAAATGCAACAAACTTTTGCGATACGACACCGGAAAAAAACAAGTTATTGCTTCCGAAGAACGTGCCAATTTATTTTCTGTTCTGCTGAAAAAGGATGTGACCATAGGAGACTTTTTTTGCGCAAAATGTGGTCGTTCAACTCGTTCAGTCAGTGAGGATCCAAATCTTCCATCGACGAGCCACGATCATCATGTATCCCCGCCACCAGATGCCGATGCCCAGGTTCTGATGCCCGTGGATCCATGTCTACCATCGACGAGCCACGATTTTCACGAAACTCTTCCGCAAGATGGTGATCCCGTGGAGAGACAATTATCACAGCTGTCCAACTTATCAGCATCGGACGATTTGTCTCAGGCTACACAACCTCTACAGTCTTCTCAACAACCCTCGCCACAACCCTCGGAATCTTCGGAATCGCAGTCATCGCAATCTTTTGGTGACCCATCTTACGTTGTCCGTGTAAGAGAACCGACTCAACGGGAAACAATCGAGATGCCTTTCAAAAGAGTTGTCGCGACTCACAAATATTGTTGCGTTTGTCTTGATCGGGATAAAAACTATGTCGTCGTTCCGTTCAAGGCTCGATTACAGGTATTTATAAGTTCAAGAATTTTCATTCCGAAAAGCAATCGTTGTTGTCCAGAACATCTTATCAGTGATCGATTCTATGCAGATGAAATTCCGAGATTGCATATTGTTTCAAGTACGTGTAATATTGACTCCGACGAATTGACATCATTTTTAAACAGTCTCTCTGAAAATTGTAACAACAGTATATTAGACAGAGTAGATGATAACAATTTATCCGACGAACGCATAAAATCGCTCACTGGTTTCACAGTTGGACAAATCAACTTTTTGAAAAACTTGTTAGTCTCCATGCGGAGTTCTGAAAATCGCAGCGTTAATCAAGCTCTTTTCGTTTTTCTTTTTAAATTGAGAACCGGATCTTCCAACTGTATAACTGCGTCAATTTTCGATATTAAATACGACCAAAATGTATCAGATTATTGCGAATCAGTTTTGAAAGCGTTTCAGAAAGACGTTTTGCCACTTCGTTTCGGGGCACAAGCTTGTTCTCGCGAAGATTTGATAGCTAATCACACGTCACCATATGTGAAAAAATTACACGGATTTGAGAATCGTTTGATTCTGATTGCTGACGGAACATATCTTCGACACCAAAAAAGTAGTAATAATTGTTATCAAAAAAAATCCTATTCTGGACAAAAAAAAGGTCCACTCTGTAAGCCGTTCACAGTGTGTACTACAGATGGATATGTGATTGATGTTTACGGGCCGTACGAGGGAACTATGAATGATGCGAAGATCATGAAAGAAGTACTCGAAGATCCAAACGGGTTGAGATCAATTCTCGAAAGAGGTGATGTTTTTATACTAGATAGAGGGTTTAGGGATGTCAAAGAGTGGTTAGAATCTGAAGGGTTTGTTGTGTTGATGCCAGCGTTGAAAGGGAAAAGAAAACAACTCCCAACAATAGAAGCAAACGAAAGTCGATTTGTCACGAAATTGAGGTGGGTGGTAGAGGCTGTTCATGGTATTATTGGTACTAAATTCAGATTGTTGCATAATCAATTTGACAACAAGATGTTGACATCTGCGATGCTTTATTGCAAAGTAGCCAATTTTTTGGTTAATGAGTTCGGAAAAAGACTGAATTATGATTATGAGCCGAGCAAATGTTGTTGAAAAAAGATGTTGATAATTCTTTAGCTGAAGTAGTGCAAGAAGAGAACTGGAATAGTAAGAAAAGGATCTTCAAACCATTAACATCAAACGATGTAACAAACTTTCCAGAAATGACAGAAAAAGATTTGAAGATCCTTTTCACAGGTTCTTATCAATTATCGCAAACTGTTTCTTACTTGGCGGAGATATATACCGAAGACGGACTTCTCAACATGCAATACTTATTAGAAGATGAAACCATTTTGAGGTGTGAAGTCAAGTCAAGGCATATAAACAGGAAAGTGTACAAATGTTACGTTCATTACACTCCTAATGCAATCGGACGTGGCGGTATAAAAGAGTATGTATGCGATTGTGCGAATGGACTTAGAACTGTTGGATGTTGTGCACACGTTGCAGCAATCATTTACTTTTTAAGTCATGCGCGATATTTGTCGAAAATTTATCCGTCCAGCTGAAATTCTGACAAATCTGTTCCACGTTGAAAGAGTCGAACCAGTTATAAACGAAGACAGTGACGAAGATTAGCAATAGATTTTACCATAATTTTGACATCAAATTCTGGTTCAGCGACCTCGAAAACCCCTAATATACATTATTTTTTGTGATTTTTTGTTTAGATAAACTTTTTAGAGTTCAAAATTTTATACTTTCAAAATTCGCGTTTTACTCAAGTTCAAATGTCGGCGGCTACACGCAACCAAATGGGCTGTAATTGACGCCATTTTGTAGGGGAAGAGTGTATCTTTCAACCGTATTGGGGCCGTTATATTTGATCAAGTCTACACTCAAATCCCATGGGCTTGTTTTTGAAAAACGCGATTTTTACCGATTTTTTTTGGTTTCAAAGCGATGTTTCACTCGATTAAACATAACAGTAAAGTCTGAAAAAATTCAGGGGACATCTACACACCCCAAACAAATGTTAAGTAGCGTTGAAACCGCTTGTAAATTGATTTACACGCTCGAAAAAAAATCAAATATAAAAAAACACATTTTTTTCGTTTTTGAGGCTTTAGTGGGGGTCCATGGGGGCGAAAAAAATCGCAAAAAACTTTTTTTTTGGTCCTCTTCAAGGTTTTGGGGTCGATTTTATCAAACCCTGTGGGGGCCGCCAGACCCTTCTTAACCCGCTACCCCCATTTGACGTTAAAAAAAATATAAATCAAAAATGGAGTAAGCGATTTAATTTGTAATAAGTTTTCAAGCAAAGTCGTTTTCAGTCTAATTTTAACTTGAAATATAGTGCAAAAATATAAAAAGATTTAATTGAGGTGAAAAAAACTTAAAAAAAGATTGTAAAATAAATATTTTTAATAAAATTTATTAATAACTGTTATAAAGTTCGGGTACGTGTTCGTTTATGAGTAGCGCGGAAGTAAAATCATTACAAAGATTGACGGTAAAAGAGTTGCGAGAAATATTACGAAGCCGAGGCAAACCTATACGTTATGCTAAAAAGGGAGAGTTAATAAAATATATACAAGCCGTATTGGAAGAAGAATCCAAGCAAACAGCTGGTACGGAAAGGTCAATATACGAAAGCAGCTCCAGCATAGAGGGGACAGAAAACGAAGTAGATCAAGCAGACAGTACAGACGAAGAAGCAGATCAAGCAGACAGTACAGACGAAGAAGCAGATCAAGCAGATAATACAGAAACAGAAGCAGGTATTACAAACAACACCGAAGCCGCAACAAGTGCAACTAATAATATCAACGGTACAGAAAAAGTAAGTATGGCATCGTTTTCCTTTAAGGACGTGGAAGATGCTTTAGAAAAATTTGATGGCAGTGCAAAGACGAACGTCGAAAAGTGGACCAAAGACATTGAGGATATTGCAACGCTTTGCAATTGGAATGACGTGCAGCGATATATGTATGCAAGAAAACTTTTGGGAGGACCAGCCAGGCTGTTTGTCGAAGCTAGTTTAGACATAAAAAGCTGGGACACATTAAAAATAAAATTACAGGAGGAATTCCCCGCAGAAATTCATAGCAGTAAACTGCATAATGTTTTAAGGTCAACAAGAAAAAGCGTAACCGAATCTTACAAGGAATATATTTACAGAATGATAGCGATAGGAAACCGAGGTAATATAGATGAAAAATCTCAAATAGAGTACATCGTAAATGGCATACCCGACCATCCGGCAAATAAAGCAATTTTATACGAAGCAACCACAATCAAGCAATTGAAGGAAAAAATACAGGTGTATGAACACATCAAGCAATGTATTAGAAACAAACCGTCAAGCACATTCTCTGTTCCTAAAAAAGAAGCTAGCTCATTCAACCGCGAGCAAACACGAAAACCAGCTCACTGTTTCGCATGTGGATCGACGGAACATGCTGTCATCCAATGTCCGGACCGTGACAAAGGTTATAAATGCTTTAAGTGCAACACATTTGGACATAAAAGCAAAGATTGCAAAAGATATGAAAAAGAGAACATAGCAAACGAGAGAAGGTGCAATCAAATAACTGATACAGCAGGGAAAAGCAGCTTGCCAGGGATGCACGTAAAAGCGCGTATAGATAACGTGGACATAACCCGCTAGTAGATACAGGCAGTGACATTACAATAATAAGTGAGGGGATTTACAACGCTATTAACGCTGACCTGAAACAGCATAAAGAAGGCAGCCGAGTACAAGGATTTGGAGAAAACAGGGAAATCACAACCGCAAAATGCTTTTTTACTTCAATTTTTATAGGCGATGAAGAGTACTTCACTGAATGTCATGTAGCCCCAAATAGTTGGCTACCCACGGACATGATAATTGGGAAGAACATTATTACGGAAGCAAGTTTAATCATCACTAATGGAGAAGTCAAGCTAAAGAAAAAAGAAGAAGCAGAATCAGATGATATGCCATTGGAAAAAATAAATACCATCAGTACTTTACCCAACGACGACATGCTACAAGCAGTGGAAGGTATAGAAGACAAACAAAATGCAGTAAGCCTTATAAAATTATTAAGGGCATATAAAGCAGAAAAGCCGAAAAATTCATGCATTGAATTGAAGGTACAGTTACACGACAAAACGCCAGTACACCGACCACCAAGAAGACTGTCACCAGGTGAAAAAGAGGTTGTACAAAAGCAGATCCAGGAATGGTTAAGAGATGAGATCATCGAAGAAAGCAACTCTAAATATGCAAGTCCGATTGTCGTAGTTAAGAAAAAGGATGGATCAGCGCGAATATGCGTAGACTACCGTGAACTAAATAAAAAAGCAGTCAAGGATAGATACCCACTGCCTCTTATAGACGATGTTGTAGACCAGCTGTACAATAGCAAAGTATTTTCAACAATGGATTTGAAAAACGGGTTCTTCCATGTAAGCATCGAACCAGAAAGTCGAAAATTCTTAGCGTTCATTACCCCGTTTGGGCAATATGAGTTTAAAAGAGTTCCTTTTGGATTCTGCAACTCGCCTTCAATATTTCAAAGGTATGTGAATACAGTTTTAAAAGATTTAATACACCAAAACATAATAGTTGTCTACATGGATGATATAATCATTCCCTCAACAACAGAAAAGGGAAATTTAGAAAAAATTAAAGAAGTATTGAGAGTGGCAAGCATGAATGGTTTACAGTTCCAGTGGAAAAAATGCCGATTCATAAAGACAGAAATAAACTTTTTAGGGTACATCATCAAGAACGGGTCATTAAAGCCATCAAAAGATAAAACAAAAGCAGTACAACATTTTCCAACGCCAAGAAACGTGAAGGATATTCAAGCTTTTTTAGGTCTCACAGGCTACTTCAGAAGGTTTATCAAAGACTTCGCCAAATTGGCAAAACCTCTAAGCGACCTCACAAGGAATAAAGAAAAATTCTACTTTGGCCATGATCAGCAGAGAGCCTTCGAAATTTTAAAAGAAAAGCTGACACAGGAACCAGTATTAAAGATCTACAACCCAGCTGCAATGACAGAAGTACACACCGATGCATGCGCTATAGGTGGTGGAGCAATTTTACTGCAGAAAGATTCAGAGGATGGCCAATTACATCCTGTGCAGTATTATAGCTTTAAAACAAGTAGAGATGAAGAAAAATATTCTAGTTATGAGCTAGAAGTGCTGGCTATAGTAAGAGCACTAAAAAAATGGCGTCATTATTTATTAGGTTTGAAATTTTCAGTTTTCACGGACTGTCAAGCGGTAGAACTAACCATGAAAAAAAAGGACTTGTGCCCTAGAATAGCACGTTGGGCGCTAATAACACAGCTCCACAAAAAAAATCGGAAAAATTTGATCTGACGTCTGACCATACCTACTATATGGTTTTGAGGTCACTGAATCCGAATCCGAGGTCCATTTAACTCCATCACGTCAGGATTTTTCATAAATTCAAAATTTTAGCTTAAAAACGAGAATAATCCACAAAAAAATCGAAAAAATTTGATCCAACGTCTGACCATACTGACTATATATTTTCGAGGTCGCTGAATCTGAATTCCAGGTTTATCAACCCCTATTACTTTAAGGTTTGACATAACCTACAAATTTTAGTCCAAACACCAAAACAATCCCTTCAATTTTTAATCCTTTTATTGCTTAAAGGAAAAAAAAACCGGAGGCAGGAATTTTTGATGGCCCACAGGTAAGATCGCTGTTCAACGATACTAATTACACCTCGCACATGACAACTGTTGAATAAGCTGCATGGAACAGTTTTAAACAAGTCTCCAAACATTTTCTTGGAAATCATAAAAGTCCAGACTATAAAAAGATAGTTAGTGATATGGTAAACAATTTCGGCACTCTTGGTTGCAGCATGAGTATAAAACTACATTTTCTTGATTCACATCTCGATTATTTCCCAGATAAACTCGGCGACTATAGTGAAGAACATGGAGAGAGGTGCCACCAGGACTTAGATTCTATCAATTTGCCCATCCAAATCACATTTTTAGAATTACAGGCATATGCTCCTCACAATCATTGGGATATGAAATAACTTATTTACGGTTAACGGTGTATGGGGTTGTTAAATTTTAAAGTTATGATGTTTCACGAAGATGGATTTCTGATGTTATGTCTATTTACAGTAAGAGCCAATTTTTGAAATTACCGATCAAGCCATTTCTGATCGATGGATTTGCAGTATTTGGGGATAGTGTATCTTATTACAAATAGAATTTTGAGTAGCTGAGTTTCAAGGTTATTGGAGTTTTTGGTCACAGGATTACAACAACATTTATTTTCTCACGTTCTACCGATATGACGATACAGTGCAAATGTCCAGAAAAACTGGCATACACGGCTCATGATCGTTGGGTAGCGAGGTCATAATGAGTATGTAAGATAACAGCTTATGGGATTTATAGGTTTTAGTGAAAAGGCTAAAATAGTGACCGTTTTTTTTTCTTTTAAGCAATAAAATTCAAGGGATTATTTTGGTGTTTGGACTAAAAGGAGAATGACCATCAACGGTACTGGTTTTTCTCATGCATCAAGATAAAAATTATATTACAATTATTTTCTTTATTTTTGAAGTCATTCTGCAATTAGAATGCCAATTTTGTATTGGGTTTATTTTGTAAACGTAATAAGTTATGAAATTGTTTTGATAAAATGAATTACCTACTGCCGGCTATTCTTACGTTAAAGTGTTGCCATAATCAAAATAAGTAAATATATTGACAACTCTGTCTGGAATATATTCAGTGGAAGTGAATACTGAAATTGATGAGGATATTCCTCTGATTTTAGGCCTAAATAATTATTTGTTAAGAGGTAGGATTAAATCCAGGCATGTGAACAGTCGTACATATTACACGTATTTATTAATAAGCAGAGACGATGCTGTAGCAAATACATTACAAGCCATAGTAGGTTATTGTTGCAACTGCCTTGTTGGTAAGCGAACTGTTGGCTGCTGTGCTCACATAATGACAGTGGTGTAGTTTTTGAGTTGGGCTCGATACAATGATATCACTGCTCCAGCATCTTATTTAGATGATTTTTTTAATGAAAATGATGAATGAAGTCATTCGCTGTTCCTATATGTATAGGTACCTACCTACTTACTGTAAGGGTTAGATATACTATGATTGATTATATACCTACCTACATGTTTAAAGTGCCCAGTGTCACTGGATCAAATTAAAGATCTCTTTGAATTCTATTGTTTTTTTACAGCTCTCCTTTTTTTGTATTTGTAACTGTTTTAACAGGAAATATAAAGGCAAGGTACTGATTTATTTAAGTCTCTATCCCATCAGATATGCTAATTAATCTGCTCTCCAAACTATGACCTATAAACTTCCCTCTATACACGACGGATATTTCTATTTTGAGGTTAAGTTACGTTTTCTAATAAAACTTGGAAATGCGGGTTTTGATTCCAAAATGGCAATTGTAGATGGTTATTTGGTTAATTTATAAACCATCTAAAACAACTTTGGAATTGACGCAACTCTGTACCGTGGTCCATATTGTCGTGGTCATTCTCCTTTGTAGGTTATGTAAAACCTTAAAGTAATAGGGGTTGATAAACCTGGAATTCAGATTCAGCGACCACGAAAATATATAGTCAGTATGGTCAGACGTTAGATCAAATTTTTTCGAGTTTTTTGTGGATTATTCTCGTTTTTAAGCTAAAATTTTGAGGTTATGAAAAATCCTGACGTGATGGAGTTAAATGGACCTCGGATTCGGATTCAGTGACCTCAAAACCATATAGTAGGTATGGTCAGACGTCAGATCAAATTTTTCCGATTTTTTTTGTGGAGCTGTGTAATTAATGAGTATGGATGCTGCATCAATCATCGCCGAGCAACGCAGATGAAGCACGCGGATGCATTAAGCCGGTATCCTACAACATTGCTGATAAAATCAGAAATCCTTCATCAGATAAGAAAAGCGCAGGATGAAGATGAATTATGCGGTGCGTTAAAAAAAGCAGCTGGTAAGGGACCATATGATGACTTTATAGTCAGAAACAATCTGTTGTACAGATATAAAAACGGAGATCACTTACTGGTATTGCCAAAGAAAATGCAAAATGAAATTATTAGAGAGATACATGAAAGAGGACATTTGAACGCGGAAAGAGTAAGACAAATATTTGACCAGGAATATTACGTAAGAAACAGCCAAAAGGCCATAAAAAGGGTGCTGCAGAATTGCGTAGCATGCATAGTAGCGCAAAGGAAGGAAGGAAAAGCAGAAGGATATCTCAATCCGATTGACAAACTGGAAAGGCCGTTGCATACATACCACATAGACCATATAGGACCGTTACCGTCGACGCAAAAACAATATAAGCATATTCTGGTGGTAGTCGACGCTTTTACGAAATTTGTGTGGCTGTATCCCACAAAAACAACAAATACAGCCGAGGTGATACAAAAGCTTGAATCACAAAGTACGATATTCGGCCACCCCGTCAGAATAATATCCGATAAAGGAGGAGCATTTACAGCAGCAGTGTTTAAAAAGTATTGCACAGAAAGAAACATACAGCACATCACAATAACAACAGGGGTCCCAAGAGGAAATGGACAAGTAGAAAGAATTAACAGAAATCTCATATCACTTCTATCTAAAATGACAGTCGAGGATCCGCAAAAGTGGTTTAAGTATGTAGCAATAACGCAACAGACGTTGAATAGCAGTAGAAGCAGAAGCACAAAATATTCGCCATTTGAATTGCTGACAGGTATAAAAATGAAGATAAACGGAAATGAAAGCCTGCAAAAAATAATCGAAGAAGAATTAGTAGAGGAACTGGTAGAAAATCGAGAGCAACTAAGAAGCAAAGCAAAAGAAAACATTCACAAAATATAAATGGAGAACCGAAGGCAGTTTAATAAAGGCAGAAAGGATGCAAGAAAGTATAAGGTTGGAGAGTTAGTAGCGATAAAACGTACGCAGTTTGGCTCAGGACTTAAATTATACCCGAAGTTTTTAGGTCCTTATGCTGTAACAAAGGTAAAAAGAGCGAACAGATACGAGTACAATGTTGAGAAAGTAGGAGAAAGAGAGGGGCCAAAACAAACTTCAACCGCAGCAGACCTGATGAAACCATATCCACAATTAGGAGATATTGGTTCGGAGAGGGAGGATAGTAGTTCGGGTGAAGCATCCGAGGACGAATGCTGGAGTCAGGACGGCCGAATGTGGGTTCCGGTTAGGCAGAGTTCCGATCCTTCCCTAATGGAACGAAATGAAACAGAACTGAACGAAACGGAAGCAGAATAGAACATTGGAAATATTTTCATTCTCAAGTCAGCCGTTATAGCGTTAAATTATATTAAAGCACTTAAATATTATCCTCAGGTATTTCACTTCCTACACATATACAAGCGTACACTGATAAAAAAAAATTCTTGGCTTAAGAGACTATTTCTTGAACCAAGCAAATCATGTTTTGGATATAACGAAAACAAAATTGTCTTCGGATAAGCAATACTCATAGTCTTAGTTTTATTGTCTTGGATGAAGACAAACGTTGCCTAGAAGTAAGAAAAAAAATTTCTTGGTTTGAGATACTCATTTTTTTAATGTAAACAACTCAAGATAATAAAATAGTGAATTGCCTCAATAAATATTCTCGAATTAAAACTTCATCGTGTCTTTATTTAATACAAATTTTATTTTTAATAAAAAATATTAAGTTTCTTGAGTAAAAAATTAAAAAATCGTATTTCGAAAAAGACATATCTTGGTCGAAAAGTATAAGTATTGAAGAAGAATTTATAGTGTCTTAGTCTGAGACAGCAGAGACATGAGAATAAGACTGAAAAATGTTTCTACTCAAGACAACGAAACGAAGGACTATGGAATTGCTGGAATCAAGACATTTTTTCTATCAGTGTAAATGCATTGCATTCGGCGGTTCCATGATATGCGGTGAATTTCCTCTTACACATAATTGCATGATTGTTTTCCGTCCCGGCTTTCACACATAGCCCGAAAATCTATGTAACGAGTGCATGCAAGCTGCATGTGTTTGCGGCAATGCAGAAAAAGTTGAAAGAAGCCCGACCTTTGGCATGCGTTCCATTTACGGAATATTCCGTCAGGTAGCATTTGAATACACACTTCTATATTATCTGTCAACGAATGCAACGCATGTACGCTTGGATATGTCACCAGCTTAACAGTTGAAGGAATACCATTGTAGATACCCTCATTTGTAATCTTTAAAGATGCAAAAAGATGCCGCAAGAATGAATTCTAGGCCCGATTATTCACATTGTTGACCTGTAATAACTACATATGAAACAATCTCTTTTTGAACGTAGATTACAAAGTGCGTTCAAATAACTTGATAAGTAGACTGAAATCATATATGAAAGATGAAGTAGGAGATTACCAAATGTAAAGAATGCTTTCCTCCTACTATCATATGAACATAGGACTGGACTACTATAAATATAGGACCGCCCTATTTAGTGTAGGTTAAATCAAAGACTTATATTTATATTTATAGTTGTTTTCAAACCTCGTGACATCCCACGCATGTTCCCCAGCTAAGCTCTTAAAAATGTTTAAAAGCTCAGACAAAAGCTTCAGTTAACTCCTCCTATCAAATCACTTGCTGCCATATGTAATCAGTCGCGACTGCGTATTGCTAAAGGGAGGTGTATTTTCCTGGGACTTCAATGATTTATTTAAAAAATTAATTTACAAATTATGACTGAAAAACACCCCTTTTTATACTTTTTTTATTTTAAGGTTTTTGTATTTTACACATTTGCTACAGAAATAATTTGTAGTAATTTCTACTAAAAAATACGAAATTTGTGTTTTTATTACTTTGATTACTAGATTGTTGACATTTCCTGCCAGTCGCATACGCGCTTCTGCCCGGGGGGGTTGTGTTGCTTGCGACTGCGGGGAACTGTCATGTCGGTTTATGAATGAAGACGCTCATTTATTCAAAAGAATTTTTTTCAGCATTTTTTTTTAAATTATTTTATATTTAGAAATGAGAAATATTTCGCATAATTAAAGTAAAATTATGCTTATTATGTTGAATAAACTGCCTTTGTTGAGCAGGGGCCTTACATGTATTTAAAAGCTCTGCTCAACACATAGAAAGATAAATTAACTTTATTCATTCGGCATGCGCGCATCCCTTCCCAAATGATTTTGTTGAGTTTTTTCAGTGTTTGTTGCCGTTTTAACTAAAAAGAGCTGAAATGATAGAACATTCTTTATAAAATTTGGCAATGAGGTGCGCAGAACTGCTAAAATTTTTTGTGTCACGGAGTTTGAAACATTCTATACATTTATTGAAGTGGTTCCCGCATTCAAATTATTGCTTAATAACGCGGAGTGCGTCTCAAGGAAGTAATGACATAATACAGAATTCTCATAGCTATTTATACTCCAATTGTGTCCTACTTCGTTCACCAAGTCTAAATTACATAATTACCCCTATATACAATCTACGTATTACTTGTAAATACAGTAGGTCATAAATTCTTGCAATTGTCAAATTAACTTTTATTACAGTGTTTCTCAGAGTGGGCTCTTATACACTACATAAGAAAGAACAGATCGAAAAAATAACCAGATTTTAATAATGAGACAAATATTTGAAAAATACTGAGAGGAAGGCATGTATTTTCTTTTTGTTGACTACAGAAATGCTATGATCTGCTGTATAAAAAAAAAGCTGTGGAGCAACATGACAGAAAGTAAATAGAACCAAATTACGCCGGGAGAGTGTAGAACACAAGTGAGAATGCGAGGTAGAAATCCAATAAACATTCAGATACTTGCCTCCCGGAGATGATATAAACGTAAAGGAAACCCTTTTTAATAATTGCAGAAATTTCAGTAGAGTTCAATCTTAGAGTAAATGACACAAAAACACAGTAAGTTGTACCAAAAAGAGAGCAACGATTAAGATGATGAAGCATCAGCCTTGGAGATCATAGGATGGCAATTGTAGACAACTTTATATATTTAGGGATAATGCTTACCACAGAAAATATCATACATATCGTCGCTTATCCAGAATAGTGCTACAACTCAAAAATTTCCAATTTCGAGTTTATTTCAAGAATGTATAGCTAATTACGCATATTTTTATGTAGCAAAAATCCATATTAATACTTCTAAAAATGACCGCTGGAAACCCGCTGGAATCCAAGATCATAACATGGGCTTGTATGAAACTAAAAACTTTCAAATGGCTCCCCTGTAAAATTCATTGTTTTTGAGTTGTGACACTATTCTGGATAAGCGACGATATGTAGATCCAAACAAACCCAACAAGTTAGCGAGCAAAGCAAAGCTGTCACTTCTTACTCTTCCAGAAGCAGAAGTACTTCTTCAATCAACCAAACCAATAATAAACAATCTCCAGATCAGTGGCGATTCCTCTTTGGAAGCAAAGGAAGCACTGCTTCCCTTGACCAAATAGGCAACTTCATAAAAATAAATTTATTAAATGATAATACATTTAAATTTTAAAATATATCAAGATTAATCACAACAAACATCTTAATATATCTCCTCCTCTGGAAACACTAAAGCTGGAGATATTACATTTTCATGAAATGTATGTAAGGTTTGATTAAACACCTTAAAAACCCGTTCGAAAACCACCTTTTTTCCAGTTTTTTGAATTAAAAACTTTACTTTTGAGCTTTTTCTTGAAAATCGTTCTTCGACAGTTTTATTAGTTTGTTTTTCACCTGTTCTACAGGTCCAATTTTATTCGGAATATATTCATATAATTCCTACGATTTTTCTCTTAATTATAGTGTTGAAAAATCGCATTTTTTTTTGTTTTTAAGAAAAAGCTTACAAAGAAAACTCAAAAGAAGAGCTTTTAATGCAAAAAATTGGAAAAAGGATGGTTTTCAAACGGGGTTTTAAGGTGTTAAATCAAACCTTACATACATTTCATGAAAATGGGGTTGTAGAGCAACCCTTTACGAGCCAAAATGCCAATCAAAAAATTTCTAGGACCATTGTGGGCCTTGTTCAACCTTTTTTTGTGAAACAGGTGTTTTTACATTTTTGAGATTTACTGGAAAAGTTACCATTATTTTTCCATGAATTTTTTATTGTAGGTAGGCACCATCAGTGGCCACAATTTAAGCCCTGACACAAGGTTCTACGATAATTACACTCCCTATAATTAAATGTAAAAAGACGGCCATTTTAGATGGTTTTTGAATTTTTCTGCAAAAACCTGT
Source organism: Thereva unica (assembly GCA_949987705.1). Classification (NCBI taxonomy): domain Eukaryota; kingdom Metazoa; phylum Arthropoda; class Insecta; order Diptera; family Therevidae; genus Thereva; species Thereva unica. Next base: position 80,453,386 of record OX465283.1, on the reverse strand, counting down.
TGACCGATTTCAATGGTCCAAAACTCATAATTTTCGTCTTTTTAAGCACTATTATGTAGTATTTTTTGTTTTCCAAAACAACATTTTTTTTTGTACCCAAAACGTGGAAAAAAGTGTTTTCGCTACTATTATTAGATTTTTACCACCTGTTGCCCTGGACCAATTTTATCCAAAACACATTCATTAAATTCCTACGATTTTTCTCTTAATTATAGCGTTAAGAAATCGCAGGGTAGATTTATTTCAACTTTTTTGCTATTCTTCCTGGACTATAAGTTGACTGAAAAAATCCGAAGATGCTAAAATTTAGCAGTTTTTTAAGTTTGTCTTGACGTTAGGTGTACAGATAAAAATTTGATATTGTAACCGCTGATAGCCAAAATCATAACGAACAGCCTCTATTTTTTTGCATTTTGCGGACCTACACATTCCGAGATATACATATGCATCTATATTTAGAAAGAACCACCAAAATGATGAAATTTTCACAAAATAGCCGATAACTTACATAGCGGCGGTTGCTAGAGGTAGAAAATGTCCATTTCGTATAGTATTCGATGTAACTAACATGTTCCAAACATTTTTTTAAAATTGGAAACAATTCCATATGTTTGCTTATCTGACTCCACTATATGTTATTTTTCAGTGTTTTTAGTTAATAAAACCTTCGATACTTTTACTTTTATCGTTCGCTTTGGGCATTGCTTCCCTTATCCTGAACCTTACGAACCGCCACTGCTCCAGATAAGGAGCCTTCTACACTCAGCTAAAGACCAAAGTCGCACCAACAAGATTAGACATACCTTCTCCTAGGCGTTTCGAAAATTACGGCACAAATAGAAGCACCGAAATTTGGAACACCATTCCCAGTGCAAAATGTAGACATGGCTTTTCAAAGGACTATTCGGCAGATTTAGCTTCTCGTCAATTGAAGAACTCAAGATGAAAAGCTTTCTGGGCGAAAGGGCTGTCGAAAGCTGGCTTCAACATCTACATTTTGAAAAATCAAAATTTCATTTTGGATTTAATGGCATAAAATGGCGGGCATATCAAATAACAAATACAATTTTGGCCAATGGGTTCAATATTTTGACACCAATTTTTGTAACATCAAAAAGTATATTTTCTGAAAGTTTGATGCAAGTTGGCCGTCTTGGGTACTAAAATGTATAAAAAAATGTTTACCGCTCATCAAAATTTCCGCGTCTATTACGAACAGCAGTTCACTGTCATGATTCTCATTAATCTCAGATCACTTCTTATATCCTATGTTGAGGAGAATAGTACTGAATTCTGAGTTTTCTGATTGAGCTCTCATCTTTTGCTTTAAATTATGTTTTCCAATATGTCCCTAAATGAGTGATCATTTTAGATATGCATCAATATCATCGGTCCACATATCTGTCCGGACAGCCGGCAACATTTGCCTGAAATCTATGCCAATAAAACAGTTACTCCCCAAAATAATTGGTGTTTACTTCTTAAATCTCGTGTTCTGTTAATAGATACTTTATTTGCCATGGTACATTCATCCCATTCCAGGAAACCATCATGGAGTCTTGTAAAACTTTAGATTTGTTCCACATAGGTTTTTAGATTTGTTCCACGCAGGATTTTCCATATGATCTCCTTCGATCGGTATCTTAAGCATAGAATGAGCAGTTCTTCCTCATGTGAGCAAAGTTGCCGAAATCTCTGCTACTGTTCTGGTCGCATATTGACCAAACAACCTACCTTTCGAAATGTAAAAAACGTGAGACTTTACATATATTCTTATTTTATTAATACTGGAGCTTTTCGCTACCGCCCCATTGTATTATATATGCCTATATACATTCAACATTATTTTTTACTTTTTAGTTCATTTTTAAATAAAAGCATATCCTTAAGTTTTTTAAACTATATTTTTAGTTTTCTACCTTTATTATATGTCTTCGCTATTTTGTGGTGCCCGATATTTAAAATGAGGTCACGCAGCTTACTGTACTATACTCTACTCATCATACACTTTTATTTGGTATCTATACCGAGAGCGTTGTAAAAAAAGGTAGTCTGCCATATTGTGTTGCCTAACATTTCGAATTTGATCCGATCGCGATGAAAATAAAAAAGTAATCCGCCATTTTGTGTTGGCCGCCATTTTGAATTTGGAATAACACCAAATAGGTCATTATATTATACGTATCATTCCTTTTCATTTGATAGGTACCTATGTCGGCGGTCGGCGAGCACAATTGCGAAATTTGGCCGCCATCTTGATTTTTTTACAAAATTGTCAGATTGCATTGTCACGTGAACTGCATATGCATTCTGAAACTTTCGTGCAACAGAGAAAAGCATACAAATTTCTGTGCGATAATGGAGTTTCGCGTTGACTTTGGGATGTAAACGCGGCTTAAGGCGTTTGGCTACCATCCCAGAGGTTCCGGGTTCGAATCCCGGCCAGCCCCACGCTCCTTCGCTCTTTTTCACTTACATCACACCTGCATCACTTTCCTTCCATTATTCTTCGCTCTTTACTTTTCAATTCCCGATTCTTCTTGTCATAACCTTCCTTAGTCCTACCCCGCTCCACCAAAGCACGTGTCATTGGTTGGTTGATGAGATTGAACTCGTTGCAGGAGGCATAAGACCTCAACGAGTTTCTCGATTCCTCAAAGTCAGAGTCGCGATAGTAATGAATGGTTGGGAGTAGGTGGAATAAAAATATCGCGGGTAGGTTGTGGCAGTTCCATCCTTCCCGACTAGAGCTGCTGTTCAACATTGCCTCCTTTCCTGAGCCTCTAGTCTTTCACACAAAAAAAAAATACCGCCCAATAACAAATACTTACATTGTCTCCAAAGTCATGGGGACAATAATAAACGGCGATAAAATGAGATATCTTGAATGCCACCAAATATAAAACGACAAACTGTACGGCTTTTAGTTGAAAAAGATCTACTAGCAACTTCCTTGTTTGTCTAACAGCGCATCTGAACCAAAGTATGCACCGATTTGGTGAATCTGGCGTGGTTGCTTTAGATATCTCCAAGGCCTTTGATATAGTATGGCACCCCGCTCTGGTAACTAAACTCCAAGTTATTGGTATTGACCTTGTTCTAAAGAACTGGATTAACCCTTTTAGTGCCGGGCGAAATATAGATGCCTATGCGAGAATAACCGGCTGAATTTCACAGTTTTACTAGGGTTTGGGAAAATGCGCATAAAAACCAATCTAACCATAAAAAACCCAACAAAGGAAAAAGTCGTCGTCCACAAAGAGTTAAAACGAAAAACTATTTCTTTTAATTCTCTCATAATGAATTTAGATCATTTATAACGTATTACAAATTTATATGGACTATTTCTCCCGCAATGCGATATATCGGCTCCCGGCAATAAAAGGGTTAAGAACTTTCTTTCTGGCCGTTAAATCAAGGTAGTATTGGAATAGCGTCGGAACCGTCTGTAAACACCCTAGGCATAGCAATAATGGAAGATCTGACCTGGAGTAACGATATATTCCAAACGACATCACAGTGCTTAAGTACAGGGGTTCCTTAAAAGGGAAAAATTCCTCCTTCAGTCGTCGGTCAGAGGTACAAACTACAAGTCATACTTTCGTCCTCGTCTAGAATACAACTCGTAATCTGGACCGGTTCTTCGAGAACCACCTCAGCTTGGCTGAATAAGGTGCAAAGCCGCGCTCTCAAATTTATTGGTGATAATGCCATTTTCTCTTCAATTGACTCATTAAGTTACCGTAGGAGTAATGTTGCAGCTCTTACAAAATTTTACCGCTTTTACCACAACGACAGCTTCGCAAAAATAATTTACCTTATACCTACACGGTAAAATTTCTCCCACAATACAACACTTGCCCGTTCGGCTCGCACTTACAGTTTCGACTTTCGAAAAACCTACCATAGTGAGTATTCCCGAACTCATTCAACATTCACGAGTTCAAACGAAAGGATCATCCGTCTCCTGCAACACCCATCCGACTCCCCCTAATCTATCCTATATTTTTCTCTATCCTTCGAGCTAAGCGTGTATGACATGTCGGACTAGTAGTAGAAAGAGTGACACCTAAGCTTAGACCATTATAAAAAAATCGCTATCATGGAACACTTAGACCGGAGCTAACCAAATAGCCGTATATTGAGACTTCATAATTTCAACGGGGAAAAGTTTCAAAAATCCAAATTTTTACAAATGCAGTGGCAACCCACAGTAGTGACTGCAGTTGGGACTTGATGGTTTAATCTAGTCTTCCTCTATCTATCTAATGTATTCATACAACGGCAAATTGAAGCCAGCATATGGAGCTACATAGTTTGCTTCTATGAGGACTCAACTATCATTGAATTTGAGAAATTGTATAAATGTTTCCTGGGATTTTTAGATCTCCAAAACTTAACTGAAGAACTTAACTGTCAAATCATATAGCAAACACATACAAACACTGGGTTACACGGAAAACTCAGTTTAAGCTGGGTACACGTCTCCGTTCTCGATCCATCCAGAAGATATTCAACATAAATAATAACAAAAATATTTTCGATTTATGTATATGCTTTAGAGCCACTTAATAGCTCCACTAAACCGAAAATCCTATTTCAGTAATTTCTAAGAGATTTAATCAGTTCTAAGCAAAAATCGTTCAAATCAGCATCCTTAACCGAAAAAATCAAGAAATCTGTCTCAGAGTCAACATTCATTACGCTATCAACCCACGAACGGTGCCAGTCCCTCTGACATTCTCGAACCTTTTATCTGGCTAATTGAAACGCGAATCCTTTCCTTAATCTCTTCAAGTTAAATGCTTCAATAAAATTAACGCGGAAATGAGATTCTCCAACATCGGGAATTCTTTTCAAGTGCTAATTTCATTGGGATCGTCTTGGTAGTTGTCGTCCTCGTCCCACCATTGCTTAACACGCTACCGGCGGAGTAGGGGTGCAGACAAAAAAGCCAGCTATGACTACGATAGACAACAAGGAAGGACCTTCATTTGATTGAGTTAATTAAAGCAATTTGTAAACTTTTTCAGCATTTTCTTGGCTTTTTTCTCTCCGCTTAATAAAGAGAGAAGACACGAAAATCAAAGACAAGAAAAAATTCCCAAAATAAAAGGAGAGCAAAAGGAAATTGTCTCAAAAGGGGCAAGATTTAAAATCTTTCCAGGACATTTACAAAAGGAATCGAAATGTTTCTGTGAAATTGATTCGTTGAGCTTAGAGTGCAGTCCTCGAGTATTAGAACAGGAGTCTTTGTCCTTTATTTCTGGGCTCGCATCCTTTGTCGGCGGAGGGCTGTCATGGGTATCAGAGCTCCTGTCTGACTACGAATCTACGGCCCCATTTTTGCGTTTAAGAAATCTGGTTTTTATTGTTGGGATGTTATTGTGCAACTCCTGGCTGATCTTTCATTAATTCTATTATTGTACTATATGTCATTTATGGTTCCTGCTATTTTATTATTCGCATTTATCCTTGTGCGACATTTCCTTGATCGCCATGGCGATAATTGATTTTCAACGGTAAGCTGTGAGAAGACGTTTTAGAATTTCCACCTGGCAAATTTTGAAGGGGAAGAACGATGCGTGAAATCATTCCATAAGCAGATAAAGTTTTTGGGTATTTGTCTTTGTATCAGTATTAATTCTATACGGGCTATGTTTCCGGGGTAAAACGCTAATCGGATGAGGATTGGTATCTGTTGTGATTGAGATGAAATAAATCTGTATTACAACTTACATTTCCAGGATTAGTATGGGGATAACCTGTGTACTTAACCGTCTGATTCTTTTAATATCGTGTAATATTTAAATTTTATACATATGTACAGCAAATATAGAAATTTTGTTTCTGACTACAGCTTTACAGGTTATTGTATATATTACTGTAATCATTTTCAATAACAAAATATTAATCTAGAATTATAATTAATGGAAGCCAAAAAATTATAATTGAAGATTTGCTAAATACACAGGGTGGCCCGTCGTCACGGCTTGTTCTATTAATAAAAACAAAAGTATGTAATGGTGAAAAACTGAAATAAAAATCATATTTGTTAAGAAATATGAAAAAAACAATTTTTCCCCACATATTTCACTGTATCTCAAAAAGAAGATCTTTAAGGTCCTTTTTCTATATTTTATATTAGCTTCACCTGAATGTTGTATATTGTTGTATGTTATATGTTGTTCGTTGTATGTTGTATGTAGTAAATCTTGCAATCTGACCATTTTGTAAAAAAATCTAAATGGCGGTTCCAAGATGGCGGCTGAGTTTTGCAATTGTGCTCCCCGTCCCATGACATGGGTATCAAATGAAAGGGTGTGACAACTAGATTACAATTAGCTCTGTGGCGTCCTTTTAAATTCAAAACGGCGGCTACCTTTTTCTTAGCAACACACTCGGTATGGGCATCAAAAAAATCTGTATTACGCGTATAGTACAATAGCTGGGTGACATCAATTTAAATCTAATATGACGATCACCACAAAATGACGGAAGACATATAAAAGATTAAAAAGTAGAAAATCAAAAATAAAGTTTAAATAAACTAAAAAATACGCTTTCACTTTGAAATTAACTAAAAAGTAAAAAATAATTTTAAATGTTTAGTTGTTATTGCTCCAGCCAATTTATCTTATCCTATCTTTCGAAATGTAAAAAATCGTGGGGCGCAAGCGAAAAGTTCCGGTGCTAATAAAATAAGAATATAGGTAACGAGTCATACCCTTTTTTAAATTTTGCAAGATAGGTTGTTTCCATATACTGGGGTTGGAGCAATAAAAACTTTACATTCAAAATTATTTTTTAACTTCCCAGTATAGGGAAGTTATTGTAATCGGTCCGAATATCGAAATCAAAAATTTCAACATATTTTCATTTTTCAAGGTTCTAAGAGCATTTCAAGCAAAAATTTGGGAGGAAGTATGTGTGTGTGCGTACTTACCCAGTAGGGAAAATCGGAAGTACTTACTCTGGGAAGTAGATTTAGAAGTACTTCTTTATTTAGAGTTTTCTTAAATACCAAAGAAGTACTTCTTGATAATGCAGAGAAGAATGGGTTTGATTTCGCGCAAAAAGCATGTTCAAAAATTTCGTAGTTTTCTTGGTCGTTTTCTTTGTTAATCATCTCAGTTAGCTCAGTCATTAGGTTATTTAACTTTAATGTACATACATACATAAATATATTTGAATTCATATTTATTTTGCTTCTGTTTTATTAAAATTTAAAAAAAAAAATTATAAATCGCCTAATTTTACAACCACCAAACCCACTCCTTCACCCCTCCCCCGACTAAATTACATTTCAAAAATTTACTTATAATCACTTTGTATATGAGTTCAATAATAAATGTACATAGTATAAATACTTCCAAAACACATTCTATGGAAGGGAAAATGGAAGTACTTACCCGCCTAGGCCAAAGCCGTGTTAATGTAATGCCTTTTTTGTACTGGGTTGAAGTACTGGACTGCTTCTGCAGAAGTACTTCTAGAAGTACTTTCAAAAGAACTTCCATTCCCTAATGAATATGTGGCCATTTTTTCCTGCACGATATCGCGCGAACCAAAAAACATAACGACTTCGTTGAGGTGTCGTTCGAAGTATATTAACGAAAATATGATCTGAAAAGATTTTAATGAAATTTGGTCGAGCCGTTTAAGCGACATATGTGAACCGCCACGATATCGACCGAACCACAAAAGATATCGACTTACTTGAGGTGCCGTTCGAAGCCTATTAACCAAAATATGATTCCTTCATTTCATTAAATTCGGTTGAACCGTTTTTTTAGTTTAAACGACGTTCGTGAGAAGAAGACACCGAGAGAAGAATATTAACGAAAAAATGCCCTGAAAAAAATTTCATAACATTCGGTGGAGCCTGCGGCTAAGTGTCAGAAAGATCTTAAATAGATAATCGTCATTAAAAGCACTTGCTGAGCCTTAGGAATCCTTCTTTTTTATTACTTTTTAATTACATTTATTTGTACATGAATCAAATAGGACGTTTCGACATTTTTTTTTAAATTTATGTCATCATCAGCTAAAAACTGTATAAATTTTATTATTAATTGTATCAAAAATATGAAGCTAAGAATAATAGAAGCTTACTAAAATTAACACATTGTAAATTAAAAACAAAAAATATAATATAATAAAAATTTTTCAAAAAGCTTTACATCACGCACTTAATAAGAGGGTTTATTAACACAAATATTTTTTATTTTTTTCCCTTTTTATTGTTTTAAATTTCTTCATTTTATTCATTGTCACAGATTACGGAGCTACACCTTAACAATGACACCAAGATGAATTGGCGTATCGATGATAAGCAGCAAGTACAGCACTGTAATAAATACCAAACTTTAGGAATGAAAACCGGTTATTATTCGAAGTAAAAAAGGTGGGCAATCGGAGTATGAGAAAATCACATTATAAACATTATAAAAAAATTGTAATAAAATTGTTAATATGTTTTAAATTATTTTTGTAATTAGTGTGGTTGTTTACTGTTAATGTAGAATTTTTATTAATATAGAAAGTTTCCTTAATCAGTCTATTATTATATAAGTTATCAGAATCTAAAATCTTTGTTTCCTTGAATTTAAATTTGTGACCAGTGTTTAGAGTATGTTTAGTTAATGAACTATGATGCGGGTTTAAATTTTTGCAGTGATATTCGTGTTGATATAATCTCTTTTTTAAGGGTTGTGATGTTTCTCCTATATATGTTTTGTCACAGACTCCACATTTTACTTGATAAATAACATTTTTGGTTTCCATGGTGGGAATTTTATCTTTAAGTTTGGTGTATAGCATTGAAGTGGAGGCGGCTGAGACATTAGTGATCTTAATATTACCATTTCTGAGTATTTTGCCTACAACATAATTAGAGTTAATATCGAAAGGGATTTTAGTGAAAATGAAATCTGAAGTTGGATTGTTATCAGTATTTGAATATAGCATATTTGTGGAACTTACTGGTCGGTTCCACATATATAAATATATTTTTATAAAAAGAAACTTATTCACTTCACGTTATAACTTTATTACATAATTAATATTACTCCTTAAAACTAATGCGGTTTGCTATGGCAGGAAAATCGGTCCAGTGGCTGCTGCTGGTGTCGTTGCTAACTACTGACTGCCGGTCATGTTGTTAACTGTTAGCTGATAACAGTCGATTTTTTGATGATAACAAATCTGGGTTGCCAGTGGATTGTCATGTTGTTGTGTGTTGCCGATTGCTGCCACAATACTCCCCTTTTATCGAAAAATTTCTACATCGTTAGTTAAGTAGAAATTTGCGGATATAATTCTTATTTATTTCTTATTTGACTATTTCGTTACTAATATAAGTTCAAAAATTCTTATAAGTTCAAAAATTCTTATATAATATAATTATTTGAATATTCGTTATAAATGTATATATTTCAACGTATCTTAAATTCATATGTCATATACAATTATAATTTCCTATTGAGAGGTTGAGATGTACATACTTTAATACAAACATTGATAATGCAAAGAAATTCAATTAATTTTCAATGATTGGTAATATATATTTGATCATTTATAAGCTAGTTGTTTATCTAATTTTTTAACTTGTATCTTTAAATTTGAAACATGGTTTTCTTTTTGAACTCATTTCTAAGATGATAGTTAGAGGTAAATGAGTCGGGTGTTAAAAGGAATGCAGGTTTAAGCCTGTCTATAGAGATGTTACTTTCTTTGTCTTTTAACAATATTTTGAAATATTTGTCGTGTTTCGAAATGACTGGGTATGGGCCAGTGAAAGGAGGATTTAAGCTAGGTTTTACGGTGTCGTCCCTAACAAATACGTGAGTACATTTGTCCATATTTTGTGGCATAAAAGTGTTAGTTTGTTTACGTGTGCGCGGCTGGGCTGGTTTGATTTTTGCAATGGATTGCTGCAATTCATTTGCTAGGGTTGTTGTTAATTCCTTATTAAAGTTGGTTTCTCCTGCAACTAGTTCTCCTGGCAAGCGCAGTTGTTGGCCAAACAATAGTTGTGCAGGGGTAATTTGTAAATGTTCTATTATAGCGGATCGTAAACCTAAAAGAATTAGAGGCAGGTTATGATACCAATTTTTGGAATCTCCTGTGGCTCTTATGGCCACCTTGAGTTGCCTATGGAACCTTTCAATAGAACCATTTGCTTGTGGGTGATATGTAGTTGTTCGTATGCGGTGTGTGCCCAGTATATTCGAAATTTCTTGAAAAAGTAACGATTCAAATTGAGAACCCTGATCAGTGGTAATGGTTCTAGGTACACCGTATCTTGATATCCATTGATGGAGGAAAGCCATGGAAACCGATTTGGCAGACATATCTTTGAGTGGAATGGCCTCTGGCCAATGCGAAAAACGATCTTTTAAGGTCAAGATGTAATGGTGTCCTTGTGAAGGAACTAAAGGGCCCACGATGTCCATATGCACATGTTCAAATCTTCCTTTGGGTATTTCATATTGTCCATGAGGGGAAAAGGTGTGACGAGTTATTTTAGATTTCTGGCAGGGGATACAGGTTTTTGCCCATGCATTAATATCGGAGTTCATTTTTGGCCAAAAATATTTTGCTGTTACTAGCTTTCTAGATGATCGTATGCCAGGATGAGATAAGTTGTGTAACTTATCGAAGATGGTACGACGCATTGTTTCGGGAACGTAGGGTCTATTGACTCCTGTGGACACTTCACACCATATTTCGTCCTCTTCAAAGGGGATTGCTATCCTTTTTAGAATAAAGGATCTCGTGTCACCTTTTGCACATTGTGCTAGTATTCGTTTGAGTTCCTCGTCTGAATCTTGTTCCCTTTTAATGGTTTGGAAGTCTACCTTAGTAATGTTTTCTATTGTATTAATATAAGCCCGAGATAAAGTATCTGAAACGATATTGTGTGAACCTTTTACATGCCTAATATCGTTCGTAAATTGTGATATGTAACCAAGTTGATTTGTTTGCCTAGGGGATTTTTCCGTTTTAGATTGTAGCGCTCTTGTGAGGGGTCTATGATCCGTGTAGACGATAAATTTCTTACCTTCTACGAAATATCTGAATCTCTTAATGGCGAGATAGATAGCCAGCAACTCCCTGTCAAAGGTTGAATATTTCTTTTCGGTTGTTTGTAACCTTTTAGAGAAGAAGTTAAGGGGCTGCCATGTATCATGACAACGTTGTTGGAGAACAGCGCCTACAGCATCATTCGATGCGTCTACCCATATTGCAATTTCCGCCGATGTGTCGGGGTGTACTAGTAGGGTGCAGTCTTCTAAGCTTTTCTTAATGCTTTTGAAATGGTTTTCATGTTCACTGGACCATTGAAAGTCGACCTTGTGGTTTTTTATGGGTTTGGTTGTCTTAAGTAGGTCGTAAAGCGGTGCTGCTTGTTCAGCAATATTGGGTAAAAACCTATGGTAGAAGTTTACCATACCAAGGAAACGTTGTAGGCTCTTTTGCGAAGACGGGGTTGGAAAGGAAGAAATGGCTTGTACTCTATCTTGTGAAGGTGTAATGCCTTTAGAAGTAATCTTGTGACCAAGGAAGTTCATTTCGTTTGCTCCGAAAATGCATTTTGAAGGATTAATTTTCATGTCGTGTTTCTGTAATCGCATAAATAACTGTCGTAAATGCTCCTTATGTTCTTTTGGCGATTTGCTAAATATGAGGATGTCATCAACGTATATAAATATGAAATCTAAATCGCCTAGCATTTGGCTAATAAAACGTTGGAACGTTTGTGCTCCATTTTTAACGCCGAAGGGCATTCGCAAAAATTCGTATAAACCAAATGGAGTTGTCACTGCCGTTTTATAAATATCCTCGGATGCGACGGGTATTTGGTGGTACGCTCGGACTAAATCAACTTTGGAAAATATTTGACAACCGTGAAGATTAAGAGTAAAATCTTGGATATTTGGGAGCGGGTATTTATCAAAAATTGTAACTGCATTTAATTGTCGATAGTCACCACATGGTCTCCAGTCGGATGATCCCTTCTTTGGCACCATATGCAATGGAGATGCGACGGATGATGATGACGGGCGACATATTCCCATATTGACCATTTCCTCGAAAGATGCCTTAGCTATCCTATATTTTTCTGGATTGAGTCTCCTTGGTCGTGCAGACGGAAGAGGTCCTTGAGTATTTATACGATGGACGACCTCGTGGTTCACTTTTGTGTTGAAGTCTGGAGGAGTTCTGAGCGACGAAAAATCATTAAGTATTGCACAGTATTCTCCTTCCAAAGGATAAAGTCTGGGAGAGCAAGAGTCGATGTTGCTGTATGGGCAATTTACAGATAATAATGTTGTATTGTCGATCAGTTTCCGGTTTCGGAGATCTACCAGAAGATTAAACTTATAAAGGAAGTCGGCTCCGATGATCGCATGGTCGACTGCTGCGATAATGAATAAGTGTTCAAAACTTCGACGTAGATTTAAGCTCAGCGTCAATTGTTTCGAACCGAATGTCGCTATATTTGAGCCGTTAGCAGATATGAGGTTAAAATCTAAAGTTCGTGGAAACTTGGAAAAGTAGCGTTTTGGGACGATTGATATTTCTGCTCCAGTATCGATTAGATATTGGAATTTTGTCAAAGGATCAAAAACGAATAGGCGGCGAGGGATGTTGCTGATCTTCGTTGCCGTAGACGAGATAGCTAATCTTCGTTTTTTGCATTTTGTTGAGGGGCTTCAGAAAAACTGCAGGGTTTAACACATCTCCTGGCTTTGCTGCCATACCTGCTGTGAAACCAGCAAATCTGTTTGCCATTGCTCGTGCGCGATTGTGATCTAGAGAAACCTCTGTTTTTAGAAAAAGTTTTTTTCTTGGGTCGTGATTGTCTAGCTTCCAAGTGTGAAATCCGTTCAGTCAATTTTTGAATTTGTTGGGTCCATGTATTCTCAACATGAGCCTGGCTGTTTGGGTTTTGACGAACGGCTGAGATTCTTAATGAACTTGAGTTATCGAATATTTTGTCTGCAATTGTGAAGATCTCGCTTTCGGTATGCGAATCTTCGACCGCGATTAAGCATGTTTGCATAGGGCCTGGCAACTTGTTAATCCACAGTTTCATTAGTAGTTTTTTATTTATAAGACTATTGGTTCCGGCTGTGGATTCCATTCGGCGGTACAGCTCCGATGGCTTGAAGTCTCCAAGTTCCATTTTATGTAGTAGTTCATCAAGTCGGCGTTCTTCGGACTCTTGATTACGCGAAAGTAGGAGTGTTTTTAAATTATCATATTTGTTTACTTGTGGAGGATTCAAGAGGGCGTCTGATACCATTTCCATAGTCTCAGAGGGTAGAGAAGCTACTAAATAGTCGTATTTAGTTTCTTGCGATGTAATCTTTTTTACGCGAAACTGTGTTTCTACTTGGAGGAACCATAAGTCTGGCCGTTTGTGCCAAAAATTGGGTATTTTTAATGTCGATATATATGGGGCAAGGATATTATCCGTATTATTAGGATCTAAAATATTTGCCTTTGAGGGCGTCGGCGGTGAGTTACCGTCATCGCTGTTGTTGGCCATTGTGGCTGAGTAAAATCGCACGTTTTGAATTTTAAGGTTTTAAAGGTAGACCAAAGTATTTTGTCACGTTGTATTCTCACTGCCTAATTAGCATTTTTCTTTTATCTTTAAAGGAAGAATGATTAGGACTAGCTCTTACTCTCTGATAAGTTTCTCTTATCAGCGAAAGAAGTATAGGTATGGTAAGATCTCACTATCTGATAAATTTTGTTTATCGGGGAGAGAAGTGTGGTGCAAGTCAATGTAAATCTTGTAACTAATAGGGCTCGCTTATAAGTTTAAGATGACTTTGTAATTTAAATTAAAATTTTGTACGAAACGTGAAAGTAGAGAACGTATATATGCTTGTATATATAAATATTTATGTTTTTACTGTTGAACATATGTGTTAGTAGGTATTTGTTATAGGCTACCGCGCAAAATATGGATAACTATATCGTCACTATTTGAAGGTATGCAGTTTATTCTCATTTATTAAAGAAAATATCTGTAAATTATCAAAATTCAAATCACGACATATAATTGTTAAATAATAATTGAGCGAGTTCACGACACCCAGAAATAAAATTGTAGAAATGAGCTCAATAAAGATTAAAGTGTGATAATAAGCTTAAATACTAAGTATAAAATATCATAATAAGCTTAAATACTATAAAATGTTAAATGTTATTATTTAATTTTTTTAAATACCTCTGTTCAAAATAATATTTGTGATTTTCAAAATGATTAAGTACTTTATGTAGATATGTGAACAAGATTTGATAATATGTGTATCTAAAAAGAATTTAAAAAAAAAAATATTAGTAACATAAAAATGAAATATTCAAAGAATATCTTTCGTGGCTCCTTGTAGCGATGATCGTGCTCTATCTCTGCATCTACATACATATGTTGTCAATATATTTAATCCGCATTAGCAGCATTGTACATGATTTTAGCCTCCGATGAGTGTTGCATTGTTTTATTTAATCCCGTTATGCTGGATGTGAGTTTTTAACTGAAATCTATCATTGCTCTCAAATCGTTTTTTGGGAGAAAAATTCTAAAATTTTAATAATTTATCACTTTATTTGATTATTTATCACTGTCAAAATGTTAGCACACAATAAAATAATATTTCAATAATTTCAATTGAAAAAAAAATATTCCTTCAATTATTTTAATCACTTTGCCTGTATGCACTTTCCTGCATATAGAATTTGCCGCTATTTTACTTTCTTTGAAAATAAACCGTTTTGTTGAAGTGACAAAAGGAGGAAAAAAATTTTGCATGCTCGTGGGAAATATGTGTGTCTCCAATATTTTATTTGCATAATTTAGGTAATGATAAATGGCACTGTATTTTATATAAAAATCCGAACAAAGTTTCACTTATGTACTTACTGATTTCTTATGAAAAAAATCATTTATTTTCAGAATTTATTTGTTAATCAGTGGGGAAAAAAAATATAAAATGACCGAAAATTAACCGTATAAATATAATTAGAGTTTAATTCGTTAGGTAAAATGTTTTTTATTTTTTTTGTTACCTTAACCACGTTCTGGTCCTTTTATGTTCACGAATTACGGTATGAATAACGATTGTCTTCTGTGATATTTAACCGTAACTGTTAATCGTTATGTACAGATATGACTTGCAAAAAAAACTTTTTTTTTTAAATATTCTTAAATGTATAATGTGTGTGGATCAAATTCAAAACTTTTTACCCTTTCTTGTTGCGATGATGCTAATTATTTTTCTGCACTTTTGAATTTAATAATTTCTGCTTTGTAATCACCATTTGTGTTGTCTACCGCGTGGGAAATTTTTAATTGTTTTTTGCACTCGGGGTCACCATTTGTGGAACTTACTGGTCGGTTCCACATATATAAATATATTTTTATAAAAAGAAACTTATTCACTTCACGTTATAACTTTATTACATAATTAATATTACTCCTTAAAACTAATGCGGTTTGCTATGGCAGGAAAATCGGTCCAGTGGCTGCTGCTGGTGTCGTTGCTAACTACTGACTGCCGGTCATGTTGTTAACTGTTAGCTGATAACAGTCGATTTTTTGATGATAACAAATCTGGGTTGCCAGTGGATTGTCATGTTGTTGTGTGTTGCCGATTGCTGCCACATATTGTCATATTTAAGTTTATGTAATCTTTTGTAAATATTTTTTTTAATGAAAGGATGAGGATAACAGTTTTTGATTAATTTGCTGTAAATCAAGTCAAAATTTTTTGGGTGGAATGATCAGATAATAAAAATGCTCGGTCGACTAAAGAATTAATTACGCTAATTTTGTAAATAGAGTTAGTGAATGAATGGTAATTTAAGCAACGGCCACTAGCTATTGGTTTATGATACCAATCAGTTATGATTAAGTTGTTGGATTTAATGAGAGATACATCTAAGAAGTTGAGCTTATTGTCCTTCTCCAATTCTAGGGTAAATTTTATTCGTGGATGGAAACAATTGAATTTATCAAAAATCAATGCAATAGTGTCATACGGAGCTATTATTATGCAATCATCGACTTATCTTTTATAATATAAAACAGTGGTCGGCAAACTTTTCCGTAGTAAGATCACCTCAGATTAAATTAGTTAGTCTTAAAATCGACCACCTTTTTAAAGCCACATTTTTCAACAATTTATTTTTCTGAAGTTGCTTCTAAATTAGTATCAATAAAGGGGTACATAACAAACTTTACTATTGGCTCAATTTCATTGAAATCTGAAAAACGAATCTCAAACTCTTTGATGAAATTTGTCAAAATTTCTACATGTATTTCGTAAGAATAATTCGATGAACTTTTAGCTATTTTCATTAGCAAATTCGGAAAATGTTTTGGGTTAGATTTGATTTCCATAATTTTAGTTTTTGACAAAAACTACTTACTGCACTAATCAACTGCATTATTGTCTTATTTTTACCTTGTAATTCTAAATTCAATTCATTTAATTTTGCAGTAATGTCTGTTAACAATGCCAAGTCCATAACCCAGGATATATCACTTAATTTTTAATTCAAACCTAATGGGAATTTTTTCAAATATGGATTTTGTCTCAATTATACTTCTTATTATTTTCTCAACCCAGCAGATTTTTCTACCGGCAAATAGTTTTGACCTGTAATCTATTTGCAAGTAGAAAAATCAAATTTGTTATTCATAAAAGATATCCAACTGTGGTTCATTTGGAAGATCATCTCGAAAATGGTCAGCATATATATTTTACAACGGACATTAGTGCGGGAAGGGCTGAATGACCACCGTCCAAGCACATTGATGGGTGCAGCGAGGCGCACCGGGTTCCAGCTAGTATGTTATAGAAAAATTTTCCAGATCGACCAAGAAAACCTTAAAGATCGACCGGTCGATCGCGATCGATGGTCTGCCGACCACTGATATAAAATATTAAAGTAGGGATTAGCAATGACTAATTTTTCAAGTTTTTGTAGGATGATATCTGCGAGAGAACTGGAGATGCTGGATCCCATAGGGAACCATCAATTTCTTTATAATAAACATTATTATGGCTAAACACTGAGTTTTTGAAACAAAGTTTGATTCCATTTATAAATTGATCGAAATTAAGATCCGTGAATTCATCAATCTCATCCCACCTATCACGTATTAATTCGATGACAAGTTCTTGGGGAATACTGGGGTATAATGCAATAACGCCGAAACTTGCAAGACAATAATTGTCTGGAACATGAAGGTAGGAAACGTCATTAACTAAATCAAAAGAGTTCTTGATATTGAATTGATGTTTAGAAGTGACTTGAATTAGAACATTGTTAAGATACTTCGACAGTTTATCAATTGTGGAAGTAATCTGACGTAAAGGAATATTTAATTTGTGTATTTTGGGGTTCATGTACATTCTCCCAATTTTTGAATTATTTACAATTAATTCAGGTTTATTTATGAGTTTGAGGTATTTTTTAATTTCTGAGTCTAATGAATTAATGGGGTTACGATGTAGTTTAACATATGTGTTGTCATTGCTAAGGATCTCGCTGGCTTTACGTTCATAATCATATTTATACATCAAAATGGTTTTTGAACCTTTATCAGCTTTTGTGACAATTAAAATATCTTTATGGTCATTGCATATCAGGTCTAGTAATAACAAGTCTTTCATCTTCATACAAAATTTTCCCCCCGTTAGTTGTGTGCGTGCATATATGAACATCACTGCTGAGCAAAACTCAACGCATACTTCGTGAATTCAGCGAGACAAAGCCAGATTCTCTCTTTACAATAAAGTATGCAGAACAGAAAAGGAAAGAAAATTGAATCAGCTGTTTTCTTTCATAAATCAAAACAAACGAGCAAATATGCACCAATTCATTAAGTTTATTCCCATATAAACTCATAAAAGTTTAGCTGTTTAGTTGTATGCAAACGCGTATAAAAATGTTGCATTCTCTCTCTGATAGCCAGACATCGTCATTTGAAGAACTTTTGTATATAGCTGTTCGCCTTCCACTCATTAACTATATGAAGATGAAAGACTTGTTAATTTCTAGACTTTGGTTCAGGCCAGCGTTCGCAGACGCAACCACTTTGTGCACTGGAAAGTCTACTTCACTATTTTTCAACGAAGATCTTATTGGTTTATTATGACTCTACATGTTTTTAGATATATTTTAAGCTCTGCGTTTTTGTGCTCGAAAGGGGAAAGCTTATGGAGGTAGTCACCATCGTCATTTTCTAGTTTTCGTTTTCCTTCTGTAGCGGTTGCACAGCGATGATTGTTTTGAAATTCGGTATCGATCCAATTACTAATTATCGTGAAGTCTATGAAGTTGTCAGCTGTCAAAATTTTTAAGACGATAGTTTCTCGTAGAAACTGATGCCTATTAATTCCCGACATGTCCCTTTTCATTTGAATAACGTTTCAAAATTAGTTGTGTATCGAGTTTCGTATTCAAGAAGCAGCCTTAAAGTGTTCGTAAACAATTGAGATCTAAAGAAGCTTTTTAATTTCCTCCAGCGATAGAATCACTTTCAAATTTGAATGAATGACAGAAAGCCTTTCGGGTTCATGTTCTACCTTCAAAGTAAACTGCAAATACCATTGCTGTTTTAATATAGAATTTCTCCTAATTAACCCTTTCAAAGGGAAGAAATCTCTTCAGACTGACAACAAATCAGTTATCTCTCATTTCCTTAGAAATTAATTGAATATCAACAACAGTATCAGAATCAAATATAGAGGTAAAGCCGCAATTTTCCTTTATCCTTAGGGTATTCAGCGCAAATGGACTGGAATTGAGACCATTCCCTTCAATTTCCCTGAGGAAGTTCGCCGCTGTTTAATGCGAGCTGGATTGCGCGCCTCCGTAAAATTTCAACGGTGCCCAGCATCGGCAAGTTCATAATATTTAAAAACTTCATTCATTTTTCGTCCTCAGTTTAAAATTTAAAATCTTATTTTCAGGCAAACACACATACACCTTAACACGCACGCGATTGACTGTCCTCATAATTCTCCTGGCCCGGAAAGGCAGTGCCTAATTCGCATATTTTCGTCCTTCCAATTGCGAATTTTTCAAAACAAGAAAAAAATGCACGAAAAAATCTAATTACGAGGAAAAAATCTCCTTCAAAAATCAGAGGGTTATTAAAATTTTGATTTACGTTTATTAGGATGTAAATTTTAATATTTTTTTCCTTTCTTCCTTGTTATTTTTTTTTGTTTTTTCAAATATGTATTTCGTTCCGGTACGTTCCAGGATACGCGAGGGACCTGAACGAGGTTAATTATTAGACCCCGTGTAGGTAAGGGATATACATCACCGCTACGTGGTGGCTGTGTGCCTAACACGCGTAATTATCGTGAATTCTTATTAATTTTTTAGGAGATCAAATATTTACCGTCGACTAATTAATTTGGAACTTTTGTTGTCAAGGCTTTAGCAGTAGGCGGCAGCAGACTTGAGGGTTGGCTGGCTGGGGTGCTTGTTTTGCTGGCGGTTTACTTTGTGACGACGTGGGTACGTAAATATTTGTTGACTGTGTATAAAGTGAATATAGTAAAGAGATGAAAAGTTATGTATTATGAGTCTGGAAAAGGTACAATAATATAGCAGCGATATGTGTTGGATAGTGAAATTTGAATTTAATTAACTTTACCTGTTTGCATAAAAGATATATTGTATGAGAAGAAAATACGATACCAGCAGAAAAGCAAGGTTTTCCGATTTGATGAAGCTAAGGTATTAAAAATTCAAAATTGTACATTTGCGGTTATCGTGCAAAGGTGTAAAATTTTGTATATCTACACTTCAACAAGATGCACTGACTATTGACTTCTTTCTATGGAAAAAATGGGCAGGTTTTTACCGGAACAACGTTGGAGTAATCAAAGAAGATCTTCTGACTGGTTTCTTCCGAAATGTTTGACATTTGTCTTAAATTGAGAAAATTAAAATTGCCGAGAACTGGTATAAAAAGACAAGAGAGGAAAAAAACAGTGGGTGTGTGTACTTATGTACACGCATTAGAAGTTATACTTCTTTGGCGTGATTTTAAGACTAATTTTTAATTTCTACACAAATATTTTATTGGATTCTTTCTATTTTCGTGCGCCGGAAGGTGCAAGCATTATGATGCCGACACGCTCAAGGCTGTCGGTTATACCGTATTCTAATCCTAACTAAAATCACCAACTAGTTGGGTCATTAGGCCTAATTACAATTATCTTAAGATGGGCTTAAGATGCCTCATGAAATTCTCTTAAGACTGGCTAATTTTCTACCAAAACGTAATGAATGTTAAGTTTAATATGCGTCGCAAAGCTGCAGCATTTATTTACCTGATAATACTACTGGTACTTCTAAGCCCAACTCACTTCTTTTTTGTTCATTTCCGCCTTAGCTTGTGATTGAGGAATTTAGCTTCTCCTCCACTTTAGTCAGTAGATCAAACGATCGTATAGTTGTTTTCAAACCTTGTGACATCCCGCGCATCTTCCCCAGCTAAGCTCTTAAAAATGTTAAAAAGTTCAGACAAAAGCTTCACTTAACTCCTCCTATCAAATCACTTGCTGCCATGTAATCAGTCGCGACTGCGTATTGCTAAAGGGAGGTGTATTTTTCTGGGACTTCAATGATTATTTAAAAAATTTACAAATTATGACTGAAAAACACCCGTTTTTATATATTTTTTTTATTTTAAGGTTTTTATATTTTACGCATATGCCACAGAAATAATTTGTAGTAATTTCTACTAAAAAATACGATATTTGTGTTTTTATCACTTTGATTACTAGATTTTTGACATTTTCCGCCAGTCGCAAGCGCGCTTCTGCCTGGGGAGGTTGCGGCTGCGGAGAACTTTCAATTTATGAATGAAAATGCTCATATCTTTAAAAGAAATTTTTCCAGCAATTCTTTTAATTTATTTTAAATTTAGGGATGAGAAATATTTAGCATAATTATAGTAAAATTATGCTTATTACGATGGATAAACTGCCTTTGTTGAGCAGGAGTTTTACATGTATTTAAAAGCTCTGCTCAATACATATAAAGATTACTTAACTTTATTCATCTGGCATGCGCACATCCCTGCCCAAATTATTTTGTTGAGTTTTTTCTGCGTTTGTTGCCTTTTTAAGTTAAAAGAGGGGAAATGATAGAACAAATTTTATGAAATTGGGCAACGAGGTGCGCAGAACCCTTCAAATTATTTGTGTCACGGAGTTTGAAAACTTCTATACCATTATAGTCTAACACGTTCGTTGCTCTTAGCCGTGCCTTTAGCTGTAGGTTACAGTGCAGCAGTTTGCTCGGCTAATCTCCGGCAATCCAAAAGGACATCGTCTGTGTCCTCTGTCACAATGAGGAATTCCAGGCGTTGCGTAGACTCATTTTGCCGGTATGCTCTCGTAACTCACCTGTGGGTTCATCGACCTTGGGTAGATTCATTACGTCACTTCCAAATTCTGTTCACTTCGCCAGCTTCTTCTTTTAGTTGTTACTCAATTAAATTGAGTGGGTTAGGGTAATTGAAATATGATACGAAGAGTTTCATACTAAGGACATTAATGTATCGGCAAATACAGCATCAACGCTTCCAAAGTTTGAGTGACAACACTCCGAACCTGCCAAACACCATCGTTGGACGCTTGACATTGGACATTTGTAGTTCGAGTGGCGGCCACACGATGCGTTCTACAATCAAACGTCCAACGTTGGAAAGTGCTCATAGCATCGTTTAGAGCCGGCTTTAGCTGAAAACTAGGATATGTAATTTATTTCCCTCCATAGCCTCTGGGTAAAAACCTCCTCACCCATGGACATCGTGAACGGACTTTGGCTACGAATTTTCATATGCCCTTATAATAATAAACTTAATAGCTAAAGGATTGGAGTTGCAATGCTTCCCTCTTCTACCCCTTCGCCTATATCGTTCGCAGGCCGTATCAGAACATCAAAATTGGCAGCGTGCAGTAAATTACGGCATGAGATAAAAATGCAGCACGCTGCAATCAAAAGTATTTCAATTGGCTCAGGCTGGTAAAATGACAAGCAAAGCAGCGTGCTGCATGTTCATATCATGTCTTAAATTTGCAGTTCGCTGCATATTTGAGGTTCTGATAGGGCCTCCAGCAAACCCATCGTAGCTACAGGCCTGGAAGCAGCCGGTGCCGATCCTACATTTTCTTGAATGGAGGACATTTCTCGTGTAATAACATAGTGGAGCCAAGTTTTTTAGTTCATTTTTTCAATAAAAAGTTGTAAAATATTGTATTTTATCACTTTTTCCTGCACCTGGATTACCAGTGATTAGTGTTTCAGTGATTGAATTAAAACAATTTCAAAAAATTTAGTGAACCAATATGTTTTAATGGTTTAATTGTGAAGGTGACCAATTTTGTTTACATTCGCTGTAGTTTTGTCGAGTTATTTTAGGGCAAAAATGTTGAATTTGTATGGTTATTGAGTTAAAAGTGAATTTAAAGTGATTAAAGCTTGTTGAAGAATAATTTTTAAAAATATTAAAGCAGAAAACTGTGTAGGAAAAAGTTAAAAAATTTTTTTATTCATATTGTGTGGTGGTACTTATGTTTTAATAACTATTCCGCAATAATTTTTAACCATTTTAAATTCACTTTTAATTTCATTACCACATAAATCCAACATTTTTTCCCTAAATTAACCCGAAAAAACCTCCATGAATGTAAACAAAACTGGTCACCTTATCAATTTCATTCACTCGGATCACTAACCAACTTATCACCGGTAATACACGTGCAGTAAAAAATGTTAAAACACAATATTTTGCCACTTTTTAAGAGTTAAAAACTTGGCGAGTCTATGATATTACACTACGAGTTAGAGAAACTGCCTTCCATTCAGTAAAACCCCTCACCCACAAACAGCACACAATAAACACTACGAATCTTCCTTTCCTATGCCTACGAAAAAACAAACATACGCTTAGCTGATGACTCGAACATGAAATTTATTTCCCTCCATAGCCTCAGCATAAAAACCCCCTCACCTATCGACATCGTGAACCGGCATCGACTGCGAGTTTTCATGTGCCCATGCAGTGTTGGGCCTTCTACTACAATAGTAGTAGATCTACTACATTTCACGTTTTAAAAATTTTACTACATTTTGTTTCTTATTTGCTACATATTTGACGTCATCAGAAAAATTATTTTCATTCAAATTCGAACGGCCAGTTTCACACGGGCCAACAGCCAACCAACAAAAATCGTCTGAAAACGTCGTTTGTGAAAAAGAGGGTGAGAGAGGTCGATGAAAAATTTGTCCATCCCATCGTCCTCTCTCACCCTCTTTTCCACAAACGAACGTTTTCAGTCGATTTTTGTTGGTTGGTTGTCTGTCGACCCGTGCGAAACTGGCCAATGTTGGAATAAAAGTTGTTTTTTTTTTGTTGCTACTACATTTTTTTCAATTCTACTACTATTTTTTTACATAATTACTACATTTTTAAAATCGCCAAGGCCCAACACGCCCCATAGTAATATGAACGTCAAGCTAGCGGCGGTTGCACTGAAAAGCGGCGAAGTTAAAACTCAACTCTATTTAAAAATAAAAATGCTAATGTCCCTCATTTAAATTATTTGTTTTATGTATCTGTATGTGTGAGGAAGATTGTGTAAAAATTTCAGGATAGTTCCATGGTTCTGAAGGAAATAGGATTAAAATTTTCCAGCCAGCGTTTTTGAGCTTAATTACAAAGTCACGGCCCTTTTCAGTGCAACCGCCGCTTGCTTCGCCGCTAGCTTGACGTTCATCATAGTAATCACGGTATTCAGAAACAAGGTAATGTAAAAGACTGTATATCGTATACGGTATTTTAGTGCTGATGTCACGTGGGGGACACTTCCCATCTAAAATCGAAGCTGTTGTTGTTGTTTCAGCATTACGGCTGACGTCACCAGGCGCCCATTTTTTACGGTATTCGAAGCTGGCGTCGTTTTTACATTACCTTCGTTTGCTGTATACCGTGCATAATAAGGATAATCCCAGTGCGCATGAAGAATGGAAGTTGAAATGCTTGCCCTCCATTGCCTCCACCCCTTCGCCCATATCCTCAAGTTGCGTTGCGTTGCGAATTCGTCAAAATTCACTCTCATAATATTTTTCAAAACGCGCCTAAAGAAGTATAACTTCAAAAGGAAAGATATTTAGATTGGAGGACTGCAAAGACAAGGGAGAATGTTGTTCCCGGACGCCTTAACCACTAGGCTATTCCATCCGAGCCTTGGCCCACTCTAGAGACTTTCTCCAATTTTGATAGTCTCTTACAGCATGTGTCCAATTCCGGATGTTTAGCATTACCTTTGCGCTAGCCATCACAGAGTCTATAGACCTACTTTTTTGTCTACCTGGTTTATTTTCAGAAGGTTAGGCTACCACGCGCCGTTTTGGGATATGGCTGTTCTCCATTTTGATTATCCTGCCGGCTAGTCTTAGTCTGTTATAAAAGTTGAATTTTTTATAAACGTTGAAAGTTCTGGGTCGTCAACAATTTCATACAACGCGCAATTTCCTTCGCCATATTCCATCCTCCCTCGTTGGACCTACAATGGATCGGAGCACTTTTCACTCAAAACTGTTAAGTCGTTCCTCTATCTATATGGTTGGTCATAGTCCTTGTACCGTACTGGTCGTATAACTGTTTTGTAGATTGAGAGTTTCGTGTTTCTGTGCAGAAGTCTTAAATGCAGCTTTTTGTCTTTTTGTTTCTTTCGGTGGCTCTCTAAACCTATTTTTTTAAGGAAGAGTAGAGTTGTCTAGGGTCTTATGAGAACAGACTGCTTCTTACAAAAATAAAATCTCTTTATTCATTCACAATCCTTATTTACTAACAATTTTATTCTCTTAACTCTAAGTATCATTTTTCTTACTAGCATGGCTCAGCAACTACCCACCTATTATCTCTGTATACATGTTTCTTACAGGTATCGCTAAGCAGCTAACTACCTATTACTTTTCACTACAAGTATTTTATGGCTAGTTACCATTGCGGTTAGTGGGATATGTGTATAATGGGATGTTCGGTACATTGTTGGTGTTTGGTTGGGTCAGTGTTTAGTTGACACTGTTCTAGAAAATGTTGCCGGGAACACTTTCGGATCGTTCACCTCGACAATGCCAGGTACGGGGTATATGTGTATCCTTACCGTGCCGGATCGTTCCTCACGGTATAGGACTGGAAAAAATGAGCTCTCTCGTCTGATGAATGACTCAATTTGGCCTGGTGAAGCAATGTTACCGTCAGATGAATTTTGAGAGTAGTAAAATCTCTACTACCTTTTGAAAAAAAAAGGTAGCAAACTTTTTTGATTTCAAATCAATTTTTAATTTTTTTGTCACCTGCGAGAACGAGCAAAGCGGATGGTTTGCCGACACGTGAACATGCTACGTATAACTTACCGTCAGAGAAACATTCATTTTTTCAGGCCAAAAACACTCAAGGATTGGCCTTGGGATTTGTTGATCGTCATGATGAAAGCTGTCGTTTCTATATAAAGCGCCACTGAAGGAAGCGTTTATTTCATGGGTAGTGGTGGTTCATGGAATGATTGATAGTTTCATCTTGAGTCAATGCGCAGATCTTTCACAGTTCGATTGAGTGCTTCCAATGCGCACTTGTACGTCATTGTGTATTCATCCCAGACAATGACTTTACTTGCTACCGAAGCTTTGGCCAGTGCTAAGTGTTTTGCAAAGTTACATGTCGGGTTTTGAATCGTTTTAAGGTTTAACGGCAATTTCTGGCAACGTGGCAACTATCCCAGAAGAAGCAACTGCTACAACAATTTCGGATCTGATCTGATAATGATATGACGAATACCTTGCAAACTCCAAACGGCGCATCGGGGAAAAAGGCCACTATTTCCATAATTAATTGATTTCATTAACGTATCGCACACTTCCTTCTGTTGGGTACTCAACAGTGGTACATTCGCTCGAGCCTATTGGTTCAAAGCATTTCGATCATCTTCACGTTCCAATTCTCAATTGAAAGCGTCGTTCATTCGACGATATGGCGTTAGTATTCCTAACTTGACTAACCAACTGCCGCACATGAGGTAACACATGTCTTCAATCAAAAGCAAAGCCTGGTTATGTATCTCGCCATTTACCTTGAGATCGGGATTTACTGAACTGAACCGAATTCGGTGTAAAATTTTTTCGGATATATCATCCTTGTATTTGTTCCACAATTCACGTGGATTCGATGGGAAGTATGTCAAAATAATGATAGCAAATAATGTACGTATCTGACACGGAGAAACAATTTCTTTACCGTTTTCAACCAAATTGAGCTGTTGCACTTTTGATAGTTCGAAGTTATTCAAATGTTATCGGCCCACGAACAATCACCAGCAACAACCGCAAGTAGAAACATTCGTCATTCTTCGTATGAACTCTGCAAATGCGACCAAGAGCATCATTTGAATTCACATCCGGATGATCAGGAACCGTATCGCTTTGCTTCCGACGTTTAAATTTCTTCGATGGGGAGTTCCAAGTGGAATAAGGTAACAAATCGAAAAAACTGGTCAAAGTTATCGTTGTAGATGTTTCAGCAAGCTGAGCATCATTCGATGCATTGAAAGAACCCGTTGACCATTCTCAAGATGTCCCGCCAAATGTACAGCAGTAAGATGAAGCTTATTAATGGAGAATGATGATATACACAAAATCGCTTCATTAAAACTAACGGATCGTGATATTATCAAACGATGTTTTAGTAGTTATTCTGTTATTTGGGTCGGTCGCCAGATTTCACCACGCTCATGGACACGGATTTTATAGGCGAGGACCTTTCCTGTAGTACTTTATACCAACGCTGCAATTGATTTAGACATAAATAAAATAAAATTAGAATTATCGAAAAAAGGTAGTAGAATGATAACTTGATGTAGTAGTGTAGTAGACTATCATTTTTTTCTAAAAAGGTAGTAAAACTACTACATATGTAGTAGAACGGTAACGCTGTGGTGAAGCGGTTTCTTTTATAGCTGAAAAGCTCGTCGGGTAGGAAGCTTTAAAGTTTCGAAGTGAAGCCTTCAAATCGAGAATCGCCTGGCCTGCTGGGTGAATATTTTTCTAAAGCAAAGAGAGGAATTATTAGTAAGTAGTAATCGCTGTTCGTTACAATTTCTTTTCTCATAAAAGGCCTTATTAGTAAAGATACAGAATCTTTACTCGATTCTTAACTCATATGATACTTTTGACCAAGCATATTTACTCATATCATTACTTATAGGGAATCGAGTACTAAGTGCAATTAGCATTCAAGGCCAAATTGAAGGTAGCTTCAAATTTATTTCAGCCGTGAAAAATTTCAATCAAATCTCATTCAAAGAGAGTTTAGAAACGTTTAAGGCCCTTCTACATCCCAAATGCAAAGTGAAATCGCAAATTGGATTCCAAACAGAAAGAAATACATACAAATTTCTGTGCAATAAAAAAGCTCCAATTTGCGTTTTGGGTTGTAAATCGGCTTTTAGAGGTTTGAAGTTATATCGCATCTCAAGTAAAAATCAGATTCGCCCGTTCTTAGCCTGCAACAGGCAAGTTGACTACTTTTCCAAATGCAGCCCGCTACAGGCACGAACGCAGTAGTCCATAAGAAGGTGCGCTCATACTTTTTAGACGAATTTAAGTCATACACGCTCCGGTATACCGGTTAAATAACCTGTGCAGGCTTGTCGGTAGCGTGTATGAGAACGATCCGGTATATCGGAGCGGCCTTCAGTTCGTTTTGCAATGTCATTGAATAAAAACGATGTTACCGAGCCACGACTACCCGGACAGGGACTAAAAAACAACTAGGCGACCAGACTACACGCACACACGCACAGGTACAGGTACGCCGTGCACTCTCACTGAAAGAATTGATTTTCTCGTTTGCTCCACGCACGCTCCGGTCTACCTGTGCAGGCATACCTGTACAGGTAGACCTCTCCGGTGTACCGTAGCAAAAAAATTATATAGGGATAAAACGGGCAATCGTCTTGGTGAACATAAAGGGTGTTTTTAAGCGGAGCGCAGGTGGCTAGTACTCAGTCTGGGACTGCTTGGTAAACGATACTCGCATTTGAAATGGTCGACTACGAATACATTCCCATCTGTAACTGGGACGTGCATACCTCTAGCGGGCGCAGGTTTAGATTTTCATGCCTGTAGCGGGAACATGCTTGGCAGTCGCATTTGTTCGGTATAGTTGCGGGTGCGAATATAGTTTTCAAAAAATTAACCAGCAAAATTATTTTTACTTAGTATGTAATTTACATGAATATTTGTCATCTGCCGCAGCCGAAAACCGAGTAATGCATTCTTCGTAGTCAGTCCGCAGAAATGTCAAACAAAGTATT
Source organism: Thereva unica (assembly GCA_949987705.1). Taxonomy (NCBI): domain Eukaryota; kingdom Metazoa; phylum Arthropoda; class Insecta; order Diptera; family Therevidae; genus Thereva; species Thereva unica. Next base: position 80,424,950 of record OX465283.1, on the reverse strand, counting down.
TATAGATTCTCAAGGAATGGAGTACTTTTGAACTAGTAAATTGAGTAATTTTCTTTCGATTCCACTCATGAGTATTTAATCGAGTACTCTTCACCGATTCCGTATCCCGTTCTTCGTTTCTTTTTGTAATTGCAGATATACCAGGTATATTCTAAGTCAGTCTGGTTTGTCTAGGGACCCAATATAGTAGTAATTCTTCTGCTGCTTTCAATTTTTTCCCATTTGTGTTCGCCTACTCCTTTTCTCAGTTTTTGTACGAAAGCGTTTTAGTTTTTTCACATAAAAAATACACTGCTTCTTGCACCGCCTCTCCTACGTGAGATTAGGTAAGATTCGAGTCGACCCCCTCCCCTCCCTAAACGCCTCACGTAATTAATGGTCAACCCCTTTGAGAAGGGAAGTTGAAATATTTAGTGATATAGTATACATATAAAATATTAAGAGTTAAAATATCTAGTAGCCAGAATTCGGAAAATTCAAACACAGTATCAATATACTCCCCTTCCGCTTTGAATAGTCAATATAACCACTGAAAGTAAACGATTATGTCCGCCTTGTAAACTGGAAACAATTAAAACTTTCCATTTAAATATTGAAAATTTAATTTACCTGCAGCCTATGAAAAGAACATCACAGCTCCTTTGAAACTCGGCACAGAGTAAACTTATATATTGAATTAGGAAATTCAATTTCAGAATTTATTTACATTGATTGCAGTATTATTCGATTATAATAAGAATACCTCAAGTTAGTGAACTACGATACATTATTATCATCGGTTTCCTAAACTTTCAACGCTGTCTGTCTTAGCAACTTAGACAAGCAGAATTGGGTTCGAAAACTTCATCTTTATTGAATCTCAATTCCAACTAGAAACTGAATAACTACGAAGTTATCTGCAGAGAAGTGGGCATAGTGGAGTGTGTAGCCGGCAAGCATATAGGACCCAACTACACCATTGATCCTACATCACTGAATTAATTTGCGAAAACAATTTCAAAGAAATCACATGACCTGTGCTAAAGACAGAAAGCTCCTTTCATAGTAAAAGGATAGTTTACATTATTTGAATTCACCAGAAATTGAAAAGGTCCTGTGGTTAACTTTGATTCAATTTGCGTTGAACAAAAAGCTTCATTTTGTTAAATGATCTCTGCACTGCACCTGTGAACCTTTGCTATTTCTTTGAGCCATTAAGGACTGCCTTCGCACTGGAGCGTATCATTTCATAAAAGGATTCCCAAATGGAAGTAGATCCATATGTGCACTTAAATCAAGTATAAAATGGCTGACTGTGGTTCGATCGAAATTAAACTATGAACTCTACTTCATCAGGGCTGTTGGTGGCACTAGGAGAATTCTATGGGACTTTTGTGCTATTTTTGATGCAGTTATTTTGAGAGATTCAAATTCAGATGTAAATAAAATTTGGTTTTTCACTAAACTTTTGTATTTGTTCAAAAGCTACGAAAGAAATTTGACCTCTTCAGAATTCAATAGTTATACAAGGACAGGTATATTTTATTCCACTGAAATTAAAGTATTTAAAGTGCAAACGAAGGTTAGGTTAGGTTGAAATGACTGCTCTCCCACTAGGGAGCCAGCTTAGGCACACCATTGGGCCCATTGTGATGCCATTCTAGAGTTGGGACAACATTCAGGCCATTTTAAGCCGTTTGGAGCTTTTAATAAAGCGACAAAGGTCAGGAACACCAATGTTCTACAGCGCACTTAATCCATCAAGGAAAGGTGAGCCGAAGAAGGTCACTCTTATTCTCGCGAGAGCCGGACATGTGCAGAGATGAAGGGAGACAGTTTTTTGCTCATCTTTATTACCTCAACTTCTAAATAAGCCGTTGTGAGGAGTCCCAATTTTTCATTGCGAGGGCCAAAGGGACAGTGATCAATCAGCACCTTCACTACATAGCTTATCTCTTTATTGTTCAACTGATTAAGAGATTTTGAACGCTTCGCGTCTAAAGTCGGCCATATTGTGTGAAGAGTGCGGCACACTGTTGCTGTGGTCCATCTCAGCCCGGCTCGAGCTAAGCTGATTTTTCTCATAGCCAGTTTGTAGGTGGCTAAGGGCATTCCCATCTGGGTTAAGTAGGGCGTCCTTTCCAGATTCCGGTTCAATAGATAAATTGTGCCAATATTGTCATGCTTTCAAATTTCAAAAACAGAACGGGAAATGTGCTGTTTCCATGGTAATTAGGGGGCCTCGGTAGTTTAGGGGTAAGGCGCCTGACTGCTATCCCAGAGGTACCGGGTTCGAATCTCGGCCAGCCCCACGGTCTTTCGCCTTTTCCACTTTCCCACCTACATAACTTTCCTTCTTTCTTCTTCCCTCTTTACATTCCTGATTCCTCGTATCGTAGCCTTCCTTAGCCCTTCCCCGCTTCACCAAAGCGCATGTCATCGGTTGGTTGATGAGGCTCAACTCGTTTCAGGAGGCATAACACTCCAGCGAGTTGTTTCTCGATGCCCCGATGTCAGAGTCGCGATAGTAATGGTTGGGAGTAGGTGGACTGTAAATATCGCAGGAAGGTTGTGGCGGTTGCTTCCTCCCCGACTGGAGCTGCTGCTCGACATTGCACTCTATACAAAGAAAATAGATTGTCAACAGTATAAAGGGCCTTTCCTGAGACTCTAGTCTTTCACATAAAAAAAATGGCTCCACCAGACTTACTTGGCGCTTACGTGGAGGGAAAATCTGCGTTGTCCAAATATTTTTTACAGCTTTTTTTATGATGGGTGCAGCGAGGCACACCGAGTTCCAGCTACTTTAGATAAATTTTAGAAGCGACTCAACTCCACCATTGATTACCGAGCTACCCCACAGGGTGTGCACGTGAACGAATATAGATATGCAAGTTCATTAACTCAATTTAGGTCGTGCCATGTGAACAATCATGCTCGTACGTTTGGGTAAGGGTACGGTTATAGTACTGCATGTCATATTTGATTCAGAATTTACCCTACAACGTCTCGTGAATTGAGCTAGTTCTTGAAGTTCAGTTGTCGGGCAGTTTCATCATGAAATAAATACACCGAATTTATGTACAGCTCTTTGCTCTGTATGCAAACACGTATCTCCATAGCTGAAGTTAAAGCAAATATGCTCATTGTTATGTTTCCTTGCCAGAAAACTCATTCTTAGGTTACCATTAATACCGTCTACAAGCTTTTAGAATAGGATATAATTTCTGTAGTTAAGACCTCTGATTCTGGAATTAATTGAATTAATTGAACGTTGATGTCTCCCTCTCTGAGAAAGACTATGAGATTATCTGAGCCATATCTTTAGTACTTGAGATTACTCTTTGGCTCGACATTTCTTCAAGCTGGTTGCTTGCTTCATCGGTCTCATCAAGCTCGTCCTTATCCACTGAGAATACTTCGAGCTTGGCGTGACGGATTGCAAATCTTAGCTTATTCTCAAGCTTTTCAAAGGGCACCTCGATCATCGAGAGCACGAGGGGCTTTCCTCACTAAGAAGGAGGACGAGCCAATCTTCTGCAGTCCAGTGGTATTGTAGGGACATCGTCCTACTACTTCCGGCATTACTTAGCCAAGGAGACTTGCATGAAAGCAAAGTCAGCCAAGGCTAAGTAAGAAATTAAAAAATATAAAAAATTATGACTTACTTGTAAAAAGTGAGTTAAAAAGAAAAAATTAAGTTTTTATGAGAAAAAAATAAAGCTTCCAGTTTATGTAATTAAAACCATTGTTTTATAATAATAAGTTTTATAACAATAACGATTACCCGAGTAAAAATAAATTTCGGCCTTTTGACGGGCGTGATGGCCCGGCCATTTGGCGGTCAAATGACGGCCCGTTGCAGGACAGTACGGCCATTCGGGGGGCGATTGACGGTCAAATGAGGGCTTTTCAGTCCCAAAAAAGGCCACTCGTGGGGCGATTGACGGTCAAATGAGGGCTTTTCAGTCGCTAAAAAGGCCATTCGGGGGGCGATTGACGGTCAAATGGGGGCTTTTCAGTCGCAAAAAAGGCCTTTCGGGGGGCGATTGACGGTCAAATGGGGGCTTTTCAGTCCCAAAAAAGGCCATTCGGGGGGCGATTGACGGTCAAATGGGGGCTTTTCAGTCGCAAAAAAGGCCTTTCGGGGGGCGATTGACTGAAAGGCCCTCATTTGACCGTCAATCGCCCCCCGAAAGGCATTTTTTTGCGACTGAAAAGCCCTCATTTGACAATATATCGCCCCCCAAATGGCCGTACTGTCCTGCAACGGTCCGTCATTTGACCGCCATATGGCCGGGCCATCACGCCCGTCAAAACGCCAAAATTTATTTTTACTCGAGCGAGAAATAACGAGAAAAATACATAAATCACGCTTTAAGGCCGTGACACAATGGCGACTTCGGCTTCGGCTTCGAAAGCGACGTTGAAGCGCTGAAGCGCTGAATTAAGAATCGACGCCGAAGCCGAAGCCAAGTATAACACAATAACGGCATTCGTCTTCGTCTTGCAAATCGCGGAAAATTTGTTACATTAAATAAACTTTGTTAAATTATAATAGAAAATAAACGGGAGGAAGTTATAAAATTAATAGGAGTAGCAACATATGTTTATTTAAAATTAAAAAAAAGACAAAAACAAAATAATAGGCGATTCCACTTATTTTTTTTTCATACGTGGTCTTTTTTCTGATTATTTTTATAATCTTTGCACCCTTTTTTATATATACATGGATTTTCCTTTACTAACTCGATTAATTTTTCCTCAAAATCCATGTTAAACACGTGTTAAATTTAAATTACCGGACAGCCCACTTCGATTTTCCAAATAAATTTCAACCGACGCCGCTTCCAATATCAAATATCAAGGCCGTGACACAATGGCGACTTCGGCTTCGGCTTCGAAAGCGACGTTGAAGCGCTGAAGCGCTGAATTAAGAATCGACGCCGAAGCCGAAGCCAAGTATAACACAATAACGGCATTCGTCTTCGTCTTGCAAATTGCGGAAAATTTGTTACATTAAATAAACTTTGTTAAATTATAATAGAAAATAAACGGGAGGAAGTTATTAAATTAATGGGAGTAGCAACATATGTTTATTTAAAATTAAAAAAAAAAAAAAAAATAGGCGATTCTGGTCAAGAGAAATCTTTGCACCCTTTTTTATATATACATACATACATGGATTTTCCTTTACTAACTCGATTAATTTTTCCTCAAAATCCATGTAAAACACGTGTTAAATTTAAATTACCGGACAGCCCACTTCGATTTTCCAAATAAATTTCAACCGACGCCGCTTCGAATATCAAATATCATTTGATTGAGGCTTCGGCTTCGAAATGGAATCCAAAGCCGAAGCTGCCATTGTGTTAATAAGCACTGCCACGCTTACATTTGATTTTGACAGGCATCGGCTTCGAAATCGAAGCCGAAGCTGAAGCCACCATTGTGTCACGGCCTTTATGCATTTGGCATTTTTATGGCCTCTATAAGGCCTTCTCGGAAATTGAAATCTTTTGTTCAAGTTTGTCCGTCATTTGCCCGTCGTTTGCCCATCTATGCTCGCCCTACAAAAATTTAAAAACTCTACGGCCGTCGTTTGACCTTTGAAAAGCCAAGTCAGGGAGACTAGACAAGGAGATATAACTCTTATGGGGAAAATAACCGGAAATGGTTGGGTAGCAGAAACTAAACGTCTAGTTCATTTTTAGCCACAGATGTCGCCTAAAGCTGACGTGCCCCACATGAAGTTAGCTGAATTTTACCCGAAAATGAAGCAATGCAAAAAAAATCATTGGAAATTAATAAAAGTTCATTGGAAAATTCATAAATTGGTTAAATACGAAAAATGGCATCGATATAAATCCAATTAAAAAGCTGATTTTTTAAGCTAGACGTAAACATAAAATATCTTAGTAGTTAACGGACTTTGCCATCAACCGGATGAATATACTCGGCCATGTTTTTTGGGGTACATGTGACTGTGGCGCCCTCATTAATCAAACGAAAATTGACAAGTCGCCGTTTTTTTCCCCTTGAAAGGCCATCATAAAAAATGGTTTAAAATTCTACGCCCGTCATTTGCCCCAACGCCCGCCAAATGCCCTTATTAACTTCCCGGTATAGGAAGTTATTGTAATCGGTCCGAAAATCGAAATCGAAAATTTCAAAGTATTTTCATCTTTCAAGGTCCCAGGAGCATTTTAAGCAAAAAATTGGGAGGAAGTATGTGTGTGTGTGTGTGTATGTGCGTACGGATGTGGTCATTTTTTCCTGCACGATATCGCGCGAACCAAAACTGATATCGACTTCGTTGAGGTGTTGTTCGAAGCGTATTAACCGAAATATGATCTGAAAAGAATTTCATGAAATTCGGTCCAGCCGTTTTTTTGTTTGAGCGACGTAAGTGATTTTTGTACCTGCACAATATCGCCCGAACCACGAAAGATATTGATTTAATTGAGGAGCCGTTCGAAGCGTATTAGCGACAATATAATCTGAAAATATTTTTATAATATTCGGTCCAGCGGGTTTTTGTTTAAATGACTTAAGTGATTTTTGTACCTGCACGATCTCGCGCAAACTATAAAAGATATCGATTTAGTTGACGTGCCGTTCGAAGAGTATTAACCAAAATATGATCTGAAAAGATTTTCATAAAATTCGGTCGAGCCGTTTTTTTGTTTGAGCGATGTAAGTGATTTTTGAACCTGCACGATATGGCCCGAACCACAGAAGATATTGACTTACTTGAGGTGCCGTTCGAAGCGTATTAGCGACAATATAATCTGAAAATATTTTTATAATATTCGGTTCAGCGGGTTTTCGGTTTAAATTACTTAAGTGATTTTTGTACCTGCACGATACCGCGCGAACTAAAAACTATATCGACTTCATTGAGGTGCCGAAAATACATCAATTTTATATACATTTTCGTCATCCTAATCTTGTAAGTGCGCACATTTAGTTTGACATTTTAGCGAAAATATTTATAAACAATTGTGACAAATTCTCGGTATTATGCATATATTCTATATTGCCTATTGTTCATTTATTATTAAAATATCCAATCATAATATTCAACATACTGGGAAGTTGATCGTGTGGACCGAAAGGGTCGAACCCACATCCCAACTAGTTTTATTTTTACTCCGGAGTGTTCAGTGAATATAAAAAGTGTATAAACAATAACATTATTTAATTAACAAAAAATTATTGAAAAACGTCAAACGTTTATAATTCTCAAAACCCCGTGGAGGATTTTGCAATATTTGTTGGAGACAGGAACCAGCAGTATCTTTCCCTTCCTAATTACCACTCAGTAGACGGGACGATCTTGGCATCTTTCCAGGTATTGCTGATCTTAGCAGCATTTATGCTAAGGAGGAGAAGTGATGCGCGCATTTGATTACCCTGTAGCCCCGGGCAGAGGCCCTACGTTTCAGAAATTTTTAACGATTTCACTCTACCTCTTCGGTGTCATTTTATATTTGGTACTGGTATGCGTCATGGCGATTGTTGCTTTTTGAGCGTAGGTTCCGGGGCATCTAACGACCGGTTTCTTTGCTCCTGCGCAAAGAGTCGCACCACCTCGTTGTTTTCGGCTTTGTCTGACGCATCTCTTTTAGGGGTAAAGGCCGATATCAGAGCTCCCAGGGCTATGGGGTTGCAAAAGCTGAGTAACATCTATTGAACTTACAACCACAGTTCTGTAAGCTTTGTCCGATTCACCACGTCTACTTCGTAGCCCCCCGGCAATGGAATGTAATTGTAACAGGGGGACAGGGCGAACTCAAGTGTTCGGCGCGTAAAAACTGAACAAGCTGGTTGGGCTCCAGGCTAACGACCTGGCCCTGGAAAAAATCCTTAAAGCCCCAAATTCTGTACTTCCAACCAATCAGTCCAAAGACCAAATCAGACCAAATTTCGCAACATCTCCACAATCAATGCACATGGACCAACGAAAGAAAAATTTACCAGAATCTTATAAGGATTTACGAAAATCTTATGAAGATTCACCAGAATCTTATGAGGATATTCGACCATATACCCTTTAATGATAAAAAAATGATAGTGGGCTCAACGCTAAGATCAGTAAGGAAGTTCGGTATATGGGAACAATAGGCAACCAGCAGTCTTAACGCAATTACCGGATGGGAGGACTAGCAACCAGATCGATCATGTACTATTGAAAAGAGAACAATAACAAGTATATTGGATGTGAAATCCCCTGCTGCGACTCTGATCACTACATTGTGAAAGCAAGGTTTAGACCACGACTATCAGTTGAGAGGATACAAATAACTCCGAAGGAACCAAAATTTAACATTAATAAGTTAAAAATCCCAAAGGCAGAACAACGGTACAAATAGTTAACACAAACGAGAATACTTTGTGAATGAATTAGTCCGACGATATTGAAGGCATGTGGACATTAAGCGTGCCTTAAATGTGGCTGTTGACAGTAGAATTAATTACAGATTTCTTTTCCATCAATATATTTTATCCATTGAAGCGAATATTAAAGTGAACGCAAGGGCCGTTTGGTCCTTTCTGGATACCAAGCGCTCTTCATCAACAATACCTCTGGCCATAACAATACTTGCCTACATTAGAAGCTTACGGTTTTCATGGCAGTATGCTGCTATGGTTGGATTCATATTTGAGAATTCGTAAACAGTTTTAATACAGCCTACTGACTCTTCATATTTTCAGGCGCCTTCTGGGGTTCCCCAAGGAAGCCACTTAGGGCCTCTTTTATTTATCCTATTTGTAAATTCTGTGTCACCTCTTTTTAAGCATGCTTCAGTACTCCTTTATATGAAGGTTTTCGCCCCCTGCTCTCTGAGTCGTACTGTTTCCTACTTCAGGAAGAATTATATGTTTTTCTTGAATAGCCTAAGGGCATTGATCTGGAGCTAAATAAATCCAAATGTAATGCATTTTCTTATCTTCGCTCACTCGATGGTTGTATATACTTGCTCGTCCAGCGACTATTAGAGGCAGTATGTTCCTTGCGATGGTTCCGCTTGATTGCTCTTTTACGCAAACTTAAATTAATCTTAAATTAATTGTAATTCATTGTTATATCTATAGAAATCTTTTTTAGTATGGTTATTGTCTTTAGTCTGTAAGTTTCATACTGTAGCCTGTATAAATAAATAAATTAGGCAACCTGCTGAATCGGACCTGCGGTCTGGTTTACATTTTTTTCGGATTATATTGTGTTATGGATTGACGTTAAGTGGCACTTTAACGATGTTTTAATGCCCCTTACTATAACTTTTTATAAATTGAAAACTTTACAAATAAAAAGTTCAGAAATGCTGGTTATGCACATCCATTGTCAATCATTAACAATGCTTAACAAATTTTCAGGATATTTAATGCATTTTGTATGTTATCTGTCTAGGGTATTTAGAAATTTCGAATGCAGCTGTAACTTCAACAGTCTTTACCCATGACATCAGAATACACTCGAGCCAGTTTGAAAGTTTAGAATGTGGGTCCTGCAATACGTTAATATAATTCTAGATCGATTATTTCCCTTGAATTAAGGATTGAAAACTTTTTCCATTTTCTACAAGTGACAAGGATTCATTGCATTTTCCATCTAATGCAGCCGCAAATTCCTCTCAATTCCAGAATGGGTTGAATTGACACTTACCTTTCTTGAAATGTGCCAAATGGTGGTGATCTATGTTTTGGTTTCATTTCAATCTTTTAACTTTTTTTTTTGGTTAGTTCGTCGTAACATCTCTTTTTCCTTCAAATATTGGATACGATACGAGTCTTATGTTTCCAATTTCACCCTCAATGCGTACATCCTATTTCATCCTGATAAGCGAATAATTGAGTAGTTTTAGCCAAACCATTCATCCTATCTATCAGTTCCATATATCGACGTTCCCATTGAACGTTCTTGCACCACCCAAAGAACTATCACTCCTTTCCGCCGCACATTTAGTATAGACTGTAGAAATAGCACTGTCAGATGTTTGGGAATTGGATGTGGAGTCAATGAATTTAGCCTTAGGAGCTGGGGTTGGATAAGTTCCAATTTTCGGTTCAATTTTGAATGTGGGGCAATCGCCGAAAATAGGTTAACATTTGAGGGTTGTGGAAATGATATCATGGAATGATGAAAATCCCAATCATATACTTGTGTGGTCTGGCAATCTCAGGCTATCAAAACTTCTAAAGTGCTCCAAATTCGATTTCGTATAATCTGCCCAGAGCTGGCGATATGCTCAACTCGTATGAGGAACTTTCCAGTGTGACTGAGCTAAACTCCTGCGAGCGTGAAATTTCGGTTTTATACGAAAAATTAATTTCTCCCCGATACTAAGTGCTAAAATTTTATTCTAAATAACACAGCCCTTCAGACATCACTTCCAGAAATTGGGTCATCCAAGCCAATAACAATAACACTTCCTGCACTCCTCTCTAGAGAGCTTCTACTACACAGAACACACGAGTGCCTTGTCTTGAGTGTGATATTAACATTAATAGTCAACGCCTCCTTAATCCAAGGCAGAAAGGAATTGGACGGGTCCTGAAAGAACTGAATTCCGCGCGAATGATTCTCATATTGCGGAGTCATAAAGGCGATAATCGTTTCGTTTTATGTTTTATGTTGTGCAGGACTAATCCGCCACAGCGGATGGAAATCATGGAAGAATTTTGCGTTATTTTATTTGTTTTTTGAGCTGGGGAAGGAGTGACGTTGATGGAAATCGATTTATGCTATAAAAGCTATTTTATGGCAAACTATGATAGACCTGTTATATAGAGGACCTTAAATCGTGTAAGCAGACGTTAAATTTACGTTGCTGCCCTAATTGATTGAACAAGTCCCAAGCTCATACGACGAGTACACTTTCATCGATCTACCCCCGTTCGAAATTTATGATATTTTATGCTTTTGTACTGCTTCTCAACTGGCATAAAATACGCTTTCAATTCCGTAGCAGATTGAGATGTGGTTAACATATTTATTAATGACGGTATGATTTTCGCTTCTGCTAGCTCATTTTGATGTGGTAAACACGATTAAAACTTTAATTTTAAATTACGAGTAGATATTTTTAGAATATGCAAAGTTAAATAACATTTGCTCTTTTTGTGGCATCGCGTTAAATGATTAAAGTTTAGGGGTTGACAAACGCAAATTTTGACGACTGAGACTTCAAACAAAATCCAATGTGTCGATATCGATTAAAAATTGGAATTTGAGCATCGTGATTCCCATGTCGCTGAAATTGATTTTCTATGTAGAGTCATCAGCTTTGATTGAGCTTGAGTGATGGCGATAGAGTAGAGATGGGCACATGCATTTCTTTGTTTTTTTTTTCTATCTTCTTGACGGTATAACCATGTAAGTCATTCTTGATGATTTTGAGTGTGTAGTTTTGCATTTGGTCCACATTACGGTGGCTTTCGGAGACTCGACCATAATAATATTTAGTGTGCCTAAACATGGAGGGGGCAAAATCGTACCGTCACCTCCTCGCTGGTGCCTCCTGGATAACCAACTAACGACGGACGTACCCAGTGCCTGGGGGTATAGCTGGGCCACCCTATCCGTTGGGGTATAATTCACGGATCCGGCCCTCCAGGTCGGGGGTTGGGCGAAAGGTTGACAACCACTCCTCAGAAAACAACTCTTGTTATGGAATCGAGAAATCAGCCTCGGAACAGTCAGGATTTACGGCAAAGACCTCAGCAACGTCCCAGGACTAATGATTTTAGGAAAAACGATATTAAGTTTGCAACATGGAATGTAAGAAGATTATATAGACCCGGAGCAATGGCAGAAATGATAGATGAGCTAAGACGATATAGAATACTCATCGCAGGACTACAAGAACTAAGGTGGACTGGTAGAGGAGTCCTAGAACGAAAAGACGCTACGATATTCTACAGTGGTAATAATGACTCCAGAAGAAACTTTGGGGTGGGTTTCTGTGTACTTAAACCTCTAATCAACAACGTAATAGACTTCAACCCGCTTAACGATCGGATCGCAACCTTAAGAATCAAATCCAGATTTCATAATATAACATTCATCACCGTGCACGCGCCTACAGAAGAAAAACCAGAACAAGAAAAAGATGACTTCTATGAAACTCTTAGGGTGACCTATGACCAAATCCCTTCTTACGACATGAAAGTCGTATTAGGGGACTTTAATGCTAAAATAGGTAAGGAACCATATTATTATCCTTACGCTGGTAAGTTCTCGTTGCACGCACGAGGATTCAAACGATAACGGGAACAAAATGGCCGAATTTGCTGGTTTAACCATAAGAATATACACAAAAGGACATGGACATCACCAGATGGCAGGCATCATAACCAAATTGACCATGTTCTAGTTGACACTAGGCATGGAAGCAGCATACTGGATGTAAGAAGTTTCCGAGGAGCGAATGTAGACACCGATCACTATCTAGTTGTTGGGAAAATGAGGACGAAAAAACTAGCGACAATAAATAGAAGAAACAATGATAGACAAATAAACTGGAATATAGAAAAATTAAGAAATGTAGAATCAAAACAACAGTATGAAAGTACGTTAACAGAAAAGCTTGAGCAAATAACAAGGAGTCTGGAAATGGAAACTGATCTGAACCTGATGTGGAACTCTATAAAAGAAAAAATCATAGAAACAAACAACTGTGTATTAGGCACACAAAACCACGAAATAAGGAGACATTGGTTTGATAATCAATGCAAGAGCAGCATTGAAATAAAAAACCATGCAAGACAGGTGTACCTAACAAGAATGACTAGAGGAAACCATGAGAAATATGTAGCAGCACGAAGAGACACGAATAAGTTATTAAGGAAGAAAAAACGTGATTACTTCAGAATTAGAATAAGTGCGATCAAGCAAAGCTACAGTAATAAAGACACTAGAAGTTTCTACAAAGAAGTCAACATGATTAAGAAAGGATACAAACCCACCTGCACCATGGTAAGAAGAGAAGATGGTACTATAGCTAGTAGTATCGATGACATACTCGAGGTGTTCCGGCGACACTGAAAAACTAAAAACCGAAAGGGAATATTAAATAAAACCACAAAATTCACTATTTTCTTCATTTATTTTTAAAAATCAAAAACCTGCAAAAAACCCTGAAAACGAAATAAAATAAGGGAAAAAAACAAGTAAAAACACAAATTCTTTTATTTCTTGTATTTTATTAACAAACCAAAACTACATGGATCTACATAAAAATAAAAACAAAAACACACATGAAAGGACGTCACTACACAACAAAAAAGCAACAAGAAATTCATACCTGGAAATAGAAAATAGTTAGTAAAGTACAAATATTAAATCTACAAATACTTACCTTTTTTAGACGTTGAAAATTAAAATCCAAGGCGATGAAAAATCCATCCAAAGAAGATGCCGAAATGCCGTCGGCAAATCGACATTCTGTAAACAAAAAAAGATTAGTGAAAATTACAAACAGGTTCCACAAAAAACACTCACCTGTCAACCCCAATGGAATGATCGCCGGCTCCTCCTCTCTTCATCCCCCACTAGAAACCTGAAAATATAGAATAAAATTAGTAAATAAACTAAAATTAGAAGAAAATACTTACCAAAACAAACAACTCCATTTGACGTCTACGAGTGAAACAAGAACAGCTGATCGGACATCGCACGCAGATCTAGTACATAAACACGAAATTATGTACTTCGAGAACGAAGCCCCCTACTACAGAATAGCCTCAACCATTATTCAAAGAGAAATAAATACCGACGCACAGACGGCGTTAAATCAGATTGCTTTTAATCTTTCTAGAGTCTTGAACTAGAAGATAAAATCTGTATTGAGGTTTTAGCAATAAAGCAATTTCAAAGCAATTTCAAATTTCAAAGTATCGAACTTAGCATTCTGGAAAGACAGAATTGAGGTCTTTTCCCAGTAAAGCCCGAATTAAAGACAGTTTTGAAGTCTTTAATACAGCAGTAACTTAATCACCAAAATTGATTTCAGCAGTTACTCTAACCAACCACAGAGGGACGAATTTGCGAAGAAACAAGGCAAAACAGCCCAGCAAGCCACAACCAGGGCAGCAAGCAGCAAACAACAAGCAAATCCCAAGCGATTCCCAAGAAACGAAACCAGAGTGCAGCAACACAAAGGTTATTCCTGGCTGTTCTAATTGCAGAACACATCAGGCGAAACATCGATCGTCATCTGACAGATAGGTGGCGTTATCAATTAAGCTATCAGAGCAAGCAATATTTTGGTAATTCTTATTTACAAAACAAATAAAGAATAATTTACGAATTTTCAAGTACTAAATCACGAAATAATAACGAATTTAAGATTGAAATGAAATATTTTGGCAATTTGTTGAATTTTTATTGTATTTATATTTAAGAAAATCTAATAATTAATTGCGAATAAATAGTAATTTGGTTATTGGAAAAAGTTATCTTTTTATTGAATCGCACCCTTCCGGCACCTTTTTATTGAGTCAGAAATTAAATTGCTAATTCTGAACATTGGTCCTTCGAGCCGGATAGTGATTCAATAAGATAACTCAAGCCGCAATACAAGTATGGATGCTTTAATAATTCAACAGAGCGAAGTACGAGAGAGACTCGAAAGGTCTTTCAGAAACTATCTCAAGGATGGCCCATCTAGGAAGACAGCGCAGTATTTTCAAAAAAGGCTCAAGATGCTCGACGATGACTGGACGGAATTCAAGAACAATCATCGACAGATTACATCAATCAAGACGAAGAAGGACGAGAAAGAGCAGCTATACTTCAAAGAGGATTGGTATGCCGACACAGAAAACGCCTATGTCGAGATGTACTGCAAAATCGATGAAGACTATCACAAAACGCTGTCAGTCACAGAACCAGTCGCACGAGCGGAGCAGTCATCAGCCGATTTAAACAGCAGCTGCATTTCGCAACAAAACAACAATGTGAAACTACCAAGGATCTCGATACCCACATTTGCAGGGGATTACGAGTCATGGCCATCATTCCTAGATTTATTTTCCAGCCTTGTGCATAACAAAATATCTTTAACAGGAGCACAAAAACTCCAATATCTAAAGGCTCATCTTTCTGGAGAAGCTGCACGACTACTCAGTAACACGCTCATTAGTGACGCCAATTATGAACCAGCATGGCAACTTCTCGTCGATAACTACGACAACAAGAGAGCATTGTTGAAAACCCAGCTCGACATTCTGCTCAATCAACCTAAACTAACCCGAGAAACAGCTCAAGGCATCAAGGAGCTAAAAACGAGGACACACGAATGCCTCACTCAATTGGGATCCCATTCTCATCCACTTGCTGGTCCAAAAACTACCAAGCGAAACTCACGAACATTGGGAACAGTCGCAGAGCACCAAATCAAGGCAATCGATTCCAACATGGGTGGAACTACGCGAATTCTTGGAAACCAGGTTCAGAACCTTGGAAGCTGTCAGCAAACCAACAATCCACAAGAATGAACCTCACGAAAGCAAGTCCAGAGAGCACCCAAGAAGAAGAAGCCAAGCCTTCCACGTCGCAAATCAAAGCGTATGCATCCTGTGCAAAGGCGCACATGCCATAGGGAAATGCCCCAAATATGTGCAGTTCAGTGTAGTGACCGCGTAAAGTTTAATTACCAAACTTTACGCAATGTCACACAACAACTTCCGACACGATCAAAACGATCAGTCGGAACACTCCATCGATCACCGAACGAAAGTTCAGTGATCTCGCCGTTCCATATCGAGATAGCCAATTTCCGGCATCTCCGTTTTGGCACTCTCTCTCTTGCGACTCGTCCATCGACACAAAACAAGTTTAAAGCCGCAGTCCGCGTGTTAATCAAATAATCAAATAAACAGTGACATATAAATATATATATACCAATATTTAGATATCTAATTAAACGACGTGTGATAATAATCTATAATAACTATATATAGTGTTAATAAATAACATACATTTATATAACAAAAACGTGTCTTAATTAAATAATACCGTTTACTACATTGGTGACTCCGGACGCTAACACGCATTAATCTCAAAAATTTTAATTTATATTTATATAAAAGTTTGTGAAAAATCGTCGTGAACTAATAAAACAAGAAATCCTACAAATAAAAATTTGTTATAACGGAATAAGGGGAGGTTCTCATCTAGCGACCCAAAAATTACATGATTTTCTCGATTTTTTTTTTCGTGGAAGGAAGCTGAGGAAGCACTCAAGTTTTTTTGTAGTTATCAAGTATATATTCAAGTATGTTTACCAATTTTTATAGAGCAGAATATCGAATAGTTAATTATTTATTTACATGTAAAGCCGTTCGCCTAAAAAAAAAGTACCTAATCGGGCGCCACTCTACCGCTTCCAAACATCACCCCACATCAACAAATGAAATTTTTTTATAAAATACGTGACATTTACAGGATCTTGAACTATTCCAGCTAAGGAAAAGTCGAAAATTACGAAAATGGTGGACTTTCGAAAAAAAAAATCCTCTTTTCGTCTATTTCTCTGCTCTTAAAAGTGCTATAAAAAGCAAAATAATAACAATAGCCATCTGCGATTTAGTTCAGGATCCGCTAAATTTAATGAACTTTCAAATAAAAAAAAAACCAAAGCGATATATGCAGTAGTTTTTGAGATACGATGGCGCCCATCTTAAAAAATACGGTTTTCTAAAAATACGGTTTTTTTTACCTTCGTGTAAAAAGGTGACTCCAGTTTTTTTTACTATACTTTAAAAAAAAAATGAATTTCGTCAAAACGGTTTTTGAGAGCGAATACTATAGGAAATTTACTAACTTTTTAAACAAAAAAAAAATCGATTTTTTTGGTTGAGCTTGATGAGAACCTCCCCATAATTAAAAAACACTCGAAAACCTTTCGAACCTCCATATGAAGGCCCATATGAAGTAATCAAACGATTACGAAAACACTTCGTCGTCAAATTGAACGGCACAACCAAGTCGATATCTATCGACAGGCTAAAGCCAGCCTTCGGTTGTGACCGCGACAACGAAGCTAAGCCGACTAAAGCGGTAACATTCCGTTAACGCTACGCTGGGGGGGGAGTATGTAGTGACCGCGTAAAGTTTAATTACCAAACTTTACGCAATGTCACACAACAACTTCCGACACGATCAAAACGATCAGTCGGAACACTCCATCGATCACCGAACGAAAGTTCAGTGATCTCGCCGTTCCATATCGAGATAGCCAATTTCCGGCATCTCCGTTTTGGCACTCTCTCTCTTGCGACTCGTCCATCGACACAAAACAAGTTTAAAGCCGCAGTCCGCGTGTTAATCAAATAATCAAATAAACAGTGACATATAAATATATATATACCAATATTTAGATATCTAATTAAACGACGTGTGATAATAATCTATAATAACTATATATAGTGTTAATAAATAACATACATTTATATAACAAAAACGTGTCTTAATTAAATAATACCGTTTACTACATCAGCATTGATGAGAAATATAAAACAATTAAATCAAAGGATCTATGCATCAATTGCCTGAGAGCAGGCCATCGCTCATCACAGTGTCCCAGTAAAGGTAGATGTTTCCAATGCGGAAAGACTCACCATACAACCTTACACAGAATCCAGTCAGCGAGTCAAACCAACAGCAGCGTGTCACCGCCCTCAAGTTCAAACGATGAATTACCATCCAACCAAACACAAACATACTTCGCTCAGGCAGCACCCTACGACTGCCGACAAGTACTATTAGCCACAGCCCTGGTCACCGTAGTATCTCCAACTGGACGAGAGCAGGTCTGCAGAGCACTCATTGATCCCGGATCTCAATCCTCATTCGTACGTGAGGCAGTGGTTCAAAATCTACAACTCAAAAAGGAGCCAATACAAACAGCATTAACCGTGATCGGTAACATGCCAGCGGGGAAAATCACAAAATGGGCCTCGCTGCAACTAAAGACACGAAACCAACAGGCGAAGAACATCCAGGTCCAGGCAATGGTAATTAACATAATAACTAATCCATTACCAAATAGTGAATGTTCTAGCAAGGATTGGACGCACTTAGAGGGTCTCGAATTAGCGGATCCAACGTTCCACAAGCCGGGTCACATCGACATCCTTTTGGGAGCAGATGTATTCCCCATGATCATCTTGGCCGGCCTAAGGAAAGGCAACGAGGAAGCCCCAGTGGGACAAAACACGGTGTTTGGGTGGATCATCTCTGGGAAGACCACTTCAGCTGCACGAGCAAACACACATATGAAAACATTCTTCACTCAGGCGACTCCTAACGATGAGCTAAAGAGATTCTGGGAACTAGAAGAACTTCCATCAAGATCCAAATGGACAACAGAAGAAACCCGTTGCGAAAACCACTTCAAACACAACGTCACTAGATGCAGCAACGGACGTTACCAGGTACGGCTTCGATTTGTAGCTGATAAAATACAACTTGGCGCATCAAGACACATCGCCATTCGAACATTGATGCAAATGGAGAAACGATTCCAACAAGATCCTGAGTTGAAAGCGGACTACGTCAAATGCATACAAGAATATTTGACGTTAGGTCACATGGTGCCTGCCACCACCCCCGAATCAGCACTTCAAAACCAACTGCCTAACGGCACGACAACATATCGATGTTGTTACCTGCCTCGCCATGCTGTCATCAAACCGAGTAGCACGACCACCAAATTGAGAGTAGTTTTCGACGCATCCCGTCCGACTGCCAACGGAAACTCACTCAATAGCGTATTATTGAATGGTCCAGTGATACAAGACTCTTTGATGTCCACACTCATGCGATGGAGAAAATACCGCATTGCTTACATGGCCGATATAGAAAAGATGTATCGCCAAATACGAGTTCATCCAGACGATGCCGATTATCAACGAATTGTTTGGAGGGAATCACCAGATCAGCCTATACGAGACTACAAACTCTTAACCGTGACGTTCGAAACGAAGAGCGCTCCTTTCCTTGCCATCCGAACCATGCACCAATTGGCGAAAGATGAAGCAGAGTCATTCCAAATCGGCTCTAACGCCGTACTCAACGATTTTTACGTTGACGATTTGATGACTGGCGCAGATAATATAGAAGAAGCAAGACAAAAACAAAGGCAACTAATTCAGCTTCTCCGAGCTGGAGGGCTAGAGCTCCGAAAATGGGCCGCGAATCACAACACCATCTTGGAAGAAGTTCCGGCAACCGATCGAGAGGTCTCATTTCCACTCGCAGTGAATGCAGAAGAAGTCAAAGCTCTTGGCTTATTATGGAATCCTGCCAGCGATACACTGTCGTACAAGGTCAGCATGGAGTCAGCACCAGAAATATATACAAAACGGAAAATATTGTCCGAGATTGCGAAGCTGTTCGACCCCATCGGCTGGCTTACACCAGTAACTATTAACGCCAAAATTTTAATACAAAGTCTTTGGCTAACAAAGCTCGACTGGGATGAAACAGTCCCGATCAACATCGATCAACAATGGCGAAAGTTCCGAGCAGACCTCCAAGTCATCCAAACTATTCAAATCCCGCGATGGATTGAAGCTCACAACAAAATCCAGAACATCGAAATCCATGGATTTTGCGACGCATCCATCAAAGCATATGCAGCAGCCGTATACATTCGGACACAGGACGAAGACGGCAACTGCCATTGTCACTTAATCGCTGCCAAAAGCAAAGTGGCACCCATCAAGACCATCTCCCTACCAAAGCTAGAGTTATGCGGGGCGCACTTATTGGCCAAACTACTGGCACAAGTGAAGGATGACATGAAATTCGAGCAGGTATCAACACACGCTTGGACTGACTCTACAATTGTCATCGCATGGCTAAGAAAGCACCCATCATCATGGGAAACATTTGTGGCGAACAGGGTCTCACAAATATATCAGCTGCTAGATCAAAGTAGCTGGAATCATGTTAGAACAGAAGACAACCCTGCCGACTGCGCCACAAGAGGACTATCACCGAGTGAATTGAAACCACATAAGTTATGGTGGACAGGTCCTCACTGGCTCCAACAGACAAAGGAACACTGGCCCAAACGGAAGAAAATCAAAGACACCACGATAGGATTCCGAAAAACCATCACCAGTATGCAGGTCGAAATAGATTCTTCTAATAACGACCAGATCAAAAGATACTCTTCATTGACGAAATCGCAACGAGTGACAGCATATTGTCGACACTGGCTAAAGGCATCGAAATCAACATCCTGCCATACCCAAACCAGCTACGCAGAGTCCTTAAAAATACAAGCAGCCCTAAAGTGGTGGAAATTAATAAACGCACGAAACGCAGTAAGACGTCCCAATCACAAATGTATGCAGTGTTTTCGCCAACCAGCAACGAACCCTAAAGAAAAAATACCACAATGGCATTTCCGCCGGAAAACAAAATACCTCAATCAGCTTCCTCGAAACACTTTTTTTGAAGCTTAACGCTTCAAGGCGGGGAGAATGTTCCGGCGACACTGAAAAACTAAAAACCGAAAGGGAATATTAAATAAAACCACAAAATTCACTATTTTCTTCATTTATTTTTAAAAATCAAAAACCTGCAAAAAACCCTGAAAACGAAATAAAATAAGGGAAAAAAACAAGTAAAAACACAAATTCTTTTATTTCTTGTATTTTATTAACAAACCAAAACTACATGGATCTACATAAAAATAAAAACAAAAACACACATGAAAGGACGTCACTACACAACAAAAAAGCAACAAGAAATTCATACCTGGAAATAGAAAATAGTTAGTAAAGTACAAATATTAAATCTACAAATACTTACCTTTTTTAGACGTTGAAAATTAAAATCCAAGGCGATGAAAAATCCATCCAAAGAAGATGCCGAAATGCCGTCGGCAAATCGACATTCTGTAAACAAAAAAAGATTAGTGAAAATTACAAACAGGTTCCACAAAAAACACTCACCTGTCAACCCCAATGGAATGATCGCCGGCTCCTCCTCTCTTCATCCCCCACTAGAAACCTGAAAATATAGAATAAAATTAGTAAATAAACTAAAATTAGAAGAAAATACTTACCAAAACAAACAACTCCATTTGACGTCTACGAGTGAAACAAGAACAGCTGATCGGACATCGCACGCAGATCTAGTACATAAACACGAAATTATGTACTTCGAGAACGAAGCCCCCTACTACAGAATAGCCTCAACCATTATTCAAAGAGAAATAAATACCGACGCACAGACGGCGTTAAATCAGATTGCTTTTAATCTTTCTAGAGTCTTGAACTAGAAGATAAAATCTGTATTGAGGTTTTAGCAATAAAGCAATTTCAAAGCAATTTCAAATTTCAAAGTATCGAACTTAGCATTCTGGAAAGACAGAATTGAGGTCTTTTCCCAGTAAAGCCCGAATTAAAGACAGTTTTGAAGTCTTTAATACAGCAGTAACTTAATCACCAAAATTGATTTCAGCAGTTACTCTAACCAACCACAGAGGGACGAATTTGCGAAGAAACAAGGCAAAACAGCCCAGCAAGCCACAACCAGGGCAGCAAGCAGCAAACAACAAGCAAATCCCAAGCGATTCCCAAGAAACGAAACCAGAGTGCAGCAACACAAAGGTTATTCCTGGCTGTTCTAATTGCAGAACACATCAGGCGAAACATCGATCGTCATCTGACAGATAGGTGGCGTTATCAATTAAGCTATCAGAGCAAGCAATATTTTGGTAATTCTTATTTACAAAACAAATAAAGAATAATTTACGAATTTTCAAGTACTAAATCACGAAATAATAACGAATTTAAGATTGAAATGAAATATTTTGGCAATTTGTTGAATTTTTATTGAATTTATATTTAAGAAAATCTAATAATTAATTGCGAATAAATAGTAATTTGGTTATTGGAAAAAGTTATCTTTTTATTGAATCGCACCCTTCCGGCACCTTTTTATTGAGTCAGAAATTAAATTGCTAATTCTGAACACGAGGTGTGGGAGAAATACTTTAGAGACTTCTTCAAAGAGAATATAAGCCTAACACAGGGAGCAGCGGAAAACCGTAATACAGATGACCCAGAAAACGATACGCCAGAGCCTACAATGGAGGAAGTGGAAAATGCCATAGCGAAACTAAAAAATCACAAAGCTCCAGGTCCAGATGGCATACCCACGGAAATGTTAAAAAATGGTGGGGAGAAGCTATGCCAGGCCTTACATAGTCTAATCGTAAAACTATGGAGAAGCAGCAAGATGCCAGAAGAATGGCTTTTAGGCACAATAGTCCCAGTCCATAAAAAAGGCGAATTGATGAGCTGCAAAAACTACAGGCCAATATCTCTTCTGAACACAGCTTACAAAGTGTTTTCACATATTTTATTTAATAGACTGAAACCACACTTGGAAGATAAAGTAGGTGATTACCAAGCAGGATTTAGAACCAACAGATCGACAACAGACCAGATTTTCATAATGAGACAAATATTTGAAAAATGCTGGGAAGAAAACATTGATATACATCTTCTTTTTATAGACTATAGAAATGCTTACGATCTGCTAAATAAAAGAGAGTTGTGGAATAAGATGGCTGAAATGGGTTTCCCCAGAAAATTAATAGATCTCTGCAGGATGACGACCAAAAATTGTGAAACACAAGTGAGAATACGAAGTTGTAACTCAACCAATTTTCCTCAAGAATCGGGTCTGCGACAAGGAGATGCAATCTCACCAATACTTTTTAACATTGCTCTCGAAGCAATAATGAGAGAAACACAGCTTAATGGAGCAAATAGCATCTTCACAAGGAACATCCATATACTAGCCTTCGCAGATGATATAGTCATAATTGGACGCAAAGCACAAGAGGTAAAGGAAACCTTTTTCAAGATTGTAGAAAGCTCAGCAAAGTTCAATCTACGAGTAAATGACACAAAAACAAAATATATGATCGTATCAAAACAAGGACATCGGCTAGGACGAAGTATCAGCCTTGGCGATCATATTGTGGAAATTGTAGAAAACTTCATCTACTTAGGGACAATGCTTACTGCACAAAACCATATAAAGGACGACATCCATAGACGCATCGTAGCCGCAAATAAAACCTATTTCGCACTAGTCCCGGTCTTTAAAAACAAAGAAATTTCAAGACAATGCAAAATCAGACTATACAAAACGTTAATCCGCCCAGTTCTATGCTATGGGTCTGAGGCTTGGACATTGACCCAACAAACAGAAAACCAGCTTAAAATCTTCGAAAGGAAGATCTTAAGAAGAATATTTGGCGCTGTAAGGGTTAACCAAAACGAATGGCGCATTAGGACAAATGAGGAACTTCAACAAATGTATGACGACATAAACATATCTACATACATAAGATTGAACAGACTGCGATGGCTTGGACACGTTCTACGGGCTCCAGAAGAAAGAATGCTAGCCAGGATTTTTAATGGAAGACCATCTGGAAGAAGAAGAGTAGGACGACCAAGAAATAGGTGGATGGATGACGTGCTAGAAGACATACGAAAACTTCGTATATCAAACTGGAGAGAGCTAGCAAGACGTAGAGAAGACTGGAAGAGGAGACTTCAAGAGGCCCGAGTCCTGCAAGGACTGTAGCGCCATTTAAGAAGAAGAAACATAGGGTTTGCACATTACAGCTGCTGCTCAATTTCAAAAGACTTAAATGCGGTACATAAAATAGCATCATCAAACAACATCTTCATAAAACAATTTTTCGCAAAATTAGATCAACATACATACAGTGGCTCTCAAAATTATTTGAATGGTATGTTTTGGGGTCGTTATCTTGCTGGAACCTCCATACAGCTGGCATTCCCAATTTTTCTACAGATGATTTTTAATTGTTTTTTAAAATATCGAGATATTTATACATGATCACATCGATAGAAACCAAATTTCCAATTTTATTTGTTTCTATGCAACCCCAAAACGGATTCTCTGCCTTGCTTCTTAGTTGGAATCAAGTTTCTTGGTTCCAGCTCTATATTTACTTGTCTTCATACATATAAGCGGCCATCTGAATTACAAACTGAAAATTTACTTTCATCACTAAATACATATAGTCCTGTCTCAAAAGTCGTTGTCCTTGTTCATAAATCTACCGCAAACTTTGTGTAGAAAGTGAAATATTCATGCTGTTCAAATAATTTTGAGAGGCACTGTACATCAAAAATAAATTAGTCTTAATATATAAAAATCTCGTATCATAGTGTTTGTTAACGAACTCCTCCGAAACGGGTTAACAGATTTTTATGAAATTCGTCTGAAAATAGGTCATAGGTACGGTGACCATCCGTCCTGTATTTTACAGGACTGTCCTGTTTTGTAGCACGCTGTCCCTTGAGATTTTTTTGTAAATACAGGACCGTACAATGTCCCTTATTTCTTAATTTTGTGTAAAATGTCCTCTTTTTGCATAAACATTTTACGAATATAATTATAAAATTATTCCTTTCACTAGTTAACCCTTTTTCGACTTCCAATAGTGGGATATGAGAACTTGCCTACCATCCCCACCAATTGTGAATTGTCAATTCGTTAATTTTAAACTGTGAAAACTGACTGTAACTTATGGGAATTTTCGAATTTTGGTTAGTGGGTTGATTTAAATTTCTATTTTAAACTAGCAAAAACCCGCGTGCGTCGCAACGCCTTTTAATAAACGAAAATTATGTGTGCATAGTCTGGAATAAGAAAAGAGTATAATGAAACAAAGAACAAATCTGCAAGATATGATTTTGGATATATAAAAAACTTTAGAGTTGACTATAAAAATATGTTACCTACAACTTTTATTTAACTTCGAGGTTAATCATCGGAAATAAAATTTCACTTTTATTTAATTTTTTATTGCAATTTTTTTTTGTTATTCTATTCAAGAAAATTTATAAAATCACACTTATTGTATAGAATTTATAGAATTTATTTATGTTTTTTTTCTAGTCAAGGAGACTTTTGTTATTGTATTTACTCAACTTTTGTTGTAATAATTTTTAATATTAATAATAAATAGCTAATAATACATTTTTTTCTGTTTTTCTTCATATTTTGAATATAATTTTTTAGTTTATTTAATGTCCTGTATTTTACTTTCACAAAAATGGTCACCGTAGTCATAGGATATGTTTTATACCCTCAACCAAAAGGATCAGCGGTAAAATCTAAAAAAAAAATTAATTTTTGGAATTTTTACTTCAGTTTAGTTTCAAGAGCTTCATGGCCTACCTATTGTTTGACAGCTTCATAAATGTAAAATTGTCTTTAAATAAAAACATTCCATTTAATATGACAATTTCAAATTTACGCAGCTGTCAAATAATAGGTAGGCCATGACGCTACTGAAGCAAAACTGAAATACAAAAAGCAATATAGTATATTCAATATACTGTTAGATCCATGGCGGCCGTCCAAGTTATTGTTCACACTATAAAGTATAAGTCACTGAAAAAATCCTCAGTAATAACCAAAAAACTAGAATTTAGCAGTATTTTAAGTTTTTTGTTTGTATGTTGTCGTGTGTGTAGACAAAAATTTCATATTGTAACCGCTGATAGCCAATATCATAACGAACGGTTTCTATTTTTTGCGCTTTTTGCGGACCTACTATACCGAGATATACGAATCAATTTAGAACGAAAATTTTTCGTAAAATGGCCGATAACAAAAAAAGAGACTGGTGTTGGATACTTGATCACAGCACCTAAAAAGAAATCAAAACAAACACAAAGAAATCACATATCAACAAGAAGACTACTTATCTGATGGTAACTGGAAGACGTTCCACCCAGGAAGAGACATCTAATATAGAGATCCAATTGAATATAGAGATAGCTAAAAAGAAAACCATAATTAGAATTTTAATAATGTATTTAGAGACAGTAAATAGGTTAATAAAGTAAGGTTAGATTTAGGAATTTACTTAATCGTAGGAAAGGAATTATTTGTAGGAAAGGATAGTTGTATATGTAATATTTGGATAGACAACGTGAAACATTGTTTACTTACCTATTACATTCAGAATAACATTAAACACATATTGTAATTAAAACCTAAAAATAACAACACTTCACATTAAAAACAAACTTTCCCACAGTCACTTTGACACTTGAGTTTGATCGCGTATTAACGCACTAAAACGTCGTTACCGGAGACACGAACCATTTGTGGAGACCGAGACAGAACGGAACGATATAGAGAAAAAAGATGAGAAAAATATATATACACATCTGTATGTTAAGAGGGAAAAACAAAAGGTAAAACGGAAAACTAAAACTGGGAAAATAACTGAAAAGCGACTAGAAATTTCTAAGTCCCAGTACTTAAAAAGGGACACCGGTTGTAGATTAGAGCAGTGCTATTCAAATGGTGGTACATGTACCACTAGTGGTACATTTCTAACGCCTGAATGGTACATTGATTTTATTTTATATTTATTTTTTTTTTAAGATTTTTTTATATTTTTTTTATTCCGAGAGTTTTGCTCGGGAATGTATAAGTTTTGTTCAATTGGCAATGCTGTCCAAGAATCTTGTGAGGTTTGTTTGCTTGGCAGTACTGCCCAAGAATTAATTTTGACGTTTTGTTTTTACTTTGAAATTGGAAGCAATTTGTTAGATGCTTGATGATTTGTAACTTACAAAAGGTTTGGACCAGAAATGTAAATATATTGAAATTAGGACGAGTCTTAAACTTTTAATACATTTTTTTAGCCCTAATGGAACAATATTTGATTAAAAAAAATTCCAGCAACAGTGATACGATTTTGAAAATCCAAAATAACCCGCCATCAATAGAAGAAGACGCCAATCAAAATTTACTTGCTGCTGTCGGTAATAGAAATGAACCACAGAAACCAAAAACAGGAAACCGCAAGCCAAAAGTGAAAGTAACTAGAAAGTATCAAGATGAATATATTAAATTTGGGTTTTCTGCTAACGAACAGGATCCATCGCTTCCTTTTTGTGTGGTGTGCCAGGAGAATTTAACCAATGACTCTATGAAGCCTTCTTTATTAAAAAGACATTTAATCAAAAAACATCCAGAGCTTCAAAACAAAACGTCAGATTTTTTTTTAGCCATATATGCAGAGCAGAAAAAGAGTGTCAAATGTTTGAAACGTTTTGCGAATTCTTCTAAAATTGCTACAGAAACATCATATGAGTTAGCGCTTCTTATAGCCAAAGAAAAGAAGCCTTACAACACTGCGGAAAAAATAATTATTCCAGGAGCAATTTTAATTGCTAAAAAAATGATGGATAAATCCAACATTGCCTTTATAAACAGTATTCCAAAATCAGACACAACCATAGCTCGTCGAATAAAAGATATGGCAAAAGACGTACAAAAGCAAATTATTAGAAATGTGAAAACAACTCGACAATTTACTATTCAAATTGATGAGACGACAGATATCACAAATAATGCACAATTAATCGTATTTTTGCGATATTATGACCAAGACGTCGGAATCTGTGAAGAAGTGGCTGGGTGTAAAAGTTTATCAGGGAGGACAACGGGTGAAGAAATTTTTCATACGTTGAACAGTTTTATCCAAGAAGAATGTGGGTTCGATTGGAATTGGTGCTTAAGCATATCAACTGACGGAGCAGCGGCCTTAACAGGTATGCAAAGTGGATTGATAGCAAGATTGAAAAGAATAAATCCGAAATTGCAGTTTATCCATTGCACTATTCATAAATATGCTTTAGTAACCAAAAAAATGCCTTCGGTTCTAATGGATATTTTATCGGCAGTCATAAAGGTAATAAACTGTATCAAGTCAAGAGCCCTGAATTCTAGACTTTTTAAACTTTTATGTCAGGACATGGGATCAGATCATGTGACACTTTTGTTACATACTGAAGTCCGATGGTTGTCGCGGGGCAAAATTCTATCCAGATTTTTCGAATTAATACACGAAGTCATAGCCTTTATGGATTGCGATGATATTAAAAAGAAACACAACATGAAAAATTTAATGAGTGTTTTTGAAAATAATAACAATTTATATTTATTGGCATATTTAACTGACATTTTTCAAAAACTAAACAAAGTTAATCTTGACTTACAAGGATTCAACGCCAATGTTGTCAATACCCATATGAAAATGAGATCGTTTTACAATAAATTGAATTTCTGGACTGATTGTTTCAAAAATGATGATCTATCAACATTCACTTCGATGAAAGGATTTATTGAAAATAATAATTACATTGCGAAACAAGACGTTAAAGATATAATAATTAATCATTTACAAAATTTATCAACGTCGATGGAGTCATATTTTCCAGATATTAAATTAGAAAAAAAAGAATTGTCATGGGTTTTAAATCCATTTGGAAAGGAAGCAATTGAGTCTTGCAAGCTATCTGCAGAGCTGACAGAAGAGTTAATTGAGCTACAGACTGATGGAGTTGCAAAGAATATTTTTAATGAAAAGACTATACAAGAGTTTTGGCAATATGTTAAAAATGATTACAAACTTATTTTTAATCAGGCTATTATAATATTATTGCCTTTTCCTAGCACATATTTATGTGAGCAAGGCTTTTCTGTTCTAACTCAAATAAAAACTGCAGTTAGAAATTGTGTGGATCCTGAGCCGCCATTAATAATGGCTTTAACAAAAATAACGCCAAATATTTTAGGAATTGTTTCCCGTACTCGTCAATGCAATAATAATTAATATTGGTAGACTGGTAGAGACTTGTTTGTAACTAATTGTGATGAAGTTGAATTTTATTTTGTTTTGTTTTTGAATTTAAATTTTATTTTGTTTTTTTAATAAACATTTTTTATCTAGTATTATTATACTAGAATATTATAGAAGATTATTGTTTTTCTAAAAAAATACTTTAGTAGGTGGTACACTACTCACGACTTACTCTATATAAAATATGAAATGGTACATGAAAAAAAAATAGTGAATAGCACTGCATTAGAGAATTCGAGAGAAAATTTCGGTTCGTGACGGTGGAAAGCTAAATCGTGGAAATCAAGTGGCAAAATTTAAAATCGAAATCAAATGAGCGTCAAGGTGAAGGTGGTGAATTTGAACAGACAGTAATTGGGTGTTAAACTTAAAGTGAATTAAATTTGAATTAGTCGGTAGAACATGTGTTAAATGCTAGGATTTAAAGGTTGAACAGATTAGCAGTTTGTTGAAATTGAATATTTGTGAAATTTATTGAAATCAGTTATGGTTGAACAGATTAGCAGTTTGTTGAAATCGAATATTTGTGAAATTCATTGATCGAATATTTGTGAAATTTATTGATTTATTTATAATAAACGGATTGAAATCGAAAGGAACGACTAAATTCTTTTCTTTTTTGTGAGAAATCTTTTCATGGTCCTTCGAGCCGGATTATAATTAGTGGAAATTGTGGAAAGTTAGTTTGAAAAATTAGAAAATGAACATGTGTGCTTAAGGTCAACTTGAAATCAGTTGGAATTACAGTGAAATCTAACGTTAACGGAAATAAGTTCTAGAGAATTCTTACTGAAGTGAACCATTTTTATGCATGTGAACGGTAACCGGAATATAAAAATCAAACGTGTGAGAATCCAAATTAACTAAGGTGCGATGTGTTAATCGCGATTAAAATTAATTTTAAAGGTCGTTTTGTGGTTTAAAAGACCGTGGTCGTCGTCAAATTTGAATTTGTATTGTGAACCTTTCCCGCTATATACAATCACGTGCGATTAATCAGTTGAATTCATGCGTATAAATTTTTAAAGGATCAGTTATAGTGAATTCTAGAATAGCATGTGCTAATCAAAAATCAAATGAAATTTGAAATTTGCGTGATTATCTAAACCTAAAGAAGGTGGTCGTGATTAAATTCGAAAGCCGAATAGTGAACCTTTGTTTAATTAACGGTGTGCGTTATCACGGGTCGACAATAAATTTAGTGCGTATGTACATACATTTATACCCGAATAAATAAAGTGTGAATAAGAACTCAAGGAGTGATATCATTTTGGAGTAACAAATTTGTGCAAGGAAGTTGAAGACAGCCATAAGGTCGGAATACATAACGAAGGTCAACAGAGTCAAAGGCATTTTCTGGGTGAGTTCGTTCCATAATTTATATATTTATTATAACCAAGTCCGTAAGCATGGAGGACTTAATTAAATTGCAAAATTTAGTTATAACTGACACGGAAACTTTTATGCGTAATTACGGTAAAGATGGCGCAGAACGACGCGCGCGAAGTTTATATTATAAAACTCGTTTGGACAAACTGGAAGATTATTGGAGAGAGTTCAAAAAACGCCATCGAGAAATTGTTTTGGCAGCTACCGACGAGGATCAAGAAACCAAAGGTTATTTCGTAAACGAAGTATATTCCAACTTTGAAGAATTTTACATCGACGCGCATACGAAAATTATAACGGAATCCGAACGTGATCACCCTAGCAAAGAAAGTACGGTTAAAATAGATGAAGATAACACAGCGACGGTTGTCCATGTCCATTCGAGAAATGATGATATTAGGCTCCCAAAGATATCGCTCCCAACCTTTTCTGGAGATTACCTATCGTGGACCCCATTCTATGACATGTTTTTATCGTTAGTCCACAACAACGACCGTGTATCGCCTGTGCATAAAATGCAGTATTTGAAAGCACACCTGTCTGGAGAAGCTAAAAATCTTCTAAATAATACCCCCATTACGGCCGCGAATTACGAACGCGCGTGGAACACCTTAGTAGCACGTTACGAAAACAAAAGAATTTTGGTGAAGGCTCAACTAGACGTTTTGTTTGGACAACCCGTGGTGAAGTTTGAATCTGCCAATGCTATCAAAGGCCTGCTAGACAAAACTTCCGAAAGCCTCGCTGCCCTTCAAAATCTTGATGTTGAGACATTCTCGTGGGACCCTATCGTCGTGTATCTTATTGGGCAGCGCTTGCCATACGAAACATCATCGTTATGGGAACAATCGCTGGGATCAAAGGTAGAACTTCCGTCATGGGATGAACTCAGGACATTTTTGGAGGCCCGTTTCCGGACCTTGGAGGCCATCACACCTAAAAGGAGACCTCCCCTCACAGAATGTAAACCAGCAAGCCAGCCGGAACGATCGTGGCGGAAGCCTCAAATCTTCCACGTCATGACTGGACCTTCATGCCTGATTTGTCATGAAAGTCATGTCCTGCGACAGTGTCCAAAATACTTAGGCTATGATCATCAAACAAAATTAGAGCTGATTAGATCCAAAGGACTTTGCCTGAATTGTTTAGGAACAGGTCACCTCGCCGCTAAGTGCCCAAGTAAATCAAAGTGCTTCATCTGCAAAAAGTCTCATCATACCACGTTGCATAAGGAGCAGAGTACAGCCGAAACTAAGGATAGAAATGTTGAATCAGAACAATTATCTAAACATGCCTTCGTGACACAAGCCAACATGTCCACCTATAGTGGTACCGAGCCTTCTACAACTCAATCCTTCTTGATCAATCAGCCGGTCGAATCAGAGCAGGTTCTCTTAGCTACAGCTTTAGTTACTATTTCATCACCAAACGGACGCAGGGAAGTGTGTCGAGCTCTCATCGATCCGGGGTCACAAGCCTCATTTGCAACTGAGCGTATGGTGCAATCTCTGGGCTTAACTCGAGAGAAGGTAGATGTAAATGTCTCTGGATTGGACAGCATTCCTAGCAACAAAATCAACTCACGGACAAGACTGATATTAACTCCAAGAGACCTGGAAGGTAATAGTATTCAAGTGGAGGCCTTGGTTGTGACAAAGGTCACTAATGTCTTGCCCAATCAACGAATAAGGAAAGAGAATTGGAAACACTTAGAGGGTCTACCGCTAGCCGATCCCACGTTCGATCGACCAGGAACAGTGGATATCTTATTAGGTGCTGACGTTTACCCCCTTATCATCGCGGATGGACTACGGAAAGGAAAGCCTGGGACGCCAGTTGGTCAGCGAACTATATTTGGATGGATTCTTTCAGGTCAAACATCTGCTCGCGTTTGTGAGACTTCGAATATGAAAACCTTTCACGTCAATTTAAACCTGGCCTACGACTTAAAACAATTTTGGGAATTGGAGGAAGTGCCTGCTACCAATCAGTTGACAAAGGAGGAAGAACGTTGTGAACAACATTTCACCGAGACTTATAAACGAGGTGATGATGGGAGATATCAAGTACGCCTACCCTTCGAGAACCATCCAGTGAAACTAGGAGCATCCAGGAATATGGCCATCGTTAGAATGATTCAATTGGAGAAACGGTTTACTCAAGACCCTTTCCTGAAAGAAGAATACCAGAAGTGTTTGAAAGAATACTTAGAGCTTAATCATATGGAACCCGTCAATAACACCGAGACCACCTTCATGCAGCGCGACGAAAACGATGACGTGTACTTCAATTGCGCGTATTTACCTCACCATGCAGTACTGAAGTTAAGCAGCACGAGTACAAAGGTTCGCGTAGTTTTTGATGCGTCGCGGCAGACCAGTAATGGAAGATCCCTGAATGACATACTTCTTAAAGGACCCACTATCCAAGAAACGTTATTCGCTATTTTGATGCGATGGAGAAGGTACAAAGTAGCCCTTACGGCTGATATCCATAAAATGTATCGTCAAATCCGGATGCATCCAGAGGACACCAACTACCAACGGATAATTTGGCGAGAGGCACCAGAACAACCTTTTCGAGACTACAGGCTGAGCACGGTGACATTTGGAACCAAAAGCGCCCCGTATCTGGCGATTCGGACTATGCATCAATTAGCAAAGGACGAGTACGCCAACTACCCTATTGGAGCGGAAGCTGTGCTCACTGAATTCTATGTCGACGACTTAATTTCCGGAGCTGACAGTCCTGAAGAAGCGAGAATCAAACAACACCAAATTCACTGTCTACTAGAAAGCGGCGGCTTACAGCTGAGAAAATGGGCATCCACCAGTGAAAGTGTTTTGCAACATATTCCGATAGAGCATCGAGAGATAAACCCAACAGTACCCATCAAGTCCGAGGCCATCAAGACGCTAGGAATATTCTGGAACCCTTCTACCGACTGCTTATGGTATAAATTTCAAGTGGAAACCAAACCTTCAACATGGACCAAGCGCACGGTTTTGTCAGACGTCGCCAAGCTTTTTGATCCAATTGGATGGCTGTCACCGGTAACAATACAAGCCAAGATCCTCATACAGGCACTATGGCTAGCAGGAATACAATGGGATGAGGAGATTCCAACAAATCTGGAGGCCCACTGGACAGGTTATCGAGCAAGTCTTTTAGCCCTGGAACGTATCCAAATTCCACGCTGGATTCAAACAGGACCTGCAGCAGTCAGGATAGATCTCCATGGATTTTGCGATGCATCTATGAAGGCCTACGCAGCAGCGGTCTACGTGAGAGTTCAACAAACTAATGGCGAGGTCAACATTCATCTGATATCAGCTAAGACAAAGGTAGCACCTATAAAGACCATATCGTTGCCGAAATTAGAATTGTGCGGAGCAACATTGTTAGCAAAATTGATGGTTCAAGTGAAGAAAGACGTTCAGCTAAATATAAACGATATGTATGCATGGACGGATTCCAAAATCGTATTAGCCTGGCTCAAGAAGCATCCATCAAATTGGGAAACCTTCATTGGCAACAGAGTGTCTAACACCAACAATTATTGGAAGAGAATCTATGGAAGCACGTGCCATCAGAGTCAAATCCTGCGGATTGTGCGAGCAGAGGCCTGACACCCGAACAATTAAAGGAACATGCGCTTTGGTGGCAAGGACCTCAATGGCTGAAAGAACCAAAAGAGTCCTGGCCTAAATCACGCGATACTGAAACCGCAATTGGACTTCGCAAGAAGATAGCAACACTTCATGTGCAAACAGATGAAACCAACGACATACTGGAGAGGTTCTCGTCCCTGTCCAGGCTCATACGAGTCACGGCCTACTGCCAGCGCTGGATTTCTAAGGCGAAGAGTTTTCCGCATACCAACAAAGAAACTTATTTAACCACCGAAGAACTCCAAAGGGCTCAAACTCTGTGGGTACAAATGGCTCAAAGAGAGCATTTCAATTCTGAAATCACTGCCTTGCAATCCCAAACCCAAATCTCGAACAAAAGTAGCTTACTCAAATTGAACCCATTCTTGGACGATCGTGGACTGATCAGAGTTGGAGGTAGACTGAAGAACGCGCTAATTCCTTACGATGAGCGGCATCCTATTGTTCTTCCGGAAGGGAGTCATTTGACCAAACTGATCATCAAGGATGTACATCACAAAACCATGCATGGCGGTTCTCAACTCATGCTGTCGCTACTCCATCGGAAGTATTGGATCATTAATGCTAGAAACGCAGTTCGAAAATACATCCATCGATGCATTAATTGTTTCCGACAGACTGCCCAAACAAGGACACAGCTAATGGCGGATCTACCAGGATGTCGAGTGCAGCAGGCACGCCCGTTCACCCATTGTGGAGTAGACTATTGTGGTCCATTTGACCTAAAAAGTTCCAAAGGCAAAGGTGTGAGAAGCTACAAGGGTTACATCGCCGTGTTCGTATGCATGGCTATTAAGGCGATTCATCTGGAGGTCGTAAGCGATTTGTCCACCCCTGGATTCTTAGCCGCCTTTCGAAGATTCGTATCAAGAAGAGGATTATGTACCGATATCTACAGCGATTGCGGCTCCAACTTTATCGGGGCAAATTCGATCTTGACTCGGTACAAATTTGAAATGATTCAGCAACAAGAAAGTGAAATTGCGCAAGCGATAGAAAATCAAGGCATCAAATGGCACTTCATCCCACCCTCGTCACCCCATTTTGGAGGCCTGTGGGAAAGTGGAGTCAAGTCGGTGAAGACGCATCTGAAAAAAGTGATTAGTAATGCCCTGCTCACTTTCGAAGAATTTACGACCCTTCTAATCCAAATTGAAGCCAGTTTGAATTCTAGACCGCTAACAGAAATGTCACAAGATCCACAAGATATAACAGCCTTAACACCGGGTCACTTTTTGATTGGAGGACCCATACTTATGCCACCAGAACCCATAGTACTCGATGAAAACATAAACCATTTGGATAGATACCGCTATGTGCAGAAATTGTTTCAAACATTCTGGGATCGTTGGAATAGTGACTATCTACGCCGTCTGCAGCAGCGTCCAAAGTGGCTAAAGGAACGTCCTAACGTGGGAATAGGTGAATTAGTCCTAATCAAAGAAGATAGACTACCCCCATCACAATGGTTAATGGGAAGAATTATTGACGCCCACCCAGGGAAGGACGAATTGATAAGAGTTGTCACTCTAAGGACACAGCACAGTGTCATTAAAAGACCTATAACTAAAATTTGTCCCTTACCTATTTCCTATTCAGACAAACCAGTCCAAAGTCCATAAACTAGACAAGCTTTCCCATGCATTGTATCCATTGTATGATAATTCATGACATCCCTAAAATAAACAAAATGCATAAATCTTAACCTTTTGAACTAACTGCACCCTTGTTACAGATTAACCACAGCCTATAGACAAGCTGCCATAGAAGACCTAAGACCTCGAGATGACATCAAATATTATACACATTGAAACCTGTGGTTTCAAGGCGGGGAGCATGTTGGATACTTGATCACAGCACCTAAAAAGAAATCAAAACAAACACAAAGAAGTCACATATCAACAAGAAGACTACTTATCTGATGGTAACTGGAAGACGTTCCACCCAGGAAGAGACATCTAATATAGAGATCCAATTGAATATAGAGATAGCTAAAAAGAAAACCATAATTAGAATTTTAATAATGTATTTAGAGACAGTAAATAGGTTAATAAAGTAAGGTTAGATTTAGGAATTTACTTAATCGTAGGAAAGGAATTATTTGTAGGAAAGGATAGTTGTATATGTAATATTTGGATAGACAACGTGAAACATTGTTTACTTACCTATTACATTCAGAATAACATTAAACACATATTGTAATTAAAACCTAAAAATAACAACACTTCACATTAAAAACAAACTTTCCCACAGTCACTTTGACACTTGAGTTTGATCGCGTATTAACGCACTAAAACGTCGTTACCGGAGACACGAACCATTTGTGGAGACCGAGACAGAACGGAACGATATAGAGAAAAAAGATGAGAAAAATATATATACACATCTGTATGTTAAGAGGGAAAAACAAAAGGTAAAACGGAAAACTAAAACTGGGAAAATAACTGAAAAGCGACTAGAAATTTCTAAGTCCCAGTACTTAAAAAGGGACACCGGTTGTAGATTAGAGAATTCGAGAGAAAATTTCGGTTCGTGACGGTGGAAAGCTAAATCGTGGAAATCAAGTGGCAAAATTTAAAATCGAAATCAAATGAGCGTCAAGGTGAAGGTGGTGAATTTGAACAGACAGTAATTGGGTGTTAAACTTAAAGTGAATTAAATTTGAATTAGTCGGTAGAACATGTGTTAAATGCTAGGATTTAAAGGTTGAACAGATTAGCAGTTTGTTGAAATTGAATATTTGTGAAATTTATTGAAATCAGTTATGGTTGAACAGATTAGCAGTTTGTTGAAATCGAATATTTGTGAAATTCATTGATCGAATATTTGTGAAATTTATTGATTTATTTATAATAAGCGGATTGAAATCGAAAGGAACGACTAAATTCTTTTCTTTTTTGTGAGAAATCTTTTCAACTGGAAACACTTCTTTTTTCATTAAAATTTGATGCTTATCTCACTCCGCTAAGAGCACTTTGAGGTCTACAATTGTAATGATAAAAAAGTGTTCACTCGCCTTTCTTCGACTATCGGTTCAAGTTATTGGTCTAATCCGGTAGTCGTACACCATAGTTCGAACCAGTGGCGCAACAACTGCAAATGTGAAAAGAGTCCAACAACAACTTTAGTAAGTTCTTGAAAATTAAAAAAAAGCTGCGAAACTTAAAAATTCTCATATTCTGTAATATTTAATGCCTGAGTATAAATACGACGTACCCGACCTTAATCTAAAGGAGGCACGCGTAGGGTGAAAACGCCTAGGACAACCAAAACAGACACTGAAACACGTATGCCTGAATAAAAATTTTAAAAAAATTCTAAAATTCAAAATGAAGCATTCTACAGACACGAAAGAATAGTCCAAACAAAACACGGAACGCTCACAGCCACGGAACGCTTCTAGACTAAAGCAAAATTGGAGCTTTAAGGAATTGTATAGGACGAAGAAAATGGGCAAGTATCTTGGTTACCATAAAGGATGCCATTATCATACTTAATAGACGTAAATCATAGCTCTGATACAACTAAAAATATTGGGGACATACCTCAAAGCGTCAACTTCAAGTGTCAATATCTCGAAAACTAAGCGTGATTTCGCAAAATTGTATTGCACATTTTCGTGTTATTTTGTGGTGGTTCATCAAAATCCATCGTCAAAAACCGGGCCACGGAAACAGTAGAGGTGCCAATAAAAAAGTGGGGGTAAAAAAAATTGGACCCAAAAGTGATCCAGCAACATTCGTATTATTTCTCTTTGAGCTATTCTCAACTGAAATTTGTTGACGGAATTCGGTCCTCACATTTCGCATGCTCAACTACCTCCAGCGCCTGCACTATATATTCACAATCTCAACAAAATGAATTTAGTAATTCTATATTAATAAAAGAAAGGTTCTGTATGTACGTATGCGTGTATTTGCGCGCTATAGCGGGCGCACCCGTAATCGCAGAGCTTCGATATTTTGCACGATGGTCGGTGGGGTCGTAGAAATTCGTGTTCCGGTTCCAATGAAAATCAATACTTAGGGTTTTTTAGGTCGCAAATAACGAATTTGTTGTCAGAGCTTATAAATTCAAAATGGCTGCGTCAATATGGCGGACGAATTTAGTTAATTTTGTTCCGATTCTAATGACAGTGGATATATAGGCGTATTTCGCAAATAATGAATTTATGATCAGAACTTATAAGTTTAAAATTGCGGGGCCAATATGGCGGACGAATTTTGCCAAATCAGTGTCATCTCTCAGTCAGCTGTATGTCGGTTGTTTAAAAGTTGGGAAATCGCAAAAATCTTCACACACTCGCCCCAAATGGAAGAACATGGACCTTAGTGTATCCTGGTCATTTTCTTTATTGTAGTAAAGTTCGCCACATTTTGGAATGTAGGAAATTTATTAAATATCCCCTTACCAACATAGAAACAGTAAAAAAGGTAGCAACAGTGGAAATAGGTTTTCGAAATTGTATGAAGAAAATCTCTTTATAGTTTGTAGATTTGTTCACTTTTTCATTAAACCTTTTTTCTACTTTGCACTTTGCAAACATAATCTTGTTTTTTTTTAGCGGCCTTGGAACGCACGAGGTTTTTTTCTAGTTAATGAATAAATTAAAATTATACTTATAAAGTTGTGTACCTATAGAATTTTTCAAACTCCGTGACCAAAAAAATTTGAGCAGTTCTTCGCACCTCGTTGCCAAATTTTATAAATAATGTTCTATCATTTCCCCTCTTTTTAGTTAAAACGGCAACAAACACCGAAAAAACTCAACAAAATAATTTGGAAAGGGATGCGCGCATGCCGAATGAATAAAGTTAATTTATGTATCTTTCTATGTGTTGAGCAGAGCTTTTAAATACACACATGTAAAGCCCCTGCTCAACAAAGGCAGTTTATTCAACATAATAAGAAAAATTTTACTTTAACTATGCGAAATATTTCTCATTTCTAAATTTAAAATAATTTAAAAAAAAAAATGCTGAAAAAAATTTCTGAGCGTTTTCATTCATAAATCGACAGTTCCCCGCAGTCGCAAGCCACACAACCTCCCCGGGCAGAAGCGCGTATGCGACTGGCAGGAAACGTCAACAATCTAGTAATCAAAGTGATAAAAACACAAATTTCGTATTTTTTAGTAGAAATTACTACAAATTATTTCTGTAGCATATGTGTAAAATATAATAACCTTAAAATAAACAAAAAAAATATATATAAAAACGGGTGTTTTTCAGTCATAATTTGTAAATTTTTTAAATAATCATTGAAGTCCCAGAAAAATACACCTCCCTTTAGCAATACGCAGTCGCGACTGATTACATGGCAGAGGCAGCAAGTGATTTGATAGGAGGACTGAACTGAGAACTGAAGCTTTTGTCGGAGCTTTTAAACATTTTTAAGAGCTTAGCTGGGGAACATGCGCGGGATGTCACGAGGTTTGAAAACAATTATACAATTTACGTTTAAAAAATCGTTTAAAATGGTTTTCGATTATTATAATCTTTCATTTTATTCGTGAGTCGGCGTCTTAGAGTATGGGTTCGAAAAATTTTGATATAATGTTGGGTCTAACACGTTGTTGGGACTTTGCCTTACAAACAGGGCATTAAGGAATTAAGACGTTCACGGGGTTTTAATGCAGGGATCGGTTAAAGGAAAGGAAAAACCGCGGAGTGCTATTAAATGTTCAATATATCTCGCAAACGAAGCAAAATTTCGATATATGTACTTTTTTTTAGCAAAATCTCTGGCGCAGGAGGTGCTGTTGTGCGGATCGCAATTAGTCCATATTTACAATTTTCCCAACCCCAATCCAGAGGGTTTAAGTGATTTCCTTGCCACTGCTAGATTTAGAAATACATTCTTAAGCCATGCTGTTTGATAGCATCACGTGTTGCTGGTAATTGCGCCAGAGAAAATTTCGGACTTTTTGATAATTTGTAAAAATTCTGTAAGCGACAGTGTTCAACTTCAGCGGTCATGTTCAACTTTGCCCCATACAAAGAAGCTACAATATATTCTGATGCAGAATTTGTTTCTACTTCAATTACATTGACACAGCATTTTTATATGTACAGCATTTTTATTTTTGAACAATATGAGAATGAAAACAACAAAAGAATAAAAAAAGCTATGTTCGAGTGGCCATATTTCAGTAAATTTTTAACCAAAAAAATTCTCGACCTAGTATTTTTATAAAGCATTACCTATACCTATTTCTGACCCAAAAAAAGATAAAAGCAGAAAAGAAAAAAAAAATTAGTGGTCTTGGATGTGAAGTATCACGTCCGTATTTTAACGTGACAACGTCTATTAATTTGAACGTGACAACGTCTGTTATTACGTTTTGTATTATTTTCTCAATTAATAAATTATATATTTCGAAGCAAATTTTTTTTTGTGTGCGGGACATTTTCACACGCGCATCCTATCTTAAACCGATTTAATAGACGTCACGTCAAAAAAACCATCGAAATTTTGGCTTTTTTCTTTTTGTCTCAAAATAAATGTTTTTCATTGCAAAATAAATTGCAAAAGCCTAAAAGGGTGCATTTTGACCTCCATCTCCAATTTCCATCTCCTAATTAGTATTCCGCGGTTTTTTCTTCTTAAATGACCTATGACCAATTCCTGCAATAAAAACCCATGTACATCCTAGCTCCTTTCAATATGAAATAATCCATAGCCTAAATATGGGGGGGGGGGGGTGGCGCCTGGTTAGAACCGATATTGGTTCCGATAGTAGCAACTGAGTAAAATAATAACTTAAAACATCCCCAAGAAAATACTGAATTTTTCAGTGAAAATCTCATTGTTTCCTAGATTGGCCCGATCAAACAGGCAGACAAACTTACAGACATACAAGCAGACAGACAAAATTTTAAAATATACTTGAACTTAGAAAACGAAAATTATTGATTTCAAACAGAAACTACAATTACATATATTTATATAGATAGATAACAGAAATTGAACACTTAAGGTGTTCACCGATAATTATTTGAACCTAAGTACAAAACGATAGAAGTGTTTAAAAGTAAAACACTTATTCATCCATTAAACAATTGGGATAATAACAATTAGTTATGATAAACACTTATGGAAAATACAGGCATAAAGCGTGCCATTGGGCCTGTTCAGGTTTTCTCCGCCGAAGTTACAGAAACGATGACTATGCTTTCCTGACAATCCATTGGGCGAATTTTATAACGTCCTTTAATCATTATTTCTGTGATGCTACTGAAGGCTTTGCCGTAAATCCTGACTATTCCGAACATGATTTTTCGATTCTATAACACGAAAAGTTTTTCCCGAAGAAGAGTTGTTAGCCTCTTGCCAAACATTTTAGTTTTTTGTACCTCTTCAAGTTACTGTCTGTATTAATGCAAAGTCTGCAGTCATTCTGTTAACATTTATGTTATTTTTTTCCATTTAGAATCGTGTGGACCCACCATAATAATTTCTATATGCGTTTTTAATCTTTCTTTAAGCAACAATTTTAATCCTAGCCGATATATTTAACCTCATTATCAAATGCACAGTGCTATAAAAACACTAAACACTTCTCTTCAACTAATATTTTCCATCGACTTAGTTCTCTTTTCTTTAAGATGCTCATAAAAATTACCCATGCAGAATAGTTGATCGATAAGCTTTTACAAGGCTTTCAAAACATCCTGTTTCGTGTAAAGAGTAACTTTCCCTCCGTTTCTCATCAAAAGGAATCCTTAATCCCAAGTTTAGGTTCTGTTGTTGTAGATTATTACAAGTTTCCTTTAGAATCCCCAACATTGAATGCTATTCCTATTGAATGGTGGTCGATAGTGGTAGTAGTTGATTTTATCGGTAACCATTTTTCGCTAATAAAAATTTTCCTTTACGTTTATGGCAGAGGAGCGCCCATTGTCAGCCAATTTGACAGATTGAATAGAATCCGGAATAGCTCCCTTCCCAATAACAATGGGGTAAAGAAGATATTTTATTATTATTATTATTATTATGGACGCTCCCTATAGGCGGCTGAAAGGAAAAGAAAACTTTTAAAATTGCGGCTAAACATTTTTTTTTCTCACTTAGGAACGGCATCAAAGAACGTTGCTATAAATTTTGTCCTTGTAGCAAAGAGGTGCACGACGACCTCCAAAAAACCACCAGTCATTCTGGCACAAGGATATTAAAAACACGTAAAAAAGCGTCCTCTGTGGAATACAAGAAGGAGCTGCTGAAAGTAAAATTCCAGTCGTTCCTGGGTTTCGTCCTTCCGCCGTTGTATAGTTAAGCAGGCCCCCTCCCTCCCAACATTCATATCTCGTCCTGTTAACTCTATACGTAAAGTTACAACGAAGCTAATCGCCTCTAAACGGTCTTTTTTCAACGCGTCTTTGGGCTTCGGTATCCTTTCTGCTGGAGGCATGCTCTACGTACAGGATCCTCGAGAGAGTTGTCAATGAAAATTATTCAAATTTCCCTGGTGAGAAAGGTTTTTTCTATTTAGCAAAATTTGTCTCCCTTCATTTGTTGTCACCCCTAAGCAGCACTTCCGAAATGGCTCGAGTGAATTTTCCCAGTGAATTATGGCCCGTTTTTAGGATGGCCGGAATGTCGGTGAGCGCCGTCGACATACTAAAATCTCAATTTTTATTATGCGCTGGTGTGATTAGCACAGAAAACCACGACGGTATTATGCTTCCCTTATTAAGGACGCTCAAAACTATGCGGGGAATTTTGCAAACTTTTCACATTCGTTCCTTTTTATATTCTGCGGGGAGTTTTAGAAATTTATATGGAGGCTTTCCTTCGATTATGCCGTTGGGGTTAATTTTAGTTGGGAAGAAATTTAATAAAGTTACACCAAAGGAAAGATAATTTTTTGAAAATTGAAAGTTGGGTGATTTTATTTCGTATAGATTCAAACATCTGGAAACAGTCATTTCAAATTTGTTTCTGTGACCACTTAATTAGAAAATGAGAATCAATGAAATTTTAATTTCTTTTGGTCCATTGAAGTACTAGTCCGGGAGGCAGCGTTGCATTCTGGTCGGTGTTTTCACCCCTCTCAATTTTAGTATTAAATGATAGTTTGAACATATCTACTAAACAAAACAAGGGCCAGTTGTTTGCCTCTGGGTATAGATGACCTTGACTAAATTGGAAACATGTCGAAAAAAAATTAAACCCATTTCTCTCCTCTTGAAGATTTCTAAACTTTTAGTTAAAATAATATTAAAGTTAAAAATAATCGTCAGCTGCACTGAAGAGGCTACTTCATACATATGTCAGCTACCCCCATAAACCGAACATAAAAAGAGGAGTGGTAGTAACACCATCAGCTAGCGTATTTTAGTTGTTAAGGGCGCCTGAAAGTTCAGCGTAGAACAATTCAAATAACCATCTGACTGGCGATCTTACACCCGGTATCCCATCAGCTGAGGTTCGATAAATGTAGCCTTTAATCTATCAAATAAAAAAATTTCGA
Source organism: Thereva unica (assembly GCA_949987705.1). Classification (NCBI taxonomy): domain Eukaryota; kingdom Metazoa; phylum Arthropoda; class Insecta; order Diptera; family Therevidae; genus Thereva; species Thereva unica. The sequence continues at coordinate 80,381,691 of OX465283.1, read as the reverse complement.
AAATGTGAAAGTGATATTACTTTAATCCAGATTTCGAGGTTTCAATTCAGTTTCTCATATCATGATATTATGATACCACATTATTTTTTAATTGAAAAAAAGAAAAAAAAAATGTGTATGCTTCTTGAAAATGGAAATGGAGTACTCCAAAAGCCATTTTTGAGCGCACCAAAAGAAGCTTACAGTGTTCCCGTTCCCATACCAGTTCCATATTCTTTTTAACATTGCATGTCAATGCAAGGGAGCTTACTTTTTTATGATCCTCAAAAGCTTTCTAGGAGCATAACAAAAAAGCTTTTTAAAAAATAAAATATTCATTTATCGAAAAGCTCGATACGGATAAGAACGGATAGTTGGCAGGAGACTTCAATACTTAGGTCTGGGGAAAATACTCCTTCTCCCACCCGACCCTCCAGCTTGGAGCCGCCAGTGAAGAAGTTAATGGCACCTTGAAAACTGTTATGGCCTCCCAATGCCATGGATTTCTCAAGAGATGCAAGTTCCTCCTTCGTTCCTCTTCCAGCCAGCCGCCTACGCTACAATATACAAATCCTACATTCGGCTCCGCCGTGAATACGACTCGTATGGGCAGCCGCCCCAAAAACAACCTTGGCTTGCCTCGACAAGTGCAAAATCATGCCCTATTACACGGCAATATTTTTCCCGCAACACAAGACTAGCCCGCTCGGCTCACGCCGACTACCCTACAGCTCCCCGTTCGCGCACAATACGGTCTAGAAGTTCGTTTATGAATAGAACAACTTGTCTGTGGAATAATCTCCCGCAGTCAGTATTTCCGAACTCGTACAACACCTTAGAGCTCAAACGTAAGTTTCACCGTCATTTTCTTCTACACCCTCCAGACCCCCACTAACCTTTCCAATTCTCCACTATTCTTCAAACCAAGCTTACTACTAGCTATTGCACCATGAACTGAACGACATGACGGACTGGTAGCATAAAGGGTTACTCCTAGCCCTGGTTTTTTCATAAAAAAAAAATAAAAAACACACATTGTTGCACTTTCTTTAGCTTGTTTAGAACGGTGGACCTACTCAAGGTTGGCCACCATACTAAGACCAAGTAAAGGAATATTGGGCGGAAGATCGCTGTGCAGATCCATCGTACTATGTTAGAGGAGAAATCCAATTTCTTCCCAATGGATTTTTTGCAAGCGAAAAGGTGCAATGTTCCCTTTCTTAATGCGCTATTCTGTCCCAGTAGGGAATGGAAGTACTTTTAAAAGTACTTATAGAAGAAGCAGAAGCACTCCAGTACCTCCCCCCAGTACAAAAAGGCATTACATTAACACAGCGATGGCCTAGGCGGGAAGTACTTCTTTTTTCCCTTCCATAGAATGAGTTGAAGAAGTACTTCCTCTCCATGCATGCATTTATTGTTTTATTCCAGAGGAGTGTCTTGCCCAAGACTACTCCCGTATATTTGCCACTGTTAGAGCCTAACATAAGCCGGGAGGGTGTTAAAAGTGGAGTTTTTGAAGTAAAACTTCTTTAGGGACGTTTGCTTTAAAAAAATTACATGAGAGTGAATCAATTTCATTGGTGTAACACTGCATAGATTTTCTGGCATGATAGCTACGTTGTCGCCCAGACTGCTTTATCTCATTATAGGAATACAAATTCACCATTCTGTAGATGTGAATTATTTCAGATTTTTCTTGTGGTTTGGTCACTGGCCGGGACACTTTGGAGTTGACTGACATGTTGGAAGCGGCATATACGAGAAGAATTTTCGGCGGTGGTTTGGGTGCTTAGAATACCAAAAGGGAGTGGTGAATTAAATGTGTGAGGTGCTGTTGTTTAAAATTGGCACCCACTTCCCCTTTGGTGAGATGTGCTGGACCTTTCCCCTTTTTAAATTACAATTTTTTTAACTTGCACAAATCGACGAATCGTTTATGTCAAAACATTACACTGTTGTGAAAACCGTTCCTGATATGTTTTTTGGGTCGCTGATTAAGAAAATCAGGGTCCCACAGTCTTAAAATATGCATGTCACCTTTAAATATGCATAAAAATTCCCCTTTTTAAGTGTTTTCGCGATCATTTTAATTATAATCAAAAACAATCTAATAAAATACATTTTTTGCAACATTTATATTCAAAAGTGGTTGATTTATAACAAAGCAAATTTTATGATAAGGGATAATAGTAAAGGGCTGAAACTATCCCTACATCGACTGAAAATATAAAGGTTTGTAAAAAATGGTTTTTCAACTTTATGCTTCGAATTCGGTTTAATCAGCCAAAATAAATTATTTTCAACTACGCATAGAAAGAAGAATTTGAAAAAAGGTTGATTGTTTTTTGCATTTCTTTTTGCTCCCTTTAAAATTAATTGGCTCCCTAAAAGATTGTATGGGACGAAGTAATCAGGTAATTGGCTAGGTGGCCATAAAGGGTGCCAATACCATACTCAAGTAGACTGCCTCCAGTTCGCGTAGGTAAAGCTTCATTGTATTTGGTTGGCGGACTGCTTGGTAAAACAATACCTGAGTTTGGAATAGTCTATGCCGATGCGGATGCAATTATTAATGATCATGAATGTATCGTGAGTGGAGCATGCATACAGCTGGTGACATATCCAAGCGTACATGCGTTCAATTCGTTGATAAATAATTTAGAAGTGTGTGTATTCAAATGCGACCTGACGGAATGTTCCATGAATGGCATGCATGCCACGCAAAGGTCGGACTACTTTTAACTTTTTCTGTAATGCCGCATTCGAAATAGCACAACAAACACATGCACCTTGCATGCACTCGTTACTTAGATTTTCGGGCTATGTGTGAAAGCCGGGACGGAAAAAACCATGCAATTTTATGAACCTCTGAATGCAATGCATGTACGCTTGCATATGTCACCAGCTTACTTCCATGAGGCGAATGTTTAGATTTTCGTGCCTGTGGCGGTAGTATCCATGCCTGTGGCGGAAGCGTGCATACCCGTGTGGGATGCGCACTTATATGATATACGTACTAGGTGCACCGCGTGTATGCTTTTAAGAAAATTAGCCAATAAAAATTATTTTTACTCGGTTACTTTTAGGTTTTAATGTAAATAGGAATTCATAAATATTTTCAAATAGTATTTGTATCAAGTCGTCAGTAGATTCGTCAATATTCTTCCTGAATCTGTCGTTGGCCTGAATTTTCTCAAGCGTACTATAGATCCGACAGACTTTCCACTATATCTATTGCATATTACTAGCCGTTGGGCACAAAAGTTTTACTTCTAAAGTGTGGTTTTAAGCACACTCATTTTTTTTTTACCTCCTTGTGAAGCGGACCAGTTCCATTTTCACTGGGTTAACGCTGTCTCCGCGTGAGTTTGTTATGCCGCTTCCAAGATATCTCAGAGGATTTCAGGCAATTTTCCTTTTGTGATGATAATAACGTCATCCGCGTCGTGATGCCCTTCTGCCTCCATGCGTCGCAACAGCTGGATCATAGTTACAACCCAAAACGGGTGGAGTAAGTACTCCTCCTTGTGGGGTGCTCTATTTACGGCCCTTCGGATCGAGCTGTCGACTAAGATCGAGCTCACCATCCCTCCAGTAAGAATTTGGTGGATAAGAGACACCACCTATGGCTCGATACCATGTTCTATCAAGGCCAGGGTAATCGCGTCCGAGTGTAGGATATTAAACGCTCCCATACGATATATCAAGAAAAGCTGCTAACGTGTAATGTTGAACTCGAGTTATTTTTCAACCGTTGAAACCAATGAGTGAAGAACAGTGTCAGTAGATTTTCCCTTTATCTACACGTGTTGTGCCTCAGAGAGTTCCGAGGTTAATTTTATCTGCCTCAGATGTATTTCGATTAGTCTTTGATGATAAGCTGATTGTTATAGTCTGCGTGGGAGGCTTTTCCTGCCTTTGGTATAAAAACTACTTTAGCCTCTTTCCAACTACAGATGATGCAGTTATTTTTAAGGCACCCACTAAACATGGCCTGCAACCCAGGGCATGGTATAACTAAGGGTACCCTGAACTTTGCCGTCAGGGCCTGCTGACATATACATAGGGCTGGAAGGTGATTACTGCCCATTTAATTCCTGTGAAAATCTCAATTGAAACCGCGAAATCTGGGTTTAAGTAATTTCACTATCTACGGTTGATAGATGAAAGGCTACTTTACCGAGAATGAAACTCAGCCGATAGGATACCGGGTGTAAGATCGTTAGTCAATCTTTGACATTTTTTCTGCTAAGCACGATAAAAAATTCAGTGTCACCTTTCACTAAAGAACATTCAAATTAATGAAAAATTCTCCGAATACGCAACAAAGCAACGTTTGTTATCATAATTAAAATAAAAATTCCAGACAACTTCACACCTGACACAGATTTTTTTTGCTCCAACTGCTTCATGCATTTAACTCCTTGTGTATGTGGAACATGGTAGAGATGTGCTCGATTCAAACGACAAAGCAGCGGGCTATCAGAGCAAACTCATCTGAAATTGAGGGGACGAGATGTTTTTCTTCCTGGCAAGTATCCAGACGCTTAAGGATTCAAGCCCACCTGGATTCAAAGGCCACGGTTCTGAAGTCGCAGACATCCTGACACCAAATGAATAAACAAAAGGATGATGCCATCGGCGAGAAAATCAGAAATGTACGGCGAAAGTTGTGCAGGAAAAAATGCGAGTATAAATAAAAGAAGGTTCGTTTGGATGGTGGAGGAGGATGTGATTCACATCTTCATTAGGTGCGACTAGCGCAGCCTTCAGGGCAAAGAGTGTTCGGTCAGTATATGTGGAGGCTGATGGGGGTTGGTTTGATCCCTAAACTCCGGAAAAAGTACGAATTTTAAAGCGACACCCGAGAAACCGAGAAATTGCCATTTCAATTTTTTTAGAAGGCGAAATTTAATCCTAGCCATTTCCTGGGGTGGATAAAGGCAAGCAAGGATGTACTGTACACAGCTCGAGAGAACAGAGGGTGGTCACGCAAATTTAACGTAAGCCGGGCACTGGGGGATGGGAGGTGAAAACTGCAAACGAAGCAAAATTTGATCTGATAAGGGTGAAAGGGCCTCAATTCACAAGACTTTAATCCAATATTCCCCGAGCAAGGAAGTGGAAGCAGGAGCCGAAATTTTTAAATAATTTTTTTTTTCTTATTTCTCAATTTGGATTTTTTCCATTTCCTTTTTCATTTCATTGAATTCGGCAATCACAGAGACAACGTAGAGCTTGGTCCTCCTCATAAACATCTTGTTTGACTCCAGGACTTTGCTGTTGGTCGTGTGAAGACACCATTCAAGGCGAATTGCGTGAATCTGATTTTGAGATTTTTTCTCCTGATGCTCCTTGTTCTCCTTCTTCGTTTTCCTTATCATTTTGGTCTTTTCCCTTAAGATATCCAGAAGGTGTGTGACGCCCATTAATTTCGGGGCAAAAATTCGTCGGCAAGTGTTCTCTGCTCACTGAATTCGTGATGGGACTCAGTTCTTCTTATTGAATTTTTTTGGTTATTTTTTTTGTCTGCGATTACGAAAGGTCTGTATTACGAATTACGGGCCCGTGGTAGGTAATTTACTGCTTCAGGGTGAAACGTGCACAACAATGAGTCGCTTTTGATAAAGATATTGTTGTTCTCTTGTGGTCTTTCGAGGACGTTTTCATTAGTGTGAAGTGATACTTTGGTTTTCACGCGAAACGTGCAAGGATTCAGATTTCTTGGAGGCTGTTCTGTGATTTAATACAGTGGTTTAAGAGATTAATTACTTTGTTACTTAGTGCAATTATGTATTTCACTAAAAATTATGCTATTCTCGTATATACTAGGAAAAACTTGAATCCTTCATTTTCACTCGAACTGGATACCACGAAATTGTGTAAAAATAGTATCTGGAAAGCAGAATCACTTGTGGTCTTATATGTTTTTGTAATAAGAATGAATATTTATGAGGAACACAAGATCAATCCCGCCTTGCAAGAGGGTGCGATTACTTTTATACTTATCAAATCCTGAGCTGATCAAAATATCCTTAATCTAGATTTAATGAAACTTTTATAAGTTATGTATCTTCATTTATAGTCCAGTCAATCGGTGTAAAAACTCCTGTGCGGACGTTTTTCTCATCGGTTCGGCTTCATCGGCTTCACAACCGAAAACGCAAAAAAAAATTTCACTCTTGTATTCATTTTCTGACTAGTAGTCCAGGCGCTAGAAACCTATAACTTTTGGTTTTGGCGTGATGTAACGGACTTTTTTGGTGGAAACGGTCAGAAATGACATCCCCAACAATATCTAGGGGGTGCGCAAGCATGAAACTCCCAGGAAAATTTGTGGTAGCCCAAAAACTGAAAATTCACTAAAAATTCCCTGTTTTTTACCTTTCTTGTTAAATATCTCTTAACGAAGGCTTCTAGGCGAAAAATTTGTTGAGCATGTTTTGTTTGTTATTGGATTTGCTAAAACTTACCCTAAGGTGGATTTTTGAAATTTGAATTTTTGCATTGCAAAATAGCCGAAGACTGCGAAAAAAGTACCTCACTTTAAAGTTATCCCAAGGAAAGAAGAGACCATTGTTTTCCAATTTAATTTTGAAATTAGATAGTTAAAGGCTATATTGTTAAACATAATTTCTTAAACAAATTAGAAAAATTAACGAATTTTGTTTGAATTTCTTTGTTGTTACTAGTTGGAGTCTTTTCGATTCGCTACCCAAATTAAAAAAAAAAAAAAAAAAAAAAAAACAGCTTAATTGGTGCAATAGAAATTGAGTCCTTTTTCTAACGATATGACTGAATTTTATGAAAGTCTTTTTAGATTATATTTTCGATAATATGCGTCGATCGGCACCTCAGCGAAGTGAAGCTACAAAAGTCATATATGTCATTTAACACTAGAACCGCCACCGTCCCAATTATGTCCCACAGACACTTCTTGACTTTTATTCAATTGGTATATTTTACTAGTTTTTAATACTTTAATTTTCATAATTTTAATAGATTTTGGGAAAAAAATGGATTTACCTAGAACCGCCCATTTTTGTCCCGCCCTATTTAAATGTAGAGAATGTCAATTATAATATCTGATTTCTCCCAATAGATATAACAATGGGTTTCCTATTATCGTGGTATGAATATTAGTATAAATGTTAGTTGTTGTACCTACCCAGCGGGAAATGTAATAGGTAGGTAAGCGAGGTGGTAATGAGATGGACCCATTACCTTTGTGATGAAATCATAGGTTACTTTTACATAGGGATGTCCTAGGGCGGTAAGCACTTACAGTAGGCATTACAGACGAGGACTTATTGCAGAGGCGAAATGTATTAGGTGAATACATAGATTACCATGTAAGGCATGCAGAATAAATTACTGGCTACCCTTTTTAGCAATAAAAACAATGCTTTCCGAAAGTACCATTCCATTTTTGCTACATTTGGTAAGGATTTTTCTAACAAGACATCTTTTTGATTTTGTTGCTCATTGTTAGTGGTTTAAATTAATCTTATAAAATTGATGAGGACGGAATAAACTCAAGAAGAGAGGCTTCGACAAGCCAAAGACAAATAACAAAAGCACATCACATTTCCAACGAAAGTATTTCACAAGGCATTACCTAGTCGCTTACCTACTCATTACAACGTAAAGACCTCCATTTTCCTAAATTTCCAGTAGAATTTTTCGATTACCAGGTAGGCGCTTACACAAATCATTGAAGAATTCGTGGGTTACCAGGGTAACCCCTCGCTAGTTTTCCCGCTGGGTAATATTCATACTAATACAGTCTAATATATTATTTACCCAGTAGGAAATAGTGCAAGCGCTTATGGGGTAATCAGAGAATTCATGCATGAAAAATCAAATAAAGTAAGTTCTTCTATTTGTAATAACTAAGAAGCGAATAGGTAATAACTACACTTTAGTCGGGCGAGAATGAAACATGTCAGAATGTGCTGAAGGTACCTTTTACAAATGTAATGTCTGGTAAGTGTACTTACCACCCTAGGACATCTACGTGTAAAAGTAATCGATTCTGTAATTGGTAATGTAACCTATTGACATTACAAATCGACACTACTCAATCGATTCGGTAATGCTTACATTTCCTACTGGGTATGGTTGATATACTTATGTGTAATGGAAAGTAGGTCGTTAGTATGTTTTTTTGTTACCCAAGTTTTGTCTGATTATTCTACGAATACTTTGATGTACGATTATTCCAGGAAAGTTTCGATGTAAAATTTGTTTTCCGTGGGGAGGGGGTGGATGTTGTCAGACAAGAAACAGTTCATCATTGCCACTCAGTGCAGTTGTCCGTCGCTTTTAGTGAAGAGCGTGCCCACGTTTTTATTTTTCGTTACCGCAACTTACGCGTCATTGTCATTGTCGGCTTTGACTGACATTGTGGAATTTGAATCAGATGGTGAACCTTTGGAAGACTTTGATGATGATTACGTATTGCCGGAAGAAGAACTCTCTTCAAATTCTTCATACGAAAAATCTGAAGATGCTACTCCTATAGAGCAACCCACGACTAATCTAGCAAGAGGTAAAACTATTGTTTACATTTTCTTAGGTTCACTGCTTTTGTTTTTCTTTTTCTAACAAAAATTTTATTGTTCAAGGATCCTCGAGTTTTACAGACTACACAAATGTAAGACTAGCACTAGGGCAAGGTCTTTAGGAAGTCAACGATTGCCAGAAATAAATACAAATGAAAATATTATGAATGAGTCTTCTGGAGAAAATAACACTCCTATAGAGCTGTCCGCAAGTACTCTCGCACGAAGTAACTTGATTATTTTTATTGCTTTTTCTTACACACATTTTGTTTTAGGACCAACAAGTTTTATGAGCAAGGAGAATGCAGTACAAGAACGCGGAAGAAATCAAAGACGATGCCGACGGCAAGGTACTCTATCCCGTGGTCGGTCATCAGCAAATGCGCGATAGCCGGCGACATCGCCAAACCCTAGTACTAATGAAAACGTAATTAATGAGTCCTCTGAATTGCGAGAAAATCAGGTAACGTCATCTAACATAACTACGCCGTATGTTTCTCCCGATGGTTTGTATAATATATTTGCACTAACAAAAAAAGACACTTCTTTGACTATTTATCAGGCCAAGAAAAACGTCCTAATGCTAAGCACAATGCACCCTCATGTAGCAATAGCAACTGGTACAAAGAAAAAAAACTTAAGACAATTTTACATATTTTACAATGACTCGAAATATGGGGTAATGTTGTTGACCAAATGAGCCGTAAATATACAGTAAAGGCACCCTCGAGCCGTTGGCCGGTACATACATTTTACAATATATTAGATTTGGCAGGCATAAATGCTTGGGTATTATATAAAATGCTTAACAACTGTAAGATTACACGCAGAGATTTTCTATTGCAATTAGGAGAGGAATTGGGCAAAAAAATATTGCAAGTAGAAAAACAACTATTCCTGTTGCAATTCCGGAACACATACCAGAGAAACAAGCCACACGAACACGCTGTCAAGTGAAATCAGAGTGCGTAAATAATAAATCCTCTGTGAAGTGTCACGCATGCAAAAAAACTGTCTGCAATAAATGTATTTCAAAAGAGAATTATTTATGCGTAACTTGCTATTCAAATAATAATGATAACTAGCGCATAGATTTTGACTTATGTAATTACAAGAATATATTAATTAATATTGTGAACTTTAAACTTTTTGATTGGCATAACATTTAAAACCATTAAAAAGTATTTTACTATGTGTTTTTATGATAACTTCTTGCATTAAGCAGATGATCTCCGCAATAATTAAAGTGGGTCAAATTTGTCCCGCCGGCGGTTACCGGGGGTGTCAGTCTTCGGCGGTTCTAGTGTTAAACAAAAAAAACCGCTGGAACGAATTTTATGAAAATCTTTTCAGATTGTAACCTTCGGCAATACGCTACGATCTACACTTCAACGAAGTTGTTATCACTGCTGCTTTGCGCGATATCATGTAGGTGGAAAAATGACCTACGTCGTTTAAACATAAAAACTGTCCGACCGAAATTTATGAAAACAGATAATATTTCCGTTAATACGCTTCGACTGGCACCTCAATGATGAAGATCACTTTTTTGGTTCCGCGTATTGTGCAAAAAAAAAACAATAGGTACCCACTGGGGTACGGAAGCCTACTTTAAGACATGACGAAGCCTTCTTCTGAAGCTTAGGAGCGCTTCCTGTCCGTATCTCACGTCATATCTTTTTTATAATTGTATGTCATTGGGAGGAAGCGTTGCTTTTTCTTCCCGACAGCTTCTTGAGAAGCACAATGGAATCTCTTTTGTAGGGGCTTTTTTGAAAGCTTTCATTGAACGTTCAAACTGTTAAAGAAGTTTCCTGCATAAGGCTCAAACAGCTCGTTTTTTATTTACTTGAAGAACAAGTTGTCTATTGAGGAAAAAACTAAAATCTTCCTAAGACCTCCCAAAGGATACGATGTGGAAGCAATTCTTTACTGCTTATCGAGAATAGCTGCAATATTTTCCCGCTGGGTATGCACACATTCACACACACAGTTTAAAAGTGGGCCAAAGCATACCCACTCGTTAATTTCTTACTCAGTTCGTCAGCTTTACAATTTCCCTCAACTTTTCGGTAACCGGGCACTCATACGAGGAGGGTCCTGAATTGTTGAGCCATCTCTATCTGCGACATTCAGAAGTAGTCCTAGTGTTGTTTGCGCAAGAGCGCAGGGCTTTCATAGCCGCCTGACTATCTGAGAAGATGTAGACAGTCCGGTTATTATCGCCTTGCTGGTTGATTTGCAGAACGGCCTCTTGTATGGCTAGAGCCTCCGCTAGGTATACACGGCAGTGATCGGGTAATTGAAAGAAGACTTCAATTTCAAGCTCTGGAGCGAGCGCCCCCCTAGTAGAACCATCAGTAGAACCATCAGTAAAGAAGTTTATGGCACCTCGAAAACTGTGTGGTCTATTTCTCCATTCACGACATGAAGGGGTGTGTACACCAAAGTTCCTCGCACAAGTAATCTCGGGTATGCAGAGGTCGATTTTTGTGGGGTCGATAATAGAGCTCAGCACCTTCGTGTGCCCTCCCCTGACTCAGTTCCAAAAACCAGTGGCGGTTCGTAAGGGTTAGGATAAGGGAAGCAAAGCGCAAGGCCAAAGATAAAAGTAAAAGTATCGAAAGCTTTACCTAAAAAAATGAACCTATAGTTCAATTAGATAAACAAAACATAAGGAATTGTTCCCAGACTCAAAATTTTTTTATGGATCATGCTAGTTACTTCGAACGGTATACGAAATGGACATTTTCTACCTCTAGTAAAGCCGCTACGGAAAATTTTACCATTTTGGTCGTTTTTTCTAACTAAAGATGCGTATACTTCGATATGTCTAGCGGTACGTAAGAAACGAAAAAAATAAAGGCAGTTCGTCATAATATTGGCTATCAGCGGTTCTTTCTTATTTTTAAATATAAGTTCTTTTGTGCATTTTCATGAACAAGTAAATTTTTTAATCTTGAAAAAAAAAATTAAAAAAAGGAATCAAAGTCGTGAATTTTTTGATTTTTTCGTCAATTTTTTTGAAATAGTTTCGCTGCTAGAGGACGTCTTGCGACTTTTTTCACAGATTCTGTTGCTATAAAGCGTAAAAAAAAACCGTTGAAAAACTGCAACTACACCTTTAATCTCGTTTAATTTTTCATATAAATGCATTATTTTGCTCAAAATCTAAAAAAGATACTAATAATAAAACCCTTAATAGCTCGCATACACCCCCTACACCACCGCCGAACGACATTACATTCTCCTAACAAAAAGAACATTTCAGGCAACCCGTACGCGAAAATACAATTCATAAAAATATTCTCTAAAGGGATCATCATTAAAGAGAATCTTAACAATATAATGGAAGCTATAAAGTTATTAGCTTATATTCAATATACACCGCCTACCACCTCACAAAAGATAAAGAGAAACTTCGCCTATCTTCTTCGATCTCTTTTTTCTAGACTCAAGTCAATAGTCAAAAACAAAATTTCTAAGCAAAACTTTAAGAGCAAATTTAAAATTGCTCGAAGGCTGGAAGCCAGAACAGATTACCAGAAAAAGAAACCAAGAAAACAAAGAGTATATGGTGGATACAGAAAATTTCTCTCTCTTCGGCTTCTCGTATCCCACTGTTTGGCTCCGAAGAAGCTGCGTTTAGCTCAGCTTCTGAGAGCACTGAATCAACGCAAACCTTTGCGTGAGTGTGAGTTCAATTTAATTGAATGTGTTGGAGTTTTCACGTTGATTTTCCGTGGCAAAGAAGCTGACGATATTACAGCTTCCCCATGTTGTGTAGCCTCGGTCACTACACCACCGGTGAGAGGCACTTTAGTATTTGCCACTCTATCGCTCAACGCTCGCAGCTCGTATCATGGCTACAGCTTTACTCTTTGTTTACAGTAGGATGATAAATTTCAATTATTGTACATTTTATATAAAAAAAAATCTGTACATTGCTTCTTTAGTGTTTCCAGAGGAGGAAATATATTAAGATTTTTCTTCTAATAATCTTGATATATTAAAATTAATTTTTATTGAGTTGCCTATTTGGTCAAGGGAAGCAGTGCTTCCTTTGCTTCCAAAGAGGAACCGCCACTGCCAAAAACCAGATTCTTTTATTCTAAAGGCTGCGATGGTTGCGCTTTCCTTTGCCGCAAGATTTAAAGAGGAGAGATATAACATAACATTTAGGGAATCTGTAGGTGTGGAGCGAAGTGCTCCTGTTATGCATTATTCCGCACATCTTTGTACATCCTGTGGTTTTTTTAGCACTTTGGACTTACTAAGATTGGCCACCATACTAAGACGCCATATATAGGAGTATTAGACAGACGATTGCAGTGTAGATCCATCTTACTATGTTAGGGGAAAAGGGATTTTTCAAAGGTAGAAACCAATGAGTGAAGAGCAGTATCAGTAGATTTTCCCTACGCGATAGGCTCGTTGTGCGCCAGAGAGATCAGGTATATTTCGATAGCCTTTCTAGAGTCTTTAATAGAAAAAATGATAGGCTGATTGGCCTGAAGTCTTTGGACGTTGCGTGAGGGACACACTTATACTTCTTCCTAAAATTTTACTTAAAATGCTGTTGGGATTTTGAAAAATGAAAAAAAAAACGTTAAAAATTACGATTTCGATTTTCGGAGTGATTACAATAACTTCCCTATAAACTTGGAAGTTAATAAGTGAACACATTACTGTATCTCTGTATCGCTTTGAGTTAACAGCAATGAGTACAACTTTAAGGTCGTCTCTCTCTATGTCAGTGCTTTATTTTACGTATTTTCTGAAGTTTTTGTCGGAGAGTTGTTAGCGGTACAGGGTTTTCCATTCGGGTTCTCTTTCTCGCTGCTTTTCTCTTTCTCTCCTTTTTTACACCAGTAGCTGTCATTGTTACCTTCTTTGCCTGTAGGGGTGCTTTGCATTGAATACAGGCCAGGTAACTGATGTCCTCTCAGTGGAAGTAATGACGGCCTTATTCTTGGTAATCTTGCTAAGAATAAAGAGGACGCGCTTGTACCCTCTCGTGATGAGGAACACCTGATACCTTTCCTTTGTGCTACGATTTGTGTCACTACAGCTGTTACTAGAGGCTCCTATCGCCCCTGATGTTTTTATGTTGCTTCTTCGAAAATCTATGACAAGCTGTGTTTCTTTCAAGAGGAAGAGACCTTGTACCATGTACCAGTATCTCCTCTTAACTCCTTTGTAAGGTGAGCTATCTAAGCATTAATGTATGTATTACAAACATAGCGATATTGTAATTGACTTGCTGGATGACAAGTTGTGCCTTAGTTAAAGTGGCTTGTTAGAAACCAGTTGTCTTTTTAATTCACTCTCCCCATTGAAATTTTAAAAAGTTTTTCCAGGAATTAGGGGTCGTCCATAAATTACGTGAGGTGATTTTTGCGATTTTTCGACCCCTCCTCCCCCCTTGGTGAGATATCGTGAGATTTCTCTCGACCCCTCCCTCCCCCCTAATCTCACTTGAGATTTACCAAATTTTAAAAAATATTTAGTATTTACATTAAAAATACGTATTTACGGTCGTAACCACGGCAAGGCTGGCCTTTCCTTTGAACATAGAACTCAGGAAAGGCCCTCGCGTATAAAATCCGTGTTCGTAACCGTGTACGTATTTAAATCTAGTGAAAGGCGTGTAAAAAGTTCATCTAGGTGGATGGGGGTGTTGGGAGCAAGATTTTATTTGAGATAACTGATAGTTCGGAATCCCTTGCCCTCCTCGTTTTTCCGGTTGTGGCGGACACACAACTACCAACAAGCATTTCATTACGTTAAAATTCGGCGTGTGCCTTCTCGTAGTTATAAATTCTAATGGCCTTTTCGCGGTTCAGGGTTACTTGGCTCGTACTCTGCAGCATTCGACGAGTCTCGCGTTTAGCTAGCCGTTTGTAGGATTTACCCTTATCTTAAGGCCCCAATTTACACACAGTTCGACGGTAGTTCGTGTCCTGAAAGTTTTCCCCTTGAGGGCAAGTATTACTATACACTGACCGGCCGCCAACTGTATGGCCTGAAGTTCAAGAATGCCTACAGCTCAATAAAGCTGACAAAAATCTCATTGATCGTCAGTTCGGGCCTGAAGCTCTGAATTTCTATTCACTCTCGAACCGTGAATTGACGCCAAGAACGTGAATTGACGGCACTCGTAACGGAAAGCAAGGCGCGTTCCTGCTTGTTTGCGGGTGTTCACGGCGTGAGACTTGGAGAAACAGGTTTTACTTAATTTAACCCAGTTTCTTGCCATTTTACACTGTCTCTTTAAAAAAATAATTACGTGATATTTGCCGAGACCCCCCTTTCCCCCACGTGATATCTGGTGAGATTCGGCTCGACCAGCTCCCCCCCCCAAACGCCTCACGTAATTTATGGACAACCCCTTATCTCTAGGAAACAAATATTTGGTAAAAACTCTAGATATGTTGTACGTTGACCTATTAAAGTCAATGAAACGGAATTCGCAGCACTTCTCCATGATCGTTATCAACTTCGCCATAACACCATATTGCTTTAAAGCACCCCTGATCTGTCTTAAGGACCCAATCAACATCAGACAAGTTAATCTATGGTTCTCCATTCCACCATACTAATTGCCGCTTGTTTAGTTGGAGCTCCACCCTCAGTAAATTCATAACACTTACAGAAAGTGCATCTCCTAAGGTCTTCAACACTTATTCCTTAAATTCCAGCTTTGCAAGCTTAGAATTTTGTTTTTTCATATTCCGAATGTCGGACAACCTTATGCGTCGAATATGTTAAACGGTTCACCATTAATGCGGCTTAGTTGTTGTGTCACGGTGAAAAACGGTGTGTCATGCAGAGAGCCGCTGGAGATAAGATTAATGTGAGATGCTTATGAGATTCCACCAAGGCCATTATAGCTGCTGCATTCAGTGTTGATCTGGTCATTAAGGAGGTTTTTACACGTTGAATATTCATGTTGCTATTTGAGGGATAAAAAGTGTAAGTGGCCGCGCGTTGACGGGTGCCTTTTGATGGGTGAAATCTTAATTAAAAAATTTATGCATTATTCGTTGTAATTTATTAAAGAATATTTCCAAATTGACTTAGAAAAGGGATTGATGACTAATTGGGCTAGATGATAATTTTATGCAAATCTCTTTATTAGTATAAGTGGTAATCCTATCGCTTTGAGTGGAAAGAAAATATTTATTTATTGCATGGGAAAATTACTGACGCTCAGCGTGAAAGGAACGAATTTTGAGAGAACCAAATAAAAATGTTAAAATCTGAAGAAGATAAAACAAGTAGGGCAAAATACGAATAATGCTGATTGGAGATGTTGAATAACTGAACTTACTACATTTTATTAATAATGATTAATTGAAAAGTTTGACAAACAATAGCATCCCATTTGAATTGGTTCTATTTTTCATGATAGAAAAAGATTCTGTTATTTAATGAAATTTTCATTCATCTACTAACAATTTATAGAGGTATGGAGGCCTCTGTGAAAAAATGTCTGGGGAAACAAAAAGGATGCAATTATCTACAGAAGTTAAGTTTTTTGTGAATAATCCGGAATTTATGTTCATCGACTATCTTGAAAAAGATGAAACAATAACGGGGTTATACTAAGCACAGCACCCTGGCTTTAGGGGTGGGCGAACCCGGGCGACCGCCCAAGGGCGCCGCCGCGATCCAGTGTGTTCATTCATTTAGTTATTTAATGATAATACCTCCACAATACAAGAGACAACGCTGCATATGCACAGAAATTAAACAAATCATTATACGTTCTTTTGCAACTATTGTCTTCAGTTTCTACCAATTAGCCAATGCTGGGCAAAAGTAGCTCTTGAGAGCCACACGAGCTTCCCCGGAAGTGGCAGATCCCGATAGACCTGCTTGTGAGGTCAAGTGAGAGAGGGCCCTCTATTGCTCTCGCTTTTCTTCTTCGACTGTGACAAGCTGCAGAAAAGAATACTCATGTCCACAAGAAATTTGCAACATATTTGCTGACAAATTCATTGGAGCTTTTGCCCAAAATCTACTGCAATGCACACTGACCCCACCAAGTGCGCAGGCTGAAACTAGAGTTTCTATAACTGATGATCTCTATCTGTTAACAATATAGTGACCGGTATAAAAAATCTCGACATCAATAAAGATCATGCCTCGTTGCTTTTTGCAGGGCTGCAAATTTTGGTTCCCCCCGTCATCAAATAGATGCGGTTTATACTGGCAAAGCCTTTGATCGTGCTGATTACCATATTTTAAATAAAAAACTTCTTAAATTTGGAATATCAGGTCCTGCTTGCCTGCATTAAATCATACAATAGAGCTCAGGTTGTCAGATTTTAAGCACTTCTGTCAAAAGAAATCGAAGTAGCTTCCGGTGTTCCTCAGGGTAACAATCTAGGCCCGCTTTTATTCAATATATTTATCTCAGGCCTGTCGGACAAATTAGAGAATATTCCACATCTATTCTATGGCTATGACCTCAAAATTCATAAAGCCATAAAGTGGGAAGGATGCATGCAATACATATGTATACATAGGTCTCAAGTCGTTTTGATTGGGGTAGGAGATTTTACCCGCATTCGGAATCAAAGCCACCTTTGTAATCCACTAGGATGCTGGAATGTAGCTTACTCGAAGCGAACTCCTATAGATGGTTGCAAGCCCGTCCTGAATTAGGACACTGACTTTCTGAATTTCAATAGTAGGTATAATTTCCTTCCGGTCCAGATGTTTTATAAGATTTAAGCTATAACTTATAAGATAAGACTATAACACTATAAGATAAGAGTAAATCCCTGTTTATCAGTCTGTCGATAGTACTTAAATTATATTCAATAGTAGAGCTCCCAAGATCTGTTTCTGTGCATGAGATATCGAGCCAGGAAAACGGCTATCGAGCAGACGTTTATGGTCTATGCACCGTCAAGCAGCAATTCTTGGCGCATTGCGCTTTTGAGAGAACCTTTCTATGACTTGCGATGTTCGAAAAACCTTCTATTGTCTCACAAAAGGTTTTTGCAGGTTTTACTCTTTGACTTTCGATGCTCGTACTTGAACTCTCTGAGAAGACCTAATGCCGGGTTTCCACCAAACAGACAGTTTTAAAAAACTGTTTTGTTTCTAAAAATTTTGTTTGTTTTGATTTACCCACTCGAGATGAGACAGTGTTTTGTTTCTAAAAACAGTATTCTCCGACAAAAATGTTTTCAAAATTGTTCGATTTTTACAAAACATTGAAATTTTTGTTGGCAAAAACAGTTTTTGTATCTGTTTCTTGTATTGTCTGTTTGGTGGAAACCCGGCATATGAAGAGATATAAAGACGACGTAGAAATGTAGTTACACACAATCTGGATTACCAACTGAAGGAGCAAGATGGAAGACTAAGAACATTAGAAGAAGATTCTTAAGGAGCCATGGCTCGCAGAGAGCTGTAGCCCCAATGATAATGATGATGACATTATTTTTATTTTCAATAAAAAAACAAGTACATATTGTAAGAGTATATTTAGCTTTTAGACATAAAAATATAAATACGCTAGGCACTGTAAATTTTTTAATGAACGAAAAAATGGATATGAGAAATTTTCTATTAATTTGGTGTTTAACATATCAATATTTTTCTCACAAATGCCCCCATTGTCCACATCTAGAGCGGGGCTAGCTTAAGGTAGAAATTGTGAAATAACTGGTCCCGATTTTCATAGCATGAGGAAGACAGCTCAACTTTTTGTGGCGACTGCGTACAAACTTAATTATTAAGTTTCACACAAAGTCGCACAACGTATTCCGAAAACGATAAACACGATCAATCGGAACACTATCTCGATCACCGAACTCAAAGTTCAGTGATCTTGCCGTTTTCCGTTCCGTCCCGATCGTGTTTATCGAGACAGCCAGTTTCCGGCATCTCCATTCTATTCTTCGCTCTCCTCGTGTGTTCTACTACGCCATTGCACGTAACCCAAAACCGCGATCAAAGAAAACGATCAACAAAAGCAATACATTATGTATATAAATAAATTAAATAATATTCCATGTATCAAAAATAGAACTTAAGTGCTAAGGATAACAAGTTAAGTGACCTGATAATAATTAATAAAATAAAATAGAGAATTAACATTAAAGTCTGTGTCTTTAATTCATAATCACCGTTAATACGGTAACTAAATTTTTAAGTGAGTAAAGGGCCAACCCATATGATGAATGCTACCCCCAAGTTAAGCGATTGTGATGAAAGGCACGAAGATCTTTAATTGAGCAGGACTCATAAGCTCTCTGATATACGCTCTTCTTCTAAGCCATATCAGAGCAGGACATTCACAGAGAACATATGTAGGAAGTGGAATTCTCGTCCCATATCATTGGTCCTCTGAGACAGCTTTAAGGAGGGGATAGCACAGCTCTACATAGCCAGCCAGATATCAAACCAATTACCCAAGGTCCGATTTATTTAAAAATACAATGTCCCTTAAGAGAAAGAGACTTATTAGATTTTTAGCTTCTCTAGGGACTGATTTCCAGTAGGGACTGATAGGTGGGTCATGAGATGCAGTAGGGTTCTGGACCTTGAATCAAGCGAGTAGGGTTCTGAAACCTTGTCAGCGATAGCCGCCTCTCTAGAACAATTTTTTCTCCAAACATATCCAGCGTAGTCCAACAACGCGTAGTCCAACAAAGGATTTATGAAACGTCTGATGACCTATACAAGTCGCGAATGAAGGCATAATAGTATTTTAAATCTTTAAAATGGCGATATCTCTCGGCAATTCGTACGGGAAAATGTATAAGATATTTTTATGAAAATAATCGCTTTTATTGCAAAAAACGCGGTCCGGCTACTTGTCACCCCACCCACGGCTCTACAAACTGTTTTTCTCTTTCGTTTGGCCGCCCCTGATCACCTCGCGCATAGAACGACAAATCGCTGTACCCCACGGCCGGCGCTCTCGGAATCTCTTCTATAATGTTGATTATTGTAGAATGTAGCTAAAGTTAAGTATGTGACTTCAATTTTATTTTGGTACATATTGTGATGATTTATGTGCCATCTGTCCGTTAAATAGCATAATCAACGATTGTCGGTAACAACTCTGGTTGATGTCTGAACTAATGATTTATGTACTAAACTAAAATTGGAACGCGCGATAAGTGAAGACAACTTCCAGCTTCTGGACGAAAAGATAAGAACATACCACTAGGCTCGAGAAAAGGGACTCGAGAAGGTTCCAGAAGTTAAATAAAGGTGGAGCTTGGATATAAAAGTGGCTTGCAGGCGCTGAGAAAGTCAGTTTTGATTTGAAAGGCAATAAAAGTGTTCTAAAGTGACAGTGAAAAGTGGTGATTTGAAAGTGAACTATAAAGCGATAGATAGAGTTTAATAGTGCGAGTTATTAAATTTAAAGTGATTATAGTGAACTGTAAGAATTGTGTTTGTAATTAAATTGTGTTTCGGTTTGTAATAAATAAATTATTGTGTGGATAATTAAAAAGTGTATTCCTTAATTAATCCTACGAATCCGTTAAGCCGTAAAAACGTAACAATATTATTAAATTATTTCTCATTTATTCTTGTTAATTTATTAAGGGACCTGAGCCCGCCTCTTATTATCAGAGCAATTTATTTTGGATATGTACAGTTAAGAGTCAGCAAGGAGGCTCTGTCGCTGATCAGATGGTGTAAAGCAACCTCTGTTGATTTTCAGTTCAAGTAAGCGAACTGAGATCTATGTACATAGATAGTATGGAGGTGTAGCTAGTAGCCTGTCTATCAGTTTCAAACGAAAACTGGTAGGGTCTATGGAAAGACATCTCATATTCAACGCTCATTTTTCAGAGCAAGACGCCAACTATTTCTTGAAAAGTTGAAGGATATGCGAAAAGTGTTGCAAGCTAAAAGAAGTCTATGTGCTGTAAAAAAAAAACTAAAACTACATTTGACAAAAAAAAGTTGTGCCTATATGAGGGTTTTCTTAATACCCTTCCAAGCAAAGGAACGAGTAACCGGTCGAATAATTAATGCGGCTCCAGTAAAATCCTGGTGTCTGAACCAAAATTAAATTCTGATGAAGTGTAACCAAAAGGGTTCAAATAAAACGAATTTATTTTACAATTAACATTTTTTTTCAATCTCACCCTTAACGAAAGAATTCTCAATAGTCTGTAACCGTCGAACCTTTTTCATTGGCTAATAAAGCCACCTGAACAATATCAAAAAAAAACTTGGTCCCAGGACCAATGGAATCAACATAATTAAAAAACGCACGCTCGCCACCATAAAAACGTGAACAACGGAAATAAACAAGATAAATCAGAACAAAAAAAATAAACAATTGAAATTTATGGATAGAGGAAATAAATTTCTGGTCTGATATGTAGCAGTGTCCTTGTATGTTATATAAATAAAAAAAGCCCGTGTGTATGCTTTGCTTCAATGTAATTTTTTCCTGATTCTGAAATTGGGTTTTGTGTGCTTTTTTCTCTCCTTACAAAATATTTAAATTATGTTCCGTAGAATGTGTAGCCCAATTGAATGGAAAAAAATGCCATAACAAAGGGCCTGAATGTAGCTTTGAGTTGATTTATTCTCCTTTCATACTTTTCGTATATATTTATTCAGAAAATACGAGCACCGAATCCGAATTGTCCGGATAATTTTTTTTTATTTCCATATACGTAATGCATTCTCATACTTTGCTGCTATAATTACAAAATTAAATAAAAATGTCGCACTGCATAAATTTAAAGCAAATCCTTAACTCAAATTTTCATAACTGACACTCACTGTTCTGTTCAGTTGATTTCAGAGTATTTTAACTTAAACTACTGAAATTGAGTCCAAAAAGAGCCCGTCCGTTGCGCACAATTACAACAATAACAAAAGCAACAACAAGAACCAACTGTAACAACAATATCAAGTGTAATGACTCCACTTAAGTGAGCAGGTCTCAAGTGTTTGTGTGAATTATCAATGAATTTCTCAAGTCAATTACGGCATCAAATTTCTCATTAGCACATTATTAGGAAATTCCAGCAAAATTCTGAACACTCACTCAACGGCTCCTCTTAAGGACATTTATCCTTAGTCACATCTGTGCAGGAAATTCGTAATTCTCTTTGACTTGATTTCATTTAGAAAATGCCGGAATATTTTTGCAAATAATTGCCTCTGGTTAGAGGAGGGGAGATCATTCTGCGGAAGTTTTCTTCAATTTTAAGGAATTGTTAAAATATCGCTTCAATAACTTTGGCACTTTATTAATAACATTCTTTTTCCCTATAAATACAAAGTTTTCAGCTAGAAATTTTAGGCAGAAACGCTTCTTTTAAGTATGCCGTAATTCCGGGGCACTTTATAAAGTCAGCAAACACATGGTCGTTGGGCTCCAATAGACAAAATATTTTCGGTTCATTCTGTTGACTAAAAAAATATTTATCAACCTCAAAAATACCCTCACACAACAAACAGCGAGAGATTGATTTTGATCCTTGAGGATAATCTGGTGACAATGTCCCCAATTCAGAATGTAATTCCCATATCAGGATATTATCCGAGAGATAGAAAAAAGGGACTCTAAACAACCCCTAAAAAAGGTCCTGCCATTTAAGCATGAATAATTTCTTGTAATTCCAGACAATTGCGACAGGATTTAAAAATGTTCGACTTTTCTTCCTTTTTTTTTAATCCTTGCGACATGTGACAATTTGATATCCTCATGAAGGAATCTGGGGGTCTGTTCTGTTTTTGTATGGAAAGGACAATCGGTTGAATTATGCTCATCCTTGCGGGTAATTTCTATAAACATTTTACAATTAGACGACTATAAAGGAAGTTTCAAGAATGTGCCGGTTCGGTCTACCTGAAATATTGAAAGATGAGTGTTTTGTCGTTATTTAGTGGCTATTCAAAGCGAAGGATCTTTCTTTATGGTTGGTTAAATTTAAGTTGATGGTAAAGATCATAAGAATCTCTGTTTGCAATTCGTTGCCATAGTAAGGGAATGAAATACATTCGAATTAATTATAGTAATGCGAGTAGTTTTTTGATTCAATAAAGTTTATGGGAGAGTTTGTACAATTCCAATGTATTCTTTCAGTCTTTATCAGCTCCAATTACTGCTATCAGAATTGATAACTTATAAAAAGCTCATTAAATGGTTTTTAACGATCAATATTAAACTGTCTTTTAGACATTTTTTTTCCCGTGTGAGGTATTGGGTTCAAAGGTTCTGTGGCCATTCATTTGACCTATTGTACTACAACCCCTATACCTCATATTTGTAGGCCAGACCGCTTGAACAAATATGAGAACTTTTACATTAAAACATAACCTAAGAAGGCAACTATAAACTTTAATAAAAATCCTCGAGATATGGTCGCAACAAGTCAACCTCGAGTTAACCACAATACCCAAGCTTGTAACTTTATTTACAACTAGCAAAAACCAGCGTGCGTCGCAACGCCTTTTAATAAAACAAAATTATGTGTGCATAGTCCGGAATAAGAAAAGGGTATAATGAAACAATTTCAAAGAACATGATTTTGGATATATAAAAAACTTTAGAGTTGACTATAAAAATATGTTATCTACAACTTTTTTTTTCAAAATTCGAGGTTAATCATCGGACAACTTTTATACTTCGTAAACAACAGATTCCTAGCCATTTTATTCAGAATATGTCTTGTGCGCGTAGATTTGGACGTTCTCAGATAATTGGCACCCTAAACTTGCCCCATGGCGAACATGGCTTTAGACGAAGATTGCCAACAATTTAAGACGATACTACTGGTTTGATCCTAAAAAGGACGCTTTCGTGTTTCGTCGTTTCCGGTCATACCACCCGCACGGCACTGGTTAACAATCCACTGTAACGCTTGTTAGATGTTTCACTTGAAAGTATTACAATGTTTGCGGCATTACTGAGTTGAGTCGATTTAGTTGAGTTGATATTTTCGAAATCGTCATAAATGTCGCTCATCAAAATTTCCTCGTCTATTACGAACTTTCAAACAACATCCAGCAGCTCACTGTCATCATTCTCATTAATTTCAGAACATTTTCTATTGTACATATATCTTTTGTTGAGGAGAATAGTACTGAATTCTGAGTTTTCCGATTGCGTTCTCATCTTTTGCTTTAAATGACGTTTTCCAAAATGTTCCTAAATGAGTGATCATTTCAGACATGCATCAATATCATCGGCCCACATATATGTCCGGACAGAAGGCAAAATTGCCCGGAATCTATGCCAATAAAAGAGTTTCTCCCCAAAATAATTGGTTCTTACATCTTAAATCTCGTGGTGTTCTGTTAATAGATACTTTATTTGCCATAGTATACTCATCTCATTCCGAGACAACCATCATGCAGTCTTGTAAAACTTTAGATTTTTTCCACGCAGGTTTTTAGATTTGTTCCAGGCAGGATTTTCCATATGATTTTCTTCGATCGGTATCTTAAGCATAGAATGAGCTGTTCTTCCTGATGTGAGTAAAGTTGCCGAAATCTCTGCTACTGTCCTGATCTCACATTGACTAAATAACCGACCTTTCGAAATGTTAAAAAGCGTGGGACTTTACCTATATTCTTATTTTATTATTACTGCAACTTTTCGCTAGCGCCCCATATATCTTATATACACTGGCTTGAGCAAAAAAGTTTTCATTCAACATAATTTTTTACATTTTAGTCCATTTCTAAACAAAAGCATATTTTTAAGTTTTTTAAACTATATTTTTAGTTTTCTACCTTTTGTTTATTATAAGTCTTCCGTTATTTTGTGGTGACCGATATTTAAAATGAGGTTACCCAGCTTACTGTACTCTACACATCATACACTTTTATTTGGTATCCATACCGAGAGCGTTGTAAGAAAAGGTAGTGCGCCATTTTGTGTTGGCTGCCATTTTGAATTTGGAATTACGCCACCCAGGTAATAGTATTCTACTTGTCATATCCTTTCATTTGATACCCATACCAGTCGTGATGTAAATAAAAAAGTAATCCGCCATCTGTGTTGGCCGCTATTTTGTTCCGCCACCATTTTGAATTTGGAATAGCACCAAATAGGTAATTATAATATACTTATCATTCCCGTTCATTTGATACCCATGTCGGCGGTCAGCGAGCACAATTGCGAAATTTGTCCGCCATCTTGAAACGGGCATCTTGATTTTTTTATAAAATGATCAGATTGCAATGTCACTTGAACTGTACATGTGTGCAAAATTTGAAGCTGATCGGTAATATGGAAGTGGGTCAAAAACAACATACATATCGACATACATCCATCCATACATACATACAGGTAGAGCTAAGATATAGTGCATATAAATAGCCTAAAACATGCCCGCCAAAATACTGAATCTTCCAGTGAAAGTCCCATCCCAATCGGATTAGCCGTTTCTGAGATTAGCCCGAACAAACAAACAGACAGACATACAGACAGACAAAAATATTAAAAATGCGTGATTTCGTTTTAAAATCATGTAAATAACCATATAAAATTAAAAAAACACAATGATTTTGAAATCACAGACAAACATTCCAATTATATTTATATAGATTACAACCTATAAATATCCTTCATAGCCTGAACGACGAAAGCCAAAAAGTGGAGGTAATTTTTAAAAGAATCAACGTTTCAGAAGAGGTAGTACTTGCAAGGCCAATAATAAATATCCACGTCTGCCATTTGAAACCTTATTCTACTATCGGATCACAATGAAAACTGATACGATAGTCGGAAAAAAATATCCCTGATAGAGTACTAACTTTTTTTATCATCGCAATTGTAGACACGAAAGAACTCTATTTAAATATCCATTGTTGTATTTAGATAAAGCTCTGTGAGGTCTACAATTGGAATGAAAGATCGATAACCATATGAACTTAGGAAAACAAAATTATATTTTGAAATCACAGACAGAAACGCCTTTTATATTTATATAGAAGATAGATTGGAATGATGCCACTCAGGTGATAGTATTTTACTTATCATATCCTTTCGTTTGATACCTATATCGGGTGGGTTGTAAAGAAAAAGTAATCCGCGATTTTGTATTGGTCGCAATTTTGAATTTGGAATAACACCAAAAAGGTAATTGTACTGTACTTATCATCCCCTTTTATTTGATACCCATGTCGGGGGTCGGGGGGCCCAATTGAAAAATTCGGCCGCCATCTTGGAACCGCCATCTTGATTTATTTACAAAGTGGTCGGATTGCATCGTCACGCGAAATATATGTAGGTACATATAGGCAAAATTTCAATTTGATCGGTTATATAAAAGTGGGTCAAAATCAATTTTCAAGATTTGTCTATATATATACATTCGTACATACATACAGGTACAGCTAATATACCGGGTGTTTTTTTTAAAACTTTCCACGGAATTCTTGAACAAAGGAGGGGTGACAGAGGGACACCTCTGATACAAAAGATGTGTGATATGGAGGGGGACATCGATTGCGTATAGTGCGCACCCCCTCTCTTCCACCCCCTGACCCGGGGGTGGGGGTAGCTTTTTTTTTTTCAAATGGCAACCCCTATTTTTTATGAAAGATTCAGATTCCTGGTATGAAAATAAACATCTTTTATCCCAAGCATTTTTTTCTATCATTTGTTTTTACTCCGCAAACTTTGATTGAAATCGTCATTAAGCCGTCTCTTTCAGTCAGAAACATTCGCGGCAGTGCGACAAGAATTCGAAGATCGATTATTCCATGGTTTGAGCGCCAATGGCGAACATTTTGAGCACCTTCTATCTTAGAAAATTAATAAATAAAAGTTGTTTAATATCCAAAAGATGTTTATTTTCATCCCAGGAATCTGAATCTTGTATAAAAAATAGGGGTTGCCATTTGAGAAAAAAAGCTACCCCCACCCCCGGGTCAGGGGCCTAAAACATGCCCGCCAAAATACTGAATCTTGCAGTGAAAGTCCCATCCCAATCAGATTAGCCGTTTCCGAGATTAGCCCGAACAAACAGACAGACAGACAAAAATTTTAAAAATGCGTGATTTCGTTTTAAAATCATGTAAATCCTTACTAATATTATAAATGCGAAAGTAACTCTGTCTGTCTGTCTGTCTGTTACGCTTTCACGCCTAAGCCGCTGGACCGATTTTGATGAAATTTGCAACAGACATAGTTTAGACCTTGGAGACGGACATAGGCTACTTTTTTTTGGAGAAAAAAGGGTTCAAGGGGGTGAAATGGGGTTCAATAAGTTGTAAGGGGATTTTTTTTCTTTACTTTTTTTCTATTGTATAAAAAGTAACTGATTGACAGACAACGCACAAGCTAAACCGCTAGAGCTAAAGGGCTGAAATTTTGACAGTGCATCCGTAGCGATTTTTCGAAATTCATCCCCTAAGGGGGTGAAATAGGGTCAACTCAAAACCGCTGGAGCTATAAGGCTGAAATTTTGACAGTGCATCCCTTTAATGACGTGGACATCCACTAAAAAGCGATTTTTCGAAATTCATCCCCTAAGGGAGTGAAATGGGGTTTACCCAAACCGCTGGAGCTATAGGGCTGAAATTTTGACAGTGCATCCCTATAATGATGTGAACATCCACTAAAAAGCGATTTTTCGAAATTCATCCCCTAAGGGAGTGAAATGGGGTTTACCCAAACCGCTGGAGCTATAGGGCTGAAATTTTGACAGTGCATCCCCTTAATGACGTGAAAATCCACTATTATAGCGATTTTTCGAAATTCTTCCCCTAAGGGGGGAAATGGGGTTTACCCAAACCGCTAGAGCTATAGGGCTGAAATTTTGACAGTGCATCCCTATAATGATGTGGACATCCACTAAGAATCGATTTTTCGAAATTCATCCCCTAAGGGGGTAAATTGGGGTTTTTCCAAACCGCTAAAGCTATAGGGCTGAAATTTTGACAGTGCATCCCTATAATGTCGTGGAAATCCACTATTAAAGCGATTTTTCGAAATTCTTCCCCTAAGGGATGGAAATGGGGTTTACCTAAACCGCTGGAGCTATAGGGCTGAAATTTTGACAGTGCATCCCTATAATGATTTGGACATCCACTAAAAAGCGATTTTTCGAAATTCATCCCCTAAGGGGGTGAAATGGGGTTTACCCAAACCGCTGGAGCTATAGGGCTGAAATTTTGACAGTGAATCCCTTTAATGACGTGAACATCCACTAAAATACGATTTTTCGAAATTCATACCCTAAGGGGGTGAAATGGGGTTTACCCAAACCGCTGGAGCTATAGGGCTGAAATTTTGACAGTGCATCCCTATAATGTCGTGGAAATCCACTATTAAAGCGATTTTTCGAAATTCTTCCCCTAAGGGATGGAAATGGGGTTTACCTAAACCGCTGGAGCTATAGGGCTGAAATTTTGACAGTGCATCCCTATAATGATTTGGACATCCACTAAAAAGCGATTTTTCGAAATTCATC
This sequence comes from Thereva unica, assembly GCA_949987705.1. Taxonomy (NCBI): domain Eukaryota; kingdom Metazoa; phylum Arthropoda; class Insecta; order Diptera; family Therevidae; genus Thereva; species Thereva unica. The sequence goes on along the minus strand of OX465283.1, from coordinate 80,353,712 downwards.
CCCTAATTTTGACAGTGCATCTGAAGGGCTGAAATTTTGACAGTGCATCCCTATAATCACGTAGAAATGAATGACTCGAAATTTACTTTACTTAATATTCATTTGTGATTGCTTCATAATTTCTTGCACCCACGTAAATAGGCGAACAAACTTAACGAACGTTCGTCATACCCTAAAATGTCACTTCCCTTGATGACATAATATACATGCCAATCTCTGCTTCAAAACTTGCAGATTTGTTGAGCAGAGGTGATATACGCAGCAATTTGTTTACCATATTTATTAAAAAAATGCACTATAATAAATCCTTTTTAGGGATAATAACAGCTGTCTTTTTTGTTTGTTTTTTTTTTTTTTTGAAGACATTGCACATAATAAACAGTTTTTATTTGAAGGCGTTGCAAGGCACGCGGGTTTTATGCTAGTCTAACAATAAAACTTAAACATATGTATTTTCAACAAATGTTTGCTTCTTCGTCCATTTTTACTTAAAATCATTTAACTGTCATTGAAATGTGTGAATTGGTATTTTGGCACACTTTGGAATATCGAATATCGTGCCCTGGAAATGAGAAAAATTCGAAATGGTATTTGAGCAAAGGGCCTTCAATGTTCATGCTGAAATTGTCAGTTGCACATTTTATTAATAGAATTTGACTTTCAATTCTGCAAAACGGATAACTTCAAAACTGTAAAAAAATAGAAGTTATGGACATATTCGTTAGAAGTAGTGATGAGCAAAAGCAAGAACAAGACAAGACTAGTCTACTCTTTTTCTTGTTCAGTCTGTTTTGTTCTTGTTCTTGCAAGCATAACTAAGTCTTGTTCTTGTTCTTGCTAAATGTGCAAGAACAAGAGAAGACTGCAAGAACAAGACCATTTTTCTCATCACTAGTTAGAAGAGGAATTGCTAGTAAAAACAGTCGAAGGCGCTAGTAAAAACAGTCAAACGAAATCACTTCAATTCAGTGAGAACGGTTCTACATAATTTAGAAATCACTTTATACATCATTTTAAATTTCGATTCAATGCTAACCTGGATTAAATTGATTAGTTTCTAATATCTAAAAACTCAAAGGAATAAATGAAATGAAATTAATATTTCGGATTCAGCTGAACGATAGCTTCTCTATAAAACATCGCTTGTTAACAAAGTCCGAGCGCTACCCTGTCCGCACTGGGAAGTTCATCGTGTAGACCGAAAGGGTGAAACCCACAACTAGTGATGAGCAAGCCAAAGAACAAGACAAGGCTAATCTAGTTTTAGAATTGTCTAATTCTTGTTCAGTCTGTCTTGTTCTTGTTCTTGCAAGCATAAATAAGTCTTGTTCTTGTTCTTGGTATTGGTAAATGCGCAAGAACCAGACAAGACTGCAACAACAAGACCATTTTTGCTCATCACTACCAACATCCAAACTAGTTTCATTTATACATATTTGCAAAATGTTATTTCTTGAAAATTCCATATATGAGGTACCTGCTAAGTTTACAAAGTGGCCGGCTGTTGAAAAGTTTTGGGTTGGTGTTCGACCGGTAAGTGAGGGAAATCGTAACGGTTTAGCCGCTAGGGAGTTTTGTCATTTTCTTGGTAGAGTTTTACATATCACCTTGTATTTTTGTAAGCCTATAACCTATTTTGATGAATAAGTAGTGTACGCAGCATACTCCTACCTTTCTAAAATTGTAAAATTGACCGTTCGACTTCCTGAGTTATGAGCCGTCAAAGTTTACATATTGGTTCTTTTAACTAAAATTTCATCTTCAACTGCCTTTTTCTCCAAAAAATAACTACCTTTTTTCCAAAGTTTGGAATATTTCCTATGAACAATGTTGGGACAATTTTTATGCTTCGCCCTTTACTTTTGAAGTTATAAGCTATTTTGATGGTAAAATTGGCCTTATTTGGCACTTTTATAGTTTCTACCCAACGGGACACTCTCGGTGTCTTGGTAGGCCAGTCCAGCTCTACCAGTTTGTCCTAAAACCAGCTTGATGTTGCTCTGTAAGGCTTTCCTCTATAAGTTCAAATTCGTGTTTCATTGGTGCTGAGGAGTTGGGTTCCTATGTAGTCAAACATATAGGAACTAAACACAAACGGCTGAAAATAAGAAACAAGAGTAAGATTCTAATTCAGTCAAGAGCGGAAAGAAGAACAAGTCACATCACCACCTGGGGGGGAATATAATTTCGAACGGGTAAACGAGTTTAACTACCTGGGGTCCACAATCAGCGAAGACAACGATGAAACGATAGACGCAGAAAGAAGAATAAACGCCGCAAGCAGAACATACTAAGTAACGAAATCCAGAGACATCCGTACAGTATGTACATAGCTACGTATGGGTGATAGATATATTTGAGAGGTAGGTTCTCCGAATACGCTACAATCACGAATTGTACGATCTATACAAAGAGTGTAAACTTTCGACACATGCCAAGCTACTACGTTTACTTTGGGTCGGTCATGTCCAAAGAATGAATGACTCAAGTATACCAAAAAAACCCTGTACCTAGTACCAGGTGACAAAAGACCAGTTGGCAAACCACGGTCAAGGTAGAAAGACAACGTTAAGGCCGACGCACCAAAACTGGTCAATACAAGTAACTGGCGACAAGCTGCGGAGCAGAGAGACGTCTGAAGGAAGGCTCGAATTAGGCTGTAGTGTAGAGCCATCGAAGAAGAAGAAAAAGTAGTTTTTACAAGTTAATTAGAGAGGCTGGTTTCGCCTTAATTGACTTATAGAATCACCTGACAATGTAGCAGTGTTGCCAATATTATACCGCTAATACCACAGCGACTGTTCCAATTATAAACAGAACAACTTGACTGTGGAACCTTACGCAGTGAGCAATTCACAACTCGTACAAGATCCAACAGTTCAAACGTAAGGTTCGTTGCCTTCTTCACACACGTCCTGCAGACTACCATAACATGAAAGCACATGATCTACTCGTGCAAGGGTGATTCTGAGCTTTAATGTTTACATAAAAAAACTTTCATAGGTAAAAAGCAGTATAACATATTTCTATTATATTTATGTAATTTACACAATTGTCTGTAATATGCATAAGGTCCTGTGCTAGCTGCATTAACAACATTCGCCAATTTTCCAATTGTCTATGGCAGTAGTACAGATTTATTTAAAAACATCCGCAGTAAATAGTAAATAGATGCTCTTTTGGAGCATACAGTAGTAGATATGTAAATGTGCAAATTTTGAATAGATTTAGAAACTGACAATTGAGTTTAAAATAAGTCAATTTGAATTTTCGACAAGCCCTATATTACTTTATCAGGAAGATCACAGCTTTTAATGTGTTCACTGACATACTGCAATAATTTTCTGTAGTCCTTAAACTTACTGTAGAAATAATCGAGCCATCTTGCCTTTAATAGCTACCAATTTAATTTCATAGTCAACCTTAATATATTTTTAATACATCAAGCCAACGCTCCTAAAATTTATTTTATATTACTCACAAACTATAAGACATGGCTGCTTGCTAAGAAAAGGCAACTCCTCTGTTACTTCCCTCCATCCATTGATTAAGACATTCACTTCCCACCCTGATCTCATGCCTAATCATAAATTCTGCAAAGATATCATAAACCAAGCAGCCTTAAGACCTCGGAGGTTTTGTTGCCGACACTTGTAAACGCCTGGATGTCTTCTAAGAAAGTGCAAATAACCGAGCACACGAGGAAACACAACACACGGCAACAGCACCAACAGTAAAAAAAATCGCTTCTTGGACGATGTGCAATTACAACCCGTGATTAATTGCCAGGTAGAGGCTCTAGAGAATCCTACCTGAAGGCGCAATGGTACTAACTCATCTGCATGTGCATGAATTACGAGACTCCTTACCCGCGATGTACTTCATGCCCATGAATAAATTGATCCTCGTCCGGCGAATTTATTGGCGCGGTAAAGATGTCTTCTGTCTTCTTGGGGGCTAATTATATGGTCGGTCGCGGAAATTTGTCATTCTTCCTGGGGCTGGGCAATGTTTTGTTATTGTCCTATACGTCGACTAGTTCAGGTGTTTGGGAAATTAGTGGAAACATGCAAGGCACTATGGTGTCAAGCATTATTATGGCGCAATTAATGGCTCGTAGGAGAATCGAGCTAGACAAATGTGTGGTAGTAGGATATCCATGCAACATAGCCCATAGAAAAAACTGCCGAGATTTTTCTGAGGCAAAATTTATGTGTTTTTTGTCAACATAATTTCAATCTTGGCGTATTTAATCAGCCAGTCCAACAAGGTCAAGGTAAGAGAACAACTCAAATATTGAATCGCGAAAACAAAAGAAATTACATAACTTTAGGCATAACTAGGCAATTTTAACCCCGAAGTTGTTTTTTCCGATGTTTTGACAAAATTTCTTCTGCTATCACCATACAATTTTACAGGTTCACGGGAGCACATATTACAAGAAGAAATAGGTTCTCTATCACACTTCATTGGACCCATGGTAGTCTAAGATCCGTAGAAGAACGATTCACCGATCGAGTAACCAAATGAGATCTATTTTTTATGAAAAACTCGTTACTCGATCAGTGAAGGTGCCTCTTTCTACTCACCTGTTTAAACCTGGCAACCCCATAGCATTGAACGGAAAAGAGTAGGAAACCCTATGTTTTCATAATCTACAGGTATCTTACTTTCGATTAGTTTTTTTGTTTGGTTCCGATCGAGTAACGAAGGTATGGTAAAAAATTGATTATTGAATTATCAATTAAATATAGCCTTGAACATATTTCGTTATATGGGGTTCACACTGACGCCCAAAACATGTTTTAGAAAGCTCTTCAAATTTCGGAGCAAAACAGGGTAAAACATGTGTTTTACCCATATATTTTATATAGAGCGAGCTTTTCAAAGCTAGTTGGCTTTGACGTGTTTTAAAATAAAACGCGTACAAAACACTTGATGACAATGCTGAATTCTCGCTCAGCTGTAGTGCGCATGTCATTTTTGAATTTTTGATAAAACTGACACTTGAAAACATTTTAAAACCGTCGAATTCAGTGTGAACCCTTTTGAGCTTTTCAAAACGAATGGTTCATAAAACATGTTTTGGGTGTCAGTGTGAACCCCCTATTAGGCAACCCATCACCGTTACATTTTTTTTCTCATTTGGCTACTCGATCGGTGAAGGTTGTTCTTCTACGGATCCTGTACTATAGGCTGAAGCAAGATATGTACATGCGGGCATGTAGTGTCTGCGGTGATAGATATTGTAGAAGCGCGTGCATTTCAACCTGACATAAGTTGCGTTTACGGAACGCACACCACGAAAATGTGGATCTACTTTCAATTATAATTTCTGCATAAGATAGCAGTGTATAGTTGTTTTCAAACCTCGTGACATCCCGCGCATGTTCCCCAGCTAAGCCCTTAAAAATGTTTAAAAGCTCAGACAAAAGCTTCAGTTACCTCCTCCTATCAAATCACTTCCTGCCATGTAATCAGTCGCGACTGCGTATTGCTAAAGGGAGGTGTATTTTTCTGGGACTTCAATGATTATTTAAAATATTTACAAATTATGAATGACAAACCCCCCTTTTTATACTTTTTTTTATTTTAAGGTTTTTGTATTTTACACATTTGCTACAGAAAGAATGTGCAGCAATTTCTACTAAAAGAATACGAAATTTGTGTTTTTATCACTTTTATTACTTGACTTACCCTGATTGTTGACGTTTTCCGCCAGTCGCATCCGCGCTTTTGCTTGGGGAGGTCATGCTGCTTGCGACTGGGGGAACTCTCGTTTTATGATTGAAAAAGCATTTTTCAGCATTTTTTAAGCATTTTTTTAAAATTATTTAAAATGTAGGGATGAGAAATACTTCCCACAATTATAGTAAAATTATGCTTACTATGATGAATAAACTGGCTTGGTTGAGCAAGGGTTTTACATGTATTTAAAAGCTCTGCTCAACACATATAAAGATAACTTAACTTCCCAAATTATTTTGTTGAGTTTTTTCTGCGTTTGTTGCCGTTTTAACTAAAAAGAGAGGAAATGATAGAATAATAATTATAAAATTTGGCAACAAGGTGCGCAGAACTGCCACAATAAATTTGAGTGTCACGGAGTGTGAAAAAATCTATACCTCTGCATTCATAAGTTTTTCGTTTTGTTCATTTTGATAGATATATGTACATATATATTTCTTCTGCCATATATATTTCTTCTGTGGGTAAGTCTTTTTTCTTCTTTGATTCGTTAGCTGACGCTCCGAGCGGGTCGTCCCCGCAACGGATACGCTGCTGTCGGTGCCGCTTTAAAAAATGCGGTTTCATGCCTAGTTTCTTCGGTCTCCCGATCCTGGTCAATTCGACAGGTCGGCCACGGCCACTCTAATCCTTTCACACCCTGGACTTGGACCAGGCGGCGGTGGAGTTCCGTGTTGAACTCTGACTGGTTTTGTGTGCGTAATTATGTTGATTCCAGAATGGTTCAGATTTATAATTTGAATCGATACCTAAACGGCTGGACTGATTTTAATACGCTTTAATAAGCTTCACTTGTAACTATGTATGTATGTAAGAAAATCTTGGAAGTTAAATTTCACCCCCTTCCCTTTTACTGATTGGGCTGAAATTTGTATACACGTTTAGTTTGGATGAAAATGCAATCTGACAATTTTATAAAAAAAGAAGGCGGTTCCAAGATGGCGGCCAATTTTTGTAATTGTGTTCCACCGAGGACACAACATGGGTATCGAATGGAACAGTACGTCAGGTAGAGTACAGTAAGTTGTGTAACGTAATTTTAAATCTAATATGGCCGCCACCACAAAATGGCAGAAGACAATAAAATAGGAAATAAAAATAAATAGGTTAAAAAAACTAACAAACACGCTTATATATTAAAATGATCCAAAAAGTAAAATATAATTTTGAATGTAAAGTTTTTATTGCTGCAGCCACTTACTTAAATGTAGAAAATCGTACTTCGATTGCCTGTTGTATTCTGCTTTTAGCTTGCTCCAGCTCTTCATTTCTTGACGACACTATTGTTTCAGGGTATTTAACACCCTTCACTATCTCTATATTGCAGTTATCTATCTATGAAGTTGGTCCTTAGGCGTGTCCTTTGTGATCTAATCTGCAGCATTGCTTTAGTTTTGTCTTGATTAATTGTTAAACCCATGCTTTTAGCGGCGTTGTCTAAACTTATATAGCATTCCTTTGCACCTAATAGTGATCTACTTGCTATGTTTAGATCATCAGCGTAACCCAATATTTGAACCGACTTGTTAATTAATTCCATTCCTGTCTAATGCTGTTTATCTGATGACTGCTTCTAGGGCTAGGTTGAATAACATCGGTGCTAGACCATCTTCCTGTTTAAGTCCCTGTTTGACGCGGAAGTCTTCAGCAGTTACTTTTATTAGCCTCACTAGTTTTGGAGGTCTTTCCCTAAATATCGAATCATACCCTTTGGCTAAACCTCTGCGCAAACTTTTTGCCCTATCATACTCTTCCGGAGTTTATCCAGATTCTTGGAAACTAGCTCATGTGCAGCCAATACCGAAAAAAGGTAACTCCAGCCTTCCCTCCAATTACCGCCCAATAGCAATCACTACTATCCTCTCCAAAACCATCGAGACGATAATTAACAAAAAGCTTATGGGATATCTAGAATCCAACCAGCTTATAAACGACAAACAATACGGCTTCCGAAAAAAAAGATCCACTGGTGATCTTTTAGTTTGCCTTACAGAACACCTCAACCGAAGTTTGCATGGATCTGGTGAATCTAGTTTGGTTGCTTTAGATATCTCCAAAGCTTTTGATAGAGTATGGCACTCAGCCTTGTTAGCTAAACTCAAAGCTATTGGAATAGACTCGCTTCTGTATAAGTGGGTTGAGAGTTTCCTTTCCGGCCGTTCAATTAAGGTAGTTTTGGATGGCGTCAAATCTGAATCTCACCCCATCTCGGCGGGGGTCCCCCAGGGGTCAATTTTATCACCGGCCCTATTTCTCATCTTTATAAATGACCTTCTTTCAATCCCCTCCAACCCACTTCTCAGCTTCGCTGACGACGGTACTCTACGTTACTCGTACAGCTTCGATACAAGACAGACACATGCCAGATCCTGTCTTGATGATCGTGAACTAATGTTCAACTCTATTAAGAACGACATTGAACTTATTATAGAGTGGGGAAAAAAGAATCGTGTCGAATTCAACCCCTCCAAAACCAAGTGCTGTCTTATTTCAAAGAAAAAGATCAACACCTCACCATCCTTGACAGTGGATGACGTGGAAATAAAGGCCGACCCATCCCTACACATCTTAGGCGTGACATTAGCCAAAGACTTGCGATGGAATGACCATATATTCCAAATCGCCAAACAAGCATCCCAGTGCTTGGGATTTCTTAAGAGGTTGGTCCTCCTCCAGCCATCGGCCCGTGCTGTTACTTATAAATCCTACATTCGGCCTCTTCTTGAATACAACTCCCTCATTTGGGGCGGCGCTCCAATAACAACCTAAGCATGGCTAGATAAGGTCCAAAAAAAGGCCCTTAAGTTAATTAATGACGATACCGCTTGCTCCAACATCGACCCCCTAAGCCACCGTAGGAATGTAGCAGCACTGACAAAATTTTATCGCTACTATCATAGTGACTGTTCCTCCGAGTTAAACGACAACACCAGATTAGCCCACTCGTCCCATTCCCTGCAACTGCAACTCCCTCTTTCACGCACTTAACAAGATATGAATTCGTTTGTAAATAGAACAACTCGACTGTGGAATAATCTCTCGCAGTCGGTATTTCCGAGCTCCTACAACATCCAAGAGTTCAAACGCAGGGTTCATCACCACCTTTCTTCAATACATCCCCGTATCTTTATAATCCTTAACCTATTCCCCCCACCCCTCCCCCGTACTAAGCTTACTGCTAGACATTGCACCATGACGTGACAAATGACCTGACGGACTAGTAGTACAAAGGGTGACTCCTGAGCTTAGCACTAACACATAAAAAAAAATGCGCCTGTTTAAAATCTACGAAGATCTGATATACATTTACATTTTTCTCCCAACACTTCTCTAAAAGATGTTTTAGGCAGAATAGTTGGCCGTTGCAGACATTTTCTTACGGAAACCCACTTGGGTAAATAACCCAGTCTTTCTTCAGCAATAGGTTCTATCTTATCTTCAGGATATTGGAAAAAACTTTGTAACCTGAGCTCAGTAGTGATATACCCCTGAAGTTTCTACAGTAGAGGCGGTCGCCGCTCTTGTGCACCAGGCATATAATTGCTTTCTTCCAGTCTTGTGGTAGCTATTCTTTATTCTATATCCTACATATTAGCCTATGTAGACATTCTACGACTTTGTTGTTGCAGTACATAAGTAGCGCACCAGCAATTTCGTCTCCTCCAGGGGCTTTGTTGTTTTTAAGCTCATATATGGCTTTTTTAACCTCGCCCAGGATTGGGCTCGCTATGACAATATGGTCCTCTGCTATGTCTCTTCCAGTTGATAAGGTTTATGTGCAAAACTAGTTCTGGGTTTAAATTTGTCAGTAATCGACCTTATATCCTTATACGCTTGCCTACTGTTTTTGTTGTTTTGTTCTTCTTTTTCCTTAACATTCGATCTGCGTATCGTCGTTTTGCTTTAAAAGTTTCCATTGCAGTACTGATCGGTCTAGCGATATACTCCTTTTGACTTTTATTTCTTTCTTCTAATGCTGCTATGCATTCTTCGTCAAATCAATCGTTCCTGTTTCTTTTTCGTACTTGTCTGAAGGCGTCTTCGGCAGGGGCCTTTAAACTATCTTTTATGCATTCCCATCTTTCATTTATACTATACGGCTGTTACTCCAGCCTTTCCGAGACTCTTCTTCACATCAATTCCTTATATCTGGTTCGTGTTTCTTCCAATTTTAAATATTCCACTTTCTTTCTTTGAATCACTTGTGTCGTTATTCGCTCTCTATACTTAATTTTACCCATGAAATGGTCGGAGCCACAGCATGCAGCTGAAGGATCTGACATCTATTACATTGTTTGCGCCTCTCTTCTCTACTAGGACGTTGTCAATCTGGTTCTACGTAGTCCCGTCGGGTAATATCCACGCACTGACATATAATAATGGACTGCTCATCAGCAATTATTCCCATACAAACTGATGGCACCAAAAAGGTATAGTCGCTCGCTCATCCATAAGCCCCCAAACTGACAGAAGCACTCAGAAATAAAATCAATTAGAAAAAAATAGACGGGTATAGTGATGTTTATATCTTTTGCTCTTTTCCCCATAAGCCCCCGGATTTTGACATACAGAATGTCAGTTGCTAAAACAGGCGTTAAGAACTTAAATCAGATACACATAAAATTTGCAAATTAATGAAAAAAAGGCATTTTAAAAGGTGAAAAAGTGAAAATAGTGTTTATTAATTTTTTTAAACAAAATATTTGTGTTGTTTTAATGTTTTAAGTACGTATTTAAGAAAATGTAAATTTCAAAAGTGATTCCGGTTTTTACATGGAGTGAAAAAAGGTTTGTACCCTATGGAACAAATTGGTGCCATGAAAAATTTCTCATAAGCAGTCCATTCTATATGTCAGTGTATCCACGTGATTTTGTGGATGTTTTTATGTGGAAAAAGTTGGATGACCATTCCGCGAAATGTGGCAAAATCAATTAGGCGGGTACCATTGTTGTTAGTGTGGTTATGTAGGCTATGTTTGGCTATGGTTCCAACGAATTCCCCGTCCTTTCCCATCTTCGCATTAGCGTCTCTCACGATCATCTTAATGCCGTTTGACGTAATTTGATTAAAAGCTCTTAGCAGGGTGTCGTAAAACTCATCCTTTTCTTCGACTTGCTTCTCTTCTGTTGGGCGTGTACGAGGTGTGACAATTAAGTAATGAGACTGATTTATTGCCGCGATTGTGGTAACTCTGCGACCTTGAAATTCCCTTTCCCCTTTCTCGGCATCCTTCCCCTCTCCATTGATATATTTGCCATCGCTCTAGCTTGTTTAGTTCGCCTGCTGTGTCGTGTTGAGTAAACGTGTGTTCGTGGTGCTCGTTCGTTCTTCTTTTTTCGGGCGGGGGGCGTGCGGAGACAACCATTGTCAGCTTTGGCGTTTGGTTTCCGGGTCGTATTGAAAAAACCAGCTCTCATCGCCTGTAATAACTCGTCAAGCAGCGTGGGATCGTTTTCCACTTGTTCCAAACAGTCTTCTGCGACGGTCATTCGATGCTGCTTTTGCTCCTCGGAAAGGTTCCTTGGAACTATCTTCGCGCACAACTTTCTCATCCCTAAATCGTCGGTTAAAATTTGTCTGGCTGTTTCACGGTTCATACCCAGTTCCGACGCCAACTTTCGAACTGTTAAACGCCGATCTTCACGGATCAGGGCGCGCACACGCTGCGCATTCGTGTCAGTCCGCACCTCGACTGGTCTCCCGCTCCGCGCCTAGTCTTCCACGCTTTCACGCCCCTCCTTAAACTCTTTATGACATCGAAACACCTGGACACGACTAAGAGCACTATCACCATGCACTTTTACAATTGTAGCGTACGTTTCCGAAGCTGTTTCGCTCAATTTGACGCAAAATTTTATCGCGACGCGTTGTTCTTGATTTCGTTTTTCCATTTTCGTGACGAGCACCAAGAACACACGTTTACTCAACACGACAGAGCAGGCGAACTAAGCAAGCTAGAGCGATGGCAAATATATCAATGGAGAGGGGAAGGATGCCGAGAAAGGGGAAAGGGAATTTCAAGGTCGCAGGCAGTAGCGTAGCGTGGGGGGTGCCGAGGGGGCCATGGCCCCGGGCGGCGTAGATGTTGGGGGCGGCTGCCAAACTGGACCGAACTAGAGATCCTGCCGGCAACATCAGGCCCTAACCATTGCCACATCCAGCACGATGTCCTGGCTGATAGTGTCTACAGGCCAAACATAAATGGGAAGGGAAGTGAAGTGAGGTGAAGTTAGGTACCATTCCATATAAATGTATGAGAGCAAGGGCGGCGCTTTCATAGGTTAAAATGGTGCACTTGATCCGGGCGCAATTTCAGAAATTAAGGTTTAAAAAAAAAATTGAAAAAATTGAAAAAGTGATCCCATTGTCATATATTACACGAAATGCACCTTCTGTGCGTTTTACCATTGTCTTCTGCGAGGTGTGGCCAATGCAATTTCATTTAGTTCGCCTGATTTTGTCGTCTATCCTTTCTTGGCTGGCACGGTGCCATAGGTCATGATTTGTAATTCAAATTAGTCGTACTATTATAAATCACTACTTCGGCGAGAAACATCTAGATCGCCTATGTTCTGAAGTTTTTGAAAGCGGCTTCTATGTCCAGTAAGGCTGTTATGTGGACTGCTTTGTTATGCAAGACTCTACCGTAGAAACCAATATATGCAGTGCAGTTAACACCTATTATCCTTCGAAATATAAAGGATTGGAGAACGACATAGAGACCTCCGTTATGGAGATTCGAGTTTATAGTATTATTAGTGCTGGAAAAAGTTAAGGAAGTGCAGCTTACAATGAAAATCATCGGAGAGCATTAATCAGCATTAGCGGGAGAGTTTTGTGAACTTAAAGCGCAAGTAAACTCAGCACAAAAGCAAGATCCCGAAGCAAATCCTGATTGGACAATGAAGCAAATCCTGATTGGACACTTTGGACAAAGGCAGGGGCGCGCTTTCATAGGTGCAACTGGTGTATTTGCACTGGGCGCAATTTCAAAAAAAGTAAAAGAAAAATTCCATGCCTTCATTTTCAATGAGTTTTTGTGTCTTCTTTCATTTTCCATTACTGCCATCAAAACATGAATAAAAATGAAGGGGGCACAATATGTATATGGCATGCTGCACCGGGCGCAAAAAAGCCAAATGCCGGCCCTGTATGAGAGTGACCAATATGGCAGTAAGTGGATGTTACATCTACTTCAGTGGAAGTTACGTCTACTTTACCTTTGCGTTACTTTTAATTTAGGTTTGGCCTTATTTCTGGACTATAAAGTTAAGGCATCAAAATTATCCAACCAAACTCTCCTATTTGATGGATTATCAAAAAAGCGTACGCCTGTGATGGAAGACAAGAATAACTCATGCATGGACCTTCTTTTTGCATCCATGTTTGTGTAAATGGTTCAAAACACTTGTGAGCGCGCATATGAATCACGATAGGTGTCCATTGGCAGCTGACAGCGGATTGCCAAATTGTGAATAAATCAGAGTCGGTTAGATTGTAGTGAAAAATTGATTCAATTGTTTATTTTCAGTTGAATTGTAGTTTTGTTGTAAGTTCGTTTGTTCGTTCGTTTTTATACAAACATAGTGACGTTGCTCTCTTGTATGAGACTCTCAATGTGCATGGAAACAGCGATTTTAAGATTCCCTTCTTTTATGAGGCGGACTGTAAATGCTGAAGCTTGAGAAAGACTCCAACAGCTGCCGCATTTTTCATTAAAATCCCCTGTAATAGTATTGGGTTACGATGATGGGGAAATGAAACGTCCAGATATTGGACAGAGAAGAGTTTAAGCTTGTGCTCCTGCGTCTACGAGGCTTTCTATCTAAAGACAGACTAAAATAAAGTACAGAGAGAAATTACTGATTCCAGCTCTCTGGGTTTGTTAAAGTTTATAATTTAGGTTAACCTTGAAGCACGGATATAGCCTGCGCCAAAACAATTGGAAATCTCGAAATCGATTTTTTGATGAGCAGTGAAAGTCTCAAATCCTCACCACGAAAGTAGATTCGAAAAGAAAAGTGCACCTCATCATTACGTTCGTTTAAAACCCCAAATCACCCGCTCATTTATATTTTCAATCACAATTCAATCCGTCTCATTACGACTCTTGTCCTGGTCAGATGCTATGGTGGAGTGTTGTTCCCGGTAAACGAGTTTCAAAAGGGAAATTAAAATGCATGTCCGCTTGAGTTTTATCCATACACGGAATGTTAATGTATGTGGAGTTGTCATTTCCTCGCCTGCGCGTAATATTCCCATTTATTTTGGCGCACACTATACCGAACATTCATTAGTTACATATAATTCATTGCGTTTACATGATGCCTTGAATTCTTGGATTGAAAATTACTTGAAATTCAAGTTGGGTTTTCGATTCATTGATTAAAAATTATTGAAAATCTACATATTGAATTTTCAACATCGCAGACTTTTACCAATTCAATTCGAAAGTAGGAGGCAGCAAATTTATGGTTCGCCCCGGGCGGCAGAAATCCACGCTACGCCACTGGTCGCAGGGTTACCACAATCGCGGCAATATAATCAGTCTCATTACTTAATTGTCACACCTCGTATGTTGATTATGGGCAGATTGTGAGATCTCGCTCGGTGCCTTAGTAAGCATATCTTTCCACTGCTATCCTTAAAATCGATGATGCTCCATTTGAGTTGTCCACCAAAAATTACACTCCAAATTCTTTGCCCGTTAACCCGAGTATATGTAAATAAAAAATTGGCTTATGACGGACGAATCACGGCCACTTGGCTTTTTCAAGGGGATGTGACGGCCGCAGAATGTTCACCCATTTTTAATGGCCAAACTTGACCAGAAGATTTAAATGGCCAAGAACCAAGCTGTACACGCGGGCATTCCACGGGCAAATTTGAGCCAAAAAAGAATATGCCCAAACATATTGTTGAATTTGTTTTATGGGAACTTGAACATTTCCGTTATGTACAATGCCCTTCGATTTAGTGTAGTGCGTCTTGATTTATATTTTAGTAGAAAATTTTGTTATTAAATCGCTAGAAGAAAAAAACACAGTGTGTGCATGTTTTTCTCAATAAATGCGCGGTGAGTTTTGTATCTCTACATAGATGAATATTAAAAGGGGTTTTTTTAATCGCATTATATACAAACGTATAATCGTCAGTATATGTGTGCGTGTGTAGTGTACGGCCATACTGTCCTGCAACGAACCTTCTAATGCCCTTGATATGGCTGAAAACTATGTTTAAACACTTCTGGTGTTCGCCCGTTGAAAGGCCTTATTTTATTTTTACTCGGACTAGGATATTTTCTTATAGTGGAGCGAATATCCACGTCGCTGCCACTGTACCATCGTCCCTTAATAGCAGCCACGCGGTCGCCGTAGCACCGTCGTATGCCCCACGGCTCGCCTGAACTCAGTGTCACCCAAAAGTAAGTTCTGGCACTTCTGATTTTATTGCGGCAACACTTAAATTAAACTTTCAGAAACTCAAAAAAACTAACAAGGAAAACATGTGTCGAGCTATTTTAGATTGCGAGCGATTTTTCGTAAAAAAAACGTTAGGTGATTTTTGCAATTTATCGACAGCACCCCCCCCCCCCTGGTGAGATGTCGTGAGATTTGGCTCGACTCCCTCCCCTATCTAAAACTAGTGAGATTTTTCAAATTTCTCTAGTATTTACATAACTACAGGAAATCGGGCTGGTCGTGTTCAAGATTTTATTTGAGATAACTGATAATTTAGACTTCTTCGTCTTTTTCTTCTTTCTTTAACGGCTCTACAGCCGGAATCCGGTCCTGGCGTCTCGCAACTGTTCTCTGCACCGGCCCCGATTCTGCGGCGATGTCAAGCAGTTTGACATCCCAAAGCTTTGAGCGTCCTGGTTTAGACCATCCTTCCAGCGAAGGTTGGGTCTCCCTCGCTGGCGCACCTCAGAGGTCTTACTACTCCTGACTAACTCCTTCTTACCTATCTTCTGTTCCACTCTCTTTTCCGCTTGTAATCGACACACAACTACCAGAACGTTATCACTCACTCGACAAGAATTTCATTACGCTAAAATTTGGCGTATGACTTCCTGTATTTCTATATTCTAAAGGCCTTTTCGTGATTCAGTGCTACTTGGTTCGTACACTGCAGTATTCGCGGAGTCGCGCGTTTAGCTGGCCGTTGGCGGCTTAGCAATCTACTACTGTGCTACTTTCTGGAGTTTGTGCAGGATTTAGTCATATCTTAAGGCTTCCATTTACACATAGGCCGCCGGCCGCCTGACGCCTGAAGGTTTTCGCCTTGAGGCCAAATATTACCACACGTGCACCGGCCGTCAACTGTATGGGGCCTGCAGCCCACGAAAACTGACAAAAATCTTTATGTGTTTGGGCATTTATCGTCAGTTCGTGCCTGAAGATCTACATATACTTCTATTCACTCTCAAGCCGTGAATTCACGGCACAAATTCACGCCATATCCCCTTGAAAAGGAAAGCAAGGCGCGAGCTAGGCGAGAAAACCATCCGCATACGCGTTCGCGCTTTTTCGCGTGTGTTCACGGCGTGAGTCTGGAGCTCCTTGAAGTTTTCGTTGAGGCCATGAATATTTTTGCACTTGAATTACGTGAGATTGAGTGAGATTCGGCTCGACCCCCGGGCCCAAAACGCCTCATGTAATTAATGGACGACCCCTTAGCAATTATTTTTTACAAAATATGAATAAAAATTTTAAGCTTACATTAACTTATGAAGTGTAAATACATACTAAACCAATTTCAAATATATAACAAAGAATTGCGTTCTTCATAAAACAAGGAAATAAACAAGAGAATTAACGGGCTTCTTTTCTTTTTCGATATGCATGCCTGTTCCGCATATAGAGATCAACGGAGATCTCAACTAACACCAAATTGCGCCGTGCCGGCCAAGAAAGGATAGACGACCAAATCAGACGAAGGAAATGGAATTGGGTTGGACACACCTTGCGACGCGAAAACGAAAATCTAGCCAAGCAGGCCCTCGACTGGAATCCGCAAGGATCCCGTCGAGTCGGAAGACCTAGGACAACATGGAGGAGAACCCTACTAGCAGAAGCCGCAACAACTGGGAGATCCTGGTCGGAGCTGAGAGCTGTCGCGCAAAACAGAGTCCGCTGGAGGGCAACTGTTTCCGCCCTATTATTCCATGGAAAACTTACTCCAACATTGCAAAAATGCAGGACAACGTTTTATTTTCGGGATGTGTTGGGGGGGTCAATGTGAGCTTAAGTTTGAGTTTTCGGGATTCGGCCCCCCCTATTTGGCCGCCATCTTGGAAAACGTGTGCAAATGGTTTTTCCACTATATCTCCGAAACGGTACATCTTACCGAAAATTTGCAAGGACACTTTTTGTTTAGAATTAAATAATCTACAATTTATTACTGGGCAATTTTGTGGTTAAATGAATAATTAAGAAGTTATAAGCCTTAGAACACAAAAATTAGTCACAATATTTTCTTTTAAAGGCTATAACTTTTTTTCCTTCAACTTTAACAAAAAAAATAATGACAAGTTTTTTGTAGAGGGTTTCATTAGGAATAATTTTCATTCATTACTTTTTTAATTTCATTCACTACGAAGGGTTTTACAGCGCCCCGAAGGTATGAAAGTGACAGATTTTCGGAATATTTTATTTCAATTTTACCTCCTAGAAATTAGCAATAACAGCTAGCAAGTAATAATAATGAATGAATGACTATACGTTATAAGAAATGCCGATGTTTGAGTAATGTAATAAAATTGTTTCGCATTTTCTTGCGGGTTTTTATTGCTGTTATGCCACGTTTTATAAGGTACGATGTGGTTTAAAATGAAATTCTTTGAATAATAACATGCGTTACTCCAATTTTTTGAAATAATTTGTTTTAGGACTACACAAAAAGTGCTTAATTCAATTATGTTACCTATCTAGCAAAATATGGACGTATTCAGTTTGTGATGCAAACGCTTGTCATAAAATGAATTGCTCAATAGTCCATGGACAACTTACTCCAACATTGCAAAAATGCAGGACAAGGTTTTATTTTCGGGATGTGTTGGGGGGGTCAATGTGAGCTTAAGTTTGAGTTTTCGGGATTCTAACCCCCCCTATTTGGCCGCCATCTTGGAAAACGTGTGCAAATGGTTTTTCCACTATATCTCCGAAACGGTACATCTTACCGAAAATTTGCAAGGACACTTTT
Source organism: Thereva unica (assembly GCA_949987705.1). NCBI lineage: Eukaryota > Metazoa > Arthropoda > Insecta > Diptera > Therevidae > Thereva > Thereva unica. The sequence continues at coordinate 80,335,759 of OX465283.1, read as the reverse complement.
TGTTTAGAATTAAATAATCTACAATTTATTACTGGGCAATTTTGTGGTTAAATGAATAATTAAGAAGTTATAAGCCTTAGAACACAAAAATTAGTCACAATATTTTCTTTTAAAGGCTATAACTTTTTTTCCTTCAACTTTAACAAAAAAAATAATGACAAGTTTTTTGTAGAGGGTTTCATTAGGAATAATTTTCATTCATTACTTTTTTAATTTCATTCACTACGAAGGGTTTTACAGCGCCCCGAAGGTATGAAAGTGACAGATTTTCGGAATATTTTATTTCAATTTTACCTCCTAGAAATTAGCAATAACAGCTAGCAAGTAATAATAATGAATGAATGACTATACGTTATAAGAAATGCCGATGTTTGAGTAATGTAATAAAATTGTTTCGCATTTTCTTGCGGGTTTTTATTGCTGTTATGCCACGTTTTATAAGGTACGATGTGGTTTAAAATGAAATTCTTTGAATAATAACATGCGTTACTCCAATTTTTTGAAATAATTTGTTTTAGGACTACACAAAAAGTGCTTAATTCAATTATGTTACCTATCTAGCAAAATATGGACGTATTCAGTTTGTGATGCAAACGCTTGTCATAAAATGAATTGCTCAATAGTCCATGGACAACTTACTCCAACATTGCAAAAATGCAGGACAAGGTTTTATTTTCGGGATGTGTTGGGGGGGTCAATGTGAGCTTAAGTTTGAGTTTTCGGGATTCTAACCCCCCCCCCCATTTGGCCGCCATCTTGGAAAACGTGTGCAAATGGTTTTTCCACTATATCTCCGAAACGGTTCATCTTACCGAAAATTTGCAGGGACTTAAAACAAATTATTTTAAAAAATTTGAGTAACGCATGTTATTATTCAAAGAATTTCATTTTAAACCATATCGTACCTTATAAAACATGGCATAACAGCAATAAAAACCCGCAAAAAAATGCGAAACAATTTTATCACATTACTCAAACATCGGCATTTCTTATAACGTATAGTCATTCATTCATTATTATTACTTGCTAGCTGTTATTGCTAATTTCTAGGAGGTAAAATTGAAATAAAATATTCCGAAAATCTGTCACTTTCATACTTTCGGGGCGCTGTAAAACCCTTCGTAGTAAATGATATTAAAAAAGTAATGAATGAAAATTATTCCTAATGAAACCCTCTACAAAAAACTTGTTATTATTTTTTTTGTTAAAGTTGAAGGAAAAAAAGTTATAGCCTTTAAAAGAAAATATTGTGACTAATTTTTGTGTTCTAAGGCTTATAACTTCTTAATTATTCATTTTACCACAAAATTTCTAAGTAAGATCTTGTAGATTATTTAATTCTAAACAAAAAGTGTCCTTGCAAATTTTCGGTAAGATGTACCGTTTCGGAGATATAGTCGAAAAACCATTTGCACACCTTTTCCAAGATGGCGGCCAAATGGGGGGGGGGGGGGTTAGAATCCCGAAAACTCAGATTTAAGCTCACACTGACCCCCCCTACACATCCCAAAAATAAAACCTTGTCCTGCATTTTTGCAATGTTGGAGTAAGTTTTCCATGGACTATATGTCCCATGAGTAGGGAATGCAATCCAGCACCCAAATGATAATCTTGCAAATCCGCAAGATTGAGACCATCAGTCCCGCGGATCCGCAACATTTGCAGGATTGTACAATATTTTAGAATTATTAGCCCACAACATTATTTTCTAAGTCAGTATAATGAAACACAGGATTTACTTAGAAAAAACAACACGCTTCTACGTTAAAACTGCCCAAAATATGTGAGTATATGAGTCAGTGTAGTAGTGATATGTGAATGTTTACGTTTACATATCGATGATTCTGAAAGAGGTCCATTCGTCAGGTTATTGCAAATCATTGCTCACTGTTTTTCAAATCTCTAAGTTCAACAGTAATTTTGTTTTGAATTGAAGGCCCATATTCCATTACAATAGATTTAAATGTATGATCAGAGGCAGGCGTTTTATAGCCTTCTGCTTCAAACAGTTCTCGTAAGTCAGTCGATGTCGTAAACTTTGAGAATGGTATGCCATCCTTAGCGACCATTCGTGATATTCTTTCTTCCATGGAACATTTTGTTGACTTTGGAAAAAAAAGTCGGTGATGACTTTTATCTTTTTCGTCGGCGTTGAAATATTTTGTTGTGAATGCTGCTGAGAAGAGCTTGTACTGGCGGTTTCAGTATCACTAACGCTACATACGGATTCCTCTGTCATCTTATGCTTTGTATGCAAGTTTACTTGCAAGCCCTTAGTAGATCGAGCGCTTATTTTGATGATATAAGGACAACGTTTACACTGAGCAGAAGGCCATCTTTCGATCTTATAAAGTGCTGCCATACAAATTTATTACTGTCGTATTCCTTATAAATCACTTTAGCACTCATTTTTAAGATCCCGATTCCAGCATTACCTATAGCAAGTTATTAATTAATTAATTTTATTTAGAATGTTGCTGCTCAAATATAAAAATAAACCGTTTATTTTAATTGAAATCTCATGTTACAAACTACGCACTAGTACTCACGCGACAGATATTTGGGGAGTCCCCGTACAGAGAGAAGTTCCCATTCACTCGTCACTCGACTCACAGATACATACTTCGTTGGGGATCCCCCTATTATCGTGCGTTTCTTGCCGTAAATGATGTTATGCAAATTTAGGCTGGAAAAAATAAAATCTTGCAAATCTTGCGGATCCCGCACGTGTTATCCCGCATTTGCAATCCCGCTAATTTCATGCGGGATCCCGCGTTTGCGGGATTGCGGATCCGCGGGATTGCATTCCCTACCCATGAGGGATTAAAGGAGCACAATGATGATGATGATGATTTTCTTTTTCGAACAAACGCTCGCAATCGAAAATAGCTCGACACATGTTTTTCTTGCCGCAATAAAATCAGAAGTGCCAGAACTTTTGGGTTAGACTGGGTTCAGGCGAGCCGTAGCCCTTAATAAGTTTTATGGCCGTTATTGGTACTGCAAAGGCGTCATTCTACCGTAAGTCGCCCCCTGAACTGCCGCACTGTCCTGCAACGGGCCTTTTGATGCCCTCCAATTGACCGAGCACTATAACAATCACGATCGTTGTAAGGCCATAATTTATTTTTACTCGGGAATGCTATTCCACTGGAGAAGAATGTATGTGTTCTAAGTTCTGTAATCTTATTATTATTACTTCGCCATCTGGTCTCTGGCAATGCTGCTACGTTTACTCGATATCTCTTGAGTATACTTTTCACTCCTCCTACTCTATTTAGCGTCCAGACATTCCAAGTAATCAATTCGTTTTCATATTTCGTTGCCTTAGTCCTTTCCGAGGCCTTTCTGAAGGTTTCGAAACATCGGTTTTTTCGAGACTAGATTGTTAGCCTAGTACCCAATCAGTATGATCAGTTTTTACACGCTGAAAACTCGCGTGCGCCTTCCGCTTTAGCTACATTTATCTGCATTGCCCAGTGGTCACGACTTTGCTGACAGAGCTGTGATTGTGTTTTACTGAATATATTCCCCAGTTTTTGTGGTCTTCACACCCTAGACGTATGTAAACACCCTATGACCTATTGTAGGCTCATATAGCTTTTACTTTACAATTAAAAAAACAATTCTTTTTCATTGTAAATGGTAAACATTTGTGAGCGCTAAGTAATTGTGTACTGCTTTCCATTAAATTTCCTTTTTTATATAAATACACAAAAAGAATAATGTAAGGTGCGATTTAAAAATATTCAAACCCACAAGCTACTTTTGCTCCACCCTACATAAAGTCAGAAAGAAACACTTATAAACTTTCCAATAAGAGTAAGTGACTTGGGTTTGTTAAACCGCCACAACCTAAGGTAAATAATGACTGGAATAACACAAAAAGTTATTCAACAAAGAAACCACCCTGTGTAGTAACTTACAACATAACACAATAATCTAGAATTTCACATTAGACGTGGACAAATCTGTTACGCAGAGTGAAATATTTCTCCATAAAACTAGATAATACTAGCCAATTTTCCGAAAGCAAAATTTTCTATATAGTCCAGTCAAATAAGGCAAAAAAAGGGGTCAACCTCGGAATTTGAGGTAATAAGCTGAAAATTGGCATGAAGCTTTGTTTTGGCATTTTACATGATGAGTCAAAAGTCACATATAATCTCGTGTCCGCGTCTTGAGATATTAGAGGTCAAAGGTCACAAAAATCAGTTTTTCGCAAATATCTCGTAAATTATCGGCTTTACGCAAATTTTGGTTGAGTAAACTTTGTTCATTAGACAAATCTGCATAAAACTGTCTTGTACAGAATTTACGTAGAATCAATAGTTTTCGAGATATGGGGCTGAGAAAACTCGAGCATCGCGCTGCATTCTTTTCCTCACCACCTTGGAAGTAGAACTCAAGCAGCCTTTTTGCATGGTATCCCCAGTAGGCCTAGTCCATAGGTTACTGGTTATGAAATAATTTTATTGATTATCTCTCTAACTCTTCTATTTCCACTTCTTTCATATTGCCATCTTCATCTGTAATCATCTCAGAAGAGAATAATGAAAGGTGGTCGGCGTTATCGTCGTTCAACTCAGGGTTAATGGGTGTATTCTCGGACATTGAATTGAGACACGACGGGTCCCGACAAGAGCCATACGCTACGGAACATAACAAACATAGAAAGCGAGATATTTGCGAAAAACTGATTTTTGTGACCTTTGACCTCTAATATCTCAAGACGCGGACACGAGATTGTATGAGACTCTTGACACATCATTTAGAAAGCCAAAACAAAGGTTCATGCCAATTTTCAGCTTATTACCTCTCATTCTGAGGTCAAACTGTAATTTGACAAGTAAATGCAGAAAAGTGAAATTGTTATGTTCCGTAGCGTATGGCTCTTGTCGGGACCCGTCGTGTCTCAATTCAATGTCCGAGGATACACCCATTAACCCTGAGTTGAACGATGATAACGCCGACCACCTTTCATTATTCTCTTCTGAGATGATTACAGATGAAGATGGCAATATGAAAGAAGTGGAAATAGAAGAGTTAGAGAGATAATCAATAAAATTATTTCATAACCAGTAACCTATGGACTAGGCCTACTGGGGATACCATGCAAAAAGGCTGCTTGAGTTCTACTTCCAAGGTGGTGAGGAAAAGAATGCAGCGCGATGCTCGAGTTTTCTCAGCCCCATATCTCGAAAACTATTGATTCTACGTAAATTCTGTACAACACAGTTTTATGCAGATTTGTCTAATGAACAAAGTTTACTCAACCAAAATTTGCGTAAAGCCGATAATTTACGAGATATTTGCGAAAAACTGATTTTTGTGACCTTTGACCTCTAATATCTCAAGACGCGGACACGAGATTATATGTGACTTTTGACTCATCATGTAAAATGCCAAAACAAAGCTTCATGCCAATTTTCAGCTTATTACCTCAAATTCCGAGGTGAAACCCTAATTTGACTGGACTAATATAGACACTTGTTAACATGCACAAGCTTGACGTCCAATTCTGTGCAATAACGCACGCTTGAATTAGCTTAATTCTTCCTGAAGAACCCTTAATGCTAAATAATTCAAAAAAAAAAAAAAACAAGCTTGTTGGTCCTTTTTCTTCCTAATAAGGCCCATTAATAAAATCCACAAAATGCAACGAACCGAAGAATAGGGGAGGTGAACACTAGAAGAAAAGAAAACGTTTTTTTCATATCATACATGTAGAGACCACCCTCAACGGCAGGGCCGTCACGATAAATCAAATCAAATCAGCATTAAGCTTAGAATTTACCTTCTTAACTTCATGCCACAAAGTCATAATCCACACAAGACACAAACTGTAAATCAAGAAGACGATACCACCATCGACCTTAACAGCTTTAAAAGTCTTGTACTTGACTGAGTTGTATTACCCCCCACCAGCCCCAATTTTTTTGGTTATATGCTTTCTGGATCATTGCGCTTCCATTCTGTATCGTACATTTTCGTATACGTACATATATAGCTATATATTTTTTTATTTTCCCCATATTTCGCCTAAAAATATAAGGAAAAAACTCCCGTACCGTAGGAAGGCAAATATGACTCGAAAGAAGTGGGGATAGAGAAGGATTCACATACTCCCCATATATTAGAACTTGAGAAAAGTCAAAGGTAAGAAGGGCAGAGCACCAGTCTTTAACCGCATAACAGAAGGGCTCCCCGGTCTCGCACAGTGGAGATGGAACCCTTACTAGCATAAATACAATATGCGAAGCCATTTATCAACGTACACCCCCACTCTTACGGACTCATATTCCACGTAAGGCACAGGCTCTTCTCCGTCAGAACTGCAGGAGGGGATGTATAGTCCTTGGGGTACTTGCTACATTTACGTACGGGGAGGACGTGCCATATGGACGCTAACCGCTAAAAGAATCTCCAATGGTGCCATCCCTACCAACCCAAATACAAGCTTTGCGGTATTCAAAAGGACAAGCAGATAGATCTGAATGCGACTTTAAACTGTCAGGCGCGCGGGTGTTCTGGTGGGTGGAATAAAAAATACTGCGGTTACTAACCTGAATTAAAAACCAGATAAACCGAACTTTCTGAATACCCATCGACTGTGTCCAGGGCTGACTAATAAATTTCCAGCCCGAACTAACGAGTTTTTGATTCGTCCATTAAAAAAATAAATTTAGCCGTTATCAAATGGAAGCATTGTGATAAATTTTATTTGCATTTTGTCAGTGCAGTAGTAGCTGGGACCCAGTTTGTCTGTCTGGCGATTTTTACCCAACTCCCGAGCTATGCAAAATCCACTTGAGTTCCACATGGCGAACAATTTAGAATGCATCACAATTCCATCTCCAAGTGCATCCGGATGTTTTTATTTTTTGACTGAAATAAGGGTTGGCATTTTATGCAGTATGAAAAATGTTGCAATTGCACAAAAAAAAAAAAACAAATAACAAAAAATTTTTTTTTTGCAAACACAACACCAACATGAAGGACATAACTGTACGGGTATGTTTGGTATCCGTTGCATAAGTTGCAGAGATTTGCATGTTCAGCACGGATTCGTAAATCACTTCCGACCCGCATGACCCGTCGTAATGTCCTTGCAAATGGGATTCCGTTATAGGATAAACGGTGATTTGGGGTTGCTACTTTGGGTGCATTCAAAGGAAGTCGTTATATGATGAAATTTCCCAGGATTATCACTTTATTTGATTTATAAGTTGTTTCCGCATTCTGTATCAGAGGTTGATAGAAAATTTCCGATAGAATGCAGTATTATGCCAGGTTTTCCAGTCTTTAGTATATGTATGTATGTATTCACGTCGATTATTATTATAGTGTTCACAAGCAAAAATTGCATTTTATAAGTTGTATTAGAAACTACCTTGTCATCAAGTATAATTTTTTTTAAATTTTTATTCTTCAAAATTGCAATAGTTTTCATTATTCACTAATAATAACATTTATTGGGAGAGTACAAAGATTAAACATCTTAACTGTACATGATAGAAGAGGAAATAAAAAATATTTGAACAATTGATAAAATAGAAAAGAATGAGAGCAGAAGATAAGAGAGGAAGAAAGAGAGAGTGAAAAGAAAGAAAGATAGAATCAACTATAGTGGTCTTTTAAAAGCTTGCTGAAACATGTCGAAACGCCTGGCTGTGGATACATCATGGATATAGTCCAGTAAATAGGTCGAAAAAAGGCCTTCCTAATGCGAAAAGTACCACCCGCGATTTTTTTTACCAAATGATTTTATATATTTTTATGAGCTTAAATTCAAAATGGCGTCATCCCCACCCTTATGCTTAACTTACAGTGAAGGGAAACGCGTTTAATTCTATATCTCAGAAACTATGCATTTTACGACAAAAATATAATCTTTTTTGCAGATAAATACATAAGTGATTTAACTTTTTTGCTCAGAATTTTTTTTTGTAAAATGAATATGTTCGGAGTTATAGTGCCTTATATGTATATCACTTTCTTTGCACTATATATTTCGTTAACGGTTAACCCGCCATAAAAAAATCCTTCCTAAGACTTAAAGAACACACAATTATCTATAATTTTTGTTATAATTATTTTTTACGTATATGTTATAATGCTTTAAGTGCACGAGTTATAATGCTTTAAGTGTCAGAAAAAGTGAATTTAAAAGTAGTTTTTTGCCAATATCTTTTTAATTACACGCAAAACTGATTATAACGTTTTTTGTACAGGGGGTGCGGATGTTTTTACCTTTTTCACTTTTTTTACTTATTTTTAAATTTCCACTTAAATTTGTACGCAATTTTATTTCACACATTTTTTTGTTGTAACGTTTTCCTGTAAAGTTAATATTTATAGGTTTATTACACCTATGCAAATATCTCATCAACTATTCATTTGCGACGAAAATTTATAGCAACAAATATACTTGTTATAAAGTTCTGTAAAAATTTTGCTTTAAACATTTTTTTGTAGCATTTATACTTCAGCCGCTATTCAGCGTCAAACTTTTCATATATCAATGCACATAAATGTTCATACAAATAATTGAAAAATGTGTGAAATGATGTTGCTGTTGTATGATGTTGAATGTGTGAAATGATATTGCAAACGTACAAAAAACGTTATAATCAGTTTTGCAATAAAACGTGTAACTAAAAAGATATTGGAAAGTTTGGACAATTTTCTATGAACTATTATGCTATGACCTTTACTTTTGAGGTTATAAGCAATTTTAATGGGAAAATTGGCCTTATTTGGTGCTTATTTGGTTCTTTTCGGCAAAACTCAGGTGAACAAGTACTAGAAAAGGACGAAATAAAGCCGATTTCAACATTATAATTGCTAATAACTTCAAAAGAAAAGGTCGTAGCATAATAGTTGTTAAACATATTAGATTGTCCTATTTTTCGCTATACCGTATAGCTACATCATTATAGAAAATAGTTGTTTGACAAAATGGTATACCATGCTATACAGAAACAAGGTAATGCAGCAGAGACTGACAGCTTCGAATACCCTAGAAGGGAGGCGCCCTGTGACATCACTAATGCAGAAACAACAGCTTCCATTTTATATAGAAAGTGGTCACCAAGTGGCTTCAGCACTAAAATACCGTCTTAGGGTCTTATACATTAGCTTGTTTCTGTATACCGTGGGCAATTAGTTGAGTAACTAGGTAGACTCCTAAGTAGTATTAGCCCAGGGCTACACATCAGCCCTGACTATTCTTCAAACTAAGCTTACTACTAGTCATTGCACCATGACCGCAAAGGGATGTCGGACTCGTAGTTCAAAAAGTGAATCATAAGCTTGAGTTTACCACATAAAAAAGCTCAGATTAATTCAGTAGTACTAATGGTACAAAAATACAAGGTAAGCTCATAAGGAAAAGCTCTGTTTCCATCTTGAAAAGCTTTGACGTCATCAAGATCTTTTAACTCTCTACCAATTGAACGTTAATTCGTTTGTAAGACGTTTTCATTCAAAATTATTGTTTATAATCAATATAAAATTAAAAAAATGAAGAACAGACATTAAAGACAATTAATCATCATGGTTTAAAGCAATGTAATGCTGGGTTTTCACCAAACAGAGAGTTTCAAAAATCAGTTTTGTTTGTAAACATTTTGTTTGTTTTTAACTGCCCACTCGAGAAGGGACAATGTTTTTTTATTTTTTGTTTTATGTGACATACTAGAGACTTAGGGAAGGCCCCTTTGTACTGTCGACCCTGTATTTTATTTTTGAAATGTCGAACAGCAGCTCTAGTCGGAAGATAGAGAGAGAAGTGCACTTTTAGCTCCTCGGCTTCCGTCCATCCTATACTGGACGACATAAAAAGGAATACCAAGCGTGTCAGGGTTGATATTGAATCGCTGTCATCAGCAGTGATTCAAAATCACAATGCCCTGAGCTCCCTGTCCTTAAAATTGGAGAGCGTCGTTGTTACAAATAAAAACTCCCCAGCGACGGCAGCATCTGATGACGCTCTGCAGGTTGAGGACCAGCCTCTGTCTGCACCCTGTCCCGCGCCTTCTTCTCGTTCGGAGAACGTCTTCTTGCCACAGGAGGCCGTCAATTCAATTGCACCTATTATTAAGATGCGTCGTAAAAGTCGCAGGAAAAATCGAAATCGCCAAGCCATCATTGGTGACAGTGTCACCCCGAGTTCCTTGCCCCGCGTTCCAGGGATAGAATCGATCTCTAGGCCGGTCCCGGTATCAACCTCTTCGACCTTAATAGTGGCAACCCCCCGGTCACTGAATCTACAGTTCCCCTAGAACCGTGCACCCCTCTGATTACGATACCGAGACCTTTAGATATCTTTATATCACGATTCTCTCCTCAAACTACGACGGAGTCTGTCTGTGAATATTTAAGGAAAAAATCTATAGACCCTGAAACTGTTTCATGCAGAAAAGTCAACAAGGCTTCCAAGCCTGTTGCCTCTTTTGTTTTGTCTGCACCGCCCGTTATTGCCGAGACTCTTTTAGATCCTGGTTTCTGGCCTGCTGGTGCTCTTACCAAGCTCTTTGTTCCGCGTACCCGTACTCGAGCACATCACTCAAACGTTTCCATTCCGAGAACACTAAGGATGTCAAAAAACTTGAGACCCTCTCCCTCTACTACCAAAACGTAAGGGGGACAAGGTAAAAAACTAACGACATCCTTCAGGCATCGATGGCTAGCGGGTTCGATGTCATAGCGTTCACGGAAACCTGGCTTCACGAAGGCATTCTTAATGCTGAACTCTTCGATTCCTCCTACCAAGTCTTTCGGAGGGACCGTCACACTGACTCGGAAGCTCGCGGGGGTGGCGTACTTCTTGCATGCCGCAGCCACCTTAATTGTAACCCAATTTCGCTTCCTAGTTTCTCTAACCATTTGGACATTGAGCTTGTCGCTCTCACGATTTCTTATTCAAAATCAAAACTCTTCCTGTTGTGCTGCTATATCCCACCAGATATGATAAGCACACTTGACGATGGAGGTAAAAGCCTCTATGATATTCTCATCTCCTGTGTTGATTATTGCCTGAATATGATGAACACTGGTGATGAATTACTTCTTCTTGGCGACTTCAATTTACCCAATATTCAGTGGGTATTTGACGAAGCTGACGATAACTACCTCCCCGAAGGCAATTTTAATTCTAAGGAATCCTGTTTTCTCAATTCCTTATTCTCACTTGGCCTTAATCAAATGAGTGGTGTGACTAATATGTTAGGGAGACAGTTAGATCTTGTATTCTTTACTGACTCAGGAAACATGATTGTTGAACCCAGTCCAATAGTCATGACGTCCGTTGACAATTACCACCCTCCTCTCTCGCTCAATTACTGCTTGAACTCAAAGAACAATCCTTGTCCGGAAGCGGTAACCCATTCCTTCAACTTCAAGAAGGCTAACTTTAATGAACTCTCATCTAAGCTTGCCTTGATTGATTTCAACAGCTTACTTTCCGCAAATGAGTTGGATGTCGATGTGGCACGGTTTTATGCCGTACTATATGAAGCTATTGCTTCATGTGTACCTTTTGAGCCCCAAAAGTTGCGCAGTTCTACTCCACCTTGGTATAATAATGAGCTGAAGCATTTAAGGAATCAGAAAAATAGACTCTGGAAGACCTATTTAAAGAGAAAGGATTCTCCGAGTCTTATTACATTTACTGATTGCTATAACAGATTTCGTTTACTCTCTTCTGCTCTGTATGGCGAATATCTCAGCAGCATGAGGGACCAGGTTTATACTGATCCTAGAAACTTCTTCAAATTTGTCAACTCCAAGAAAAAAGCCGATAACTACCCAAAAACTATGCAGCACACTAACTGGTCTAATTTAGCAAGAGTTAACCCTTCTAGCACAGAAGGCGCACTTTTCAGCTAAGCATGAAAATCTATATATGCATACACATACATACATATATATATACATATATATATATACATATATAGAGTTTCCCTTCTAACACAGAAGGCACACTTCCCAGCAGGGCTGAGAAATATTTACCACTGCCGTGGCTCAGCTGAGACATGCAAACATAAAATATTAGTAAATATTAGTAGAGATTGAACATAGATTAAAATAAAAAGTAAGGGCATCCAACATGTAACCCACCAGACAACATAAAATGTACGCAATCACGTCAGATTGAAAAGGCTCCTTTTAAGGGCATCTTTACCAATACTCACGTCAAACACATGAATATTGTTGTTCACGTTAATGAACATGGGATTGACAGGTTCGAATCTGCCGTAATTCGTATTAGAAGAGTTGATTTGTAAGAGAGGTGGTCCTCTTAGATTGTAACGACTCACTCTAAACGATGCACGGTGATCTAGAAAACCTGAGTCAACCTTTCCATTAAGGAGCTGATGAACAAAAACAACATCGGCCACCTCACGGCGCTTGTGTAGAGAGCTTAAGTTAAGTAACTTAAGCCGAGATTCATAAGATGGAAGAACTAATGGGTTTTCCCAAGGAAGATGATTCAGTGCGAATCGAACGAACCTTCGTTGGACCGATTCAATAGTTCTAACGTGCACAGAGTAGTGAGGAGACCAAACCTGGGACGCATATTCGAGTAATGGTCTGACAAGAGAAATATAAAGGTGTTTAGTAATCAAGGGGTTGTTAAATTCTTTGGACCACCTTTTTATAAAACCCAGGACTAAACTACCTCTAGAAGAGATATAGTTGATGTGAGTGGAAAAATCCAGCTTACTATCAAATCTAATCCCGAGATCTTTAACAAAGTTTACACGAGGGACACCTTCATTAAGAAAGGTGTAGTTAAAAATTATAGGATCACGTCTCCTACTAAAAGTCATGACTTCGCATTTACAATAGTGAGTCTTCCTCGATTTGCAACATGTTTGTTTCATTCTTTCATCAATCTTTCACCCCTTCTAATTTTCAACCTAATGACAATAATTTTCGTCACATAACTCTACACCGAGAGGCTACTAGTTTATCTCTCTCAATCTCCATTGACGATATCATGAAACATATTGATGAACTCCCATACGATTTCACTTCCGGCCCTGACGGTATCCCTCCTGCTGTCCTTAAATCCTGTGTGGAGGTTCTCCAGTCTCCACTGAAAACCCTTTTTCAAAAGTCCCTGGATAAAGGGTACTTCCCTACTCTTTGGAAGAATTCGTTCATAATTCCTATTCACAAAAGTGGTAGCAAGAACGAAATATCGAACTACAGACCAATTGCCAAGCTATCTGTCATACCAAAGCTTTTTGAGTCAATCATTTATTCTGCAATCGTGCCCATCTGCAAAAAACTTATTTCTACAAACCAACATGGCTTCCTTCCAGCTCGTTCCACTACCACCAATCTCCTTGAATTCACTTCCCATGCTGTTGAAGGCTTCGTTTCCGGTTGCCAAACTGATTGTGTTTACACTGATTTCAGTAAGGCATTTGACAAGCTTTCCTACTCCATTATACTTTTCAAACTAAAAAAGTTAGGTTTCCCTGAAGCCCTTCTATTATGGTTCCAGTCCTACTTAGCTGACAGGACCTACCAAGTCCTTTTCCGTGGATCCAAATCCGCCACCATTGAGGCGTCATCCGGTGTCCCTCAAGGCAGTCATCTTGGCCCTATCCTCTTTATTCTTTCTATTGATGATATTGTTACCTTGCTAAGACACTGCAGAATCCTGATTTATGCTGATGACATCAAATTGTACCATCACGTAAAGAGTATGGAGGACTGCAAACTTTTGCAAGTCGACCTCGACACCTTTTACTCTTGGTGTGCTAACAACAACCTGGTTCTTAATATTAGTAAATGCGAAGTCATGACTTTTTGTAGGCGACGTGATCCTATAATTTATAACTACTCATTTTCTAGTGAGGGTGTCCCCCGTGTTAATTTTGTTAAAGATCTCGGGATTAGATTTGACACCAAGCTGGACTTTGCTTCTCATATCAACTATATTTCTACCAAGAGCAGCTTAGTCTTGGGTTTTATTAAAAGGTGGTCCAAAGAATTTAATAGCACCCTGATCACTAAACACCTCTACATCTCCCTTGTCAGACCTTTACTTGAATATGCGTCCCAGGTTTGGTCTCCTTACTATTCTTCGCATGTTGGAAAAATTGAGTCGGTTCAACGTAGGTTCGTTCGATTCGCATTGAATCACCTTCCTTGGGAAGACCCTTTAATTCTTCCACCATATGAATACCGACTTAAGTTACTCAACTTAAACACTCTCCACAAGCGTCGTGAGGTGGCTGATGTTGTTTTCGTCCACCAGCTTCTTAATGGACGTGTCGACTCAGGTTTTCTAAGGCGCCGTGCGTCGTTTAGAGAGAGCCGATACAATCTGAGAGGACCACCGCTCTTACACATCAACTCCTCTAACACCAATTATGGCCGATTTGAGCCTGTTAATCGCATGTTCATTAATGTAAATAAAAATATTAATGTTTTTAGCGTGAGCACTAACAAAGACCTGCTTAAAAGGAGGCTATTTGTTGTCTCATGACTGTTTATGTGTTTTGCATGCAATTTTTACTGGTACTTAATCTTTTATGTTTGCATGTCTCAGCTGAGCCACGGCAGTGGTAAATATTTCTCAGCCCTGCTGGGAAGTTCGCCTTCTGTGTTAGAAGGGAAACTCTATATATGTATATATATACATATATATATATATATATATATATATATATATATATATATATATATATATATATATACATATATATATATATATATATATATATATATATATATATATATATATATATATATATGTATATATGTGTGTGTATGTATATATAGACAGGAGGAATCAGGAATGCAAAGTTTTTAAAAACACTATTCTCCTACAAAAATGTTCTCAAAATTGTTAGATTTTTGCAAAACATTGATATTTTTATTTGACAAAAACAGTTTTTGTTTCTGTTTCTTATTTTGTCTGTTTGGTGAAAACCCGGCATAAGAGGTTGCAAACATAATAATAAGAAACCAAATGCTGCAATAACAAATTTTCAGTATTTTACGTTTCCTAAAAATCAAGATAGTCTAGGGGTAAGGCGCCTGACTGCTATCCCAAAGGTCCCGCGTTCGAAACCCGGCCAGCCCCACGGTCCTTCGCCTTTTCAATTTCCCACCCACTAACTTTCCTTCTTTCTACTCCCTCTTTACATTCCTGATTCCTCCTGTCATAGCCTTCGCTAGTCCTTCCTCGCTCCACCAAGCGCATGTCATCGGTTGGCTGATGAGATTCAACTCGTTTCAGGAGGCATAACATTCCAGCGAGTTGTTTCTGTAAATGCCCCGATGCCAGAGTCGCGAAATAGTTGGAAATATGTATGTGGAATAAAAAATATCGCAGCTAGGTTGTGGGCAGCTCCTTCCTACTTATCTTTCTCTCTTTCTACTCTCTTCTTCCAGCTAGAGCTGCTGTTCGACATTTTCTATACGAAAAAAATAGATTGTCGAAACAGTACAAAGGGGCTTTCCCTAAGCCTCTAGTCTATCACATAAAAAAAAGATATATCGAAATTGTGGAGTGAAAAGTGTGACAAAATATAAATTAGTTTTCAAAACGCTATTATATGTTCAGTACATATCAGTGAAGAAAGTTATACTCTCAATTCCAGACTATTGCCTTCAATTTTTAAAAAAATAATAAATAAAAACGCGTTGCAAAGTTCCAGAATACGAAAACATTTTTCAAAATATAATAAAACCTAAATTAGAATAAGAAGAAATTATGTATATAAAAAATCCGTTAAGAAAGGTACTTACAACATGTGAATTTACCAGATAATGTAAAATCTTTGTTTTTTAGATGTAGATTATATTGCAGAATTAAAAATTTACATAATAATATTAAAAATCAACAACGAAAGAATAGAAAAAAAATTGCAAAAATATTTCTCTTAAAATAAGCGTTTTTTAATTGAAAACCTATTTAATACCATACAAATCTGCTTGAAAAGGATCTGAGTGACGTCACGGCAAAAGCTTTTTTCTCTTATGAGCTTACCATGTATTATGTATAGTTGTTTGCAAATCTCGTGACATCCCGCGCATGTTCCCCAGCTAAGCTCTTAAAAATGTTTAAAAGTTTAGACAAAAGCTTCAGTTAACTCCTCCTATCAAATAAATTGTTGCCATGTAATCAGTCGCGACTGCGTATTGCTACCGGGAGGTGCATCTTTCTGGGACTTCAATGATTATTTAAAAAATTTACAAATTATGACTGAAAAACACCCCTTTTTATATATTTTTTTTATTTTATGGTTATTATATTTTACACATATGCTACAGAAATAATTTGTAGTAATTTCTACTAAAAAATACGAAATTTGTGTTTTTATCACTTTGATTACTAGATTGTTGACGTTTCCTGCCAGTCGCATACGCGCTTCTGCCTGGGGGGGTTGTGTTGCTTGCGACTGCGGGGAACTGTCGGTTTATGAATGAAAACGCTCATTTATTCAAAGGAATTTTTTTCAGCATTTTTTTTAAATTATTTTAAATTTAGAAATGAAAAATATTTCGCATAATTAAAGTAAAATTATGCTTATTATGTTGAATAAACTGCCTTTGTTGAGCAGGGGCCTTACATGTATTTAAAAGCTCTGCTCAACACATAGAAAGATAAATTAACTTTATTCATTCGGCATGCGCGCATCCCTTCCCAAATTATTTTGTTGAGTTTTTTCAGTGTTTGTTGCCGTTTTAACTAAAAAGAGGGGAAATGATAGAACATTATTTATAAAATTTGGCAACGAGGTGCGCAGACCTGCAAATTTTTTGTGTCACGGAGTTTGAAAAATTTTATACCTACTAATGAAGTGTCTCTCGCCAACTAACGGCATTTCATTTCCGGGACTTGGCGTCGAAACACAGTACGAACAACAGTAAACAACTTTATTTGTTTGTACCAACATTATTTTCCAGTAACTGTCTCTATTTTCATTCCTGCTTTCTATTTGATATTTTCCATTGTTTTCCTGGAACCTGTACGCAGCTGCTTTTGGGCAATATTCACATTATAGGATAAAATTAACCACTTTTACTTGGAAATGGCTTTCCTTGCAAAATGTTTACAACCAATTTGTTTTATCATTTCGAAAATGTTTAACATCAGCAATCATATCGGACAACCCTCAAGAGGTTTCGGATAGATAGACAATGATTAAGGTTTGTTGAATGAAAAGAATACAAATAACAAACCTTCCACAAATCGATTGATCTTCTGCTTTCTAATTTCCCACATGGCCTATGAACGGGAAGTCCTCCTCTCTGCTATTAAAAGAAACTCTCAGAAAGAAGTATCCTCAAACTAATAATCAGAAGTAATCTCAAAAGAGGCACTCATAAATCTTCCCCACGTTTTGTAAACAATTCGTAAGCCGTCTCCAAAATTCACCCATAAACCATAATATTAATATACATACATACTTATGCCTATGTAAATGGATACGTGAATATCTATGACTAAATGGGTGTGTATACGAGTATTTTCAAACATCACAACAGATCCACATTAAGGGAAAGCATTTCTAAATGCAGCCCAAAGAACGGGGCGCTAAGCTATAGTATCTTTAGTGTGGAATTGCCAGGGTGCCTATGGTCGGTCACCCTCATCACTATAAATCATCGAATTTTTAATATCGTTTCGTAATACTACGGCGCTTTAGCCCCATCCGTCACTCTCGACTTTCAACTGTTTTCTTGGCTTGTGTAGGATTTGTGCTCGGAAAGCCCACTTAGAAAACTTTTCACAGTAAGGGATGCAAGGGATGCCAATTTAAATTCTCGTACTTCCCTTTTCAACCTATACATAAACTGAATATCCCATCCTTTTGCCTTGCTTTCGTTCGTGTACGAGGAAAAAAAGGAAAATTTTAGGAAATCGTTATGAAAATTCAAAGCACACTACACACAGGGATGGAAGGGAAAAATTTAATGTTGTGGCGGCGTATGCCAGATTTTTGAATTTCCACGCACCCCATAACATCTTTCGCGATGGGTTTTATTGCTTCAGAACATGGCGAACTCAATTTTAGCTCCAAGCACTTTTGGAAGGGGTAACAAGATTTTGAACTAAATTTATACGATATTAAAGGGAAGAAAGGGTTTCGTTATTTTCGTTTTCAAGTCTTACAGTCTTCCGACAGACTTCTAACAAACTGCACTAGACCTTCTCACAGAGTCTGCTCGAGCCTTATTTATTTTTCACAAAACACTGTATTTCTATGTTCAAAATGTTACATAAATGCAGTATGTTCTTCATAACTATGGTTTAGTAGAATAGCCTTATAAATCTCAATTTAAGATGTGAATACTGTAGCGGTCGCTCGCATTAATTTTGTTGTTATCTTATTGCGAGTTTAATTTTCTAATTTAAATACGTGTACTTACAATTTTGGAGTACAGTGTGCGTTACGTCATTTTCACTACTACTTTGGAAATACACTCTAGGGAAATCACAATCACGTACGCTTACACTGTACAAGTATTAAATGTATTCAAACATAGATACACTGATTCATTGACATGAAAAATAAAAAATAGAAATGTATTAGTTTTACGTTAATAGTCTAACTGAATAGTCTTATTATATTGTGTTCATTGTCAGTATACATTAATTGTCGTAGTATAAGTTTTCATTGATGAAATAAAAAAAACTTTCGGTTATATAATTTAACCGCCGTTTTAAAATAAAGTCGTTAAATTTAAAACTTAAGTAAATGTTTAAAAAATATAAGAGGATCCGGAAAAAGTTTAATGAAAGAATAAATTAAATAAAATTATAATTTATTTATCCTAACTGCAAATTTTTATGAAGTTGAGAGGAATTTCTTTATACTCTAAAAGCGCATTCAGGAGTCGCTCCTCCCACTTCATCTGGTGACCCCGAAACGAAGAAAGAAGTTTTTCCTACAATTTTAAAAAAGAAGATTGAGGTATTACAAAAAAGAAGAGGATTTTAATTCAAAAATAAAATAGAAAATTCATAAGAAGAAAGAAGAAAGAATAAAAGAACAATTTTAAGAAGAAAGTTTTTTTTAAAAAAAGAAGAAAGAATACACGTAAGAGAGGAGAAGAAAGAAGATTCAATAAAACTTTTAAGGGAAGTTAAGTTCATTTTAAATTAATAATTTTCACCATTTTTAATTTCTTTTAAAAAAAAAAACAAAACACAAAAATTTTCTTTTTAAAATACAAAACTTTTCCTGGTAGTAGTGAATTTCTGATTTAATTTCTCTTCTTTAATTGATTTATATGATCTTTTCTTTTAAAAGTCGAAATTTTCCTTATTTAACGGACGGTTTTAAAGTTTGAGTCCTTCGTCAACGCTATCGTCCGCGAAATTAATTTATAAGAAGTTCCGCGAATTTTAAGTGAATCGAAACTCTTTTCTTTGATTTTAAAAGAATTTCGTGTTACGTTAGTGCCGATATAGTGTGAAAATAATGAGTGTGCAAAATTCGGGGGATACTTTTGCAAATAGTGAAATCAACGCTTCTGCCGTTAAACTACCCTCCTTTTGGTCACCGTGTCCAGAAGCATGGTTTGTTTTGGCGGAAAGCCAATTTCATTCTAAGGGAGTTAGGCTGGATGATACGAAATATGAGCATGTCATCCAGGCGCTTCCCTTAGAAATAATTATGAATGTTTTGGATTTCATTCAAAACCCACCTCAGGAAGGCAAGTACGAGGCCTTTAAATCGACCTTGATTCAACGCTTCACGGAATCTGAAGAGAATAAGTTGGAGCAACTCTTATCCAACTCGGAGATGGGAGACAGGAAACCGTCAGACTTCTACAGATCAATGGACATTTTGGCTGGAACATCAACACATTTAGGGAAAGAATTAATCAAGAAGTTATGGATGCGGAAACTGCCTTCGGATATAAATATTGCTCTAATGGCATCTGGAAAGCAGAATATTCAAGATTTGATTTTGTTAGCAGACAAGATTTTCGAAGCATCTAAATTTAAATTCATTTCGGCAATCGGTAACAATTCGGCAAATCCTTTCCTGAACAAAGAAGATTTCAGCATAAATAGCCTTGATGTTAAAAAGAAAATAACTTTACTGGAGAATAAAATTGAAGATTTAGCAAATTTAATCAAGAGACTTACTATTAATAATAAAAATAATAATTTTCAACACGGATTTAGATCAAGAAGTAGAAGTCGTTCAAATAGCAGAAATAGAGAAAATAATAAGCCTTTTTGCTGGTTTCACTTTAAATTTGGAGATAATGCCAAAAGATGTGTTAAACCATGTAGTTATAAGAATTCAAAAAACTAAGTATCCCTTCAGCGTGTTGTAAAAATGTTATTCCAAGAAAGTCATGTAGACTATTTGTTTTTGATAAAGAAAATAAATTTAAATTTCTGATAGATACAGGAGCTGAATTATCTGTTGTTCCTAACGTTTATTTTGGCAAATACAAGAAAGATCCTAATTTTATTCTTTCAGCAGCTAATGGTTCGACGATAAACACATATGGAAATAAACTGTTGAAAATCGATTTCGGATTAAGAAGGGATTTAACATTTCCATTTATAGTAGCTAGTGTCAATAAACCTATAATTGGTGCAGATTTCCTTACGCAATTTAATTTATTGGTTGATCTTAAAAGGAAACGTTTAATCGACGGCGATACTGAGTTGAGTGTTAACGGAATTATGATTAAGGCAGACAGCCCATCACCCAGGCATTGTTCCTTTGACAGTGGATACGGCAAAATACTATCAAAATTTCCCTCACTAACCCAACCACCTCGTTATGACTTACCAGTACTACACAACATAGTACACTCGGTCCAAACAAAAGGTCAGTTACCTTTTTCCAGACCTAGAAGACTTGACAACAATAAATTCAAAATAGCAAAATTGGAATTTGACCATATGATTAAGTTAGGTTTATGTAGACCATCCTCTTCCTCAGCTTCTTCCGCTTTACATATGGTACCGAAAAAGAACTGTTCAGACTGGCGACCTTGTGGTGATTATAGAAGACTTAATGCAATAACAATCCCAGATAGGTACCCAATTCCACACATCCAAAATTTCACGTTGAATTTGAATGGGTGCACGGTATTTTCAAAAATTGATTTGGTTAGAGCATATCACCATATACCTATGGCAGAGGAAGATATTTTCAAGACAGCTATTACTACACCTTTCGGTTTATTCGAATTTACTCGAATGCCCTTCGGTCTTAGGAACGCTGCCCAAACTTTTCAACGTTTTATGGATCAAGTACTAAACGGACTTGAATTTATTTTCGTTTACATTGATGACATTCTTGTAGCAAGCAAGGACGAAGAAGAGCACAAAGCTCATTTGGAAAAAGTTTTTGGGAGACTTGAAAAATTTGGAATCAACATTAATCCAGGGAAATGTCGTTTTGGTGTTCATACATTGGAATTTTTAAGCCACAAAATTACAAAGGACGGAATACTTCCATCAGAAGACAGGGTTAAATTAATTAGAAATTTTCCGTCACCCAAATCGATAAAAGAGGCACAACAGTTTATAGGAATGATAAACTACTTCCATAGATTCATTCCTCGACTAGCAGAAATTTTAAGTCCAATTCATAGTCATTTAGCCAAAGAGCTTAAAAAAGGTAAGGAAGTGAAGAATTTAGAGTGGACAAAGGAATGCGAGGACGCTTTTGTCAAAGCTAAGAACGCATTTACTTCAGCAACTCTATTAGTTCATCCCTCTGAGAACGCGATTTTTAGTTTAACAGTTGATGCATCGAACGTGGCTGTAGGAGCAATGCTGGAGCAAACAGGCAAGAATGGGCCTGAACCACTAGCATTTTATTCAAAAAAATTAAGCGCCGCGGAATCGAAATATTCAACCTTCGATAGAGAACTTTTAGCCATATATTTGGCAATTAAACATTTTAGACATTTTCTGGAAGGTCGTGAGTTTACAATTTTCACAGACCACAAGCCGCTAACTTCGGCAATATGGACAAAAGCTGAAAGAAGTCCAAGACAGGCGAGACAGTTGGATTACATTACCCAATTTACGTCGGATATTAGATATATCAAAGGAAAAGCTAACGTAGTAGCGGATACATTATCCCGAGTAGAGACAGGTAGTAAGGATTGTGACGCGATTAAAGAAAAGAAAATAGATTTAGAAATTATTGCAGAAGAACAGAAAGATGATTTAGAATTAAAGTATTTAATGGAAGATTCTGGTAGAAATTCAAGAATAATATTAATAGAAAAAGATGTACCTGCAACAAGTAATAAAATTTGGCTAGAATGTTCAACGGGTAGAGACAGACCGTTCATTCCAAAAACTCTACGAAGAGAAGTTTTTAACATTGTACATAATTTAGCACACCCAGGTATTCGAAGTACAAGAAGACTGATAACAGGAAAATATTTTTGGCCTAGGATGAACAGCGAAATTAATTTATGGGCGAAAACATGCATAGAATGCCAGAAAGCCAAGATTTATAGACATACTAAATCCCCAGTCGAAAAATTTAAGGCGCCAACAGGAAGGTTCGAACACATTCATATAGACATAGTAGGACCACTCCAGCCAGCAGAAGGATTCTCGTATTTATTAACGATCGTGGACCGTTTCACCAGGTGGCCCGAAGTCTATCCTCTTAAAAATATCACTGCACAGATGGTAGTTAGAACATTGTACGAACAGTATTTTCCAAGATTCGGAATTCCATTGACGGTTACCACTGACCAAGGAGGTCAGTTTGAAGGAAAAATGTTTGAGGAATTCTCGAAGCTCTTAGGTACACATAGGATCAGAACAACGGCATATCATCCGCAAGCGAATGGAATGGTAGAGAGGCTTCATAGACAACTTAAAGAATCATTGAGAGCCAAGATGAATAACCCGAACTGGTTACTGCATTTACCAGCTATTTTGCTGGGTATGCGAACTACAATAAAAGAAGACCTAAAGTGTAGTCCAGCAGAGTTAGTATACGGTCAAGCGCTAAGAATCCCAGGAGAGTTCTTCATAAGAGACACAGAGATTGTATCAGACCCAACAGATTTTGTGGCAATGCTAAGAAATCATATGAGAAATATTGTTCCAACGGACTCTCGTGAACAAAAGAAAGATTTCTTTGTGCCAAAGGGATTAAGGGACTGCGAATTTGTTTTCCTGAGGACGGATAGGGTGAGAAGTTCATTGCAAAATCCATATGAAGGACCGTATAGAGTGATCAAAAGGGGAGAAAAAAATTTTTCGATAGATGTTAACGGGAAGGTAGTAAAAGTATCTATTGATAGACTAAAACCGGCACACATAGAAAGAAACGAAGACAGTAATAAGCCGGTAACACGTAGTTCGAAGAAAAGAGTTCGGTTTCGATTGTAAAGTAAGTTTTCAATCATGATTTTAATATTTTTTTTTATAGACGCTAACGCTGAAGGGGGAGTTATGTAGCGGTCGCTCGCATTAATTTTGTTGTTATCTTATTGCGAGTTTAATTTTCTAATTTAAATACGTGTACTTACAATTTTGGAGTACAGTGTGCGTTACGTCATTTTCACTACTACTTTGGAAATACACTCTAGGGAAATCACAATCACGTACGCTTACACTGTACAAGTATTAAATGTATTCAAACATAGATACACTGATTCATTGACATGAAAAATAAAAAATAGAAATGTATTAGTTTTACGTTAATAGTCTAACTGAATAGTCTTATTATATTGTGTTCATTGTCAGTATACATTAATTGTCGTAGTATAAGTTTTCATTGATGAAATAAAAAAAACTTTCGGTTATATAATTTAACCGCCGTTTTAAAATAAAGTCGTTAAATTTAAAACTTAAGTAAATGTTTAAAAAATATAAGAGGATCCGGAAAAAGTTTAATGAAAGAATAAATTAAATAAAATTATAATTTATTTATCCTAACTGCAAATTTTTATGAAGTTGAGAGGAATTTCGTTATACTCTAAAAGCGCATTCAGGAGTCGCTCCTCCCACTTCAAATACCTGTACTTTGCAAATTGGGGGATATCCGAGACTTTCGGTTCATATTCAGTCTCTTTGTAGTTAATTATTCATAAACAGTGGAATCTCACCAAGTTCAATATAAAAAATGTAAAATAGTACCTTATTTTTACCAATACTTCATAACATGATGTTCGTTTATTCATCCATCAGTTAACCAAAACTTTCCATCATTGCCGACAGAGCTAAGTACTTGAAACGTTTTTTCCTATTTAATTCTTGCGCACATTGATTTTTAATTATTATTAACTTCTCAGTATAGGAAGTTATTGTAATCGGTCCGAAAATCGAAATCGAAATTTTCGACGTATTTTCATCTTTCAAGGTCCCAGGAGCATTTTAAGCAAAAAATTGGGAGGAAGTATGTGTGTGTGTGTGCGTACGGATGTGGTAATTTTTTCCTGCACGATATCGCTCGAACCAAAAAAAGATATCGACTTCGGTGAGGTGTCATTCGAAGCGTATTAAGAGTATTAATATGATCTGAAAAGATTTTCATAAAATTCGGTCGAACCGTTTTTTTTGCTTAAGCGGCGTAAGTGATTTTTGTACCTACACGATATCACCCGAACCACGAAAGATATTGACTTACTTGAGGTGCCGTTCGAAGCGTATTAGCGACAATATAATCTGTAAAGATTTTTAAAAAATTCGGTCGAGCGGTTTTTTTGTTTAAATGACATAAGTGATTTTTGTACCTACACGATATCACGCGAACTATAAAAGATATCGACTTAGTTGACGTGCCGTTCGAAGAGTATTAACCAAAATATGATCTGAAAAGATTTTCATAAAATTCGGTCGAACCGTTTTTTTTTGTTTAAACGACGTTTATGGTTTTTGTACCTGCACGATACCGCCCAAACTAAAAACTATATCGACTTCATTGAGGTGCCGACAAAAAGAATATTAACGAAGAAATGCTCTGAAAAAAATTTCATAATATTCGGCCGGGCCTTTTTTGTTTAAATAGAAAAACTTCGGCTAATCGTCAGAAAGACCTTAAATTGACAAGTTTTGCTAATATCTAATAAACTCGATGGAATGAGACCCGTCCTAAACGAAGTGATCTTTTTTGAGTTCTGCACAGCGATAGCCTTCGAACAAAACATCACTTGTCAAAATCCGATAACCTTTCAAAATCGTGCAAAAATTTCGTTACCCTTTACAAACAGCGCGAATTTTTCAAATCTTGGATTAGAACTTTTTGACGGGGTCCAGTAGTTACCGCAAAATTTGTCCTTTTTGGTCAAGTCTGACAAAGTACTTAACAGTTACAGTTTTGCTAATATCTCCGGAAAGCTTTGGAATTTCCAAATGAAGTCATTCGCTTCTCAGTTTGTCAATGGCGCTTCAGCTCGCTCAATACGAATTTGAACACCTGCTTTAGTGCAGCGAACGAAATACGGAGGAAATGTTTGTTTGCTAACGTTCAGGAAAAACAAATTCTCTAGAAAAATCTTGTGCATTTACTACTATTATAGTTATTTGAACTAGCTTCTCTCGGGATTGCTTTGCCATCAGTTCTGATACTAGCCAATTTTCCACTAGTGCTAAACGTAGAACTATTTTGTAAGAAGTCAGTTTATTCATCTACTGGGAAGTTAATCGTGTGGACCGAAAGGGTCAAACCCACATCCCAACTAGTTTTTTCGTTCTTTCGTAGCTTTATTATTTTTTTACTTTCCTCCTTTTAATACATGCCTATTCTGGACTCCGCTGGTATTTTCTTAGATTGAAAGCATACGATTGTAAGAAAATTGAAAAAGAGTCTATCTAAAGACCACCAAAATAGCTCAAGCGGAAATACTGGTGACTGTCCAAGAACCTATGTATATATAAAGCTGTAGCATTGGAGTTTCCGTAGAATTACAAACCTCCAAAATAGCTCTAGACTCGTGATAATGCACCTTAACGGTGCAGAGCTGAAAGTCTCTGTCGTAGGAACATAAAATGGGAACGAAAAAGTCAACTACCGAACCAATCAGGGGCATCTATTCAGGGCTTGGAGTGTGCGATGGTTTTCAGCGTATTTCACTATAATCTGCTTTTAGCTAGCCAAACTGAAGCGTAAGATAAACATTAACTCCATGATGATTTGGCCTACTTACAACAAAAGACGAACAATGTGCCCCCAGCCAGAATTACGGAAAAAGGAAGAGAAACACTCTTTCAATTCCCGTGCAAGAAATCTCCTGACTGGAAGTTAGGGCAACGATAAGCTTCCTTAACTACACAAGATAGATGGCTTTGAACATCCATAACAGTATAGCTAAATCGGTTTATTAAACTCAGTTAAAATAAAAGATATTTTCAAAAAACTTGGAAAATTATTTATATACAATAAAACTAAAACAAATGAACATGATTTAAATTGAATAATTGATAACCAAGACAGTGATTTAATTTTCAAATATACATATTATCGGTCAGAAGAAGGAAGAAAGTGGACGCTGCTTCTGGTATACTTTGTATTGCTTTGCTTTGCAAATCTACGTCATATCTAATAGTCCTGTTTTGAAATGACCAAACTACAACTACAATGGGCGCTATATTTTTATATTGCTATAGTAAAAGTAAAAATTGTGACCAATGGTTTCTTCTTGAGTTCACTGCTCATGCTGTCGAAGGCTTCGTTTCCGGTTGTCAAACTGATTGTGTTTACACTGATTTTAGTAAGGCATTCGACAAGCTCTCCCATTCCATTTTAATTCTGAAATTAAGAATGTTAGGCTTTCCGCAAGCCCTTCTAGTATGGTTCCAGTCTTACTTAACTGACCGGACCTACCAAGTTCTTTTTCGTGGATTCAAATCAATAACCATTGAAGCGACGTCCGGTGTCCCTCAAGGAAGTCATCTTGGCCCTCTCCTCTTTATATTATCAATTGATGACATTGTTCCCTTACTAAGACACTGTAGAATATTGATTTACGCTGATGACATCAAATTGTATCGACACATAAAGAGTATGGAGGATTGCAAACTTCTGCAGATTGACATTGATACCTTTTACTCTTGGTGTGCTAAAAATAACCTGGTTCTTAATATTGGTAAATGCGAAGTCATGACTTTTAGTAGGAGACGTGACCTATAATTTTTAACTACACCTTTTCTGATGAGGGTATCCCTCGTGTTAATTTGGTTAAAGATCTCGGGATTAGATTTGATAGTAAGCTGGATTTCTCCACTCACATCAACTATATCTCTTCCAGAGGTAGTTTAGTCTTGGGTTTTATAAAAAGGGGGTCCAAGGAATTTAATAACCTGTTGGTTACTAAACACTTATATATTTCTCTTGTCAGACCATTACTTGAATATGCCTCCCAGGTTTGGTCTCCTCACTATTCTTCGCATGTTAGAACTATTGAATCGGTTCAACGAAGGTTCGTTCGATTCGCACTGAATCATCTTCCTTGGGAAAACCCAATAGTTCTTCCATCATATGAATCCCGGCTTAAGTTACTTAACTTAAGCTCTCTTCACAAGCGTCGAAAGATGGCCGATGTTGTATTTGTTCATCAGCTACTTAATGGAAAGGTCGACTCAGGTTTTTTAGGTCGCCGTGCGTCGTTTAGAGAGAGTCGTTATAATCTGAGAGGTCCACCTCTTTTACAAATCAACTCCTCTAATACGAATTACGTTAGATTTGAACCTGTAAACCGCATGTTCATTAATGTTAACAATAATATTAATGTCTTTAGCGTGAGCATTAGTAAAGATGTCCTTAATCTCTCGTGACCATCTTTGTTTCCTGTTGCTTGCGTGGGTTATACGTTAATTTGGATTTTTGTTTTTATTTACTAATTTTTATGTTGGCATGCTTAGTTGTGAGCCTCATGTCAGCGCTTGGTTGTGCTGAGTAGGTAAATCTTTCTTGGCCCAGCTAAGAAGTGCGAATACCTTTCTGTATTAGAAGGGTTAACTCTATTACTAATAGGAAGGTTGAAGTTTGGCATATATTTCACATAGTGCTACGGTACCCTATTTTTGTTACGCTATTATCAAGCGCAGTGTTCTTCTTAACATAGCAAATATTGGACATGTTTATTCGTAAATCCTAGAGCATTTAAAAATTCTTCACTATACTTTGAAGTTGTCAGTAAAAGTTTGTTAAGAAGAAAGATTCACCTAAAACTACCAGTTGTCACACACAGAAAATACAAAATAGAGGATTCTAGTTAAAGACTCCCCGGCCGGCGTATTTTAAAGGAAACAAATGGTCTAGAACGCCCATTATTTATCTAGAACCTGGAAATGGATATAATCGTTTCTTGATGGCCTTTTTTACACTTCGCAATGCAGGCCTATAACTAGTAAAGTTGATGCTAAAAATTTCAAAGTGTTGAAAGAATAAATTAAAACTTTAATTTTGCAGTCACTTTTGATTTAGCTTATATATGCAAACCATACATATGGAGGTAGAAAGCCAAGAGGTTAGCTAATTAGAGGAGTTAAGTAGTTAACCGAGGAGGGAGCGGAGATGTTTAGCAGGCAGAAAAATATACCGGGAGACATCTACATATATATATAAGGTAAAAAGCTGAGTAACTATACAGATAAACAGCTAGACAGCTGCATCTATACAATTGGGATCAGACTTACCTTTTATACTTACCTTACCTTTTTCCGGTCTATCCTTCAAATAAAGTTTACTACTACTCATAGTGGCATGTCCTGTATGATATGACAGACTGGTAGAACATAAGGCGGTTTCTAAGTTTACTGTTTTTACATTAACAGGCTCCCAGTTTATGTGATACATACCATACACAAAAGGACTCATGGACGAATGAAGGACGTAACGAAACTATAAAGGAAGCTGGCATGAAACACCAAATTAAATTCAGTGTGCCTTTTTGTGTGTTGGTGTACTAATATAGCAAGAAAAACGCTAGTTTCTATTTAACCTTAGTAGATTCAACCAGGATCTTAGCAAAGCAAAGCTCAAAAAAAGCCGCGCCTTGGGGTGTGATCAACTTCCCATTGTATTGGTGCTATCTGTGTGAGTTCCAGGTGCTGCAGCATCTGTAAAGATAATCCAAATCCTTGTATTATTTGTGTTATTGTATCAAAGAATATAAGACATAACTAATTTACACATTTTTTAGATAGATATTATTTTTATCCTTTAAAAAAATTTTATTCTAAATTTTTGTTTAGTTAATATTTAACTTGTGTGATGTTAAGATAGATATCCTTCATCTGATACTAAAATTAGGTAACCCAAATGGTGAAATTAGGAACGGATTCAATTTGCAAACCAACGGTAGTGGAAGGTTTCGTGGAAGTTAAAACAAGTTCGTTTAAAAAATTCACCACATGAAGGAAAACACGGGCCCCGAATGTCACCATTACCGGAGTTATATGACAAACCGAACGCAAACCGAACTTAACTCGATCTGAGTTTGCATTTTAAGTCGATTGTTATATGACATACTGAACATGGATTTTTAGTTGTCATTTCGGTTTAGTTAAATGTCAGTTCGGATGAAAATAAATATATAAGTGTATTTTTTTCGTAAAAATAGATAATTTTTTATAAGAAATGAATGAAATTACAATAATTCAACAAAAAAAATGTTTCACCTTGTTGAAGCCATCTCATTCAAATTTCAATAAAACATGTTTTAATTTAAAGTTAATAAATGGGATGTTATACTACCACTGCAGCCGCTGGCACTTGAATCCACGCCTTCAAAACTTGCTACTGGTCGTGCCTCCAAAATTTCGCTAAGTTCATCCTCAAAAGGACAATGAGCCCTGTCACTACCACTTATTTTATTTTTATTTTTCGCTTCTATGTATTGAGATTTTAACTTTCTCCACTTCAATATTATTTGGTCCGTATTTTTGTTTACATGACCATATTCTCGCATTTCACTTTCAATCATTTTATAAATGTTTTTCTTGGTATATTTCTTGCCATCTAATAATTTCAAGACTTTCTTTTCTTTCATTATGTCCAAAAAACACTTCACTTCCTCATCAGTCCAGAGATTACGATTTGCCATTTTCAATTTTTTAATGTCTTTAAATTATAACACCAAACTAACAAAACTAAATTATAAACTGAATTTTAACAAACAAACACCAGATGTTAACAAAACAATGCACATAACGTCAATGTTGGGTGCAATTTTTCAGACGCTAGTTACATGACAGTCCGACCGAAAATTGTACTCAACCAAGCCAAAACTTGTGAACCCACTCAGAACACGTTCGGTACAATTTTTGCGGTCGGTTGCTGGTTAGATGCCACAAACCGAACCGAAAACTAAACTCAGTTCGTGTTGAGTTTGTCATGTAACCTCGGTACATATCCCAAGGTGCTTTACCTGGCAAAAACTAGATGGTTCATTTCTAATCAATTAAATTATAAAATACTTAACTAAAGCCCTTGGAAACAATTTTAAATTCATGAGGGCAAAAAACTTTTAAATGAGATTCGGGTGGGTCCTTTGAGCTAATTGCATATTTGCTGGCAATTTAGCATACCCCCAATTTGAATTTACCTTAATTCGTCAGGACACGTTCCCTTTTTATGCAGATACCCTAAACACATATACAAAGCAGAGATCTAGACAATTTCAAGTCCTGAATCCAATCTCATTTATCCGCCTCCAATTTACCGTGACCATTCTCCCTACCTTATAGTATTCAGGATGCCCTAGTCTGCTCCAATGAGAAAAAGGCCCTTTTATACGGTCTGGACTATGCTGCTAGCCCTTGGTTCTTGCTGTGGTTCTAGGGCTAATTTTTTGGCATAAATTTGCATTAAATTTACCAGAGCAGCACTTTGGTTGGAAATTAGTCAACCGCGACGTTTTGGTTTAATAAAAACAAAAAGGTGAGGAGAAAATTAAGAAAAAAAAAGAAAAGAGCGAAAAGCGACGGAATTGAGGGATTGTGTGCAAGTAATGGGAAAGAATGTTTTTCAGGATGAAAGTGTGTAAGGGAAGGACAGGGCCAGCGAGTAATTTTAAATGTTAATGCTATCTCGTTATAAGCGATGACTTTGTAAAAGTGGGAAAAAACAAAAGTTTTAAGAGAAATTTTCTCCTCGGTTATGGGAATGAATCTGCAGGTTTTACTTAAAAATGTCTAAAGTTTTAGATTAGTTAAAAAGTTGAAATGAACGGATGATACTGAGTGGTTATTTAGGGGGAAACAAGATGTTGAGGCCATAAGATTAAGAAATATCATCAAAAGAAACTCTGTGTAAAAATACTAATGTCAAAATTCTTCAAATAACCTGGCGTTGAGGTCCTTTATGTAAATTAAATATGCCTCTGCCAGTGGCAATAGTTCTGTTCTGTAGCTCTCTAAAAAAAATAACACGATCATGAATATGAATATACTTTTTACACTACATATATTCTATGGTAGGTCTTGCATGTGCAGTGTTTAAAGTTTAGCTTAACGTAAGGAGGGGTAAATCCTATGCAACAGCACATAAAAGATTAGTACTTGGTACCATGTAAGTTTTGAAATACATAGTTTAAAAACAAATTAGTAAATTCCTCATTTCTAACCTAATACCGTTTGCACTCAAATAAGGAGTTGAACAGCAACTTTGAATTGACATGTATTTAGTAATTATAATAACTTGCAGGTGGTGGAGGACTCTTCAAGTATCAAGTGTATACCTCAACTGTGGACCAGTGTATAAATATCTTCAAAAAGTATCAACATTTTTTACTGTACAAAAAAGCTATTACTTCATCCAAAAGAGATTTCTGGCAGATGCATTGCCAATCTCTCAAGAGCTAAGAAGATTCTGCCTGACGATGCTGGCGCTTCTCCGAATTAAGGTCTCTCGTCCGTCCTTCATAAAAAATGGGAACGGAGCTGGGCAAAATTACAGCGGAGTCCATAGAACTACTAATGAATATGCTTCTACAGTTGCAGAGAGAGTTAGGATTGTGGGATTTCTGCTATTATTTCTTTCTTTGATCCATTAGCTGGCCGTCCAAGCGGGACGTGCCCGCAACGAATACGTTACTCTCACTGCAGTCAATGGTTGGGCCAGAACAGAATTCAGCGGAAAGTTAATCTCCTCGCTACGGATATACCATCATATCCACGCGGTGGGTCTTTTTTAGATCTGTGCTTGCTAGACTCACGGATGGGTCTACCAGGACTAAATACGAACGAAACAAACTGTCTAGCCACAGTACCATACGACAGTGACCATTACGGACTCGAGATAACAATACAAGTCCCTAACGACTCCATAGAGCTTCTTGAATATTGCGAAGTGCAGCCTTTTGTCTACCAGAAGACGCACTGGCCAAGATTCGAAAGAGCAATGGAAAGGGCAATACAGAATACAGGACCTTTACCACCAACAACTAGAAACTTGACAAACAATGAGATTGATGAATATCTGAAAAATATGGACAATCTCATTATACAGACGATGGGCAAAACTATACCCAGGACAAAGAAAAAAAACAGTACAGACTGTTACAGAAACGCTACAATCGACGCACTACTAAAACATAAAAGTCGAATATTAACAAGACTAAAAGCCCTACACCGTCAGTTTCGGGATAGACGAAGTCCGGAGATTGTAACTCTTAAATCGGTTATGAAAAATCTCCAACAACTATTAAGGCAACAATTTTCACAGTCCGTGAATCTGTACTGGAACAGAAAGATTCGCGCTATTCAAAATAATAGCGCGAGCATGTTCCCACAGATAAATAAAATTTTTAGGAGTAAAACACATAACCGGTTGGACAAGTTACGTATCCCTAGGACTTCAACTAACCAGGTACTGCTGAGGTCTGTGAACATAGATCCGGAAGAAACCTGCCATGTCGGTGATAATTATTGCATAGAGGACGAGCAGGAGAAGGTGGATTTAGTGGGGGCCTACTATCAGGAAATTTATTCGATGAACACTTGTGTTCGTACGAATTCTGACCTCGAGAGTAGGGCCTCGCTGAACCACTCGAGATTATCTAATGAAATCGAATCTTGGAAATCTGAGAATCGAGCAATTATCGAATTCAATGAAGACTGCCCAGCGAACGATATTCCTGAGGCCCAAGTAAACTCGACGTTCATTGGAAAAATCGACCTCCTGCTAACATTCCGTCGTCTGAACAATAAGAAATCGGCTGGAGTAGATGGTATCCCGAACATAGTTCTGAAACATCTGCCCCTGGTGGCTGTAGACATATACACCACTTTGTTTAATAATGCATTAAACAACGCCCATTTCCCAGGTCACTGGAAAACGGCGGTGGTGTATCCTATACCTAAAAAAGGTAAAGACAAAACTAAACTGCCGAACATCAGCAAGGTTTTTGAAACAGTCATTAATAGATCATTGGCCAAATGGGTTGAGGAAAAAAAGATAATTCCCGATAACCAGTTCGGTTTTAGGGCGGGACATGACACCATTCATGCTGCGTCCAAACTGGTATCAGACATACACTGGAACTTCATGAAAGGCCAGTGTACAGGAGCATGCCTGATCGATTTTGAGAAGGCATTCGATACAGTATGGATCGAAGGTCTTCTCTACAAACTGGTCAGACTCGATATGACGAGACCTCAGCTATACATGATTTATAATATGATTTCAAAGAAGAAGTTCGTCGTCAAAAGTGGCAACTTCACATCAAGTAGGGTCTTTGACATCAAAAATGGTCTGCAACAAGGTGCAGTGAACTCGCCGCTCTTATTTAATATCTTTACGAGTGACCTAATAAGTTCACTCCCGTACGCACTAGCGTATGCGGATGATCTGATCGTGTACAGGACAGGGCCGAAGATTGGAGTGATCCAGACGCTCTTGCAACGTGACTTCGAAACAATCGAACGGTATAGTGATGATTGGAAGTTGAAGATCAATTTTAGCAAATGTGAATCGATCCTTTTCCGGACTCCTCTAAACAAAGCTTCTCGCGATGTGCGGAGGAACTGGAAAACACTCAAAATTTCGAACAATGCCGGACAAGCATTAGAAAAAAAATTGGAAGTGAAATACCTTGGGCTTTGGATGGACCAATACCTGTATTTTAACAGAAATGTAAGTGCTGCTCTTACCAAGGCAAACAAGGCGTTTCATATGACCAAAAGACTTTTTTACAGCAGACACCTAAGCCCACGGGTCAAGGTAATCTGCTATCAAGCCTTGGTCAGACCAATGTTAACTTATGGTTGTCCGGTATGGTTCAACATATCTCCTTCTTACATGGAAAAGCTTCGGGTATTTGAAAGACAATGCTTAAGGGCGTGCCTAAGCTTGTATCGAACACCCGAATCGGGCTTCGTAAAATATCACGCCAACAATATCCTCTATGATAAAGCATCTGTTAACAGGATCGACAATTTCATAATCAAGTTGATTCGACGTCACGTCGCTAGAGCGACGGAGAGCGACAATCCTCTTATTCGGGGAGCGTTCTACCCGAATTCTGAATACCACAAAGCAGCTTGTGAACGTGGGTTCATCCCCCCAGAAGCATTTATTTACCTAGACTCCAAAAAATTGGTTCAGGATGATTCGGGGTTGCCCCTCTTATATCACATGTATCGCAATGCATGTGATAAACGAGTGCGTGCTATTGAAGAAGGCAGGGAAATACAGCATCTCCTGAGGTTCAGCACGCGAATCTCAGAAAAAGATAAAAAAGAGGCCTCCAATGCCAGTAATTTGTACTGGTGGCTGGAGGACCCCCCTTAGTTGGGTATTTGCCCTCTCTAATAAAGCTATAGAATATATTTTTATTTTTAATGTAAGTTAGTTTTAAAAGATTAGCTTAGTACTTAGATAGGGTTTAGTTCTAGTTTTTACTTTGTAATGAAGGTAGATTTAAGTAAGTCTAGGTTAGTGGTGCGAGCTTCCACGAGCTATTGTTATTTCTTGTAGCTCAAGCCCGTGGAAGCCCGTCGCCTGGACGGGGGTCACCCGAGAGAATTCGACTCTGCTGTCCCCCGCCCAGATAGGTTTCTTAGGGTTAAGTTAGTTAGTAGAGTAGACTAAGTTAGCTTAAGTTTTATACAAAATAATTAATACAGCACCTAAGTTTTTAAATTTTTCTTAGGACTAGAAATAATATATAATATAAAAATAAATAAAAAATACATAAGTTTTAGCCGAAAGGCATAAGTTAAATTAAGACATAGATTAATTTAGAGTGCCTGCTGAGGGCCAGTAAGTTAGACATATTAGAATAGGTTAGAATAATTAACTTTAAGCGTTTGGTTAAATTTATATTAGGATAGCTGTTAAGTCAAATAAACGCTTTTAAAAACTAAAAAAAAAAACTCACTGCAGTCAAGTCTCGAACTCCATTCACTATTCGTTTCCATTCTTTACGATTTTCGGCGACGTCTCGAGCCTCGATAACTGATAATCGTCGATTCTTTTAGTCGCTCTCGATATTCTTTACGCAGGTTTTTTTCGGTGCACATCGCTGAATGCTCCAGTCTGCCGGACAGTCTCGCCAAAGAAAGGAGAATAAGGGTATTATGTAAAACTCTAACTTTGTACAGTTCTGACCGTATTACACAAAACGGACAAGGCGAAATAGTATCTTAAATACCAATCCAACGACATATTACACATACCTATTAGAGTTGGTACCAAAGTGCATACATTTTCTGGCATCCTCCTTACGTGGCAATCATCGATCATCATGCATTTGGCAAACCTGTCTAAACCATCGTAATCGATGTTTTGTATTTTTTCTTCGATCAGTTGATCTGTCTGTTGATCGCATCTTTGTCTAAATGTCTCGTTTCGAAAGCGATCGCTGAGGAGACACCGATAATCTGCCTTAATAGAACTTGTTGACGTCCGGCTTGAGCAATGTCCACGTTTCCGATCAATCAACGTTGGGTAAAGGCGTAATTTTGTTTTGATGAAAATATTTGTTCCTTTCCATATGCACCCTTGAGCGAGGTGAATGTTGCTGTTGCCTGGTTCATGCGGCGGTGAACGTTGGTCGTCGAGGCCACTTTCTTTTTCTCAACCAATGATCCCAAATATTTGAACATCGGAACCTGTTCAATTTGGGTTCCATCGAGGTGAACACTGGCTTTCGATCTGTCCGTTGAGAGCACTTTGGTACTTTCTGCATTGATTTTTAGCCCATTGCTTCGGCATCCGTGTCGGCGAAGATGGTACTATCTTCGGCGAAGAGTAAGTCGGTTACGAAGTTGTTGTCGTCGTATCGTCGATAACAATGTTAAAAAGAAGTGGTAAAGTAACGACTCCTGATCGGACACGTGTTTAAATCAGGAATTCTTTAGAAGTCTTTTCGAATACGAACGTTGCTGGTTGAGCCGTCGTACGACGCTTGGAGAAGTTGGATGGCACGTATTCGGTTTCCAAGACTCTCCACAAGCTGTTCTAATCGATACAAACGAAAGCGGATTTTAATTCGATGAAAACGACGACAGTTCGTTTGCCGCAACGTATTCTTTCTTCCATTAGCTGACGGAAAGCGAATATTTGATCAATGCATCCTCGATGTGGTCTAAATCCCGCTTGTTCTTTCCGGCTCGTTTGCTCTCGATGTTTCTGTATCCTCGATTGTATGATTTTCGTAAACATTTTGCCGACGGTCGAAAGGAGGCTAATACCACGATGATTTTTGCATCCCCGATTGTCGCCTTTCTTCAAAATTGGCCCAACGATCGCCTGCTTGTACACCGACGGGACACGCTCCGAATGCCATATTTGTGTTATGAGGGCCTGGAGTTATTAAAATAAGACATCGCCTCCGGCTTTGAATATTCCGGCGGTTTTTTGATCCAATTCCGGCACTTTTCCATGTTTCAGCGATTTTACTGCCGTCTTCACCTCAATAATTGTCGGCTCCGTATTTAGATACTGAAACATCGGTTCGGGTTTCGGGCATTGTGGCGAATCGTCACTGTACAGCTGGTGGACGAATTCCTTGACGCCGCTTCTTCTATGTCGGCCGCAACGTTATTCCAGTACGCTTCTATTTCCGATTTTATTTTCCGTCGAACTTTTTTACTCAATCGTCGGTATTGCTCGAAATCGACGTGTCTCATACGTTTTCGCTCATCGACGAGCTTTAGACAGCTGTCCGAGATCCATTCGCTCATTTACGAATAGGTGGACACAGCTCCATTGCACACCCCACAATTTACTCCAATAATTGCCTTTCTTCTACATCGATATCGTCCGGTATTGAGGCCGCCTCAAATGTGTTGGATAATGCCATTTGAAACATTCATTGTCGGCTCCCGTAGGCACGCCCAATTCTTCTTGGTTGAAGATAGCGCCGTTATAATCGCATCTATAATTTCGTTCAGACAAGCTAATGGTCCGATCCGTAATCGGTCCACGCATTGCACGCAGTACGTCGTTGAGCGTCGATCGTAATCTTGCCTTGATCAAAACTTAGCCTAACATCACCGAGTCGTTGCCGGATGGATTTCGCTAAATTGATATTTGAGTAGATGGCGGAAGATGCTGTTGCCAGCGACCAAATTGTTTGGTGCTCTGAATGAGGGGAGGCGTAAGCCGTTGTCGTTAATTACTTCGTTTCCGAATTTACCCATTGTTCCTTCCCATCCGGCGCGATATTAAAGTTCCCCGCTAGTATGATTAATTCGGTTCGAGGTATCGTATCCAGCGTCTGTTTAAGCTGATCGTAAAATTGGCACATAAACGGATACGATATTTGTCTTGATCGTTCCACCGCTGGTTATAATCGCCAAACGCTCGGATATCGGTTGCAATATCTCCAAGGCTTTCGATAGAGTTTGGTTCTCAGCCCTGTTAGCTAAACTCAAAGCTATTGGAGTCGACTCACTTCTACAGAAGTGGATCAAGAATTTTCTTTTCGGCCGTTCAATCAAAGTAGTATTGGATGGTGTCAAATCCGCATCCCACCTGATCTCGGCGGGGGTCCCCCAGGGGTCAATCTTATCCCCGGCCCTATTCCTTATCTTTATAAATGACCTTCTTTCAATCCCCTCCAACCCACTTCTCAGCCTCGCTGACGACGGTACTTTACGGTACTCGTACAGCTTCGATACAAGGCAGACTCATGCCAGATCCTGTCTTGATGATCGCGAACGTATGTCCAACTCTATTAATAACGACATTGAACTCATTCTAGAGTGGGGAAAGAAGAATCGTGTTGAATTCAACCCCGCCAAAACCAAGTACTGTCTTATCTCCAAAAAGAAGTTCAACACCTCTCCACCCTTGAAAGTGAATGAAGTTCAACTAATGGCCGACCCATCCTTACACATCTTAGGCGTGACATTAGCCAAAGACTTGCGATGGAATGACCACATATTCCAAATCGCCAAACAAGGATCTCAGTGCTTGGGATTTCTTAAGAGGTGTAAGTTCCTCCTCCAGCCATCGGCCCGTGCTGTTATTTATAAATCCTACATTCGCCCTCTTCTCGAATATAACTCCCTCGTTTGGGGCGGCGCTCCAATAACAACCTTGGCATGGTTAGATAAAGTCAAAAAAAGGCCCTTAAATTAATTGATGAGGAACCGCTTGCTCCACCATCGACCCCCTCAGCCACCGTAGGAATGTAGCAGCACTGACAAAATTTTATCGCTACTATCATAGTGACTGTTCCTCCGAGCTAAACGCTCTCCTGCCTCCACGGCATTCTTATACCCGCAACACCAGATTAGCCCACTCGTCTCATTCCCTCCACATGCATCTCCCCCTTCACTCACTCAACAAGATATGAATTCGTTTGTTAATAGAACAACTCGGCTGTGGAATAATCTCTCGCAGTCAGTATTTCCGAGCTCCTACAACATCCAAGAGTTCAAACGCAGGGTTCATCACCATCTTCTTCAATTCCCTCCCGTACCTTTATAACCCCTCCAACCCCCTCCCCGTACTAAGCTTACTGCTAGACATTGCACCATGACGTGACAAATGACATGACGGACTAGTAGAACAAAGGGTGATTTCTGAGCTTAGCACTGCCACATAAAAAAAATGCCATAACGTTTCTGGCAGCCCGTCGAACGAAGATAAACTCGACACCGGCCTCTCGTTTCGCACCACTGGATCACAAAAGCGTCATCGTTTCGTCTATTGTTGGCGGGACGATCGACAATTTCCCGGATCCGATAGTTCGTAGTTTCGCTGCAACTGATATTTTGCATTTCGATTATTCCATTGTTATGATTTCCTTTTGGCCGACGTGATTTCCCATTCGTACCATCCACGCGGCGAATTGAACTTCCATTTTCGGTGTGAATAATTTGAGTCTCCGGCCAATAACCCACTTTTCAATAGCATCTATGGTCCTCAGCGGTGACGCATCGGCTGCCTCGGAGCAGTAGCATTATTTGGTAAATAGATAATTCGTATGTCTATGCGGTTTCTTGCCTAGTTTCTTCGGTTCCCCGATACTGGTCAATTCGGCAGCTCGACCATTCTCCTTTAACACACTTGGGACCAGAGGACGGCGGACTTGGGACCAGATCGTTCAGCTTGATCACCCAAGCCACTGTCTTTAGAGTAGAAGTGTGCGCTATATTCCTTTTCCCCTATAATAGTCAAAGAAGGGTGTATGCAAACAACATCACGGCCTGAAAAATATGTCTTGAGTCCCAAAAAACGTCTTAGTGTACCACGGTTTTGAACACATCGGATATATCGCAGCAGGAAGGGGCGCCTTCAATTGCTATATTTTTGGCGTGACTCAAGACTCGCATTTTCAGCAAACTCCCACAGTCTTCCTTTAGCACTCTGCACACTCCTGTTAACCTATCCTAATGTATATTCCTAACTTCCCTCATGCACCTGAAAAAAGTCAGCTTTCTATCTTTTCAAGTTTGACTCCAGCACGTGACGGTACGCACAAGCAGACACACAGATAGCTTTTTGGTGCAGATTCTTTTTTGGCTGAATTTCGCCCGTGGAATGCTCGCGTGTACAGCATAGTTCTAAGCCATTTAAAGCTTTTTGGTAAGTTTGGCCGTCGTAAGACCATATGTGGTTCCATTAAAAATGATTTACAATCCTAACGCCATAATATTCCCCTTAAAAAGCCAAGCGGCCGCTTGGAACTAGATTCCTGGATAAAATTTCTAAAAAGTATTATTGATCCGATATCTTCTCTAATTTTGGAATTAAGATTTTGGATTTGGACTTATGAAATAATTTTAATTGTGAATAACACTTTGACGAAACAAAGGAAGTGACTTACTTCAAAAATGTTTCGTAAAATTAACAATCCACCAGCATTTTGTTTTGAAAACAAAGTCTTTCTAGAGCGCGATCATTAAAAATTCATCCCTCGTGGCTTTTACAGCCTTAGGGGAAATACATCCTATCCAGAAATTCGATTCCTAATGAAGTCGTCAGGATTCCGCCATGGGCGCAAATTAAAAACATCCTGAATGCGAGCAGGTGTAGACCTTTTCATTTCGACTACATCCTCCCTTTTTAATTGAAACCTTTCACCTTTTCACTAAAAATAATGACATTAAAAATGTGGTAAAACTCCTTGAAGCTGGATACACCCACAACTGTAGCCCTTAAATTCATGCGAAGGAATTTCCTGAGGGCAAATTAAAGGGAGAAAAAACTGCCAATCACTCTGCACTAGGTCAGTGGAAAATCCTCCGGTGGTTTCCTAATGAAAGGACATTTTTGCCGTGGATGCTTCAAATTAACTGGAATGACATCAAGGCACGAAAATCCCCACCAAATGATGTTATTAGGAGAATTTTTAGACTGAAAATTTGGGGCTTGGGAATTACGCATAGCCGCGGAAACACTTTTGTAATCCCATCCCTGGGCTTTCGTTTTTGTTTTGCATTTAAAAACCCTCCGCAAATGGGGTTGGGATAGGTGAGATTTTATCAAGCAACCTTTTCGGTTAAAAGGGCACGCGTCATCGTCCTCATCAGTGTGTCAGTGTCGTCGGCAGCAGTTATTTATTTGATGGTTTCCTGTTATTTTCGTAATTACCCCGCCATTGTATACGCATCAACGCCTTTTTCTGGTGCTCTAGAAAAGTTATGCTACAGTTTCTAATTAAACAAATGAAGAAAATGCGAGTTATGCACATCCAATTGCCAGCAAATTGAATTTTATAGTGGCACTGCGCCTTGATATCCTCCGCTGACGCGACGAATGCCGTCGTAAAAGTTCCACTGAGGTGTGGACTTATTGGGCCATAAAAATTTTGAGTGTTTTACTAACACGAACTGAAATTAGATAAGGGTTTTTTATTAAGTTGAGAAACATTTGGAATATTTGGACGAGCAGAGCTGATGATTTACACTAAGATAATTCAGGACGCTCAACTCTAGAGTTTAATTGACAGCAGGCGTTCTACAGTCAAAATCAGGCTTCCGTTATGTTGACAACGGAATTTATGAAACAATGTTAAAACTTGAATTTTTATCTGCTTACGGAGTACTAACCAGAACTGCAGAGTCGGAGTCGGATGGAATTTTCAGTCGGAGTCGGAGTTGGAAAAACAATCAAAAATTTTGTCGACTCCGACTCCTTTTATAAATTATAATATATAGT
This sequence comes from Thereva unica, assembly GCA_949987705.1. Taxonomy (NCBI): domain Eukaryota; kingdom Metazoa; phylum Arthropoda; class Insecta; order Diptera; family Therevidae; genus Thereva; species Thereva unica. The sequence goes on along the minus strand of OX465283.1, from coordinate 80,294,210 downwards.
CCAATCAATCTACGGTATTTCTCTAGACAATTGAACCCAGGAAACAAAAAACATGAGCGTGTAAATTCAAATTTTATATAACTGCTTATGATAGTGCAGCTCCTAACGAAGAAATAAGGCTTCGAAAAAATGCTCTACGATATCGGGGAGCTGTAGACGAACGATTTCGCGAAAATGCTTTTTTTAACCAAAATCGGAATTTCACGAAAATTTTTAAAAATTTCACTCCAAAAAAATGTGAATTTTCAGATGGCCAAAAGCAATATTTTTACAAAGTAAAAAGTTTCTAGGTTTCTTTACCAAAAAGTAAAAAATAAATGAAAAACACGCGATTTTTAAGGGTTTTTTGCGATTTTCTCCATAAATAAATCCCTAATCAATATTTCATAACACATCAATCGAAAGATAATTTTAATACCTACAACTTTCTCATTTGACTTTTTCGGATTTGAGCTCAACTTTTTGTTTTATGAGCGAAAAGCCTTTTTTTTATTTTCACGAATTTTTTAGGTTAGGTTCGCCAACGAAATTCCGGATAAAAAATGCTATCTTTCTTCAAATTAATTGTTCTACAAGCTCATATTTTGTTTCCTGCCTTCAATTGTCTGGAAATTACCATTGTGGATTCGTAGATTGATTGGACTAATAGTAACCTTTTGCTTTTAGTTTCTTCTAGGAAAAAAGCTGTATTTTTTTCTTAAAACAATTTCAAATTTTTATTTGCGTAAAAAAAAACACAAATTATTAATTATTGAATGAAGTACAGACATATTTTAAAATGAAATTTTTAAAGTGGAACATAGAAAAATTAAGAAGTTGGAGGAGATAATAAAAGGATCTAGAAATGGGAACTGATTTGAATCAGATACAAAAAACGATAAAAGCAAAATTACAGCGAACTAAGGAACTACAGATAATTAGCGTTGAAAGAACAAAGTTTTGTAGCCGTACTTGTAAAAATCCTTTTCATAAGCGCATTTCAGTGTGCTACGAATAACTATATATCCAACCTGTCTTCAGATATCGGATCATATCTCTCACTTTAAGCTTCAAAATGTCTCTGTAATAGAAGATTTTCAAATTCACGGTGTTTGATCCGAGCAAATAAACTCTTCCGTTGTTTTTCTGGAAGAACTTTTGGAGGTTCATCAAGGGAGAGAAAACATCAGTTCATACGCTCCCTCTGATTTCGAGCCATCTACATAAGTATGTATAGAATCAAGCCATAGCTCGTAACAGGCTGGAATGTTCATATATCGCCGCCTGATTGCAAGAACTAGGTCATTTTATGCTGTTTCGAGAAATAGGCAAAAACAAAATTTAGCTTTGCTTTATTTATACTTCATAATTACACCAATAAAGAAAAATAAAAAAAATGTTAAATTAGTTTCTTTATTATTCCAAATTCAGAACAGGAAAAAACCAAACCTATCCTTGTTAACAAAAGTAATTTTTTAATTAAAAGTAAAAAACATATTAGCCTACTACTATTTTTATATGTCAGTAGTGGATTGCTTTGTTGAAAATTTACGATTGATTTCCAACACTTCCCCTCAATCGCTAATTTGTACAATTCCTAACTGTTTTCTGCAAAAATCATGTTTTGGTCTTGGAAGACCCTTTGTAAACATATCGGCAGGCATTTCTGTTGTAGGCATATATTCGATATTAATTCTTCCTTCTGCCAGGACATCGCGGATGTAGTGGTATCTGATTTCTATATGTTTTGATCGCTTGTGGTGCATTGGATTCCGTGCCAAACGTTGTGCTCCTTGATTGTCACAGTACAGAGTGATACACTTCTGGTGTGACCCGAGTTGTTCTGCAAATCGTTGTAAATGAACTGCCTCCCTCGCAGCTTCAGATAACGAAATATACTCGGCTTCTGTTGACGATAAGGCCGTTGAACGTTGTTTACGTGATTCCCATGTAATTGCTGCTCCTCCGAGAGTGAATGCAAACCCCGAATAAGACTTACGGTCTTCGCAGGAACTTCCCCAGTCTGCATCTGAAAAACCAATTATTTGATTACCAGTTTCTCGGAACGCCAGCCCATAGTCCTTTGTCCCTTTCAGGTATCGTAGAACCCGTTTTGCTGTTGCCCAATGTTCGCTAGAGTAACAAGTGTTAAATTGACTTAGCACACTGGTGACATGTGCGATATCTGGTCGGGTAGCAACCGCCAAATACATCAGTGATCCTACCAAACTTTGGTATGGATAGTTCTTACTGTCGGTACATTCCTGAACTGCTCTTATTAATTTTGTATGTATTGACATCTATCGGGGTGGAAACAGGCTTGCAGTCTTCCATGTTAAACCGTTTTAGAACTTCATTAATGTAACGCTTCTGATGAACAATGAACTGTTTCCGGTCATCATTTTGTTTAAACTCCATCCCCAAGCAATGCTGAATCTTCCCCATATCTTTCATTTCGAATGTTTCCTTCAATTGTTGTTTTATCTCATTTAACCAAATTTCATTGTTCGAAAATAGTATTAAATCGTCTACATAAATCGCCACAATCAGGATATCATCTTCATACTTCTTTGTGAATACGCATGGATCGACTAAAGTTCTTTTCAGATCAAGATTCTCTAACTCGCCTGTTAGCCTCCTGTGCCACTCCCTACCGGCTTGCTTAAGTCCGTATAAGGCCTTCTTCAATAGACATACTCGGTCTTCATCGCCATTTAATTGATACAACCATTCTATAGCACGGTTTCGCAAAGGCACTTCAATTTTCTTGTCCTGTGCGATTTCTCGCAGATTTTCTTCCAATAACTCCGGTACTTGCATGTAAATTTTCTCTTCTAATTTTCCATTCAGATAGGCAGTGACGACATCCATTTGATGAACATGCCACTGTTTTTCAGCTGCTATTGAAATTAATAGCCGGATAGAATTCAATCTAATTACCGGTGCAAATGTCTCTTCGAAATCTATTCCTCTTTTCTGAGTAAACCCTCTAGCTACTAGTCGCGCTTTTCTGCGTTCTATGATATTATTTTCTTTATACTTCGTGGTTAGTACAAATTTACATGATACTATGTTCGAGTTTTTGGGGCGGGGTTTTAACGTCCAAGTTTCATTTTTTAAGTGCGCAATAAATTCATTTTTAATCGCTTCACGCCATTCCCATGCTTCTTGGCTACCTAAGGCATCTTGAATATGGACAGGATCTAAAGTTATAGCAATATTTGCAGACTCGTATTCCGATGTATTATCATCTTGTGTTTTCCCTGACACATTCAATCTTCGATTTGATTTTTCAAGTAAGTGTGGAATTTTCCTTGGCCTTCCAGGTTTGCCAGTTCGTGCTAGTCGTGGTCTACCACGTTTCAACTTTTTCTTTGTTGTCTTCTTTGGACTGAACAGTTCTATTTCCGGGTTCTCTATGCCGTCATAAATTCCTTCTTCGATGGTCTCGTGGATGCACACCTCAATGCTTCCCTCTTCATCGTTCAATTCCGATTCCTGCCCATTTATTTCCATACTGTTTGTAATGTCATTTTTCTGAAAATTCAAATTATTAGTAAATTTTACTTCTCGACTAATAACTAATCTCTTTTCATTTGTTAGCCATATACGATAACCTTTCGACTCGTCCGAATATCCGATAAAAATTCCTTTTTGTGATTTGGGTTCAAACTTGCCCATTTTCTTATTCTTGTTTAGCACGTAACATTCTGAACCAACGATTCTCAAGTGACTTACATCTGGTTTCTTACCTTTCCATAAAGTGAATGGCGTTTCTCCTCCCAGTGATCTACTCGGGCATCGATTTCTTAGATAATTTCCGGTATTTACTGCTTCAGCCCAAAAACTAGGCGATAAATTTCCTTGTAGCATAATGCTTCTTGCCGTTTCTACTAAAGTTCGATTTTTCCTCTCAGCTAGGCCATTCTGCTGCGGCGTATGCGGAGTTGTCAGTCTACGTTTTATTCCATTACTTTTTAAAAACTCATCAAATTCTTTATTGCAATATTCCAACTCATTATCAGATTGTAAGGCCTTAATTTGCTTCCCGAGTTCCTTCTCTGCAAATGCCTTGAACGTTTTAAATGCTTTAAACGCTTCATTTTTCTGTTTCAAAAAATAAACTTCGCACCATTTCGACTTTTCATCAATGAACGTTATGAAATAGCGAGATCCACTAAGTGATTTGTTCCTCATTGGTCCACAAATATCACTGTGTACTATTTCTAGAAATTCACTTACTGCGTATTCTCTTTTTGTTGGAAATGGCAACCGCGATTGTTTTGTTCTAATACACACTTTACAAGTTGTAATTCTTTCGTTTCCTTTTATGTTAAGTCCTCGTACTACTTTACGTTTTGCCATATCCTTGATACACTGCATGTTTGCATGTCCCAGTTTTGCATGCCATTCCAGTAGATTATTATTATCTTCATTTATTAAGTTAGCGTTTTCACCCGGAGTCGAAATAAAATAAAGATCACCATCTCTCTTTGCAGTAATTATCAATTTGTTCTCAAAAGTCATGATTTGTGCTTTTTCCTTGCTGAAAAGTACCTTGTATCCTTTATCTGTGATCTTAGACACAGAAAGTAAACTCGTTTTAAGTTCAGGTGCATACAAAACTCTGTCGAGTGTAAGGGTTTTCAAATAAAGGCCGTCACCTGTTGATATTTTGGTTTTTCCAATTCCCTTCACCATAGTTGCCTTGCCATTTGCCAAATTTAATGACTTCTGAATTTCTTTCATTTCTTGTAGTTCTGTCTTTTCTGCAGTCATATGCGACGTACAGCCGCTGTCCAGACACCATCTTTTCCTAACTCGTCCTTCTATGATGTTAAAAGCAAATTCTTCATCGACGCTGTCGTCGTCACCTTCTACACATGCCTTACTAACTTCCTTATATCTATTTTCAGGTTTTTTTCCGATTTTCACTCGACAATCAGCAGCTTTATGTCCGACTTTTCTACAGCGATGGCACTTATATGGAAATTGTAGATTATTTGACTTGCGTGTCCCTTCTGGTTGCCGTTTGTTAATAAATTTTCTTTCTACAAACATAGCCTTATTTTGGATATCGCAATCTTTAGATTTTCTGGCTTCATATTCTTCGAGAATTTTTATCTTCAAGGCTTCCGGCTTAGGGAGTTCGTCCCGACTTTCGATGGCACACCTAAAATTCTCATATGAATCGCACAAACTGTAGAGTAACATTATTGAGAGGAGATCGTCGTTTATATCGATTAAAAGATCTTTCAATTTATCCACTGCGTCAAAGAATTCGGCAATATGTGTCCTTAGATCTGTTTCCTCCGACATTTTACATAAATGTAGCTTTTTCAGGAGTATAGCTTTTCGAGCAGGTCCTCTCGACTGATAAATATCGTGTAATTTCGTCCAAAGTTCATGCGACGTGGTGCAATTTTTCACTTGCATCAATTCCGACGGATGTATGGCCAAAATCAGGTCTGCTCGTGCTTTTCTATCCTCTTTTTCCCATGATTGTACTGCAATCTTTGATGCGGCATTTTTATCTTGTAATTCAGGACACTGACACTCGTTATTCACATATTTCCATGTCTCATTCTTGATAAGTAAAGCCTGCACTTGCATCTTCCACGTTTCAAAATTTTCCTTGTGCATAAGTACAATCCTCGTTGTGATGTTACTCATTTTTTTTTTTTGTTCAATAATTTATTTTATCAGCTGCAAATATATATTCCCAGTTGCAAATGCCTGGGCCCATAACCTGTTAAATTAGTTTCTTTATTATTCCAAATTCAGAACAGGAAAAAACCAAACCTATCCTTGTTAACAAAAGTAATTTTTTAATTAAAAGTAAAAAACATATTAGCCTACTACTATTTTTATATGTCAGTAGTGGATTGCTTTGTTGAAAATTTACGATTGATTTCCAACAAAAACAATGAAAGTAAACAATATTTTCCGACTTTTGCATTAAATACTTCTTGATATCGACTACATTAAACTATAGATAACTCAAAATAACAAAATTTGGAGTTACCTAGTTCTTACAATCAGGCGGCGATATCTTCTCCACCAAGCCGGCCGCTTCACGTAGCCTCCAGTCCTTGCCTGCAGGCCTGCTGTCTGATATATAGATTAGGTGGCAACAGATCCACAATCACATTAATGGCCTTCTTGTTGGTTGTACACAGAGCCCTCCGCGGCTTATAAATGGAAGGTGAAGGGAAGTGAAGTTATGTAGAATTACATATGAATGTATGAGAGTGACCAAAATGGAAGTCAAGTGGAAGTTAAACCTCGAAAAATTTCAAAGTCATTTAGAGAAGTAACCGTGCAAGAACGGTCAAAGAAGTAGACAAAAGTTAGGAAAGTAAGGTTGTTGACTTGCTATGAGCTTTTTATTTTGGTTTATATGTCAATTTTGAAAGAAGCTAGGAGTTTTCTTTGTTTAAAGGACAGGGGGGCAATTCTGGTTCGGTGCAGTGAAAACGTGAAAACACTTTACACGTTTACACCTTTGTTTGCGATTCTTATACCGTGCAAACCACTGTCAAAAACTTTGCGCGTATAAAATTTTTTTACACCGGGAAATTTAGAGTGAAGTCGTGAAAAGTTTACACTTTAGATATGTACCTACTAGATTTGATAAACTTCACTTGCTAGTATAAAAATTCAATTCAGCCTTTATTCAGCATTAAGTTTACACGAATGCAACGAGAATCGCTTTTTCAGGTTGAGTGCAGTGATAAAGTGAAAAAAGGTGTGTAAAACGTCAAGTGTAAACTTTTTTTCACGTTTTCACTGCACCGAACCAGAATTGACTCCCAGGTGTATGAATTTGGTGTGATCTTTTCTTAATAGTTGTTGTAATTATTATTCAATTATTATTAAAATATTCATTCATAATATTCCACAAATCAACAAACCAACTAGCTTTTACTTCTTAGTTCATTTTAAAATAAAAGGGTATTATCTAGATTCTTTAAACTATATATTTTTATTAAACTCTTAAAACCGTACATGATTCGTCCCACCGACAGAGAGCTTCCAATTCTTCGGGGAGATCCAGGAGTTGACGATCAGCTGACCGCCTCATTCAAATGCAGAACAAAAGTATATATTTGGGCTTCTTTATTTCTTCTGCACATAAACAAAGCCCCGAGGAGTAAACGAGATTCCGCCTTAGGAGTTCGCTGTTCATCGACGCTAAACTTTTTGCGAACAAAGCTATTAGAAGCAAGGCACAGATTAAGGCACATATTATTTCTCCTTTTGAGTTCTTGTGGTTCATTTTCTGACGAAAATTTAACACTCATCAGCGAGCTGATAGTCTTGGAGTTTTCAGTCTGGGCGTCAAGGCGTCGCGTCGCACAGTGGGGCAAAAAGCTGAAAAGCTGGCCAAAAGTCTTTAACATTAACCAATCAATTTGAAATTTCGTTTACGGGGGTTTTTGGGGTCGGTGATCACGAATTTATTGTCCATTTTTCCATAAACAAGATGGCGGCTTCAAAATGGCGACCAAAAGTGGTTAAATATCCTTCAATTGCTACAAAACTTGGTATACGGGGTTTTTGGGGTCGCTGATCACGAATTTAGTGTCCATTTTATCATAAACAAGATGGCGGCTTCAAAAGGGCGACAAAAAGTAGCGAAATATCCTTCAATTGCTACAAAACTTAGTATACGGGGGTCGCTGATTTCGATTCGATTTCGCGGCATTTAAAAAAATATATATATAAATTTTAAATAAAAACTTATAAGGAGGAAGATGCTCTTCTCCTGATAAAACCTGTTGCGGCTCTAATAATTTATCGTAGTTTTGTTGATAAATTCTGGCCTCTTCTGGATTTGTGGCTATATTTTTTATAACTTTTGAGGCCTGAACCTGTCCTTCAGCTCGTAACTTCATACAACTAACATATATCAATGATTCTGTAGGAACAAAATCACGCAACTCTTTTGTCTTAGACCTTTTTGTTCGTTCAGAACATAATGCAAATGGAATAAGTTGTTTTTTATTCGAAAGTTGATTTGTGATACGAGGGAAAGAAAGTGCAGTTTCCAGCCACTCTTTATTATTTTTTCGAAATTTGTCCTAGATCCTACATGCTTTTGACCATCTTGTTCTATACTCATACTTAAACTTAGATAGAGTCTGTGCTAAAATACCTAAATGACTTTGATCACAACTAGTCTTATGTTGCAGCTCTTTCAGCATAAAATCATATTGGTCGCTAAAGCTATCCTTTCCAGAACACTTCATAATATTAAGAAGTTCTTTTCTGGTTATAAATAATGTATTTAGCCTCGTCCCTAAAATAAGTAATGAATATTACTGCACATTGAAATATTTAAGAAATAATTTTGGTTTCACAAATATCCATAAACATTCGCATAATTAATAAAGTAGCAAAAAGTAGCAACTTTTTTTTTGTTTTTCTTTAAGTACATGGTATAAGGACCCTACCAATATTTAAGTTGATACTTGATATGCTTTGGAACCTAAAGAAAATCTCCATTTTTATACATTTTAGTACAATTTTATAACTTTAATTGATAATTTTATTTTTGGATATTATGTGTACATAATTAAAAGTTAACAGTTACTAAAATATTGTTTCGTACCTGAAGTTGAAGCTTCCATGGTTGATTTGTATAAATAAATTATAAATGACACCTCAAAACTACTTTGAAACGGTTCAAAATAAATGGCCGCCCAAAATACGTGAGCAAATGACGAATAAGGCACACTTTTGTGGCCGTTAGGATAAGTTACGAAGCATTTAATTTCTGCGAAATCGTAGGTAGGTAAGTGTTATTTTGAAATAGTACAAGTGGGTATTTCTAAATAACATTTCATTTTATGAATTTCTGCCAGTCTTTGAGGGTATCTGCCCCAGTGTGCGTCGTCGCATTAACGGTCGGATCACATAAGGTGACAGCTTCACGCCCTATGGCAAAGACAAAGAAATTTAAAATCCGCCTCGTATTGTCATTATCATCCACAGGAATGCCTCGAACGACTACGTCATGAAGCGCCTTAAGTTCATTTGACACAGCCCAAAGTCGTGTTGGACGGATTCGAAATCAAATATTACTCAAAATCTGGAGATGATGTTATCTGAAATAGTTATGGTGTTCCAAAGGTGGTGGTGCGCGCGTTATGGTGGTCCAAAATAACACCGTTAAGAAAATCGAACCCTAAATGTTTTTGGGGTCGCTGATCACGAAAATCGAGGTCCTGCGGTCCTAAAATTAGGGCGTCACCCCTAAAAATGCGAAAAACACCCCTTTTTAGGGGGTTTTCGCGATTATTTCAATAATAATGAAAACAAATGCGATGAAATGCACTTTTTTTAATATTTATTTGCGAAGATGGTTGATTTATACTAAATTAAGGCGAACTTAATGGTAAGGGGTACTCCTAAAGGGTTGAAAGTACCCCTAAATTGGCGAAAAATGGCATAAACTATAATTTTTTTTTAAGTTTATACTTCAAATTCGATTGTGGGCGCACTTTCAGGCAAAAATAAATTATTTTCAACCCTTAAGGGGTTAAAACTACCCCTACAATATATTTCATTGAAAACTAGGTGGGGGTGTTCCAAAATAACACGTTTAAGAAAATCAAACCCTACACGTTTTTGGGGTCGCTGATCACGAAAATCGAGGTCCCGCAGTCCTAAAACATGGGCGTTCGTCCTAAAAATGCAAAAAACACCCCTTTTTAGGGGGTTTTCGCGATTATTTCAATAATAATGAAAACTAATGCGATGAAATGCACTTTTTTAATATTTATTTGCGAAGGTGGTTGATTTGTACTAAATTAAGGCGAACTTTATGATAAGGGGTAGTCCTAAAGGGTTGTAGGGGCTGGTCACCCGAAACCAAGCACATATTATCTTATTAGCGGTATTGTAGTAAAAATAAACAAATTATAATACATTCACTTATTCATTAACTAATGATAAAATAAGCATGAAATAATGTAGCATGTGCCTTAACAAAATGCTTCTCAAATATCCAGGGAAATTTTATACCATTCCCGCTTTTACAGAGTAAATACATATCGCACTTTGCTTTATTCCATATTTTGCAAGCATAAGAAATCCTTCAAAACAAACAATCATGCAAAGTCCGGGTAGAAAACAAACAAATTAGAACAGAGACGGCTGCGCTAAAATCAATATTTATCCGGGCACACAAGGGTCATAATGAAGGATCCTTTCGTCCCTGTAGATTAACCATAAATAAAATTTTCCTAGTTTGCCTGAAACCACGTGTCAATATTTTTTTTGTTCCTTTTCCTAACTTACTTTTTAGATGACAGCATAAAAAATGTCACCATTTCTGACAGCTGTGATTAAACAAGACCCAATCGTCAATACTTGCACAGACACAGACGTAAATCTACACACAGAGAACTAAATTGCAACATTTTTGTCTGATTATCCCATGGTTAGTGGTATTGGCCCACACCCCTAAAAATTAACTGAATTTCCCTGGGATTCTTTGACAGAACAAAATAATTAGCGGGCACGAATTGAAAAAGGACTTTACACAAAAAATCGCTGTCACATGTTGCGAAATTCTTTAACGAGCAATGACAGGCCCCGATATGATACGTGGCAGGGAATCGTCCTTTTTTTGGTGTTGTAATTCTGTAACAAATTGGAGGGTAATTGATCGTGAATTTGAAGTTAAACTTTATCCTTTTATAGACTTAATTTTCGTACGTTGGAAAAAATCAGTACAGAAAAATGCAATTAAAATTCCCGGCTGCCATCAATCCTGTTCTAGATGAAGTGCGGTGCAATTCTGTAAACTGTCATCAGATCAAAGTTAATACATTCACGGTGTGAGAAAAAGTTTTACCACTGCAGGTTGCCTATATTGTACATACATATATATGTAAGTATATGTTGGCAAACACTTTTTTACACGATCCTTGATTCAGTCAGAAATACACCGGTCGTAATTGATTAATTGGTAGGGACTGGGTGGACTGTCAGGATAAATACCAATGTGGGAAATCCTACTCCTGGAAATTCGGCAAAAAAATTCAATTTTAATTAACTTCAGTGCACACAGCAGGAGAATTGCCTCCGCCGAATCAATGAAAAGTTTTACAAATTAATCATTATTGAAAATAATTTTGAACGTGACCAAGGCGCAAAATATATTTGGCAGCAATGAATACTTGTGCTGCATCTGTATCGAGTAGCGTTGTTTGTGGTTATATTCAATTAAGAGACTTCTGCAGAAATATGTTTATTTTCCAACTTCTTCGTCCGCAGCTGAGTGCATAAATAAAGGAGAAATAATTTATTATAAAAGGAACTATGTTAACCATTTTAGTGCCGTCATTTTGATTTGAGATAACTCCAACTAATTTAAATGCTAAAGCTTATCATTTTGTCCTTTTTGCTCTTTCATTCTTACCCGCTGGTCACCCCAACATTGTATATTGAACCATAGATGGAAATCTTTTGAATAAGCCCCATCTTTTTTTCCTTCCTTGGTGCGGTGTTGGGTCTAAAGGTTCCTCGGCCACTCCAATGACCTATTGTACTACAGCACTATAAGGAGCCGCTTAGAGTTGGTTGTCCAGGTGCGGATTTCCAGCGATCGGTGTGTTTCATCAACAATAGCCTGCTATGGACCGATGAATGCAACGTCAGAGCTCTCTTTTTAGCTACAGCATCCGTGTTTTCATTGTCTTTGAGGCCCTATTACCCGGGGTCCAAAAAGGGTAACTAGATTGAGAACACCCAACTCACCATGGGTACTTTGGCAATCTAGGAAATCGCCTCGTCCTACTACTTCCGGTCTTACTTAGTTAATGAGACTTGCCTTGAAATCCAAGTCGGCCGGGGCTAAGTAAGAAAATAAAATACAATTATGTTTGACCGTTGAGAACTAAATAAAAAGCTATGTACATTATGTAGAGAGATATCGAGATAATTAAAAAAATCAAGTATAATTGAGGCGCTAAATCGGCCTAAGCCTCAATTTCTGAAACAGGTAAAATTAGGTGGAAAGATGAACGTTTAACAAATACAAATTTTTTTTTGGTACATTCATAAACAAACTAAACTAATAATTTTCTTTCAATGTTAATCTAAAGAATACTTTTGTATCATTGTATTGATTAATGTGGCTTAGGTCGTTCTTCCGTGAACTTTTTGTGGCTTAGGCCGATCTAGGGCTGAGCGCCTCAATTCAGCCCATAATTATGAAAGTGGTCTAAAGCTGGTGACATATCCAAGCGTACATGCGTTGCATTCGTTGACAGATAATATAGAAGTGTGTGTATTCAAATGCGAGCGGACGGAATATTCCGTGAATGGAAGGCATGTCACGCAAAGGTCGGGCTACTTTCAACTTTTTCTGCATTGCCGCATTCGAGATAGCACACACAAGCATAATCACACAAACACATGAACACGTTACTTAGATTTTCGGGCTATGTGTGAAAGCCGGCACGGAACGCAACCATGTAATTATGTGTCAGAGGAAATTCGACGGATATCATGTAGCCTCTGAATGCAATGTATGTACGCTTTTATATGTCACCAGCTTAAGGCCCTGTGCCAAAATAGCAATTCAAATGTCAATTTGTATGGAAAGCTCATATCAATTGGTAAATTTGATTTTCGACGGTTTGCGTCTTTGGAAATGAGTGAAGTATTTTACACATTTCATTTTTTACTTTAATCAAGTTAGCCATTAAATAAATTTAAAAAAGCAAACAAGTAATAACAATAAAGGAAAAATGGAAATGCAAGAAAGGCATAACTTAAAATAATAAGTTTGTTCCTTAGCTAAACACGGAGATGGGTCTTACAAATGTTTCAAGAAAAATATTATGCAAACAAAAACTAGCTACGAATTTTTTTCCACCGAAATATGATTGTCTGCCTATTTTAATATCAAGTGGAAATAGATTTACAGTTAAGCGGGGGCCATATAGCACACGTCTTTCGTTCTTCGTGTCCCATGTTACGCTTCCTGTCAAAGTTGATTACTATGTCTTAATACTGTTTGACCAGATAAACAAAAAAAGAACGGAACGATAAAACAAGTAAACGGGGAAGATAAACAAATTTCAACTTTTGAACGGATTGACGGAAACGTTCCCTCACCTTTTTGTAAATTGAGTAAATAGAATTCGCAAAAGCACTCAATTGTCAATAAAATCCAGGATGCCATGGAAACGGACGCTTGTGACTTCATAAAAATAGATATCGGAACACCAAAACACGGAGAGACAGAAAACGGATAATTGTGGCTAAAGCACAAATAAATATCAGAAAACGGAAAGACGGAAACGGAAAACGGATAGACGGAACTGGTTCACGTGTGCTTATGTGGCCTACGCTTTAGTTAATTTAAAAAGTTAATTATGAATTACGCGAAAGAAAAGTAAAAAAGAAAAACATAACGAAGTGGAAACCAATTATTATTATTTTTTTGGTTTTAAACACTCGCAAGGAGACATCATTTTAATACAATGTTTTTAGTTTTGCAGGCAGAAACTAAAAAAATATCGCAATCAGGGATAACGCTAAATCATTTATTTATAACAAGAAGAATAAACAATCTAACAATCGAATCTAACATAATAAAATTTTAATAAATTTTCCAAAAATGTTGTTTCTCCGTCCATTTTTACTTAAAAGTTTTTAATTGTCATTGAATTGATATTTTTGCACACTTTGGGATATCGAAGTGACGAAGTGCCCTGGGAAATGAGAAAAATTTGAAATGGTATTTTGGCAAAGGGCCTAAGTACATTTCTTGTTTCGAGAAAGGTGAATAGGTATTCTGGGCTGTCGATGGTTATGACTGAAAGTACTGTCAAATGAAATTACTGTTACCTAAGAGTAATTTTTGCTATGAACGTTACATACAAGTTATTCCATTCAGAAAATAATGAAATGTGTAATGTAATTGAAATTAAATGTACATATAATAATAATTGCATGAATTTGAAAAAAAAAAAAAAAAATGACAAGTTACCAATTTTTTTTATTAGTTTGAGGTTAGAAATTAATATTATACTTGTATAAATATTTGTTCTGTATTCTACGGACATCGACCTGTACACTGCAAAAACATCGTTCTACCTAGATCCGTTCTTGAGATATTTGATTTTGAGAAAAAAATAAAAAAATTGATCACTGTGCGCCGCCGACGCCTAACGCTTGTTGTGCCTTGTTAGTCCGGGGAAATTAGCAAAAAAAAACGCACGAAAGGAGACAAAATTCCAAAATGGCTGAAAAGTTTTACACAGCTTCGTTGTGACATTTTAAGAAAACAATTTCGGAATCCAAAAAAATAAAACATGGCCGCCTGAGGTATCGCGTTTTCCCCGGGTTTTCCATATATCTCTGTTTCTATTGGCTATGCAACCCCGTGCAAGCACCCAAAATATTAACAATGAAATTCTCTACAGCTTTAGTTCTTACAAAAAAGTTGACCCGGTTAACCCTTTGAAAGTTATTCAAGGTTGTACTGCAAAATGGCGCGAATAAGCTGTAGAAGCAATTTTGGGTGGCATTATGTTTGTTTATGCTCCCACCAGCCAGAAGCCCTGAAGAACCTGATTCTGGAAGCATTCACATACATAAAAAAAAATTCAGAAGAAATTCACCCTCCACCGAAATAACTATTAGGGGGTGTTATGCCGCCCACACGGTAACGCCAGCTAGCCGGATCAGCATCGAGCGCCACCGTTGATTCCTTGCGAAATGGTGACTCTGCAACGAACACAAAAGAAAACGGAAAGGGAAGCACAGAGAGAAACCCGCCAGCTATTCCACAGCCACGATGGAGGTAATCATTAGACTGACCGCATTGCATAGCTTCATGTGAAACCCACCGGCATAAGTGCCCTGAGCCTTTGGATCTCACCAAACTGCCCCTGTGCAGTTAAAGGACACATTGATATTCTTAACAATGTTCCAAATATGGTTGGTGAACTGCGGTTCCAAATTGAGTTCAGAGCTATTATCCCGGTTAGCTCTGAGTGGGAGGAACTCCTCCCTGGGGATCCAAAAAATATCCACCGGTATGGTACATGGTATAGGGTCGCAGGACTCAACTTCAAGGTCTCGATAACAATGCATAAGTTGCCCGCCCACTGAAGTATCGAGGGCAATAAGCTGCAGACAGCCTCCCGAGAGAGGGGTCTGAGATATTGGTCAGGGCCCAGAACCCTTCTACGGCATCTCATAATCCACCTCTTAGTACCTGATAGTGGGGTGGATTAAGGGACTAAACCTAGCTAGCCTATTGGGAATCCTTCCCAGGTCTTAGACAGTCTAAGGATCTTATAAGTAGTGATGAGCAGAAATCGTTTTGTTCTTGCAGTCTTGTCTTGTTCTTGCACATTTAGCAAGACCAAGAACAAGAATATGACTTAGTTATGATTGCAAGAACAAGAGCAAGACTAACTGTGCAAGAACAAGACCCAGAGCAAGACTTTAGCAATATTCTTGAAAAATTTTTACCTAAATTCATTCTTTTTAAAGCAAAAAATATAAAATTGATTATGATGTACAAGTAATTATGATATAAATACATGTGTGTAGATATGTATATTTACTTTTTAGTATGATATTTGTAAAAGCATTTGTGCATAAGTATATAATGACTTTGCATGCATTGTGCGCCAACTAATGATGAGCAAAAATGGTCTTGTTTTAGCAGTCTTGTCTTGTTCTTGCGCATTTTGCAAGACCAAGAACAAGAACAAGACTTAATTATGTTTGCAAGAACAAGAACAAGACAGACTGAACAAGAACAAGTAATCATTGATGTCACGCCCAAATCTTGGATCACTTTTTCCAACGCCAAGTTGAAAAGGATGCAAGCTACGATTTTGATTGGTCTTGACAATGCTACGGATAGTTTTACTTAGCTTGTTATATTGGTCATAGCCAACCTACATAACCTTGTCAGTTTATTGTGATGCCGAATTTTCTCATGGCTTTGCTGAGTTCTACTCTGGTTAGGCTATCATAGGCCGCTCTAAAGTCTATGAAGTGATGTTGAATTAAGTTTTTAAACCCTAGACATTTTCCTATATCCTGCCTTAAGGTGAAAATCGGATCGGTTATTGATTTGCCTGGGCAGAAGCCACACTGGTATTGGCCTACGCTCTTTCTAGTGGGTGGGGCTATCCTGTTTTGTAGGAAAAGAATAAGCTTTATTAACCTACCAGCCTACAATAGAAGAAGTTGCAAATATCATAGCGAGACTCAAAAGTCATAAGAGAACAGAAATCTTAAAAAATGGTTTTATTAAGCTATGCTTTACAACGTTGATATGCTGTGAACAAAGATCTTGAAAGTACAACAGGGAGTTTAATTGTTGGTGGAACTGACACTTGTTCATTTTAAAAAGCCATGATAAGTAGGGCAATCGGAATAGGGGATCAGCGGTTTAATCTATCGCACCATCCTAGAATGACTCCATGTAGAGGAACGAAAAGGGGCGCATAATATGTGGTCTGATTTTCCAACCGTGAATAATCTATATATAAACACTTTTTCCTTAATATGCAAGTGCAAAGGGACTCTACTAGTAAGAACGAACTGGGGGCCATCAACATATGAGTTCCATAGAACTTGCACTACAAAAGACATCTATTTTTTAAATTTATAGTATGATTTACGTATTATCCAAACCGCAACCCATGAGCTTTGTAGAAACTACAGCAGCGCAGCAATGCACTGCAGCAACTCGCATGCAAACAATGCCTTGGCCGCTTTCAATCAACATCTCATTGAACATCCTAACATAAACCCTACAAGTATTGACATCAACCATTCACTTTTAGAAAGTTTTGAGTATTCAGCACATTCTTTTTAATTTTCAGACAGGGGCTAAGAATGAAATAAATCAAAAACAAATCTCCGGTTCGAAGTTATTAAAATCGTATAACAAAATATCCTTTCTGCATTGAAAGCAATGAACCAAAACAACTAAACAAGAAATTTTCTGCATCTGTTATTTAAAAAGCAATTTCCTGTGGCCTTATGTTGATGGTCCTTGTTATTGACAAAGTGTCCAGCTTGTTATAATCCTTGTTGACAAATCAAACAGACTCCATTTGAATGCAAACTGAAATGCATGCATTTCTATAGCACAAACTTGGACCCGTTTTACATATTGAGCGGTACTAATCCCAGTCTTAGGGCATTGATGAAATGTCGAGAACTTTGAAATTCTGATAAATGAATTTCTACCTGGGTGGTGGCGGTGGACATATGTTTCCTTTGTTTGCCTACTTGTTTGTTTGATTTAGTTATTTACACCCTCATCACATATATCCTGATCACGTGGTTATTTTCATAACCTGAGTGTAATATATGTATGTAGAACCTTTTTCTACTTGGTCAACCAGGCGTGTTTTTGCACACGGATTATATGCGGGCGGATTAAAAATTCCTTGTTATCCCTAATAGGACTAATTTGTTAGCATTTCAGAAATGGTGTGTATGATGAATTTAAATTTGAGTGCGCAACGATATTTAAAACTCATCCCTTTACCTAAAACGGTTAATGAATAGCCTAAAGTTTGTAGGGGGGTGTACTGAAGATAATACTGGTGGGTGGGGTTTGGTAAACTTTATATACATGTTAAGGGAGATGAAGCTCAGAAAAGGAACATTCTTGCATATACATACATATATCAAGCAAAGTGAAATTATGAAAATTAAGTTTAAAAAGGACATTTAGGCTCACCAACGAAATGCAATGAAATTTTGACTAGTCTTAGAAATAACTCTACATGACGCTTTAATGAAAATTTTAAAACACATCCATTAACAATTTCCTTAGATTAAAACTAAATTCTGTTTGGAGGACGAGCTCGTCTTCGAAAACCGAAGCGTCCAAAAATAAAATTGGATTTTAACGCGATGTCGTTTAAATCATTGTGTGACCTTAGAATACTTCATTAAAAAGCTAACAGAAATACATAAAATGTATATTTGTACGTCTCGAAAAATAAGTATTAATAATATTGTATCGACATAATTTTAATTTTGATCAGAGGGAAATTAAACCAGAGAGTCCAGTGATCACTGTAACTTATGAGCTTTGTTCAGTGACTTTGTGCAGGCATTGGAGGTAGCTTATAATGTGCCTGAAATCGAAATTTCAAAACTTTTTGTTATTCAGAAGAGATAAAATAGCCAAATAGGCAATTGACTGGAATCCGTCGGAAGACCTAGAACAACGTGGAGAAGCTGCAGAAGCCGCAACAACTGGGAGATCCTGGTGGGAGCTGGGAGATGTCGCGCAAAAGAGTCCGCTGGAGGACAACTGTTTCCACCCTTTGTCCCATGGAGATATAAGGAGCGTAAAGAAGAAGAAGAAGAAAATAGGTATATAATCCTACTAGTCCCTATCTAGTTCAAAGCAATAGAGCAAGCCCTTCTATGTTTTAGGTCGCTCTTTACTTGTTAAGGCCGATTCATACACATTAGTCATGTCGCGTATGAGTTATGTTAGTTAAGAATAGTTTCAGTTTCAAAAAATATGCTTTTTTTGAAAGCTAATGACACTGTCTACACTGAGTCGGCGCCGATCCGAATCAAACACTTCAGGCTCGTCGCCGTCACCGAACCGGCAATATCAGATTTCTTCTAGATGATTTCTGTTTTTGACTGACGTGTAGCGGAAAAAAATATGACCTATCAATTTGAAATCCTGCCCAATGTATAGTTAGCGTGTCAATTCAATCTGACTTTTTTGTAAAAAAGGTAATGGCGGTTCCAAGATGGCGGACAAATTTAGAAATTATGTTTCCTGACCCCCGACATGGCTATCAAATGAAAGGCCGGTAAAATAATACAATTAGCTGTATGGCGTTATTCCAAATTCAAACTGGTGGCCAACGAAAAATGATGGATTACGTTTTTCTTTACAACGCCCTTGGTATGGGTATCAAGTGAAAGGGTAAGACAACTACAATTCAGTGAGCTGTGTGACGTAGTTTTAAATTTAAATGGCACAAAATAGTGGAAGACATTAAGGGTCGTCCAAAAATTACGTGAAGCAATTTTCTATTCAGTCTCAAGTCGTAAATTTATGGCACGAGCTCACACCGAATGCACTCGGTTTGCAAGGCGCAAACTAGACGCAAAAACCATCCAAACTCGTGTTCGTCGTTGTTTGCGGGTGTTCACGGCCTGAGTCTGGAATCGCCTTAAGGCAAAACCACATTGGCGCGGAGGCGGTGAAGGCGGCCACCTGCGAGAGAATTTCCCATACATTAATTTCTCCGCGCCAATTTAATTATAGTTATTATGTCCACATCTTTCAGTCTGACAGTATTGTGTGGCCTTCTTCGGGCTGTCTGCTGAACTAGCCTGAGAGGCCACAGCGTGCTGGCGATCTGTATGTGAATTGTGTATATAGTGGAGAAACATGTTGTACTTAATTAAACCCAGTTTTCTAGCAAATTTACACTGTTCCTTGAGGAAAAACTAGTGGGATGTTGTGCCTAGAGACTAGCCACTAATTACGCTTTTTCATGGTATCGTTTCTGTTAAATAACACTGGATGACAATATATTAAGTTGAGATTGTGAAGAATCACGAAACCATTCCAACAAATCACTTGAAAAACTAACGCATCTTTCAGGTAGATGCTGCTGGAAGAATTATACAATAATTACCCGCCAAGAATTTGAAAAAAATCATATATTTTAATTTTTTTTTTTTTATGTGAAAGACTAGAGTCACAGGAAACGCCCTTTATACTGTGTCGACAATCTATTTTCTTCATATAGAGTGCAATGTCGAACAGCAGCTCTAGTCGGGGAAGAAAGGAACTGTCACAACCTACCCGCGATATTTTTAGTCCACCTACTTCCAACCATTACTGTCGCGACTTTGACATCGGGGCATCGAGAAACAACTCGCTGGAGTGTTATGCCTCCTGAAACGAGTTGAATCTCATCAACCAACCGATGACATGCGCTTTTTGGTGGAGCGGGGAAGGGCTAAGGAAGGCTATGACAGGAGGGATCAGGAATGTAAAGAGGGAAGAAGAAAGAAGGAAAGTTATGTGGGTGGGAAAGTGGAAAAGGCGAAGGACCGTGGGGCTGGCCGGGATTCGAACCCGGGACCTCTGGGATAGTAGCCAGGCGCCTTACTCCCTAGGCTACCGAGGCCCCTATATATTATAAAGAATAGTGAACACTCCATCTATGGCAATATTACATTACTCTTACCTGTGATTATCAATTTCCACAAAATATACAAAACACATTTCATAAATAATAGAAAATCTGTTGTCATAAATCAGTTCTTTACTTCCTTCGAAAGTTTATACATATCTAGCATTGGAATGAACCTTTTTTTTATGTGGCAGTGCTAAGCTCAGGAATCACCCTTTGTACTACTAGTCCGTAATGTCATTTGTCACGTCATGGTGCAATGTCTAGCAGTAAGCTTAGTACGCGGAGGGGGTTGGAGGGGTTATAAAGGTACGGGTGTGAACCCTGCGTTTAAACTCTTGGATGTTGTAGGAGCTCGGAAATACTGACTGCGAGAGATTATTCCACAGCCGAGTTGTTCTATTAACAAACGAATTCATATCTTGTTGAGTGCGTGAAAGGGGGAGTTACAGGTGGAGGGAATGAGACGAGTGGGCTAATCTGGTGTTGCGGGTATAAGAATGCCGTGGAGGCAGGACAGCGTTTAGCTCGGAGGAACAGTCACTATGATAGTAGCGATAAAATTTTGTCAGTGCTGCTACATTCCTACGGTGGCTGAGGGGGTCGATGGTGGAGCAAGCGGTATCGTCATTAATTAACTTAAGGGCCCTTTTTTGGACTTTATCTAACCATGCTAAGATGGTTATTGGAGCGCCGCCCCAAACGAGGGAATTGTATTCGAGAAGAGGCCGAATGTAGGATTTATAAATAACAGCACGGGCCGATGGCTGGAGGAGGAACTTACACCTCTTAAGAAATCCCAAGCACTGAGATCCTTGTTTGGCGATTTGGAATATGTGGTCATTCGTTGGCTAAAGTCACGCCTAAGATGTGTAGGGAGTGATCGGCCGTTAGTTCAACCTTGTCCACTTTCAAGGATGGAGAGCTGTTGATCTTTTTCTTTGAAATGAGACAGTACTTGGTTTTGTCGGAGTTGAATTCAACACGATTCTTCTTTCCCCACTCTAGAATGAGTTCAATGTCGTTATTAATAGAGTTGGACATACGTTCGCGATAATCAAGACAGGATCTGGCATGAGTCTGCCTTGCATCGAAGCTGTACGAGTACCGTAAAGTACCGTCGTCAGCGAGGCTGAGAAGTGGGTTGGAGGGGATTGAAAGAAGGTCATTTATAAAGATAAGAAATAGGGCCGGTGATAAGATTGACCCCTGGGGGACCCCCGCAGAGATCGGGTGGCATGCGGATTTGACGCCATCCAATACTACTTTGATTGAACGGCCGAAAAGGAAATTCTTGATCCACTTCTGTAGAAGTGAGTCGACTCCAATAGCTTTGAGTTTAGCTAACAGGGCTGAGTGCCAAACTCTATCGTAAGCCTTGGAGATATCTAGAGGTTTTTACGTAAGAATAAATAAATATATGTTTATTGCCACGTTCCTACAAGTTGGTGTTTGGAGTATTGAGAAGGCTCCAGACCGGAGTGCGGAAGGACCAGGGTTCAATTCTTGGTGACGAAGGCTTAGTTTATTATAACTTTTTTTTTGTTATTCTGAAGAGATGCATACAGATACATAATTAATAAAAACTTAAAAATATGCTTTTAGACAGAGGGCTGCAAAAAATTTTAGATATGGGGCAAATCGTTTGTAAAATTTTTGTAAAATATTAAAAATTTTGAGAAAAATCACTTCCTTATAGTGATGAACTATAAGGATGGTCTTAAATACACCGTTCGTGCAATTAAATTTATAAACTTTCATTCATTTCAGTAAGCTTTTATATTCCGTGGATTAGACATCTACTTTTCGTTTTATATCTACTGACACTGACAATTACATACAATATCTACTGATACTGACAATTTTAATAACTGCGATTATCCATTTTTCATAAACCTACCAAATGTTTCGTTTAAATCATACATATTTTTTGTGACAAATCCACAGCGAACTTCGATAAAATTGAGTTTTTGTTTGGTTTACAGCACCACCTACATGACTATAAACTAATAAAATGAGCAGCATATAAAATATGCATATAAACAAATAAATACTTTATATTATTTCCGCGAAATTTTTTAATGATTTATAAAGCCAGCGAAGAGCCATAAAAAATCAAGAAAATGATATTTTTTCACTTTTAATTAAGTAAATGTTTAGGTTCTCCTGAGTATCATTATTAAATAATTTAATTTAGTGATAGAATCAAAACATGTTACCCGTAAAAAAAAATTGTATGTCACCATTGTGCGGCCGAAGATTGAACTTCGTTCCCCGGGATAGGATTCCAGCGCCTTACCTCTAAGCTACCGATATATGAACTTTATTAGAAATCTCTTTTTTGTTGTTAAATATACTTCCGGTTGATATTTCCAGACCATTTCTCAGTTTTAGGTCTTTTGACAATTAAGATAAGGCCAAAGACTGTAACGGCAGTACTTTCAGAGATGAAAGAAGGTCACAGACGGACAGAGCCTTTGTATGAGATTTTTTTTTTTGAAAAAGCATAAATTACTTGATATGTGCCGAAACACCCCTCCCCCACGTGAGACTGGATGTGCTTCGGGTTGACCTCATCCTCCCTAAACGATCCACATAATCAATGGGTGAATACTAAAAAGTAGAAAACAAAAATATAAACATAGTTTAAAAATCTAAAAACTACGCTTTTACTTTAAAATCTACTAAAACGTGAAAAATAATTTTGAATGTAAACTTTTTATTGCTTCAGCCAGTATATGAGAACAACCTACTTTCCTATATCAATTTAAGAATGTAATTAATAAAGATATTGGTAAAAATTATAAATATAACTTACATAAATGTAAAAAAAGCGTGGTCGCTAACGAAAATTCAAGTGTTAATAAAATAAGGATATAGGTAAAGAGCGGATATAATATAAAAAAGTAGTCCCGGAGTTAGCGTTGCATTTTATTTCATGCCAATTGGTTGCTTTTGGAAAGTGTAGTCAGCTGCGGGAGGAGTGGTCCCACTACCATTATCGTGGTTTCTATTATTAGCCTTATCTAGCCTACCAATTACGAAAAAAGTAAGTGGCCAGAAATGACCATCCAAAATGCAACGATGCTTTCCCAACTATAAAGTTGAATGTCAATAAGAATTGTGCCCCTAATAATGGTTGAAATAATGCATCGAAAATAAAATGCTGTTTTTCCTGAAATAAGTCAAATAAAAGTTGTATGTATGCATAGTATATTCCTACGGAAATGTAAATATCTGCTTAGCCCAGGCCAAATCTGACATCCATCCCTTCCTTGAAGTTACTTAGTTATCTGCGCTGTGACTTTCCAGACCGCCTTGATGTCGGTCTTCGGTACATCGGCACAAATAAAGATATCAAGCTTTTCCAATCTTATGTACCAAAGCCAATTTAATTAAAGCAAAACCCCGGAATGTCTTTCAATAGCAATCCCATCCTTAAAAAATAAAATTCCAGTTGAGCATGATAATTCTACAAAAATTACTTTTAACATAGTTCTCACAGAAACCCGCTAAACCACTTTTTTAAAATTTCGTTAATGTAGCCAAAAAAACCCCCCTCTTTTAAACAGCTTTATCTAAAAATGCATTATCCTAATTATCCGTAAAGGTTACTGCAGTGGTTCTCCTTTCACTATCCTGGTAGTGTCTGAATTTAACAAACTCAATTTCAACACTGCAGCCATAATATTCAGACCACCGGAAAGAAATTCCAGCAAGGTCTGCAAATTTATGAATTATGTGTCCGGACTGCCCTGATCAGAATGCATTTCTTCCTCTTTCCTCTACCCTCAAAACCTCAGCACCAGCATCGGCACTATGATGTTACATCGTTTCCTGTAATAGCTTGTATGCTATTTTCCCCGGGAATGTTGGGGGTTGTAATATTCCCCAACATCATGCAACTATGTGGAAGTATGAATAGATACTAAAGCATTCAAGATATAGTTGATAGCTTATCAGGGATGAAACTTCTACACCGGGTTCGCTACCAATGGCGGAAGGTAAGGATGAAAAATTGATATACTGGACTTCAAACGCGCTAGACACAAATTGTTTAATACAATTTAAAGCGATGGCAGTGGAATTGTTTTAATGTTAATAACACCAGTTTTGGAATGACTATGGTGGCCAATATTTTAATTTTATTAAAGGTACCTATAAAAACATATGACGGAGAGTAACGGAAAGGATTCACCTGACCAACCTGTAATAATATCCAACCCAATCTAGAGAGTATACCTGGAGAACTTTGCTCAGCTTTCCTAAAAAGAGGGTTAGACATGAGACTAACATCTCATGAGAACAACGGGATCGTTAAGAAACCTCAGACTGAGCGAATTTGGAGTAGCGTTTATTGGAGATTACAAGCCTTAAGAAAAATACTTTAAACGTGCTAGTAAAGCTTGGGTCTGAAAACCAGATTCCACTACCATCCCCAACAATGATATAAAAATACTATTAAAAGACCTGCATACGAGATAATTGCAGCTGTAAAATCTACCAAGAAAAAGGTTCCCTTATCTAGCCGGAGAGCACTGCGCTACTTCGGAGCTCCACTCTTGCTCAGTCTAATGCCCCTATGTACTGTTGACGGTTCAAATCATGGAGTGGTTGTCGGACAAGAAGTTCTAGTCGGAAAAATAGTAGAGAAAGTTCCACATCCAATACCACAAAGACAAGAACGAAGAAAAGTTATGAGTTAAGAAAAGTAAAATAGAAAGGTGAAAGAGCATGTCGCGGAGTAGATTCGAACCACTTTGGAGAGTAGATTCGAACCACCTCTGGGATGGTTGTCGGGAGCCCTGAGCTCTTGGCTCTAAGGCCGGCAATCAGAAACCCAGGAATCTTTAAAAAGTCGACCCAGCTCAAAATTCCGGGGCTTCATAGAGAAATTGCGGCATTAGTTTGCATATCCCAAAGGGGGAAAAACCTGCGCCCGGCAGTTCTGGTTTAGCGGTGAGCATGCTCTTCAAGGGAATAATGATTCCAGAAGAGGACAGCAGTCTCTAGCCTCAGGGTTTTTGAACGGAAGGACAATCTTAAATTTAAAAGAACACCTTCTGGCTTCCTATACGAAGTAAGTGAACGATAACTGGATGTGACTTATCGTTGATCAACCTTGAAGGGTATGTTATGACCATGCTCTACAGGTTAAACCAGATCCGAGTTTAAAAAATGGAAAAATGGTTTTTACTGTGTAAGTAGGTAACAGCTATACGATATCAGTGTTTCAGTGCAACTTATAGTAAAGTAGGATCACCTCTGCTGTCCGAGCTCCTGTGCTTGGTGTTGGGCGCCAAAGGCACTTGTATAAGATTCATATGTAAGAAAGTGAAGTATAAAACACCTGCGGGCCGTCTAGGGGATTGTTCATAATGCTGTATGCGACGACCCTCGAACTTCATCAAAAAGATCAATTACTTCCCTCTCATAAACAAAATTCTGGTGTCAGCGGTGAAGATAGAAATTACCAGATAGCAGCACGAGAATGTTTATGTTATTCTCAGGTTATTTTCCGCGGAATATAAATGTTCACCGATAGATTAGTAAGCTCTCAAAGTTGAGATACGATACATGGAAGCCCTGTAATGCAGAATAAGGCCGGCAACTGGAAGCCCTGTAATGCAGAAGAGGCCGGCAACGCCTTTCATATGAGTTAAGGCCAAACCTAAATGAAAAGTAATGTAGAAGTGAAGTAGACGTAACTCCCACTGAAATAAATGTAACTTCTCCTTACTTCCATTTTGGTCTCTCTCATACATTCATATGCAATGGTACCTAACTTTACTTCACTTCACTTCTCATTTAGGTTCGGCGTTTAGAATAGGGAAAAAGGATACTTGTAGACACTTTTGCGAGAGCATCGAAGACATTCAAGTCTCTGCAAGACTCTTCAAATTTCTCTCGTTCTGGTAATAGATGCCGATTATATAAAGAGAACCGATGGCTCCTTTACACAAATAAGGAACTATACCTTGATAGATACATAGATATCATTTCTTCATTTCAAAACGACAAAAGATACTGTTTTTATGAGACAACTGTTCAACACATGTACCAGGAGAGAAAGCCCTGCGAGACGACAACGTTGCCGTAGAGTTGCGAAGAAAGATGTAACGGCGTTAGATGTACAGTACAGTCGCGATAGTTTCAACTAATTAAAACCGGGGTGGTTGAAATTATCAAAATAGTTGAAATAATCAAGGCAGTGTGTTTAATATTTCTGACTTATTTAAACACTCAATTTTAACAAAAGTAACAATAATTCAGTTTTTATTGAAAAATAGGAACAATAATTATTTGATATATGTCATTTGAAGTGACATTTCTGTGGTTTTTTTAACTAACTGCTTATCTGCAAAATTGTAATTTTACAGGAGATTGAAATTTGTATCGTTATTTCAAAGCAATTATAAACGAGATAAGATGATATCAGCAAAAAAAACTTTGTTTATAATAGTAAATTCAATTGCAACAATTATAAGGTTTTGTGTACATTTTAATTCTGAATACTGTAGTATAAATAACTCAAAATCACAAATTTTGCAGATAAGCAGTTAGTTAAAAAATCCACAGATTTATAATTTAATTTTTTTGAAAAAATGTATTAATTTTTAGTTGCTTTAAACTATGCTCGGCTTGCTTGTTTATTGCCATATTTCGGAGTTCTCGCAGTGTTTCGATTTTATCCGGTGGAGCTAAGTTTTGCGTAGCCCATTGCAAGCCTTTATTAAAAATTTGTATGGCTTCTTCGTCTTTGACAGCTGGTGTATTATCCATAATTTCATCTGTTATGGAATCATCTTCTAAATACACTACTTCCCTCTCCAGTAACCAATTTCTAACTTCATTTTCGTCGAAAATTTCTCCTGGAGTTATTCGACTTAAAAGGTCATTAATGGACACTATATTGCTCCGTGCTGACTGCATTTGTAATTCTATGGTTTGCAAAGGTATATCATCTTCAGAAGTAAAGCCATCTTCCCTGCTCAATATGTTTTTCCAACAATTTATGCTTTTAGAGCCCACATACACATAACTGCATAGTTCCGTTAACTTTTAAATCCAAAATATTTTTAAGTTGAAATTACTGAGGTTACACTCTGACCATCAATTGAAATTACAGAGTATATAATACAATAATTCTGAGGGTGAAATAATCAAAGGTTGAAACGACCACATGTTGAAACTATCGCGACTGTACTGTATTTGCTCGGAGGATCGAGCGTGTAGGTTTTATCTTGAGGGCGATGAGGCTGACCTTTATATTATCTGCAGTAACGAGGAAGGTATCGAACGAAGTAATTGTGCTCCATAATAATATTCTTCTTTACTATTGAAAAAATAATTAGTCTGGATTTCTTATATTCTTTTGCAGTACGGTACAGGCGTATGTAACCATTCGTCGAATTGCAATTACCAAAACTCGAACTTGTTGGCATGGAAAACTATACAGGGTGTTAGCGAGAATGTCGAAACGCCTGGCTGTGGATAAGTCTTGGATAGACGAACAAAAAACCGGGGGGGGGGGGGGGGTCATAACGGTTTAGCCGCTAGGGCGTTTTGAAACTATTTTGGTAGAGGTTTACATATTACCCTGTAGTTTTGTAACCCTATTAGATATTTTCATGAATTATCAATCTATGCAGAATACTCCCACCTATCTAAAACTGTATGTCAAGGGATCAACCCTCCAACATCCAGAGTTATGAGTCATCAAAGACAAAAATTTTGTTGTTTTTTTTTTTACTAAAATTTCCACTTCAACCACCTTTTACTCCAAAAAATACGTAATTAACCAATATTAACCAATAATTAAAAATTGGAAAGCTGACCTGAGTGAAACAAAGTACCATATAAATCAAGACCAACAAGGTAAGGCACTTGAAGGCCCGTGCGAATACGGACCCGCTTGCCACCAAACTCTTTAATTACTTAGTAGTATAGCGAAGGGGTTTTGTTTCCCTTCTAATTATTTATTTTTCCCGTTCTATCTTAGATGCTATCATGGGGTGCCTCGGTAGTCTAGGGGTAAGGCGCCTGACTACTATCCCATAGGTCCCGGGTTCGAATCCCGGCCAGCCCCACCGTCCTTCGCCTTTTCCACTTTCCCACCTACATAAATTTCCTTCTTTCTTTTTCCCTCTTTACATTCTTGATTCCTTCTGCCATAGCCTTCCTTAGCCCTTCCCCGCTCCACCAAAGCGCATGTCATCGGTTGGTTGACGAGATTCAACTCGTTTCAGGAGGCATAACACTCCAGCGAGTTGTTTTCTCGATGCCCCGATGTCTAAGTCGCGATAGTAATGGTTGAGAGTAGGCGGACTAAAAATATCGCGGGAAGGTTGTGGCAGTTCCTTTCTCCCCGAATAGAGCTGCTGTTCGACATTGCACTCTACAAGAAGAAAAATAGATTGTCAGCAGTATAAAGGGTCTTTCCTGAGACTCTAGTCTTTCACATAAAAAAATCACTTTTAGATTTCGCAACATCAGTTTTCAAAATTAAGATTCGTGTCTTTAATAGGATAAAAGGTTCTTATAGCGGAATTTTAAGAAGATTCATGTCTTCGCTAAGACGAAAGCTTTTTGTAGGGGAATTTTGGATTGAAGAAACTTTGGCAAGCATAAACTGCTCATATAAAACTTGCGCTCTTTTTATTAAGCTTGAGCTTACAAAAATGCTTTGTGATAAATTTAGCTCTATATCTAATTTCCTTTAAGGTCTGCTCAGCTCTTAGTTTAGTGTTTTTGTTAAGCTATTTCACACAATTTTTGCTTTTTTTCGTCAGTTGTCTTTATTCTGGTATTTTTTGGTTTAGTTAACAGATACTGTACAACTAGCGAAATTTTTATGTGTGAAACCCGTTTAAACATGTCCTCATAGAGTCAGCTAAAATCCCCCAATTAATATGGAGGCCACTTTAACGTTTGCGCTTGCACACGCAAGGGCGGCGCTTTCATAGGTGCGAATGGTGCACTTGCACCGGGCGCAATATGTCGGGGGCGCAATTTCAGAAATTAAGATCTAAACAAAATTAAAACTATGAAAAAAAAATGAAAAGAGGTTGCAAGAAATTACATCAATCTATCTACTTTCTATCCTTGTACTTTCTCATTCAAGAAAACACGAGAAATTTCACGTCTCCTCCTGCAGGAAGTTTCCAGAGATCTTAGCTTCGAGATTCTGGAAATTGGGGAAAAAGTCTCCCAAGTGAAAATTATGTAAAAAGCACCATATCCACACACACACAAAAAGGAAAAATTGCTGTTTACTATGATTGATATAAACTTGAGGGCGCCGTTGCTGCAGTTTTAAATTCAGTTTCAAGAATTGTTAACAGAAGTAAATGGACGAAATGAGGACAGCAAAACTCCTTATGACGAGAACTCCTCTTTAATTGCTCTTTTTTGTTTGTTCCTTTATACCCTGACATCACCGGCTTCAGTTCAATAAAGTTCAGTTCAACCCGCATAAGTGAAGTCACCGGATGGCATGTTCAGTTCGTGCTTGAAATTGTTGTTGCGTTTTCGCCAGAAGTTAGAAATGCAAAAGCTCACTGGAATAATATTCCATTATTCTAGTTGATTGCTCTCTTTTGAGCGAGCTTTAGGTTCCATCTCAATTTCATGTTCTCAGTTCTACGGACTCAAGCTTTATTTTTCCTGAGTTCAATATGTGAAAATGTATAGGAACTCTGGTTCAGTACACCAATTGGCTCGAATTTGCGCAGTTCGGCCAGTGAAGCCGGGGTATTACTGTCTAACAAATTAATATGATCAGTATCACATAGGCCAACCAGCAAATCATAGTCGTCCATTCCCTTCTGGACAGGTTATGGGGCGCAATATGTTATAGTGCACCGGGCGCAAAAAATCCAAGCGCCGACCCTGTGCACACGTGATTTTCTTTTGGAGCTCTTTGGTCCAGCTCAATATGTGTATATAAACAAACAGACGTGGTTGAAATTTTGCTGTTAACCAAAAAATTTCAAAAAATTAACAATAACTGGTGTTTGACTTGATTAATTTTAAATATTTGCGTGCAATAAAAAAAGCTTGACAAGAAATCTATACTGTAGAGAGGGGCTAGATTAATTTATCCGAACAACAAAGCCTATAAAAGAAGTTCGATAGAGAACCAAATTTGCATCAAGCAATTTAGCAATCTATATCTTTTACATATCAAGCTGACTAGAAAAGGCTTTAAAAGCATACCGCATGAGCAAGCGTAAACGATAGGTTCTCCCCATTAAAATTTGCTTTACAAAAAAGCTTCCATCCTAGCGAAGACATGATCCTTATTCTTAAAGGCCTCGATTCCCAGATCCGACGGGAGGGAAGTGAGTGCGGATTTGACACTTTGCGATTCTCAAATCCGCAGTCCCGGATTGGTTTAAATCGAAAATTCGGAGTGAAGACTCACGCGATAATGAAATATACAATGTCGGATTATCTATCTTAGGCGCATTTGTCGTTCAAATCCGCAGAAAATTTGTTGCGGATCACACTTTTACAGCGCGGAAAATGTCAAAAAGAAACTCGCGGTTGCGGATTTGAGAATCGCAAAGTGTCAAATCCGCAACTCACTTCCCCGCCGTCGGATCTGGGAATCGAGGCCAAAAGCTGATATTACGAAATTTCAAATGTTGATATCTAAGGGGAACGAACCAAAAAAGCTTGCAGCCTAGTGAAGACACGATCCTAAAAGCTGATGTTGTGAAATGCCAAAAGAGAGGGTATATGAGGGGAATGGGAAAGGCATATATGAGGTGGTCAGAAACCGGCTTGCTATACTACTCCACTTACTAGCTAGCCATTTCCACTTTGATATGGTGCTTTTTGAGTGGATAACAAAAAGATTGAAGGTCGATAGTAGCTTTGTAACGCCGCTTGACGCTTCACAGAAGCGCGCAAGCCTCACCAACACGTCAAGGTGTACGTATGTTAGTGAAGTGAGGTGGAATACTAACAAGGCTTTATGTACTTAGGCATCAAGTACGGAGACCAGCTCAAGGTATACTTGATTATTATATTATTATAAGGAGTGAGGGGGCAACCCATGTTGTGAACACTGCGGCCAAGTTAGGCCTATTGTGTTACGTACCCCACTAGCGGAACAGACTATCGGCCTTCCGAATGAAGGCAAGAAGGTCTTTAATTGATGAAGACCGGACTTGGGCAGGGCTCAAGAACTCTCTGATGAACGTTCTTCTTCTAAGCCAGATCAGAGCAGGACATTCACAAAGAATATGTGTGGAAGTCTCGTCGCCTTCCAAGCAGAGTCGGCATTCTGTCTCTTGAGACAGACCTAGGTTGTGGAGGTGGTACCGCAGTCCTACATGGCCAGTGAGATAGCCCACCAGCAGCCTTAGGTCCGCTCTGTTTAGAGTAATAGTGCCCCTTAAGGCAAAGGGTCTTATAAGATCTTTAGCCTGTCTAAGACCTGGGACTGACTCCCAATAGGCTAGATTTATTTTCTTAATCCACTCTTCTATCAAGGACTTGGAGGTGGACCAAGAGATGCCACAGAAGGGTTCTGGGCCCTGGAACAACGTCTCAGACCCCTCCCTCGCGAGGCTGTCTGCAGCCTCATTTCCCTCGATACCCCAGTGTCCGGGGACCCAGCAGAGCGAGACCTCGTTTCTTCTGGTCAGGCTCTGGAGTACGTCAAAACACCCTGCTACTATTTTGGATGAAAACTTCCACGTTGAGAGTGCCTTGATGGCAGCTTGGCTGTCAGAAAAGATTTTAATGTTGGCGCCTTTCAGACCTTTCTCAAGGTTGAGCCTAGCGCAGGTCGCAATGGCATGCATTTCAGTCTGGAAAACAGAGGGCCACTTACCCATTGCATCGAGACCTTGGAGTTGGGTCCTGCGACACCAGCCCCTGTACCATGTTCCATCTTTGACCCGTCAGTAAACCAGTGGAGATGGTTTGGATCCCCAGGAAGAATAGTTTCCTCCCACTCAGAGCGATCCGGGATAATTGCTTTGAATTTCCTTTGGAATCGCAGTTGACTAACCATATGGTCGGATACGCGGCAGATGGAAATGCCTGGGATATTTTTAAGGATATCCATGTGTCCTTTGACCGTATGGGGCCAGTTGGATGAGATCTGAAGTCTCAAGGCACTTATGGCGGCGGATTTCCATATGAAGAGATGCAGTGGGGTCAATCCAATGATTGCTTCCATTGCAGCTGTGGGACAGGTCCGCATAGCTCCGGTAATGGAGAGGCAGGCAAGCCGTTGCAGCTTGCTGCACTTGAGGATCGACGTAACCTGTTTAGTCTTGGGCCACCAAACTATACCAGCATAAGTGACAACAGGTTTAACGATCGTATTGTACATCCAGTACATCATTTGTGGTGTAAGACCCCATGTCCTACCCAGAAGCCTTTTGCAGGCCCATATGGCCCTTGTGGCTTTGCTGATGACGTAGTCAAGTTGAGCGTTCCAGTTCAGCCTCTTATCTAAAATTACTCCCAAATATTTGACTGAGTCTGAATACTCAACTGTGGTATCCTGGATACAGATAGGACCTAGGTCCACTTTGTAGCGTTTGGAAAAAGGTACCAGGACAGCCTTATTTGGGTTGATTGACAGACCCTCCTTGGTACACCATCTTTGAACTTCTCGCAGTGCCGTTCTCATGACCTCTGTAATGGTCAAGTCAAACTTCCCAGAGACAATGATGGCAAGATCATCTGCATAACCGATGACATCGAAACCAGATTCAGATAGTTTGATCAAGAGTTCATCCACAACTAGTGACCAGAGTAACGGGGATAAGACTCCACCTTGAGGGCAACCCTTAATAGCCTTAACACTAATGGTGGAGACACCTAGGGTAGAAGAAATGTCACGATCTGCAAGCATGGCATTTATCCACTCAATCGTGTGAGGATCCAAATTTCTGAGAGCCAGTGCTCTAGAGATAGAATCATAGCCAGTGTTATCGAAAGCACCTTCGATGTCAAGGAACGCACATAAAGCAGTTTCCTTAGCGAGGAAGGCTTTTTCGATTTTACTGACCAGGTGGTGTAAAGCAACCTCTGTTGATTTACCCTTTGAGTAAGCGAACTGGGAGCTATGAAGAGGGAGAGTGAGCTCCAGTTTGCACCTAATATGAAGGTCTAGCAGCCTTTCCATTGTTTTCAAAAGAAAAGAGGTTAAGCTGATAGGTCTGTACGATTTAGGCAGCTCGAGGGGTCTGTTTCCCTGTTTCGGGATAAAAACCACCACGACTTTCCTCCAGATGGTTGGAATGTATCCCCAATTGAAGCTGGCTCTAAAGAGACAGACCAGGTTGTTGATGATCAGGTCAAGGCCCTTCTGAAGAAGTGCCGGAAAAATTCCGTCTCCTCCGGGGGACTTTTAAGGTTGAAAAGAGGCCACTGCCCATTTAACCTTGTCACGGTCGAAGATATTCCCTGAAAGACTGCGGGAATAGCGGTCTGGGATAGTCCTATGACTACACCCAGCATCCAATGGATAAGCGGTCTGAAGGATTGACCCTGGAAAGTGCTCTCTGAGCAGGTACCTTAAGGTTTCCTCATGGTTAGAGGTGTAGGAGCCATCCTCCTTTTTGAGAAGGCCCACTCCGTTGAAGGAGTCTTTAGAAAGTAGCTTTTGGAGTCTAGTCGCCTCTGGTAGAGTCTGAATGCTCTCACAGTGTTTCCGCCAGGCAATCCTTTTGGAACGTCTCAACTCCTTGTTGTAGGCTGTTAGGGTGAACCTATATTCATCCCAATGCCCGGTATGTGTTGCCCTATTGAACAATCTCCTAACATTTCTACGCATTGCAGCTAACCTGTCATTCCACCAGGGCACTTTTCGCGACGACTGAAAGGAAGAAACAGTGTTGCTGTCATGGTAGGAAGAGATCAGCACATCAGTAAGCTGCGTGGCCGCATTCTCCAGTTCATACACTGAGCTGATAGAAGCCGCAAGCTGGTCTGATTTCGAGGCCACAAGCCCCTGAAACTTAGACCAGTTGGTTTTCTTAGGAACCAAAGAGGAGGCGCGGATATGTGGAAGGCCCACAATGTCAAATCTAATGTGCAGATGATCGGACAGTGAGGCCTCGTCCAGAACACGCCAGTTTTCAATCCTGTCGGATAAAAGCCTGCTCGTGAAGGTGAGGTCCAGCACCTCCGTTCTACTAGCAGTGATAAAAGTGGGTTTGCATCCTCTATTTGCAATATCTATGTTATTCATAACAAGAAATTCTAGAAGACACTCACCCCTTTGGTTTACATCGGTACTCCCCCAGATGGAGTGGTGAGCATTTGCATCACAGCCGATGACGAATTGCCGGTTCGTCTTGCGACAGAACTCAATGAGATCTTGAACCTCCTGGGGTGGCACTATTGCTACATCCCCCGGAAAGTAAGCGGACGCAAGAACGATTTCTTGGAATCCGTTGGTGGTGGGAACCGCAACCGAGATCGCCACTAGATCTCTGGAAATAAAGTTAGTAATGGAGAGATGAGTGACACGATTGTCAATTAAAAGGGCAGCGCGAGGCGCCCCGCATCTCCGATCATATACTAGTTTACTTGAGCCAGTGGTAAGTCCTCTGACTTTACCATCGGTTACCCAAGGCTCCTGAATGAGAGCAAGGGTAAGGTGCCTCTCCGCGTAAGTCTTGCACAGGGTGGAGGATGCCCCTTTCGCATGGTGCAAGTTTGCTTGGAGTGCCCTTATGGCGCTCATTTTTTCTCCAAGGAGCGTTTGACAAGCCCGGTCTTCTTGGCTTGTCTAGGACCCTTTGTCCTACCGTTTTTGCCCTTGGGGGGTGCTGATTTGCCCCGTGCTCCGACTCCAGGTTCGGCAGGTGTGTTCTTTGTTCGCCCAGCAGTTTGCTCTGCTACAGGCTCCCTGGCGCATGCTGCAGATGCGGGGGCCGGATTTGGAACACCGCCAGATGGACCTGGAGTCGTTGTGAGAGCAGCTCCGCCGTCAGATGGCCCTATGGCCTCGGCATTACTGCAGTCCTCGGTGACAGCAGAAGCATTTGGGGGTGCTAATTCAGACCCTGTGGTCTGAGTGTCACAAGACGAACCCTGCCCTTGTGGCTGCTTCTTCGAAGGATCTTTGTCCTTGAGAATTAGTCTGGTATGAGAAAACCGATAGGCGATTTTCCCTTTAAGACTAATTAACTTAGTCATGGAAGCGGTATCCACTACCATGACCAAGTGAAGTGTGTTTTCATTTACCCGCCTCTGGACCACTTTCCACTTGTCAGCGGGAACCGAGTTTTGTGCAGCGATAGTAGCCAGCACTTTCTCGTTGCTTAAGGTACCACTCTGGGGGAAATAGCCACGAATGACGTGGGTTTGAGGGAAATTACCCTCTTCCACCAGAGTGATATCAAGAGCACTTTTGCTCTTAATGAAGGAGACGTTACTCCTCACCCAATCTGCTGTATCAGGGTTTGAGCAGACCAGCAGCAGCCAGCCTCTTCTTGCGAAGCTCCCCTCGAAAGACGGCTTGACTTGACCGCCCGCTTTTTCAATAACGACGTCAATGATCGCCTCCTGCAACTGTGCCATTTGCTCAGGTGTCAGGGGGCAGTTGACCATGTCTGTCGAGATGAGGCCAAGCTTGACACTGCTTACCACCTGGCTAAAGGTGGGACGAGTGGGCCCCTTGGCCGTCTTGGTCCTCTTCTGTTCCGGACGTTCCGGAGTTTCCTCCTCTGAGCGAACTCTCTTCAGCTCAGTTTTTTTGGAGGGCTTTGTTAAAGCTTTTTCCAGGGCCGTATCCCTGGAGAGGCCTTTTGCCAGTGCTTCTTGGAAGCATTTCCTCTGGCGGTTGGAGAGTTTGACAAACCTGGGTTTGTCAAGCTCCATCTTATCTAAGTCTCGGCCAATGGTGGTTGCTCCGGAAATGACCGAACACACACTGACCGAGTCTGCGCTGCAGACGGATTCTGCGTCTAAAGACTCATCTTCAGCGACTGACGACCCGTCTGTAGAACCGGTGTGCCCAATGGCTCCACCGGTCGAGGTTGAAGGTTTTAAACTTGCGTGCCCAATGGCTCCGCTCGTTAAAGCAATTGATTCACAGCTAGCATGCCCAATGGCTCCGCTAGTTGAGGCAATTGCTATCTCTTGTGTCCCTAAAGACACTTGAGATGAGGCCATCGTCACAATTGACGAGGATGATGCTGTCGGAGCTGCATCGAGCTCATACTTTTTATTTTTTGAATCCATGTATGATCCCACGAGTATTCGGGAAAGTAGGTCACCCATAGCGAGCCCGTATACTATGGGAAGGCTAATTGAAACTGGAGGACGCCAGGTATCCAGAGTTCGGATATTAGAGACCAAGCACCCCCTTGGCCACGAGTCTCTCGGCATATCCTGTTTCACCTTAGACTGGGGTGATTTTTTAAAAAGTGTTCTTCTCTCCGCCCGACTACCATTAGCCAGCACTCCTGGTAGAGACATGACCATGCCAGGAGTCTGTTTCCAGTCGCCCCACGTGGAGGGTGTAGTCGAGCTTCCAGCAGTATTTAGCACAGTTTCGGCACGGAGCACAAAGCAGCGTGTTAGTCCCCCTGTGTAACTGTTGGCATGCGACCAAGGTATACTTGATACTTACTTGTAAAAAACTCAGCAGGAAAATCAGTAATATTACTGAACACAGTAATAGGTGTTTTCTTGCAAGAATCAGTATGGTTATCCTCACGTATTACAATGTAATGCAAAAAGTAGTAAATCAACCTTTAAATCGATATTTCGAACATTTATTCTTTTATTTTCTCTCTGTTTTGTTTGCCCATTTGACACATTTCCTTTGGAGCTTGTTTGATCTTGTTTTCTATTCTGTGCGGGATTTCGTCATTCTACGTCATTCGTCGATTACCGTCCTAGGACATCACAATGGAAATGTAATCGATTCCGTAACGCAAAAAGTAATGCAAAGAATTTTTCGGATGGATTACAACTTCGATGCCACAACCATTACTTTTCCTGCTGGGAAGTCCGATAACTTACCGTTACGCAGAAAAGAACTATGCGACTACATATACCTGTTAGTCCCCCAACAAAAAATAACACATTTTGCAGTACTTTAATGTTTTGTTCTTGTTATTTTAATATTGTTATGTTTGATTTGTTCCCGCTAAGTCTTTTTTATGCACTAGTAAAGTGCCTTCTTGAGTAACCCATTTCACATTGTGCCTTGTCTTCAGAGAGCGATTCGAAATCCTTTGTTTTGTTCGCTGCCGGTTCTTGGGTGAGCTACTTAGTACTGCCTCACCCAGTACTTATATTTCATTGTACTTTATATCCTTTAAATTACAATTAAAATTATATCAAAAATTCAAGTTTTCTGTATTCGGAGCAGTTCAGAGCTTTTAAGGTAAGATGCTGTAATATTCTTTTCTGTTTTTGCTGTAATGTTCGTATTCTTACGCCATTTAAAATACAGCTGCAATTATTAAGACTGCAGCATAAAGGTATTAAAAAGGAAGAAGAGGACTTGTCCCCTTAAAAATGTCCGAACGTCCTCTTTAGATCATTTCATAGACAGTCCTTAGTAATTATCCTTATAATTGCAATTGCTTTGTGCCCACAACCTGAAGCAATATGGTTGTTCTGATTGAAATTTTTATTTCTGTGAACGTTTCTCAGGAAGATCGATACGTGGTAATTTTATCTTTAGAGTTCTCAATTTATCATTTCTTGGACGTCGTTCCAAAAAAAAAAAATCCTTTCCTTTCTTTTTAGAGTCTTCAGCATTTTATTCGGCAAAGGAGAAAAGGATATCAAAGAGATTGAACCAGTCAGTAGTCAGTTCCATGAAGTGGGGTTGAATCCTCTTCTGGTTCTGTTCGATGTTGCTCCCGTGCTGCCCACAGGGTGGAAAAGGTCCTTTGTTGAATTGTTTTAAATCAGAGTGGTTGAAATCGGATTCCTTTGTCGTTTTTTTGTTATCCTTGTTTCAATTTTAATTGCCGGTCAAATGAATGTGCCATGATAAGAGTTCTCTGGATTCTATTAACGTGCATAGGATGGAGACTCGTCCTGTAATTAAATGTTTCCTGATTCTATGTGACATTTTTTTCAAGTGGGTGAAACTGATATCTTCATTGTTTTGGGCTTATGGAATTGATTGGGTTTTCCAGTCACGTCGTCATTCTTTGATTTGCTGTGGATAGATCCCCCAAAAAAATGTAGAACGGTTTTGTGGGTGCATGAAAAAAACTACTTCTTTTGTGATAAAGGTTGTGAAGACATCAATTGGTGGAAATGACAATTTCAAAATAGAAATTGTTTTCCTGTGTGACAAGGGAATATTTATATATATTTGATGTTGTATTTTATTATTGTGTGACAGGGGAATATTTATATATATTTGATGTTGTATTTTATTATTGGTTTCTCTATTCGTTGAGCAAAAATAAAAAAATATGAAGAAATGTTTTAACAAAATTTGAGGTACATCTATCTTAAATCGTTCGAGTTTATTTATAACTAGCAAAAACCCGCGTGTGCTGCAACGCCTTTTAATAAAAACGCTATGGGCTCATAGTCCGGCATAAGAAAGGGGAATACTGAAACAAAGAACAAATCTGCAAAACATAATTTTGGGTACATGAAAAAATTTAGTTACCTATAAAAAATATGTTGCCTACATATTTTTTATAAATGGAGGTTGGGCACCACCTATCGGAAAAATTTTGTACTGTTTGCCCAACAGACACCTAGCCAATCATATTCAGAATACGTCTCGTAAATTTTGACGATCTCAGGTAATGGTGATAGCACTCTGTAACGACCGGCCTATACTTGAAAAAAGGGGGAAAAAAACTAGGTGAGTGCAAACCATTTAGTTTTACGAAAATAAAGTTGTTAGAGGTTTTTCTGGATAACAGGAGGCAGGAGGAAAAAAACATGGGAGATTCGAAAAAAAAGAAAAGCAGTTATTTTTCTTGGTTTTTTGAGGCGTAATAGGTTTTTTTGTGCCGAAATAACTGTGTATCTGAAATAATTGTGTGGGTGCCGCTGTAATATGGTTTAATTACAGCGGCACCAACACAATTATCAACTATCAAGCTTGCAAAAAACACCCTTTAAACTGAAGTGCAGTTCGAGTGGCAGAATTCTGGAATTGTAGGTACAACCTGCACGAAATATTCGGCCGCACTTTTGAAGAAAGTAGAAAAGGACAAAACCCCTCATCAGAACAGGCACCTAACCAGGTCCGAAAATCGTTCCCGGCGACGAGCAAGAAGTCAACCGCCAACTAAAGACTAGGACAAGAGTATTGGAATCCTATCCAAAGGATACGAGATATGTACTCAAACGTTAATTTTCTAAAGTGATATACATATGAAAAACGAGATTGTATCGCACCGGGAGGTACAGACAATAAATTATTGGGCCTTCATAGTAACTTATTTAACAAAGCTCGCGAGGTGCGTAAACGTTGGAATACAGACGAGGGGAACAATAGATGTTAGTGCAAGGAATGGTTCTCACCCTCAGTAGTTGAAGGAGTAGTTTCCTTTTCTTAATAACAACATTTAACTCATTCTAGAGTAGAAAAGCAAGAATCGTGCCCAGTGGCGTAGCTACCTAGGGGCTAGGCGGGGCAGTGCCCCGGGGCCCTCAAGCTCAGGGGGCCCTCGAATCCTTACCAGAAAATCTCGATCGAACTGAACTTTTAAAAATTTCTCCCATTTTCAAAATAAATATGACAGGTTGCAACCCGACTTTAATCATGGCAACTCAGTTGAGAGAAATTCGAAAGTTATACCTAGGGATTTTCCCTAAATTCTTTCTGTGGGTTGGCAGTGTTGTCAATTTGACGGATAGCGATATGTGCGTTTTATTGTGAATTCGAGTCAAGATTTTTTTTCGAGAACGGTTAAAAAATTAATGCTGTATCAGGAATAAGTAAGCTGATGTTAATAAACTTTTTAGTACTGGTATATAGTGGTTCAATTTTATTTGATTTTAGTACCACTCATATTGATGTCTGTTACGTCAATTCAATCAATCATGTCAAATCTATGGATTTCGGCTACTCATTGTATAACGCGAAATATCGTGAAAAAATGCAGGTCACCTGCAGTAGGTGCATTAATTCAGGTCCGCGCGCGAGGAGATCGTTCTTGGTCTCCACCGTTAAATGTGGTAACACTAGCGGCGATAAAATGTTTGCCGGGGATTCCCCAACGACGTCTTGTAGCGTATCATTACGTTTCTCCTTCCTTTTACTTTTAACGTCGTCAGTGAACAGTGAGTACCTACTCGAGCACAATCTAATATAAATATTGCATAAATAAATTAGAAAACTAAAATTATGAACAATAAGAAGGATCCCAGTGGTGCATTTAAACGCAAACAACGCCAAGAAAGAGAAGATAGTAAACAAAAATTTCCCAAAATTGACAAGTTTTTTAGTCAGCCTTCTATAAGTACTTCTGGACAAAATATTTCTATTGATAGTGACTCAAATAATGTGGTAACTGCAGTGTTGGTTGAGAAGCCTACTGAAGAAGAATCGACAATTATTGCAGTTGGAGATACCTCCGCCACCGATCATGTGAACGTGGATGATGATTGCATGGCACACATAAAAGCGGAGGATTTGGAGGAACCACAGACCTCTACATTTTTCGAAAATGTGTACGATAAATCTTCTTATGACTTGGGAAACTTCACGAACAAAATATTAAGTGATAACGAAAAACGTCAAATTCTTGATATGGGGCCTTTACAGCCTTCAGGACCTTTTCCAACAGACATCAACCAGAACAATAGGTGTTTTTCAAAATCGTACTACGTTTCAAGTTCCAGCCTAACGCGGAGTACGTACATTGTGCCACTCATAATTTAAATTTGGTGATAAATGATGCCGTTAGCAGTTGTGTGGAAATACAGATTTTTTTCGCAACGTTGCAAGATTTGTATAACTTTTTCGGAAACAGTATCAAACGTTGGGATCTACTGTCAAAATTCACTGGCGAATCGGACTCTACTTTGAAAAAACTAAATCCGACTAAATGGTCCAGTAGGGTCAATACGATATCTTCAATAAAACTTCGTTTTTTTGATATTATCAAAGCATTATCCGAAATAGTTCTAAAGAGTCCTAATAAAGATGAGCGTAGTGAAGCAGAGAGTATTAAAACAAAAATGCTAAATTTCGAGTTCGTGTTGCTTTGCGAATTCATGTACAGTGTATTGAATGAAATCAATTATGCATCCAAAACTTTACAGAAATGCGACATAATTTTGGGCGAGGCAAGTAAAGCTTTAGCAGAGACCAAAGCAAAGTTGCAAATTTATAGAAATGATTTCGAATTATTCAAGTGCAAAGCCAGAGAAACTGCAAGAAAATATGGTTTAGATACCCATTTTCAGGAAAAAAGGCAAAGGAAAGTTAAAAAACATTTTGATGAATTAGCTGCTGATCACCGATTTCCACCGATTTTTTTTAGTCTAGTTCGAACTCTTGAAGAGCGAGGACAGACTGCGTTCAGGTCAGAGATCTCTTACGGTGTTATACATATACAACAAGTAAGACAGTTTTATTTATTTACACAAGTGTTGAAGTTTTAGAAAAAAAAATAGTTTCTAATAAAAATATTAGTCCATAATAGAAAATAAAAAAGAACAAAACAAAATCAGTGAGGAGCATGCGCACGTAAGTGGCATGTCTCTTGCAGACACCAAGTGCAGTGACACTATAAGCATGAGTGCAGAAAGTGCCGGTAAAAATTTTAACAGTGACCATATCAGCGAACGGCGCTCTAATAACAAACGCCGGCGCCGAGTTAAAGTAAGCCCCAACCTTGGAAAAGAACAATCGGAGCATATTGAAATGGAATCTGGACCAGGAACTACGGTTCCTCGTCCAGTAAATGTGTCTGACTCAGGCGAGTCATACGATTCGGGAAAATACAATGGACAGGGGAACAGCTTCAGTGTACTGGCTACCGACACAAAAGAGGACGAAGCAAGGTTGGAAAAAATGATCGAGGAGCTTAGGGAGAAGAACTTTCCTAAACTTCCGGCAACAAAAGCCCAACAACAACAAAAACAACAGCAACAACAACAATTGCAGCAGCAGCAGCACCAGCAAGTAAAACAAAATCAACAACAAAAACAACAACAACAACGAACAACAAAACGGGAGAAAATTCCTCCCATTAATATTTTCCACCAACAGGAAGCGGATACCATTAGGTTAGTGCGACAAGTATTTAAGCACGATAATTTTTATATTAGGAGATTAAGTAGATCGAAGCATGCTTTAGTTGTTAAGAATTTAGAAGATTTTAAAAAAATGAAGTTAGTTTTAGAAAAGGCGAATACGCAATTTTTCACGTTTACTACTAAAAGCGAAAAAATGCAAAGTGTCCTTCTAAAGGGCTTAGATCCGGGTTCTGAACCTCAGGAGCTCCTAACGGAGCTTCAGTCATTAAAAATTGAAAATTTAAAATTCACGACCGTCAAACATTTTAGCACGGCATACTCGCGGTCCTCTAAGAGGCAACTCCCAATCTTTCTTGTCCAACTAACTCCCGACAGCCGGCTGGACAATTTAAAACAAATTAAATATGTTAATTTCCATCTGGTTTCCTGGGAGAAAATAAATAAGAAGTCTGACATCCTGCAGTGCATGCGGTGCCAAAGATTCGGTCACGCCGCGGCTAACTGCCAAATGGCACTTAGATGCGTAAAGTGTGACAATAATCACAATAAAGGTGAATGCCCTCTCGGCAAGGAAAAAGTCGACGATAAAACCAAGTTGTTCTGCGTGCTCTGCAGATCTAACGGACACCCTGCTAACTATAGGGGATGTCCTAAATACGCAGAGCTAAAGAAACGCATTATAGCACGCAAAGAGCAGTTAGAAGCTCAAAAAGTTAAGAAAGCGCAAATGTTCAATAACTTTGTTGTACCAGGAATGTCCTTCGCTCAAATGGCGACAGGAGCCCAATCAACAAAAAATCAAGCTCCAAAAGCTGCTCCTGTAATGAGCAGGGGAGATAGCGAGCTGAAGGCGGTTCTCTTGTCCATACAAGGGCAAATCGCTCAGCTCCAACAACAACTAAACGAGCAAAATGCTCGTTTAGAGATCGTTTATTCTACTCTGTTTTCTACAGAACCTATCTCCGGGTAATTTGTCTTAATGGCGCTACTCGGAGAGGACACAATCAAGGTCATTGCCGTGAACGTCAACTCGTTGATACGAAACGAAAGACGGGCGAATCTCCTAGCCCTGTTGCAAGACAAAAATCCTGATGTGCTCCTTGCCAGCGAAACTAAGCTGAACGAGAAGCATAAAGTGGATTACAAAGATTATGTAGTGATTAGGCGTGATCGACCTAATGCTACACAAGGTGGAGGTCTACTAATATTAATAAAGACCTCTTTGAAACATAAAATCATGTACAGCAGGGCAACTGAAAAGTTTCGGGTGTTGGAAGCGTGCGTTGTATACATTCCTTTGTCTAGTGGCAGGAGACTGTATATAATTGCTGCGTACGCACCCCAGACTTCTCAACCTAGACTATTTATAGGAGAATTGAACTTGCTTTTTCAAACTCTGCAGCTGCAGTCGGAGCAAAATTTTTATTTGTTGGCCGGAGATTTAAACGCACGTCACGCGGCATGGGGAAATCAAACGCCTAACACTAGGGGCAACCAACTGAATGACTGGTTCGAGCATAATAGAATTCAGCGAAAAATTAACCTTTTCGCTACGGACATACCCTCATATCCAAGCGGTGGATCTTTTCTGGATCTATGTCTGCTAGACTCCCGGTTGGGGCCACCAGGGACAAATACAAACGAGACCAACTGTCTCAAGACAGTGCCGTACGATAGCGACCACTATGGACTAATTGTAACCGTACAAGTCCCTAACGACTTCATGGAGCTCTCCGATTATTGCGAAGTTCATCCTTTTGTTTACCAGAAGATGCACTGGCCAAGATTCGAGAAAGCCATGGAAAGAGCAATACGTAACAGTGCACTTATACCTCCAACAAACAGGAATCTGACTAACAACGAAATCGACGCGTACTTGACAGACATGGATAATCTTATTATACGGACGATGGACAAAACCGTACCCAAA
The DNA here is from genome assembly GCA_949987705.1 of Thereva unica. Lineage (NCBI taxonomy): Eukaryota > Metazoa > Arthropoda > Insecta > Diptera > Therevidae > Thereva > Thereva unica. Next base: position 80,249,933 of record OX465283.1, on the reverse strand, counting down.
ATGAAGAAGAAGAACAGCACAGACTGTTACAGGAATGCAACGATTGATGCGCTACAATCTCATAAAAGTCGTATACTGACGAGACTAAAAGCCCTTCACCGACAGTTCCGAGATAGACAGAGTCCGGAGGTTGTAACTCTCGATTATGAAAAACCTCCAACAGCTTTTAAAGCAACAATACTCACAGTCTGTGAATCTGTACTGGAACAACAAGATTCGTGCTATTCAAACTAATAGCGCGAGCATGTTCCCGCAGATAAATAAAATATTTCGGAGCAAAACACATAACCGGTTGGATAAGTTACATATACCTCGGACTCTGCCTAACGAAGAGCTTATGAGATCTGCTGGCATAGACCCGGAGGAAACTAGTCGCGTTGACGACAATTATTATATAGAAGACGAGCAGGAGAAAGTGGATTTTGTGGGGAGCTATTACCAGGGAATTTATTCCGTGAACACTTCTGTCCACGCGAATCCTGACCTTGATAATAGGGCTCTGCTGAACCACTTCAGAATATCCAATGAAATCGAAGTTTGGAAAACCGAGAATCGAGCAACTCTCGAATTCAATGAAGACTGTCCAGCAAATGATATCCCAGAGGCACAAGCGAACTCCGGTCTCATTGGAAAAATCGAGCTCATGCTAATTTTTCGTCAGCTAAATAGTAAGAAGTCGTCAGGTGTTGACGGTATTCCGAATATTGTCCTAAAGCATTTGCCCCTACTAGCCATCGATATATACACCACTTTGTTTAACAATGCATTAAACAATGCTCATTTTCCAGACCATTGGAAAACAGCAGTGGTGTATCCGATTCCAAAAAAAGGCAAAAACAAAAGTAACCCTGCGAATCTTCGATCAATAAGTTTACTTCCGAACATCAGCAAAGTGTTTGAAATAGTGGTCAATAGATCATTATCTAAATGGGTTGAGGACAAGAAAATAATTCCTGATAACCAGTTCGGATTTCGGGCGGGGCATGACACTATTCATGCCGCGTCGAAACTGGTATCAGACATACAGTGGAACTTCATGAAAGGCCAGTGTACAGGAGCATGTCTGATTGACCTTGAGAAGGCGTTCGATACAGTATGGATCGAAGGTCTTCTCTACAAGCTAGTCACATACGGCATGAATGGGCCTCTGCTATACATGATTTACAACATGATTTCAAAAAAGAAGTTCATCGTCAAAAGTGGGAACTTCACTTCAAGTAGGACCTTTGACATTAAAAATGGTTTGCAACAGGGTGCGGTAAATTCGCCGCTCTTGTTTAATATCTACACGAGTGACCTTATACGTTCACTCTGCTCCGCGATAGCGTATGCGGATGACCTGATTATGTACAGGACAGGGCCGAGGATTGAAGTAATCCAAACGCTTCTGCAACGTGATTTCGAAATAATCGAACGCTATAGTAATGATTGGAAGTTGAAGATCAACTTTAGCAAATGCGAGTCGATCCTTTTCCGGACCACTCTAAACAAAGCTTCACGCGATGTGAGGAGGAACTGGAAAAACTTCCGAATTTCGAACAATGCTGGACAAGCATTGGAAAACAAATCGGTAGTGAAATACCTTGGGCTTTGGCTGGACCAACACTTATATTTCAATAAGAATGTAGGTGCCGCTCTATCCAAAGCAAACAAGGCGTTCCACATGACAAAAAGGCTTTTTTATAGCAAACACCTTGGCCCACGTGTCAAAGTGATCTGCTATCAAGCCTTGGTCAGACCGATTTTGACCTACGGTTGCCCAGTATGGTTCAACATATCTCCTTCATATATGGAAAAGCTTCGGGTCTTCGAAAGACAATGCCTAAGGGCGTGCTTAAGCTTGTATCGAACGCCCGAATCTGGCTTCACTAAGTTTCACGCCAACAATGTCCTATATGACAAAGCATTTGTTAATAGGATCGACAACTTCATAATCAAGTTGATTCGAAACCACGTTGCTAGAGCGATGGAAAGCAGCAATCCTCTTATTCGGGGAGCGTTCTACCCGAACACACTTTACCACAGAGCAGCTTGTGAACGCGGCTATATTCCCCCAGAGGCATTTGTATACCTGGATTCCAAGCAGTTGGTACAGGATAGATCAGGGGTTCCTCTCTTCTATCACTTAAAACGCAACGCGTGTGATAAACGTTATGCGTTCAGCCAGGAAGAAACGCAGGTTCAGGATCTCCTGAGGTTCAGCACGCGGATCTCGGAAAGAGATAAAAAAGACGCCTCCAATGCTAGTAGTTGGTACTGGTGGTTGGAGGACGTTTAAATGTTGCGTATTCGCCCTATCAAATAATATAGATTAGTATTACTTATAGACTAGTTTATTTTTAAGGAGTAGCCTAGGCTATATAGGATTTAGCTCTAGTTTTTACGGTAGTAATAAATATAGGCTAAGTAAGCTAGGTTAACGGTGAGGACTTCCATGAACCCCTGTTGTTCTCTCAAACTCGGATCTATGGAAGCCCGTCGCCTGGACGGAGGCCACCTGAGGCAGTAACACCTCCGCTGTCCCCGCCCAGATAGTCTCTTTTTAGTATTAAAATAGCTTAAGATTTATGTTTTATTAGGGGAGTAGAGTAGGGTGGGCTTCCATGAACTCTTAACGCTTAACACATCTCGAGTCCATGGAACCCCATCGCCTGGACGGGGGCCAGCTGAATCAACAATGCTTCTGCTAGCTCCTGCCCAGATAACTAGGCTAGTTAGGCTAAGTAAGTTAAGTTAGTCTAAGTTTTATTTTATACAAAAAAAATATATATACATAGTTTCTAAGTTTTTACTTTCCACTAAATTTTCTTAGAAGTAAGCAAAAAAAAAATAAAATAAAGAGCTTTAAAGGAAAAAATTATAAGTTTTTAGCCGAAAGGCATAAGCTAGATAAGATAGAGAGTAATTTAGAGCGCCTGCTGAGGGTCAGTAAGTTAGATAGTTTAGAATAGGATAGAATAAGTAGCTTTAAGCATTAGCTACATTTTTAGTAGGTTAGATATAAGATATGAAAATAAAAATGCTTATTTAAAAAAAAAAATAAAAAAAAAAAAAAAGAGAAGAAATATTTAAAATTCAGATTTTCAATAATGTACTAGACACATTAATAGCTCAATTAAAAACACGTTTTACTGGTATGAGTGCAGTCTGTCAAATATTCGATTTTCTAACACCAACATTTTTATTACATGTTGATGAAGCAACTTTATTACAAAAGTGTGACGAATTTCAAAGAAAATATTCAGATATAATAGGTCCTAGCTTTTGACTTCAATTTATTAATACATATTTACCACCTAGTTTTACCTCAATTAACTCAAGCATGGACTGTTCACCAATTATGTAAAGAAATAATGAGCAAATATGGAGTGCTAGAATGCGACCTAACCGAAGTATTTACAGCAATGTTATTATTCTTTACAATTACTGTTACTTCTGCAGCAGCTGAAAGGTCATTTAGCAAATTAAAAATAATAAAAAATTATTTAAAAAATAGTGTGGGCCAAACTCGACTCCGACATTTATCGCTAATAGCAGTTGAAAACAAAACCGCATCAAGCCTGGATTTAACCGAAGTCATTGATACTTTTGCGAAAACTAAAGCTAGGAAAAGATTGTAAATATAATTGTTATTTAGTCAGTTAGTAGGTCCGACCTTTATATAATAAACCCTTGAATCTTTTCTATTTCGTTTTATTGCTCAATACCTACACCAAGTATTAATTGTAATTTATGTTGTTATTGTTTAATATTTTTATTACCTGCCCTGCAGTGCACGAAAAAGAGCTGATGATAAAGTAGCTTAGCATTTTTAAAGTATAAGTATAAAAATTTTGTGTTACAAGATTTGGTCACATTCACATACCATCCAATTTAAATAAAAGAATTTAAAAATATTCAAGATGTCGTTAAAAATAAAGATTTGTTTTTTTCGTTAAAAATAAAATAAAGAATCGTAAAAGTTGATTATATATTTTGTAAATAAGGTAAATGACCTAGTTCAATTGCTTTCACGTGGCTTTTTTCAAAAATCATAAAGCTCTTGGAGAGGGGTAACGTCCCGTTTTCCTCCTTTGTCTTCGCCACTGCATACAACAAAGTAGTGATTCGTGCAAAACAAATGTCTTGATAAAGTAAAAATATTAATATAAGTATTATAAAAGAATCATTTTGTGTCTAGTGAAAGAGCGTTTTTTCTTAAAATGTCGAAAGTATTTCTAAAAAAATGCCTAAAAAATCGCCCCTCCAGTAAAATTCCTTAGAACTCCCTTTGTCCAATTTTTTTAATATAAAAAGCACCAATAACAGTTTTCCACCACAAAATCAAATTTTTAAGGTTGACAGTGCTCTCCATTATTTAAGCGGCAATATTCACTGCATCAAATTACAGGACTCTAAAATGCTGCAAATTCAGGATACTCAGAACTGTATCTGACACTTTACGCTCGAGTGGTCTCAAATCAATCAGAAAGAAATTAAAGGCTAGAATAGTTCACCCTGTGGGGCATTTACTTACTGTTCGGCCGAGAAGAAAGGAAAGTGGAACCGCACCCTCTGGATAAAAAAAAAAACATTTTTTTATCGCCACGGCACAAACCATTCTTTACCGTTATATTCTATAGAAAAGTTGTTTATGGAGTCGTATATTACGTGGAATGAGGCACGTCATTCGGGGACATTTTCCAATTTTAACAGCAGGACAGGAGCGGAGCGTAGAGGGGATGCTACCGTATAAAGAAGAGAAGGAATTCTAAGTGGATACTGACAAGGACAACCCAGCAGTAGCACTCAGCACTTGAGCAGTTCCTTTGGGGTATGGACTGGAATTTTAGATAAAGGAAATTTGGACAAATATCATCAACCTAAGGAGTGTTGTTGCAGCTTACGGCTGTGCTCCTTTCCCTTTTAGAATCTCCCCTAATGCCAAACCACAACGTAGGTAGGTATAGATGCGAGATTTATTTATGATGAAAAGTACTTGTATTTACCTCTAAGGATCCTTGTGACACTCCGAAAAGCTGCTTGTTGGCAGATCTTTTGAGGAGATTTGACACGAATCTGTATAACTTAAGAAAAGCCGGGATAGCATGTAAAAGCCGGGGTTTGAGTGATGACTTAACACTTTATGAATGCTTTATTTAATATAAGAATCAAAGTTTACTACGTATTTATAACAACAAAGAGGAGCAGCATTAAGCACTCACAGACCCATAAATCAGCGACTTGAAAGGTGGCAGCATAGTGCTCGACTCACGTGAAATATGACCGCCAGTTTCAGACTTCAAACAGTCGTCGTCGTCGTTCGTAAGGGATGAAATTTTAGTTTTCTCAGCAGATTTGGACGCGGACAACCCTGTTCGTGATTTGATTGCGAAAAAACCGCATCACATAATACTAATGGAACCCCCCAGTACAGCGGATGCTTACCAAAGAGATTTAGTAATGTCCGCCAAAATGAAAAATGCGTCTGTGTGAAGTAAATCAAATGTTTATCACGATTGACCTTTGCCTCTGCCACTGCTAAGAGGATAAGGGTACCTCATCGTGGACCATCAGGATACATGAAAAATTGTTTGAACATTACAAACAACTCCTGAACAGAATATTTATATATTTTTTACTGCCGTGTCCTTTGGTTACATTACGAGCGCTTGTGTGCTCTTCTTATGAGGCCACAGGATCTCATATGCATGGCAGGTTTCAGGTTTACTGGCCTTCAAAACCATTTTACCAAGGTATCAGGCACTTCTATCGAATTTCTTATGCTCATGTAGTTGGGGTTACCTGAATGCATGTTAAAGCATCCTAAAGGCACTAATTAAATAAATTGGTCCCTAGCATCTACTAGAGTTTCTAAGGTTAAATTCAAGGAATTTTCTTACCACATTTTCGATAGAAATTTTCTCTAATGCCCTACAAGATGTTCAGCCCATACATGTGGGAATTTTGAACAGTGTCCTGCATGTAGTTCACAGTTGTAGCCATGATTGGTAACAGCATTTTAGAAGCATTGAAATGAAATATCGCCTTGTTAATAACTCAAATTTTTGTTTTGAAGGAGTGAATTAAAGGCATAGTCTGGGCATAATATGGGTATGGTGGGCAGTAGTACCCACCTGGAATTTGAGTGTAAGTTGTCTTAATTTATAAACATATGGCGATTCAACTTCGCACTCTCGATTTTAATCAATGTTGTTTTCTCCTCGAGTTCAATCTATTTCTTTTTTATTTTCGCTCGTTGGAATGTGAAAAGCTACAGGCTCCTGTATGCCGGTTGTGTGGCACTCGAACCCACTAAAACACCTCCTGGTCTTTCACTCTCTCCGCCTTTTTAGCATAGCGTTTTGACAATGGATCAGCTTTTATCTAGCTGTTAATACTCCTGGGGTTTCTTTGCCTTTCTCTCTTTCCTTCGGCTTACTCCAGCCCCAACCTTCCGGCTTTCTGCGTACCTTCCATTTCCCCGCCCATCCTATTTTCTGATCTTCTCTCTGTTTGATCTCATGTCGCCTGGGATGTTTTTCGGTGGTAGTGGCGCCTCTGCTGTTGGCTGTAATTGTTCCCAATTGTTTTGGCGCACCCTATGTCACTCATGCCGTATCGTTAGATATGGTCCTGTACGCGCAACACTCACTGAGGGCGCTTAGTGTGTATGTGCTCATCCATTTTCTGCTGACATTTTAAACGCTGCTGCTCACACTTACGGAGACATGTTTTCTCAGTTTGAATAGAATACATCCGATCCAAGTACGCTTGGGGCGCTTGACATTGGAACTCGTAGTTTGATTATCGGTCAAATCAAGCGTCCAATGCTGGAGGGCGTTAATAGAATTGTGTAGATAGTTTCGTTCGCGCATAATTCGATCTCATGCTGTAAACATGTTAAGGGCGATCGACGAATCGCTTGATACAGCGACTATCAAAAACGAATAAAATACATGCCAACCCACTCAATCTATTGTCTATTTCGTACCGTTGCCTGTCAAACTTGCGTGTGTGCTATGGCATGCTTTTCCCGGCAAAAGTCGTTGCGCAATCGCCCTTAGCATCATAGAGGCGTCTTCCTACGAGCACTACCCCGATGTCTTTTGGGAGGCGTAGCCTAAATACATTGTGATCCACAGGAGGGGAGCCAGGAAAAACTCTACGGAACTCCACATGTTGCTCTGCACACCATATTCCGACTCACAATTAAGTGGTCTACCTTCTAAGGAAGGGTTTTGCCTAATAACCATTTCGAAAGGTAGTCAGTTTGTCAGACTACCCACCCGGGCACCACACGATCCGCCGGAACTGATTAAAGGTAATTTAATTTTACACATATTTTATGAGTATATGTATAATTTGATCTTTACTGACTATAATAAATCTATGTTATAAACTGTTTAGAAACCTATCGAGAAAATTGAAAGCACCGTTCAAAGGAGCGATTTTGAGCGCTGCAAAATATGCTCCCAAGATAATTGCCAGTTTTACTCCTTCTACAAAATTAAAAACTCCAGTAATGCTTCCTTGGGAGCATATTTGGTAGTGTTCAAAGTTAGCTCCCTGAGCAGCGCTCCCATTTTTTTGCGCTGGAATGTTAACGGCTGCGGTGATTATATCAGTCATATCGATTCGCGAATGAAATGTTGGCAGAACGTTTAACTTGGTGAAGTTATGATAGGTATGGCTACCGCGGGCGAATATGATATACCAATGAGCATACCACATAAATTTTATTCAAATTTGAATAAAACCCTGGCATTTTTTTGGTAAAATCCGCTTCGTTTTCTTATATGTAGAGGGGAAATTATTTTTTTTAAACCAAATATGCTCCAATAATATCGACAATGTACCGTCATTTTTCAAGTAGAATCATAACGCCATCGGTAAAGAACTTTTGTGGTTTGTGGTTAAAAAACTGAATCAAGCCAGCTTAACTCCATTGAGAGAATTTTACAGAGATCAACCTAAGTGATAGTCAATGAATAGTTGCCCACATTTGAGTTGAGAATTCACATATATATATATATATATATATATATATATATATATATATATATATATATATATATATATATATATATATATATATATATATAGATATATATGTATGTATGTATATCAGCTGGTATAGCTCATAGTGGACCATTCTCTTCCAGTCCCAATCAGACGCACCAGTTTTCGCCAGTGCTTGTAGCGACTTCCCATCCACGATCTTTCACTCTCATGAAGAAGCCATAGTGGTTTTTGAATTCATCTTTGTGCAAATGGTCCAAATTAGTTTTGGGAAAAATGCCTAGATCAGTAGTGATATAGATCAGTAGTGGCTCTGAATCAAAATGTAGTTTCAGTAATAAAACCAAAATCTCGTGGTCTACGTGGGTGAGGTAAATTCTTCTAAACAGTTACTTTTTCAAACATCAGCATCCACGGATCTTATTAAATACCAAAACAATAAAAGTAGCCTTTCTGAGAATAGATTTTGACAAAGCTTCCAGATCGCCAGCTCTACAGAACTTTGTTTCATTCTTAGAGGTGTCGCAAAAGTTCAACTCGCCCGAGGACGTGATTAGGTGCGCAAATTTATTATATAGCCAAGCAAACAAATTATTTAATAATGCAATACCAGAAAAATGGAACAGAATCTTCAACACAATCCAATCAACACAATTAAATTTAAAGCTTAACCCAAAAACTTAATTACTAATTTGCGGCAGCACTTTAATTGAAATCATGATGTCAACAAAAACACTCACCTGACAATAATGATGCTCGAAATTGAATTTAACAGTTCTAATTTAGTAGAGTACTGTTACCAAGAGTGAACAGAACAGAACAGTATTAATTCTGGTTTAGTACCCCAGTTTATTCTGCTAATGTTTAAATACCCAAATTAGATTCGGGATCGGGGATTTAAGTAATGCTTTTCGATAGTTCGGAATTAGTAAACACGGTTTTCATAATAGAAATTGATGCGAGAAAGTTTCGTACGATTAAAAGACACACGGGGGTTTTTGGGGTCAGTGATCACGAATTTAGTGCCTATTTTTCTATAAACAAGATGGCGGCTTCAAAATGGCGACTAAAAGTAGTTATATCCTTCAATTGGTACAAAATTTGGTATAAGGGGGGTTTTTAGGGTCGCTGATTACGAATTTAGTATCTATTTTTTCATAAACAAGATGGCGGCTAAAAGTTGTAAAATATCCTTCAATTGATACAAAACTTGGTATACGGGGGTCGCTTCGCGACTTTTTTTTAGTAAAAAAGGTCGGTTAGCGGCTTTTTTTTAATAAAAAAATAAAATTTTAAATAAAAACTTGTAAGGAAATCACTAATGAAAATATTGACCATGTAGTCCAACAAAGGATTTATTGAACGTCTGATGATCTTTACAAGTCGTAAATGAGTATTTTAAATCTTTAAAACGGCGATATCTCAAGAACGGCAATTCGTACGGGAATATTCAGAACATTTTTTTGCAAATAATAGTATAATATACAAATTTTGTAAACACTATTTTATGATAACACTTACCGTTTAATATGTATTTGCAAAAAAAACAGATATTTTGACCATAAAACCCCATAGATGAAGGGTATAAAATCGGTAGACTTTATAACCCCTTATAAGAACCCTAAAAGAAAGCTCTCGGTCACATTCATTTTAGCTTGTACCCAATCATTTCCGCTATTTTGCTTTTTTCGACTTAATTTACCTGTACTGCTTCCGAACTCAACAAATATAAAGAACATTCCGAAAAAATTTATGCAGCAGTTTATAAAAACAAAATTCATATACATAAATATATTATATAATACATACATAACATAATGGATTTAAAAAGTTATTTATACACAAATATGGTGGGAATAACCCATAAAATGATGCACTTTTAAAATAAAACCGTCCACCGACCAAAAGATCGCAAAGAGTCTCAATTTTTTTTTTGAATTATGTGAAGAAATGTTTAACGAACATATTAAAAAAAATTTAAAGCGGGACCTAGCGAGACTTTTTTTGTAGGGCTTCTTTAACAAAAGATTTTCTAGCAAAAATAATAAAAATTTTACTGTCTTTCATTAATTAATTAATTACACAGGTGTAAAAATAGACAATATTGCTTATAGAAATGTTTTCTGGATACCTTGAGGAGAAGAGACCATTTTTTGTTAATTAAATAACTTTTACTACTATAAAAAAATAAGCACAACAAATAGCAGCTTCGACAAGGGCTTAAAAATTCTCACAATCACTTGCTGCAACGGTCACTTTTGCATTGATCCTGTGAAGAGAAAAAGGACATCTCACCGCCATAAACCGGTTTAATGCCGGTCAGGCGAAATTTGATTTTTCGACTTTTAGCCAGCTTTTTGACATTTTGCCCCACTATGATACGGTGGAAAACCAACGACTACCGGTAAGCTCTGCTCATTTTACAGAGCTGCTGGAATATTAACAGTTTAGAATGAAAGGGCTTTCATTAATTAGAATCTCTATATAAATATCAATACTAGCATCAATTAATATCTTTATATAAACATCAAATATAATATAGGATTGATAATGAATTGACACCTCTTTTGCTAATTAAAATTTCAAAATGGAAATTTAAGCTCAAGAGTCGCCCTTCATACTAGTGCGCCGCCATGTCTTTATCGTCATGGTGCAATGTCCTTAGCTCAAAGAGTAGAAAAAAATAAGATTATTTAACGGACTAAGGTGTGTATGAGGAGGACGGGATGAACCTTGCATTTGAACAATTGTGTGGCGGCGAAAGTTGAGTTGATTTCCGGATTCATGCGACACTCCAAAAGTCCATGAATATTTGCTTTGTAAAAATATCGGTAGCGTTATCCAAAGACCGCTGCCGCTTATCATAAAATCGAATAAAACATAGTCTGCACTCGATTTTCGCCGGCACTTGACATTGACTCTTAGCATATTGTTCGCTGCCCAACTAACAATTTGTAAGAGTAGACCCTTGGAAATATTGAAGTTGGGCTTATAAAGTTCTTATTAGATTTTTCACAAAGAGGCGTTTCTTTTAAGCTGTTTATTAAGACTAAAAGTTACTTCTTATTTCGTATTTAGATCTGACTGTTTCAAGAATTGGCTTTTGTCTCAGTTATAAGGTCTTTCGCGAAGAGTGCAGCCTTATTTAAAACCCTTAACTGGAAGTTTATCTTTTCAGAAGATATCTTAGTCTGATTACAGTCTTGAAATAGTTTTGTGTAAGTACATTATAAGAAAAGCAAGAATTCTTTATAGGTATATTTTTTAAGAGCAAACGGGTAGAAACTGTGGCGCATGATCTTATTAGAACATTATAAAACTCAAGTCTAATAAATACTTTATCTAAAAACTCTATAAGCATGTAATATTATATAAAGTTTTAATAAGAGAGTTATAAATAGTAAGTCTTATTTAAAGGTGTTATAGAGAAGCATTTTTTACGATATTATTATTTTATTATGGTAGTTTGACGATATCCAGTCATTTACGCAAAGGAAATCGACCATTAATATCTACAAATAGCTAAAAAGTTGTCTGATGTAAACAAATTCTTGGACTATGGAAGAAAAGAAGAAAACAAGAAAAAAGCATTATCCCATTTTGAAAAATGAAGTTTACAGTGATGAAGTGGAAATTGCCGCTAGTTTCTCTTTAAGCAATGATGTGAGGAACAAATGGTGCCTCACAGATACAAATTGTAGGACTGGGGGTGAGTGGAGAGCTGGTCGTAACGGTTCAGCAGTTAGTGTTCGTTGAAATTGCATTTTCAACTGTCAAAAGTGTAGGTTCCGATAAGGGTGTTTCTCTGTAAACTGGTAAATTTTTGCAAGAAATCTGTCCCAGTAACTTTTTTACGTGAATATGAAAAAAAAATATACAATTAAATAGATATCTATCTGGTGGATATTAAACAGTAAGGGACCCAAATATATTTGTTTTATTTTAGGACTTATTGAGTAAATTTAAAAAATGCATTATGTCAGAGGACTGTTGCATATGTCAGAGGACTGTATATATAAGTGAAATAAGCATTTATTAGTAGTATATATACTTTAAAAACATTCCTCATGACGCATATATATAAAAATAAAACAGTCTTCTTTGGTAGTTCCAAGTTCTCTGTGTAGTTCCAAGTCAACTTGTGAACTTTTATTTCTTCCTTAGACACTTTCTTCTTTCTCGCGCCATGATTAAAAGATGGTTATAGACCTAAAACAAAGGCAAAAGTACAATAACAGTGCCCTAATAAATGAAACAGTCTCCTGTTTCTGTATGTAGCGGGGGACTGTTGACGGGGACTGTTGGCAGGGGACTGTTTAATTTGTGTAATTGGTACGGTACCATAAAATTCCTTCATTATGACTTTATTTTGTTATATAGAAACAATATAAGCCATCTTATTTAAAACTATGCACAATAGAGAAAACTGGAACACTTTAAAAAAAGAAAAATAATACTTAGCAGAGGACTGTCGAATGTTGCGTACCGATACGCGCATGTGCCCCTCTAACTCTTGTAACACTAAACAAAATGAGGTATAGCTACTTTTGGGGGTAACAAAGCTAATTTTATGTCGTTCACGTTTCGTTACGCCCATTGACAAGTCTGTCTTTACTGTAGATGGCCTGATGCGTAACTCGAAACTTTGGCAGGGGACTGTTCATGAAATTCGGGGACCAACTTTAGGTTAAATTAAACTAATCAAAAAATAGTTTAAATAAATTGATATTAGAGTCTAATAGCATATCATTTCATATTGATTAGATTGTGTTATATAAGTTAATTGTTTTTAAAATATTAGTTCAATTAATGAACTCAATAGAAAATATTTTGGTTTGGGGACCGGCTAGGGGACTGTTTTTAGACCTAAAAAATACGTTATTGAAACCATATAGGTTTTTAAGTGAGATATTTTCTATATTGTATACTATAGTTTAGATAGTTATAAATTGAAATTTGCAGAAATATAAATATTTCTCACCATAGTTTACGTAATATTTGCCAAGGACAGCGATTTTACCACTTTGGTGAGAAACACCCATAACGCTCTTGTAGCAGCTTTATGCCGGAGAAGATTTTAATCGTACACTTGTAATAGTTTTACTTAGCCATTATCAACTGTTCTTATAAAACTCTTATAATAATATTTATTAAGAGTAAACTTGATCAATTCCTATAATGCTCCTCAGGCATCTTTAGCCAAGAATACATTTCAGTTAAACCGGTATAATAGATTCATTTAAGAACTCTATATGGTTAGCAGGGCCGTAACTAGGCAGGGGCAATAGGGGCACTTGCCCAGGGCCTAGGGCCCAGGGGGCCCCGAAGGGGCCCAATAGGACCCCTATAAAAAATTATCTCAATTATTTTCATTCGTATTTTAATGTATATTCCAAATCACATATATAAGTAACACCACTGGTGGCTCAGATAGACGGGGCCCAAAAAGGACAGAATATGCTTAATATTCTATTGCACGCACTTGACGCACTATTCATTTTATTGCTTACAGACCTTATCTTAAAAAAAAGTGTGTGCAGTTTTAAATAGCACCCAATTAATAAAAAGCTGACAGGGTTCATGTTTTGTCTCCTGAAATATTAAAAAAAAAACGCTGTTACTATTACTACAATATTAATTTTTTGACGTGGCAACGTCTTATAAATCGATGAGTATAGGAAGTCAGCGCAAATATCCCCACCAGTACTTAGCGACGGGAACGAGACGGGATATTTTGCGCTAATGACTTCCTAAACCCATCGATTTATAAGACGTCACGTCAAAAATATTAGAAAGCCGTCGACTTTCAAAGTGAAGGGTTCTTTTGCTGTTAAATTGCTAAGAAAAATCGCGGAGTTATTCCTTGTTCGGCTTACTTTTTTATAAACTGTATAAACAATCTGTTTTTACACTTATTACCTACTTATAATTAATTATAAGAACATAATTCTAAGTGGGTGTTGATTAACTATGTGCGAATAATTTTGGTGTATTTTTGTGTTACGTTGTTCTCCAAAAACATACAATGTATATACTATATTCATTTTAAAACATTTAGTTTAAATTTCACTTTAAATACATATTTACTTAGTTAATTATATTTTTAATATTCTTTAAGATTAAATACTCCTATTTGTTTTTTATAAAATGTCTAAACAATTGTCTGGTGCACAAAAGAGAAAAAATCAAAAACGAAAATTGGAGGAAGGCAAATTAATGTCGGAACAATTTTCTAAATGGTTGAAAAAAGAAACTGAGGAAAAATTGGACCCTGCGAGCGTACCTAGTACGTCCCAACAAAGTACGGATCCAACGGTCGATAATGTCACCGAAAAAAATAAAAATTTGATTGTTGGAAAGGACGCAGAAGAAGAGGAAGTGCGCGATATAAGTTTTTTTCCTACCCAAGACGACAATATTCAAAGTGAAATAACTATTAGTTACAATGATCCGCCTTCTTGGCCACCGTTGAATAAAGATATAATTTACCTTCTGGTAAAACATGGACCAAATCAGGGCGATTATACTGACTTTAATTTTGTGCCCATTGATTCAGGACGGAAATTTACAAAGGATTGGTTTTATGCGAACAAGCTCAATAAAGAATGTATAAAAAGAAAATGGATGATATATTCTGTAAAAGTAAATTCCATATTTTGCTTCCCCTGTATGCTGTTTGGAAGCAAAACTACTACGCTTTCAAATCCAAAAAAAGGTTTTCAGGATTGGAAACATCTTAATCCCGTAATACCACAACACGAAAATTCGTATGACCACAAAAGTAATTATGTTAAATGGAAAATGATGGAAAAAAATATTGTATCTGGGAATATGTTAGACGATTATATGTTGACTGCAATAAAGCAAGAAACAAATAATTGGCGTCAAGTATTAAAAATAATAATAGATGCCATTTTATTCTGTGCGAAAAATAATCTTGCCCTTCGTGGTACGAAAGACGCAATTGGAAATCCAAATAGTGGAATATTTTTGAATTTGATAGATTTTGTGAGTCGATACAATGACACGCTAAAAAATCACATTGAGACTAATAAAAAGGGTACAGTTTCCTATTTTTCCCCAAAAATTCAAAATGAAATAATAAATTTAGTTGGAGAAAAAACGCGAAGCGTAATAATAAGCAGAGTTCAACAGGCGAAATATTACTCAATTTTGTTTGACTGCACTCCGGATGTCTCAAGAAAAGAGCAAATGAGCCAAGTTATAAGATATTGACCCTAATGGTAAAGTTAAAATCGAAGAAAGTTTTATCGACTTTCTTCAATCTCATGAAAAGACAGGAGAAGGTTTGACTACAGAAATTTTAAATAAATTACAGTTAAACAATTTAAACATAGATGATATCAGAGGACAAGGCTATGACAATGGTGCCAACATGGCTGGGAAATATAAAGGGGTGCTGGTGCTGGTGGTGGTGCTGGTGTTCACGCAGTATCCACAACGTCAGGAATGGTTACCTTTTTTGGCACTATCCAAAGATTATTCAACTTTTTTTCTTCTTCGACGACGCGTTGGGAAAATCTTATGAAATTTTTAAAATTATCACTGAAAGGGTTTTCTGATACTAGATGGTCGTCAAAGGCGAATGCTATAAAATCATTGTGCTTGCAACTTCCAGAAGTAAAAAAAGAACTTGAAAGAATTAAAGATGATTTGTCAAACTCTGAGGCAGTGTCAAATGCAAAAAGTTTACTATTTCAAATTAGTAATTATAAATTTATATGTATTCTTCATGTTTGAAATAAAATATTACAATGCGTTGACCGTGCAAATAAAGCTTTACAACACAAAAATCTATCAATAGACCTTGCAACAAAATTAATTGATGGTCTGCGTTGCTCTTTACAAGGACTACGGGAAACAGGATTTAAACAAATAATTTCGGATGCACAAAAAGTCGCTTTGGAAATGAATATTGAAGCTGAATTTTCTAATCAACGAATTAAGCGAATTAAAGAAGAAAGTGTTACTAATCTCAACCAAGAAAATTTGTTTGCAATGCAAATGTACAATATTTTTGACATTTTACTTAGTGAAACAGACTGGCGTTATAGACAAATGAAAACTATATTTGAAGATTTTTCTTTTCTTTTTGTCTCGTCATTAGAATCAATGAGCGTTGTTGAATTACAAAAGGCGGCGGTAGATTTATCCAGAAAATATGATAAAGATTTGAATAGTCATGAATTAAGCTGTGAGATTGAAAGTTTTAAATTTCAAGTATGTGGGCTGGTGGAAAATTTGAAAGAAGCCACTCCTCTAAATTTATTACAGACTATACATGATTTCGAATTAGTCGAATCGTACCAAAACATCGTTGTTGCTTTAAGAATATTTCTAACCCTACCAGTCACCACCGCTTTTTGCGAGAGAAGTTTTAGTAAACTGAAGTTAATTAAAAACTATTTAAGATCGTCGCTCTCACAACAGCGTTTGTCGAACCTGTCTATTATATCAATTGAATCTAACATAGTGCAAGAAATAGATTTTAATAATATAATTGATGAGTTTGCGGAGAAAAAAGCAAGAAGAATGCAATTTAAATAAATTTTTAATTCGTTTTTCTTCATAAATATAAAATAAAATTTTTTTTTACAAAAAATATGGACAGGACCAATTTAAAGGTTCCTTATTTTGTGTTTATCTATTAATATACCTACTACCTACTAAACTTTAAAAATGTGAAAGAACAGGAACTATAACCATGGTAAGTTTTTTCTCAATTTTTTTTTATTGAGGGGGCCCAATTTGAAGGTCTTGCCCAGGGCCCACAAAATCCACGTTACGGCCCTGATGGTTAGTCTTGATATTACTCTAGTAATAACCTTACCTAAGAACAATGCAGGCGCTAATTCTTAAAATGTTGAATTTAGGTAAAAGCGAATTAGTTCTTTCTATAATAGCCTTGACATAGAATTTAATAAGAATAGGCTATTTTAGTCGGCTAATAAGGGTGACAATTTAGAATGAGTTCGTGAAATAGACTTGTAAAGACTTTAACTAAAACAAAAAAAATCCGCCAGATTTTTCTAGTATAATTAGAAAATAGAAAAAATCACCAAGTATAAAGTTTTTTTTTTAATCCGCTACTCTGTGATTTTAAATAATTTATTGTTTTATTGAAACGTTATCTGCCTCCCTTTAGTCATCCCCACAATTGGATGTTATATCAATTTGGGAATACCGACTGTAGAGTAGTTCTAGTTATAAGAAATTCCTTGTGGGAAATTACCGGAGGGGAGAAAGTTGAATACCTTTTTTTACTGAGTCTTGATTGATCGCGTCGAAGGTAACTTTGTCAAACGCACCCTCAATGTATGCAAAACGCAGAGAGGGAGAGAGAGACGTCATTGCCTTGGAGGGACCTCTCGATATCTCTCACTAGCACATGAATAGCAGTCTCCTCTGCAGATCTGCCTGACCGGTAGGCGAATTGCAGGCAGTGCAGTAGGTTCACTGTAAGATCCTCTGATATGCCTGTCTAAAATCTTCTCCAACGTTTTCAGGGGAAAGGAGGAAAGGATAATCGGTCAGCTTTTGATTCCCTGTACGATATTCTCCTCGATTTAAGCACAAGCACAATAATAGCAGCAGGATTGGTAAGATCTCTTCCAAGCCTCTCCGGAAGAGAGTTTGGAAGATGTGGTCCAATCTTACCCGCAGTGAAGTTCCTGTTTACCAAGCTTTTGTTTCTATTATAGGACCGGAACAAGTACTACCTCCGATATAGTGTTAGGTCGACAGTACAAAGGGGCCTTCCCTAAGTCTCTAGTGTGTCACATAAAAAAAAGGGTTCTAGGGCCAACCCAGAGTCAGCTACTTGAGAGCCCAAAAAATGAGTGCTCATTAATATCTCCATGGTATCCTAATGTTCTCTATAAAGGACTCTTGAGGAGTCTTGAAGGAGACAACGCCATTAGAGTGATCCTTGAAACTTGTATATTTTTTCGCAAAAGGCTTTCAGTGACCGTCATTTGGATCTTCTCAAATCTTTGTTATAATTAGTAAGAGCTTTCTTGTAGAGGTCCCAGTTGCCCGAGACCTTAGCCCAAATAAATAGTTTTCTGACTTCCCTCCTTTGTCTGCAGAGAATTTTGTTCCACCACACAACCTTTCATTTGGTACTTCGTGGTTTCGTAGGAGAGCTACTTTCAAAGGCTGTGGTGATCCTTTCCTGTAAAGTGGCAGAGACAAGGACGAGATCGGTTTCAGTGATGACACTATTTTACAAACGTGGCTGTCTCCTATTCTATTCTATTTCTATTTCTTGTTGAGAGGCGCTTTGGCGGGCACTGCGACCTATTTTGTTTGGTCTTTAAAAACCATCAAGATTATGATTCTAAGTAAGCCTAAAACTGATTTAGGGTTTCTATCCCAAATCTCCCTGAGAGTAGGGAAGTCACGATGGACGAGGCTCAGTCTCTTCCTCGCTGTAGCCTCACAGTTGCACAGCAAGTGCTCCGCAGTTTCGGGAGCTGCACCGCAGAAACGACAGCCAGAATGGGCCACCAGATCTATTTTGTTTAGAAGCTGACTCCTAACCTAAGGGCTGTGCGATATGCCTTCCAGTCAGTCTGCCGTAAAACCCTATATGTTTCCGAGGATATTGCAGAACCTCTCAATTTAAATCTTATATGTCTGTAATCGGACCTTGATGGCTCACTTGAGATGCGCCAGTTCTGTATTCTGGAACTGACGAATGTTCTGGCAAGAGACAAATCAATCAACTCTCGCCTAGTCCCATTACAATAGAAAAGGTAGGTACGTCCCTCTTATTCAAAGCTGTAAATTGTAGATACTGATGAAATGAAGGAGGTATTTACCTCTAGAATTAGTATTTGGGCTTCACGCGCTAGATGATGCGCGTTGGCATCGCAACCAATCACTAGATATACATATGTTCTCCAAGCACAGTCCTCCACAAGTCTCCTGACATCTGCTGGCGGTGGGGAATCAGACTCTACTCCAAGGAGGTATGTAAGTCGAAGCTATGATAAGCCTAGGCAATCCTACGTCTGCAGGCTGCACTACCTCCGCCACCACATCTCTGGCTACGAACTGCGAACGAAGAAGGCAGGAAAGTATTTTCTCCACGAGCAGTGTTGCTCTGAAGCATTCATGCTGGAGTGGATCAGTCTACCAGCATTAGTACCGAGGCCACATATTTTTCCTCGCTACACCCATGCCTCTTGGATAAGAGATACATCTAGGTTGCCCTTTTTCGGGTTAACCTTTTTTCAAGTACCATAGAGGGAGCGTTGGCGTGGACAAACTTCATATTGAAATGAGCACTGTTCATTCACTGCTCCTCAAGGGATTATATACCCTCCCTTTTTTGCGATAATTTTTGGGCCGGTGAGGTTTCCCCTTGAGGATTGGAGGGGTGGTTTTAGGTGCAAGGCCCCGCCTGCAATGGCTATAGAGGAAGCATTTGTTCCCACAGTTGCTTCCCCGCGGTGGCAATATGGTTTTTTTGTCGGATGGTGGGACGTTAGTCCTTGACTAGACGCCTGCAATATTGAGATGGTGGAGGGAGCCACCTACTCTGCTAGAGGCTCCCTAACCCCCCGCCGACAGAGCTCAGTGATCTTCATGCTCACATTTGAATTTACCTCTTCCATTCCCGAACCTGGCTCCTACGAGGCTTCAAATGGTAGCCTCGCAGTTTCTGTCTCCTTGATGATAGGAGGGGAAATGTTCGCGGGTGCCCGTGAAATGCTGGCGTTCGCTGAGGGGACATTGCAAGTTTTGGCTGGAGGTAGTTTTGATCATGGGCTTCAGCGCCGACTTGATCCTAAGCTGTGCCCAAACAAGCTTTGAACAAGACAACGTCACAAGAACAAGACAAGACTAATCTAGTCTTGTTCTTGTCTTGTTCTTGTTCAGTTTGTCAGTGTTCTTGTTCTTGCAAGCATAACTAAGTCTTGTTCTTGGTCTTGCTAAATCGGAAAGAATAAGACAAGACTGCAAGAACAAGACCATTTTTGCTCATCACTAGTTTGCGCACAATGCATGCAAAGTCATTATGTACAAATGCTTTTACAATTACCATTTTTTACATTAAATTCACCCATTTGAAAATCAAATTAATCCTTTTGCAAATTAAATTCACCTTTTTACAAATAAAATTCGCCTTTTTGCAAATCAAGTTCACCTTTTTGTAAATTAAATTCATTCTTTTGCAAATGAAATTCACCTTGTTGCAAATCAAATTCACCCGTTTGAAAATTAAATACTTCTACATTATATATTACTAGCTGGATCCCGGTGCGCCTCGCTGCACCCATGAGCCAATAGTATGGCGTACGCCAAAACAATTGGGAGTCCCAAAATCGCTTTTGCATTGGCAGCGAGAGTCCCAAAACCCACAAGACATCCGAAAAGAAAAGTGTCACTTAAACGAACGTAGTGGTGATCCAAATCACCCACTCATTTATTAGTCCATGGAAATGGTACTTTAACATTGCAAAAATGCAGGACAAGGTTTTATTTTTGGGATATGTAGGGGGTCTATGTGAGAATAATAACAAGGTGATTAACCCATTCCTTTGATTCATCAACCTTTTCAATAATATTAACCCTAGGACCCTACACTATTCAAATATAACAAATCTACTACATAGGGGTTACGTGCACCCCATTATTTTAACTCGATACCGTTAAGTGAGTTTTCATTGTAGATAGGCATTTTTTTTTAATTTTAATCAGCAGAAGGTGCAGAATCGCGTGGTATATGGCAAAATAGCATTAGATAAAATTTTGCCCAAAAAAAGTGCAATTAAAAACATGAACAAAATTATTTTTGCAATTTTTATTAAAATTTAAGGAAAAAATGATTAAATTTTGTTCGTGCTTTTTTAAATAACTTTAGGCTTGAGTACTAAAGAAAAAGGTATAAATAACACGTAAAAAATGTATGAATCGAAAATTCGAAGGATATCAGAATTTTTGCAAGCGGTGAATATTATCAATTTTCAGGAAATTTACATTTAGTGGGGTTACGCTAACCCCAACGTTTAAACAAATATTCACTGTGTCACTTCTAAAATAGAACTAAAGATTTTCTCTGCAGCACTCTTCTCTATACTGGTCCCCCTCCTAATGGTAAAAATCGCTTGGCCCTACCACTAATACAGCCGAAACGCCAGGGCCGGTAAAACTTTGTGGGGTTTGAAGAACCCCAGTGTAGGATCCTAGGGTTAAGTTTTTGTAATTCATTTAACTTTTCTCTCAGGCGATCTTGTAGCTTCAGTGGTATTCTACGCGGAGAATGGGCCCTGGGTACCGAGCGCTCTTTCACTTGAATGGTATATTGTTTATCAAATTTACCTATACCTTCAAAAATATCTTTATAACATGAAATTAATGTATCTAATGTTATGATGGCATGAATATCTTTTCCAGATATGGGTACCTTTTCGCTAATATTTGAAATTATACATTCCCGTTTAATTATACCCAGTTCAACACACAAATCCAGCCCTAAAATAGCTTTAAAACGATTTTCTACTACAATAAATGTTCCGCGTGCTATTTTATTTCGAAATGTACACAGTAATGTAACTTTTCCTAAAGTATTTATTTTATGTCCACTATAACTTATAAGACTACTTACTCACGTTTCAATTAACTCAGTTGCACCAATTTCTTCTATCATATTTTTAGGCAGAATACTAACTTCAGCTCCAGAATCAATTTTAAAATTCACCCAGCAGTCTTCAATCTTTACAAGTTCGCACCATGATTTGATATTGTTTGCTTCATTAAATCTACAATTACTAAATTTTACATTAATTGAAAAATCATCATTACTTTTATGACTATTTTCATTAGTAGTGATATCTCTAATATGAAAAAAATTGCAGGCAATGGCAAAATGATTCAATTTTTTACACCTTGCACAACGTTCATTATATGCTGGACAATTTCCCCTTTGGTGCATTGTCAAGCAAAATTTACATTTAACTCTGTCATATCTATTTGATGCTTCATTTCTATCATATTGATTTTTATTGATATTTGTATTACTTCTTTTTATAGTTGTGCAATCGTTTTTATTTTGAATCATCCTGTCATTCCACATACTTCTACTAAAAACATTCTTTGAACAACTGCCTCTGCTATAACCTTCGTTCATATGCTGTGGTTTTTCGTTTCTCCATTTTATGTTACTTCCAACTGCATCAATAGTTAACGACTTTTGACCTTGCACCTGTCTTATTTTCTCCTTATTTGCTTCTGCAATTCTGCATTCCTCTATTATTTTTTGTAGTTCAATATTTTCATTTTGCAACAATTTCTTTTGCCATTTTTTGTCATATATTCCTAAAATTATGCGATCTCTAATCATTTCTTCTTTGTTTGTAAATTCGCACGTGTCTGCATACTTTTTGACATCTTTGAAAAAATCATCAAAAGGCTCATCATTTCTTTGAGATCTGCTAAAGAACATATATCGTTCATATATAATGTTCTTCCTCGGCTTAAAATATTTATCTAAAGCATTCTTTACTTCACAATATTTTTTTCTGTTTTCTTCTGTTACATCCAGAGTTCGTAATAATTCCCGACCTTCATCTCCTAATTGTTTTTTTAGCAATGCAATTTTAATTGCATCGGTGCTCTTTTCATTTTTGCTTTCAATTAAATAATCTTCAAAATCTTCTATAAAGATTTCCCAATTCCGTGCTTTGTTGCCGCTGAATTCCAAATCCTTTACTGGTTTTAACGTGCTCGCCATATTTTTACTCCAATCCTTCACTCCAATTTGTTCAATTTCACCCGTTCTCATACAATTAAAACGGTCTACCGTCCTTGTTCTTAATCTTATTGTAGACACAAATTCCCTTTTTGAAGAAGTGAATCTATTATTATTATTTTTTATTTTCTTCGTTACATTTATATCTCTTTCCATTTATTATTTAAAATTGCCGACTGCGCCATGTTGTGTGCTATCAAAATTAAAAAAACATTGTTTTTCTATAACGCCTGCTATGCAACTAACTTTATTAATAAAAAACATATTTTATACAGTTGCTGCGATTGGGACAGAATATGGATTTACCATATTCTACAAAAAGTACCTATTTATTGGACTACACAAAGGAGACAAAAAACAACTACACAGTTGTCAAAAAATCTGTCCGCCCCATCATTCTCGCCTACTCTCGTTTCCGCAAACAACGTTTCCAACAGACCCATGTGAAACTTCCTGTGTATATAATCTTTTGTTTATGTTCACATTCAGCGAGTGTATGTGACTTTTCCACTGTTATCCAATGCGTTCAAAAATGAACAGCATAATGGAGCGCAATATGGCATAGTGCACCGGGCGCAAAAAACCCAAGCCCGGCTCTGGCCCGAAGACCGAAAATGCTCAGTGGACGGAAAAAATGGCCACATCGCGTTCTGGATGCCTTCAAATACACAGAACTCGTTTTGGCTGCTTTTGGTAATAGTCGGACGGCCAGAACGCGTTTTGTCATTTTTCGAACGCTCAAAACGCGTTCCTTATGTTTGACGCGTATTATGTGCCACTTTCTACCTGCGTACAGTAAGATTCATTTTGTACTTATAAAACAAATTTGGGGGGCAAACGGCTAACAAAGACCTCGGAAAGTGGTGGTACCCGATTTGCCACCTCTGCCAAAACCCGAGAAAAGTCACTGCAGACGAACACCTAGCAGACCTGTTAGCAAGTCCTAATCCCACCTCCCCGCGGTGCCCCCCGGGGTACTTCTTCGGAAGGAGCTAACGGGAGACGGGCGAATGGCGAGCTCTCTGCGCCACAAAACAGAGCTTCAAGTCGGTTGGGCTGAGGGTTAGCAACCCGCTCCCATAAAAAACACCATTGCTACGAATCGGCAAACAATGCCTCGGAACCGGATGGACAACACGACGACGACCTTTGCTTTTCGAACAAGGACACGAATCGGATCATGGAATGTGAGAACACTGCTGGCTGAGGGACGGCTGGATGAAGTCCTCAACGAGATGAATCGATATAAAATCAAGATCATGGGACTTAGCGAGACCAGATGGCCCGATGCGGGGGAACATATCTGCCCAAATGGTGAGTCCTTTTTGTATTCTGGGAGAAACGAAGCTGAAAGCCGTAGGAGTGGCGTTGGTGTAATACTCACCAAAGAAGCCAGGTCCAGCCTCATTAGCTGGTCACCAGTTTCTGAGAGGATTATTACCGTGCGCCTGCGTACCAGACTAAGAAGTACTACGGTAGTCCAATGCTATGCTCCAACTGAAGACGCTGAAGATGACATCAAAGACGAGTTCTATTTGCGGCTGAATGAGGTTTTTCGCTCTATTCCAAGGGGAGACATCATTGTATTAATGGGTGACTTAAACGCACAGATCGGCCGTGACAACACCGGCCTTGAACAAACAATTGGAAATCAAGGTCTAAGCCAAGTTACCAATAACAATGGTGAGCTTTTCGTTGACTTCTGTAGCTCCCACCAACTCTTGGTAGGTGGAACTTACTTTTGTCACAAGAAGATACACAAAGAGACCTGGGTATCGCCCGATGGTAGAACGAGAAATCAGATAGATCATGTGGCCGTCAGCCGCAGATGGAGAACTATCCTTGAGGATGTCAGGAGTTTCAGGGGAGCAGACACTGGCAGCGACCACAATTTGGTAGTAGCAACTATTCGCCTTACAATCGCCGCAATCAGAAACGTACAACGCGATGCTATAAACCGTAGACGGTTCAACGTAGACCTTCTGCGGGAGAGCGGTAAAAAGCGGGAATTTGCTGGAAACCTACAACAAATATTAAACCAGCACGACGTTTCTGACGACACAAATATTGAAGAGCTGTGGAGTAGGACAAAGGGCGCAATATTGACGGCTGCGGAAATGAGCATCGGTTATGTCCCAAGAAACCAGCAACACTGGATCTCGGACACAACCTGGCAAAAAATAGAACGCAGGAGAGCCCTAAAAAATAACGTAAACTCTACAAGCGACCCCGATAGACGTTACCAACTGGAACGGGAGTACTCCCAATTACACCGGGAGGTAAAGAGAAGTGTCCGGCGTGATAAAAGGCAGCAGATAAACGAGCTCGCAGAAAAAGCGGAAAACGCGGCAAACACAGGCAACAGTTAGGTGCTGTACCAAATTACTAAACAGCTCTCGGGAAAGCACTCTACTAAAAAGCACGCCGTTAAGAGTGCGGATGGAAGGCTGCTGTGCAGCGACGAGGAGCAGCTCCAAAGATGGAGAGATTACTTCTTCCCCGCCCTGAATGGTTCATTTACACAGGAACCTCAGGAAACCAGCAACAATGCACAGCCTATAAGAATCACCACCCGAGCCCCATCCAAGACGGAAATAGTAACCGCAATTCATGCGATGGCCAATGGTAAAGCAGCTGGGAAAGATGGCATCCCGCCAGAATTGTTGAAAGCCGATTCAAGCCTCATAGCAGATGCGCTTCAGCCAATCCTGGAAATAGCATGGAACACCTGTACCTTTCCGGAGGATTGGACGGAAGGTATCATAGTCAAAATACCAATAAAGGGAGACCTAACAATATGCGACAACTGGAGAGGCATCTGTTTACTATCTACAGTGGGCAAAATTTTGTCCCATATACTACTATCTAGGATAAGTGAGGCAGTAGACCGAACGCTTAGGAGGCAGCAGGCCGGATTCAGGAAGGGCCGCTCCTGTATTGATCATATCAACACCTTACGAATAATAGTGGAGCAGTCTACTGAATTTCGATCCCCCCTTTACCTTGCTTTCGTAGATTATGAGAAAGCGTTCGACTCGGTCAATAGGAGCTTTATATGGCAGGCACTACGGCGACGGGGACTGCCTGATAAAATAATAGAATTGATAAAAGCCCTATATAACAATTCCAAATGCAGAGTTCTCCATAATGGAAAATTATCCGACAGCTTCGAGGTGAGCTCAGGAGTACGACAAGGATGCCTACTTTCGCCTTTACTATTTCTTATAGTAATAAATGACATCCTTGTCGGCGCTCTAGATAATAGAACAGGCGGCATACAATGGGGTTTGTTAGACCGCCTTAAGGATCTCGACTACGCCGATGATATCTGTTTGCTGGCCCACAGACACCAGGACCTCAAAAACATGATTAACCATTTGGCAACAGAAAGTAGTCCAGCAGGCTTAAGGCTAAATCCAACTAAAACTAAAGAAATGCGGATAAATGCAAACACCATTGAACGGACTGCGCTGAATAACCGTGACGTGGAACTGGTCGATAAATTCTGCTACCTCGGTAGTATTATTACCGAAAATGGCGGTGCAGAAGAAGATGTCAGTTCCAGAATAAATAAAGCACGAGGCGCAAATTTTTTTTTTTTTTTTTTTTGTGGCAAGATGAAGCTTAGGAGTCACCCTTTGTACTACTAGTCCGTCATGTCTTACAAGTCATGGTGCAGCGTATAGTAGTAAGCTTGATCTGAAGGAAAGATGAGATAGGATAGGTTAGGGGTCTGGAGGGTGCATGAGTAGATGTCGATGAACCTTGCGTTTGAACTCTGAGATGTTATATGAGCTCAGAAACACCGACTGCGGAAGAGAGTTCCACAATCGAGTTGTTCTATTTATAAACGAATTGCTAAAACGTAATGTGCGTGAAGGGGAGGGCTGAAGGGTGAAGGGGTGAGCCGAGTTGGCTAGTCTTGTGTTGCGGGAGAAAAATTGCCGTGTAGGCAGGAGGTTTTTGATTTCAGTGGAGCAGTCGCTATGAAAATAGAGGTAAAACTTGCTGAGCGCTGCTACATTCCTACGGTGGCTTAGAGGATCAATGCAAAGAGTGCTATCGCCAATGAGTTTGATGGCGCGGTTTTGCACTTTGTCTAGCCAAGCCAAGGTGGTTTTGGGGGCGCCTGCCCAGATATACGAGTTGTATTCAAGGCGTGGCCGAATGTAGGACTTGTATATTGTAGCCAAGGCAGTTGGATGAAGGAGAAACTTGCATCTCTTAAGGAAGCCGAGGCATTGATACGCTTGTTTGGTGACTTGGAGTATGTGATTATTCCATCGCAAATCGTTGGATAGAGTCACGCTGAGGATGTTAAGATATGGGTCAGCTGTTATATTATCCTCGCCCACTGAAATGGAGGGAAGGTTGGTGCAGGTTTTAGTGGAGAATAGACAGTACTTGGTTTTGGTTTCATTGAACTCGACGCGATTCTTGCGGCCCCAATCAAGAATGAGTTTAATGTCCGCGTTAAGAGAGTTGGACATGAGTTCGCGTTCTAAGAGACAAGGTCTGGCACTTTGCTTGTCCTGTGTTGTCGGAGGGGTATGAGTAACGCAAAGTACCGTCATCGGCAAAACTATGAAGTGGATTGGAGGGGATTGAGAGCAGATCATTAATAAATATAAGAAAGAGAGTAGGTGAGAGAATCGCCCCTTGAGGAACGCCGGCCGAAATGGAATGAGGGTTGGATTCGACGCCATCCAATACTACCTTGATTGAACGGCCAGAAAGAAAGCTCTCAATCCAGTTCCTTAGAACTGAGTCGATACCAATAGCTTGGAGTTTCGACAGCAGAGCGGGATGCCATACTCTGTCAAAGGCCTTGGAGATATCTAGAGCAACCAGACCAGACTCACCGAAGCCATGGATGCTTTGGTTGATGTGTTCAGTCAGGCATACAAGAAGGTCGCCAGTAGACCGTTTTGGTCTAAAGCCATACTGCCTGTCGTGAATAATTTGGTTAGATTCCAGATATTTCATCAACCTTCGATTGATTATTGTCTCCATAACTTTGGAGAGAACGGAAGTTAATGCTATTGGGCGGTAGTTTAAAGGGTCGCTGGCTTCACCTTTTTTGGGAATGGGCTGAACATGAGCTAGTTTCCAAGAGTTGGGATAAACTCCGGAGAAATATGACGAGGCAAAGAGTTTGCGCAGAGGTTTAGCCAAAGGTGAGGCACACTTTTTGAGTACCATAGGGGGAATATTATCGGGGCCAGTGGATTTATTGACGTCAAGTTCTTTGAGACATTTATACACCTCTCGTGTCCTGAAGAAAATTCCGTCCATTGAATGGGCGTTGCGATCGAGGACCGGTGGTGACGTATCAGCTTGAGGTAACGAAGAATTTGAGGCGAACAGACATGCCAGTAAATCGGCCTTGGATTTGCTTTCTGTTATCACCTCCTTTCCATTAATGAATGGAGGGGTTGAGGAAGAGGTAAAATTCTTCTTGATGGAAGTTACCAAGGCCCAGAAGTTTTTGCTGCCTACGTGGGTGTTGAGGATCTTACTTCTCAGTTTGTTGTCAAATGATGCTTTGACCTTCCTGATGATGGAATTACAGGAGTTTCTCGACTTGATATACTCACGCCGAAGTGACTCGTTGGGGGAATGTTTGTACGCTCTATAAGCGGCTTCCTTAGCTTGAATTGCGTTCCTACATTCCCCATTGAACCATCTATTTGGCCTAGGCTTTATAGATATGGTAGAATGAGGAATAAACAAACACATTCCTGCCCGTATTATTTTAGTAATACAGGAAGCGGCATAGTTCGCACTGGCACTGCGGAAACACAAATTCCAGTCTGTAGCTTGAAAAAAGCGTATAAGTCCCAACCAGTTGGCTTTCCCATAGTGCCAGACAGTTTTTTTAGGAACTGCGTTAGTTGGAGTAGAAGATGGATATGGGAAATTAGCGCTTACTAGATTGTGATCCGAGTTACCAAGGGGCGAGCTAACTTCGACGGAGTATCGAGTTGGATGAGAAGTAAGAAACAGGTCAAGCAGATGGGCTCATTGACCTTCAACGTCCGGAACTCGCGTTGCACAGTTCACGATTTGGTGCAAATTATTTAGGTCTGCAAAGATCTCGGCGTCTTTGCCAGAAACACTGGTGCCATTGGAGTAATTTAGCCAATTGACATTATGAACGTTGAAATCACCCGCAACAATGATTTCACACTCCGGGTGGGAAGATAAAAATCCGGAGATTTGTTCTGAGATAGCATCGAAGGCTAATGTGGAGGCTTCATTACTGATATTAGGGCTTCTGTATAGAAAACAGAAGAACATGACGTGGTTACGAAGAATAATTTTAATCCATAAATGATTAAATTCAGAAGATGTACTATTGTACACCTTCTGAAACGCCACGTCATTCCTAATATACATGGCGACTCCCCTATGATCGGAGAAATTGTGCACTAAGGTATACCCAGCCACCTGAAATCGATCTGAATCGGTGTCAGTGACTTGAGTTTCACTTAGTGCGAATATGGCCGGGGCATGCGTATCAAGATAGCACATTACATGATAGAAATTCGCAAGGAGACCCCTAATATTACAAAAAACAAAGGAGAAATATTTGTTTTTGTTTAGGGGCCTTTCCTGCGCAAGGTCCATGACCTCATTTGTGGCTGACTCGGCCGGCGTTGCAACCATCGGAGCTTACGGGAACAGCCTTGCTGCAGTGTTATGCCTGCTTAAGCAAGACGATTCCCTTAAGCTGGCCGATATTGCCGCAGCGCCGGCGTTGTCTAGCTGGGGGAACGGGAGAAGTAGAAACGGGAACTTACTTGCTGTCCGTCAGTACGGCGTTGGTGGTGTCCGTAGTTGGTGATGTTTCCTTAGCTTTTTTTTTTTCGCCACTTCACACAGTCAGATTTCACTTTTATAGTTTTGCGCTTTTTAATTATTATTAACACTGATTTAATGGCCGGAGTATGAATTTAATTTGAGATTGTTTATTGATTTCTATTTCTTTGTTGGTTGTGTTTTTTATAGATTAATTTAGCTGCGAAGTGGACTTGCGGCAGCACCCGCCCGCACTCTATGCCGGTACAGTCCAGACTCTGCATGTCTGTTCCGCATATGGAGATCAACGGAGTCTCAACTAACACCAAATTGCGGCTGTTCAACTCCAACGTGAAGGCAGTACTTTTGTACGGTTGCGAAACATGGAAAGTCACCCAATTCATCACAGGGCGCCTACAAGTCTTCGTCAACAGATGCCTGCGTCGTATCCTAAAAATCCGCTGGCAGGATAGAATTTCAAACGAAGAACTATGGCGCCGTGCCGGCCAAGAAAGGATAGACGACCAAATCAGACGAAGGAAATGGAATTGGGTTGGACACACCTTGCGACGCGAAAACGAAAATCTAGCCAAACAGGCCCTCGACTGGAATCCGCAAGGATCCCGTCGAGTCGGAAGACCTAGGACAACGTGGAGGAGAACCCTACTAGCAGAAGCCGCAACAACTGGGAGATCCTGGTCGGAGCTGAGAGCTGTCGCGCAAAACAGAGTCCGCTGGAGGGCAACTGTTTCCGCCCTATGTCCCATGAGGGATTATAGGAGCACAATGATGAAAAAATGATATTATAAAACAAATTAAAATAGTTAAAAACTCTACGTCCATCATATCCCCTGTCAAAGGCCAAGCGGCCAGTGAGCGCCCGCTGTTGGGTGATGTGTTTTTACGGGGTACGGTAGATGCCGAAATGCACTATTAGGAGGACCGGATCCGTGATTTATACACCATCGGATAAGCTGGCCCAGCTATGCCTTAGAGGATTAGGAACATTCGTCGTCATTTGGCTATTCAGGAGGCACCAGCGATGAGATAATAGTAAGATTTTACTCCCCCCCCCCCCCTTCATTAGAACAGGTTATTTTGCTATGAATATCCTGAAAATATTTTAAATAAAAATAAGTAATAACTAATAATAACAAAAAAAATATAACATCCATAAAAATGGTCGCCTGAAGGGCTATAGCCTATTTAATCCTGTGGTTAGTGTGGCCCTGGGTACATACATATGTAATATTATTGTATTCATATAGCCTACATAATAGTAACAATATTGCTTAATTTGAAGAGCATGTTTTAGATGTTATTATGCATTGGAAATGATGATCTACATGTTACTAAATTGCCCAAATTAATAAGTTTTAAAATGCTGCAAAACAATTAAATTTTAACAATTCTTCACAAATATATCGCTATCGAATAAAATACCAATATCTTTAGATTACACCTAGATATAGCACCTCCAAATCAGAAATCGCCGTAAAACATGATAAATTACAGCAACAACTAAATTCAATTCAATTTCCAATTTCTTTTTCACCATCCAAAACAAAAAACAATAACAACTTCCACCCACTGCATAATCAATTTACAAAATAATTTCAAAAAAAAAAAATGTTTTAAATTATTTTTCCTTTAACGATGTGAAAAGAGGAAAATTTAAAAACAGGAAAAGCAACACAATCTCAAGTTCACAAATTGTGCTCTAATTCGCGTAAATATTAGGAAAACAAAGAAAATCACATTTTCTGTTTCCTTTTACGTAAGAATCTCTCCTCTCGTTATCGTAATTTAAGAAATAAACAAACGAAATAACAACGGAAATACTACGGAATAAAATCACAACAAGAAACAAAAAAAGCAAAAAAATAAAATGGGACATGAAAACTTGAAAAGGAAATTTGTTTTTCTTCTGGGTGCTATTTTCCTTGCCTTTCTTCTGTTGTTCGTCAGCGAGGTGTTGAGCAAGCGGAGATTCCTTACACCTGCCCGCGTGATGTTCTTTGAAGTGGGTTTTGAAGGCTTAATTTGGTTTAAGAACGTTGGATAAATTTATTTATTCAAATAATACGTAAATGCGTTAACTGAGCGTGTAATTTGGTGCGCTAGTGACTTGTAGTTTCTGAATGGTTTTGATACTCATTCATATTCGCATGCCTTGGGAGCTGCTGGGGAGAGCATAACAATGAGTTAAATCATAAGGAGCTCAAAGCAAGCGACATACCCCAAAAAAATTTTATAAAGAAACTTAGTAAAGTTAGAGACAATTACTCGAATACTACTGACTATCGAAGAAGGGTAAAAACCCTGCTAATCGTTGGTCAATAAGTCTTCTGAATATCAATTGAAATAGTGGTTAATAGATAACCAATTCGAATTTCGGGCAGGGCAGTGCCATGCCAAGGACGTAGCCAGGGGAGGGGTTTTGGGGGTTTGAACCCCTCCCGAAGAAAAAAACATGGCAGATAACAGAGATTGAGATTGAGATTGGCAGAACACCATTCAAATCGCTTTATTTTTCTTAGAAATACTTTTGCGGCAGCGATGTATAGCTCGAACCTAACGAGCTGAGATTGCTCAAAAGCAGATTTTTCATGCGCAAAATACATTAGTGCATGTCTGATTCATATGTGCGCAATGTTTATTTATTTGTAATTTTCATTTACTTAAATGCGCGAAGAAAGGAAAAGTATCTGGATGACTATGTGTATAAAAAAAGTATAGAGGAAGAAGGAACGGTCTTTTTTACATAGGTCATTATTATGATTCTTACAATAACCCCCTCCGAAGCAAAATGCTGGCTACGTCCTTGTGCCATGCCTTATCGATTTTGAAAAGGTATTCGATACAGTATGGATCGCAGGTCTTCTCTACAAACTAGTCACACTGATATTTACGGGTGACCTAATAACCCACAAGGAAAAGGAAACATACAATTATGAATGCAGGAAACCTTCCGAAGAAGTCTAGAAGCATTCTCTTCCGTGCTCTAGTTCATATTCTTTTTATCCATCCATGTCATTGGATGGAAGACTTCCTTTTATCTTCTATTGAAGTTGTTACGAAGTCTTCTGTTTTTATTCTGCAGAAGTGATATGAAAACATTCTTTGCAAATTATTTCGAATTTTATAAGAAAACTTCATTTGACTTTTCTTGGAAGCTATTTTGAAGCAGGCACTTTGCATTCTGGAAGAATAATACATCACAAACATGATTTTTAATTACAAATGTTAGTTTATATATTTGTGGATGCTCGTACAAAAGTGCGCGTCTCTAATGAAACCAGAATTTTTTAAAACAGAAAACTGAACCAACAAGTCCAAACAAGAAATTTTCATTGAAACCGAATTCTAAGAATGAAGCTTTTACGGAAAATAAAATTCAAAAAATTCTCTATACCTTCCCTGGCAATGAACAGGAAGGCTTCCTTATTCCTACCAAGAGAAAGCATTCTCAAATTTCCTTGGGGGAAATTCATTCCGCTTCGCACCAGCATACTCGGATGACCTGAGTGTGTATAGGACGGGGCTGAAAATTGAGTGATTCAGACGCTCCCGCAGAGAGGCTTCGAGACAATCAAACGCTCTAGTGAAAGTTGAAAATCAATTTTAGCAAATGCGAATCGATTCTTTTCCAGACTTAACAACGCCCTTAAAAGTGCCGTCAAAATTTTGTTTTTGCTCGAAATTGTTTTTCGCAATCGCTCATTTTGGCGCCCCTTACCACCTGGCCTAGAGCAACCACTCCACTCACTCTACCCTAGGGCCGGTGCTGGCTGGACCAATACTTACATTTCATTAAAAATGTAAGTTCTACTCTTGCCATTGTCTCTAATGGTTAAGCCAGAAAATAAGAAAAATGTTGGTATTCATAGACACATCGTAGCACCAAATAAAACCAATTTCGCAAGACAACGTAAACTGAAAATATGTTCTTCTTCTTTGAAGGCAACAAGGATACGATCCTGGCCTCTCGCAACCGTGCTCTCCACCCGAATGTAAGCCGATGACATCCAGCTTGGCATCTCCAAACTCTGGGCGTCCTGGTCTATGCCATCCTTCCAGCTGAGGTTGGGTTTCCCTCGCTGAGAATATATAAAACATGGATCCGTCCAGTTCTTTGGTACCATTAATCAAAGTAACCGAATATCAGCACAAAATCTTCGAAAGGGAAATCCTTTGAAAAATATTTGGTCCTGTAAGGGCTAACCAAAACAAATGGAATCTTAGAACAAACGACGAAATAAATACATATGTACTTATGTATGTATATAAAAAAGAGTTGCCTACTATGGGTCGGAGACGTGATATGTTGAGGAAGATTACTAGCCAGGATTTTCAATGTAGGATGACCAAGAAATAGGTGGATGAATGACGTGTTTAAAGACAAACGAAAACTGCCATGGAAAAAGTAAAGACAATTTTTGGCAAAAGTATGAGGCACCCTAATTTTTTAACTGTACCTGCGAGTGTTGTTCTCGGAATTTTTTTTCTTCTTCTTACAATCATGTATTACAAATTTATAAGACAAAAAACCCAAAAAAAGGAATTCCTAGAAGTTTTAAGAAAAAAAGTAACTACCTTTACAGAAGATCGTCAGAGAATCCCTGCGAAACCGAAGAAAAACATCTGCGCTTGCTGCTGTGCCTTCAGCCGCACGAGGAAGGTCGTTGAGTGCGAGTACTGTAAGAAGAAGACTTGAAAATTTCGGATTAATGGGCCGTCCACACTATGCGGACTTGAATCCCACGCGCTTTTCGCTATACGGCCTCAGCCAAAAGCGCGCATGAGCTTTAAATCGTGAGCAAATTGAGAAAACAAATCAATTTTCATATGAAAGGCCGTACGCGTTTCTGAAAAGCTCGTATTGTGTGGACGTAAAATGTACCTTTTTAAGCACAGCCTTTTGTCCGTGCCGTTTGGTCGTGCTGCCTTTGCCATTAAAAATATCACAAAAAAAGCCATTAAACTCTATATGAAAAAAAGAGGCAAAAGCGCGTATGACCTAAGACCGCGTAGTGTGGACGCACCATAAAGGGTCGCAAAGCCCGCAAGAAGCCGTGGCTCTCAGAGAGGAATAGAATATATCGTCTGAAATGGGCTAAAAAACATCAAAGTTGGACAGTGGAAGATTGGTCAAATGTGCTGTGGTCTGATGAAGCTAAGGGGGATGATACACGGGTCAACATGTTCTGAAACACGAGCTTTTTCTGCGCAGTTCATAGGCAAAGGGACGGGTCAGGGTGAAGTGTGCGGTGTTGACTGAAACTAGAAACGATTTCTATTTTTCCTCCAGTTGCTTGAAAAATGTTTATGTATGCGTGACTGTCAAGCGATTCTGGGTGAAAATAATTTGGAATGCACACCCACACATATGAAATCGCAATGTTTTTATACAGAGTGTCGCGTATAGCGTGTTGAGTCGTGTATCACCTCCGCTCAACAAACTGACAGTGTGTTGCAGAGACACGTTGACTCGTGTATCATCCCACTAACGTTCAGGTTTTTTTTTACACTTTATACTAATTAATTAAAAAAGAATTAAATTACTTGTAATACATGATTGTAAAAAGAAGAGAAAAAATTCCGAGAACAACACTCGCAGGTACAGTTAAAAAATTAGGGTGCCTCATACTTTTGCACTCGGCTGTACTTCAAGAGACTGAGTCCTAAAAGGAATCTAGCGCAATTTAAGAAGAAGAACCATAAAAACCTATTTAAAGCAAACCATTTTCCATCGTTAAACAAAATATTTTAAGGAGACATGATTGAACGGAGAAAGGAAATCGTTATCATTAGGTATCTAAAGATATTTCCAATAATTTCTAGCTGTTCAATAAAGGTAGTGTTGGATAGCGTCGAATCCGACCCCCACCCCATCTCCGCAGGTGCTCCCCAGGGCTCAATTCTATCAGTAGCTCTCTTCCTAGTTTTTATAAATGACCTGCTCTTAGTCCACTCCAATTCACTCCACAGCTTTGCTGCCGACGCTACTCTACGTTACTCCTATGGTTTTGGTAATGTAACACAAGCACGGGCTAATCCCTTCCAAGTAAGGTTGGCGTGAGGTTAATAACCTCACTCGTAAAAAACAATTATTACGGAACGAGCAACATGCCTCGGATACTGGAATAAACGACGACGACCACGGCAACGAAAAAGGCAAAACGATTTACGAATTTTTTCATGGAATGTTCGAACTCTGTACAGAACTCGAGCTTCAAAACATCTGGCCGATACCCTGTCAAAGTATAAAGCTGACATTACCGCCATTCAGGAGATGAGATAGACAGGGAATCGTGTTTTGCAAAAACCTGAGTATGACGTATATTACAGCTGTCATACAAAACACCATGTTCTAGGAGTAGGTTTTATGGTTAGCAAAATAATGAAGCCTACCATTATCGGCTTTAAAGCAATAAACGAAAGGCTATGCTCCCTGTGCGAGGTAAATTTAAGAACATCAGCCTCATAAACGTTCACGCACCTACAGAAGAGTCCCCGGATGATGATAAAGAAGAATTCTTCGAATTAGTTGAACGGGAACTTAATGCCTGCCCCAGGTATGATGTAAAAATCATACTGGAAGATCTGAACGCCAAAGTAAGCCGGGGGCCCATATATAGGCAATATGTCGGCAACCACATCTTGCATGAAAACACTAATGACAATGGACAGCGAGTTGTAGAGATGACAGCAAGTACTAGATTTGCGCGTAAAGATATCCATAAAGCCATCCATCTTCTGATGGAGCCACTTGCAACCAAATAGATCATGTGTTGATAGACCGCCGCCACCACCTTTCGGGTCTGATGACAGTACGATCGTACCGATGTGCCAACTTCGACTCGGATCACTATCTTGTAGGTATGGTGCTCCGAGAGCGCATTACAACGCTGAAAAGCTTTGAATCTGCTGATCAGGCTCGAATCAACACAGCTGCACTACGCAATGAAATGACCAGAAACAGCTACGGTCATGCATTAGAACTCGCCCTAAGTCCTGGGGATAAGATGCCGGGCGTCGACGAGAACTGGACCCGCCTTAAAAATACTGTCATTAGCACTGCTGATGCCATCTTAGGCAGAAGTCGTAAAGATCGAAACGACTGGTTCGATAATGAATGCAAGCTGGCAACTGAACGTAAGAATGCTGCGTACCGAGCCATGCAGCAGTCTCGGAGAACACGGGCACGCGAAGAGAACTATAAAGAGCTCAGAAAAGAAGAAAAGAGAATTCACAGATGAAAAAGGACGCCTGGGAAAAAATCTCGTCTGTGAGCTAGAACAGTACAGAGAACGACGGCCGCGCCAGGCGCGGGAGTTCTACCAAAGAGACCGCAGTATGACGCAATTTACACCACGTTGCACATACTGCAAGGACAAAGAGGGGAATCTGATCACCGATCCTAAAGGCATCTTGGAGCGATGGGAAGAGCACTTTCATGAATTACTAAATGGCGAGCTAACAGAGGATTCGGAGGCTCCACCAATATCTGATGACAATGCTATGCTGCCGCCACCAAGCATAGAAGAAGTTAACAGAGCCATCAGCCGGCTCAAAAACAACAAGGCCTCGGGTGCAGACGGCATCGCAGCGGAGCTGGTTAAATATGGAGAGCCTACATTACACCAAGCGATTCATGAATTAATTGTGCAAGTATGGGAGCAGAAAGTGATGAAAAGAAGACTGGAGAAAAGGCATCCTCAGTCCGGTACACAAAAAAGGAGATAACACAGCGTGCACTAATTATCGCGGTATAACGTTGTTGAGTACCGTGTATAAGATATTCTCCGCTATCCTACAAAACAGGATGGCCCCATACGCCAGAAACATCATAGGCCATTACCAGTGTGTTACCAGTGTGGCTTCAGCCCAGGCAAATCAACGACTGATCAGATTTTCACCTTGAGGCAGGCTATGGAAAAATGTCTAGAGTTTCAAAACTCAATTCAACACCTCTTCATAGACTTTAAAGCCGCCTACGATAGCATAGCCAGGGCAGAACTCTACAAAGCCATGAGAGAATTCGGCATCCCCAACAAACTGACAAGACTATGTAGGTTGACCATGATCAATGTGTCAAGCCAAGTAAAGGTATCCGGAACACTGTCCAGACCAATCAACATCTATAATGGACTCCGACAAGGGGACGGTCTGGCCTGCCTCTTTTTCAACCTGGCGTTGGAGAAAGTGATCCGAGATTCGGGCGTGACATCAAGGGGTACAATCCTCCACAAGTCCAATCAATTGCTGGCTTACGCAGCCGACATTGACATCATTGGAAGAACAACAACAGCTGTACAAGAAGCTTTCACTCAGATTGAGCAAGCGGCAGGAAATCTGGGACTGCACATTAACGAAAGCAAAACAAAGTACATGGTGGCTTCGTCTGGAAGAACACCTAACATTGGTCCCACAATGAAGGTAGCGGAACACGAGTTTGACGTTGTAAAATCATTTACCTACCTTGGGTCAATAGTAGCAGCCGACAATAGCATGGAACCAGAAATACGCGCACGACTGCTAAAAGCCAACAAAGCATACTATAGTCTGTCAAGGCTCTTCAAATCCAAATATCTAACCATAACGTCTAAACTTTTACTATATAAGACGATGGTCTTACCCGTTCTCACATATGCATCCGAAACGTGGGTGCTTAGCAAAAAGCACTCAAACGTCTTGGGCGTGTTTGAGAGGAAAATACTTCGGAGTATTGTTGGCCCCGCATGTGAGGAAGGACGATTCCGGAGACTCTACATTGACGAGATCTACGAGCGCTATCGCGACATAGATGTTGTGAAAAAAATAAAGCTCGGTAGGCTATGGTGGGCAGGGCATCTAGCTCGTATGAGTGAAGATGAGCCTGCTCGGAAAGTTTTCTGTGGTAAGACCTATGGGGTGCGACAGCGAGGGAGGCCCAACCTTCGCTGGAAGCATGGCGTGGACCAGGACGCTCAGAGTTTAGGGATGCCAAACTGAATGTTATCGGCTCAGAATCGGGACCGGTGGAGAGAACCGTTGCGAGAGGCCAGGACCGGATCCCGGCTGTAGATCTGTTAAAGAATAAGAAGAACACAAGCACGTGCCAGACCTTGTCTACATCATCACCAGCTCTTGTCTAATTCAATCAACAAGGACATCGAACGAATTCTTGATTAGGGCCACAAGAACCGTGTTGAATTTAATGCATCAAGAACGAAGTACTGTCTCATCTCCAACAAAACTTGCACCGACCCTCTTTCTATTTCAGCGGAGAGCAAGACCGTAACGGCAGAACCGTTTCTAAATATCCTAGGCGTAGCATTAGCCGAAGATCTGCGCTGGAATAACCACATATTCCAAAGTGCTAAACAAGCATCTCAGTGCCTAGGATTCCTCAAAAGGTTCAAATTCTTCCTTCAGCAGTCTGCAAGGGCTATAATCTACAAGTCTTACATTCGTCCCCGTCTCGAATACAACTCGTATATCTTTGCCGGGCCCCAAGAACCATCTTAGCTTGGCTGGACAAGGTGCAAAACCGCGCTCTCAAACTTATTGGTGACAGCGCCATTTGCTCTTCAATAGATTCATTAAGCCACGGTTCAACCTCTCTTATTTTATCGTAGTAGTAGTACAAAGGGTGACACCTGAACTTAGACAATCACATAAAAAAAATAAAAATCGAGTAAGTAATTAATAATTATCTGTCGAATAAAAGTTATTAATTAAGTTAATTTATCAATCATTCTAAGATGCTAACCATAATATTTGGGTTAAAAAAAACTTGATGTCACCGATTGAAACACGACCTCAGCTATTTTTTATAGTATTAGTAATTTTGCAATGAAATATTGTTTTTATTAGTGCAATCGGAAGATTCAGTTTCAGTATGTCTACTGCATAAATTGAGCGAGTCCACTTTCCAAAAGCGTTCGTATAGGAGTTGTCGTCTTTTATCATGATAATGTGAATACATATTTGGAGAATTGCCAGAACGTGCTGCTGCTGCTGAAATGGCAACTGTTATTGCATCCTCCATATTCACCAGATTTTACACCAACAGAGTACCATTTGGTCCGTTCGTTCCAGAATTGAAAAAGTCTTCCACTCCGTCGAAATTTCCAAACGATGCTTGATTCAGTATTTTGATGAAAAAAGACAAACAATTTTTTGCGCTCTGATTTATTGTACAATCCAGTATTTATACGATATCCGCTACAATTCGCCGCAGTTGTTTCAGAGTAGGTATAGCCAATCTGAGCGAGTTGTGGGTTGTTTTTGGAGGGATTTATAAAATTCTTAATGAAACAATTGTATCAGCTTAGGCATCAGCAGGAGATTTAAGTAAACTTTGTCGTCTTGCCCATGTCGACAAAAAACACATTCGTTGTTATATGTATGTATGCATACACTAATAAGACTAGAGTTGTAATTTTTATTCAATTTATACATAAATTTTTTGCTGTTCTACTCGGGAATGAACAAAAACTTTTGAAATATTCTGGCAGGGTAAAAAATTGCTTGAAGGGCTTAACTGAATAAACAAATACTCCCGAAAGTTTGCAAGTGAAAAATCCTGATTATATTTAATACCAACTGCAATAATGCCGTAAACTACCTAAAATTTAATCTTTACAAAAGTTCAGCAGAGAGCAAAAACAAAAAAAGCGAAGAAAAAAACAAAAAGCTGAAAAATCTAATTTAACCCCTGAAACTTGCCACCACACTACCCTTAGCAATTTCAGGTGAAAATTACACTGCAGAGTCGACCATCAGGAAAAGTTACAAAAGTTAGAACCTTCAGTTTACAGAACACTTGTGGTTCGGCTCAGAATGCCGGTAGTTTACTGATTCTGGTATAATTCCCACAGGAGCCACAGTTTTATGGAGCAGGCAAACATGTCGTTTGTCGAAATTAATGGATTTTCTCCACTTTTTTTGTAATTTTGTGTTCTTTCCGTTCCGACTACTTGTGCCGATGGCGATGATAAGAACTTTTCAATGAGCGCAGAGGACCCCAGCAGCTGAACAATCTCCACGAAATAAATTCGGAAGTGAGCGGGGGTGTAGGGAATTCTTTAGACTTTGCCATAGCCAGCAGGGTCCTGTAAACAAGGAATCATTGTTGCTGGTTGATTCCGTTTCGTTTGGAGTTAGAATCAAATTTTTTGTGCCCCGGGTGATGATTCTAACTAGCGTGAATGGGCCTCCAAGGTGCTCCTTATTTTATTGTTGGCTATTACTAGTCACATACGTTTGATCAAATTAAGGGTAGTTGCGAGAATTTTATATGATGATGAACTTTATTTAACCCTATATCCTGCAGTAGACTTAGTAATGCATAGTTCATTTGTGATCATTTTTGTGCAGCTGTGAGCTTACTTTTGAAATTCAATATGCACATTGTCCAAAAACAGGTTAATTTGTTTTTGGCGATTTTCTATTCTAAACGTCAATGGTGACGTGTCCAACTACACGTCGCAAGCCGGAGCAAGGAGGAAGGCTTGCGGCAACGGTTACTATATCACTCCCTTGTAAAATCTGTGAACATAGGGTCTAGAAGTTGAACTAGGCAACTCATCCCCCAAGGAGACATAAATATTCGGCGAACTATCCTCTTGGTAGGGAGTCAGCGAGAGGCAACCTCTCATCGGAAAACAATTCTTGTGAAGGTACAAGGCTTACATTAAACACCTCGCAAGCATAGTCCTTTGATGATCTAAGGCAGTGGCTCTTAACCTTTTTTTACTCGCGGCCCACCAAATATTTCAAAATTTGTTTGTGACCCCTATTTTTTTAATAATAATTTATATTTATTAATTTAAATTTTATTTTTTTATATAATAAATACAAAAATGGCTTGCCTATTAATGCCTTGTCTATTTATATAACATTCAAACTTCACAATTAATGAAAACTCATTAATTTTTGGCGGCCCCCGGCAAAACTTCTTACGGCCCTCTAGAGAGCCGCGGCCCACCGGTTAAGAATCACTGAAAGGAACTACGATTAAAAACTCGACACATGAACTGTCGGGGCATTATACAGGATGTATACATTAAGTTTACAAAGCGGTCGACTTAATAGGATAGGTTTTGGAGAAACGACCAAAAAATCGTTAGGGTGGTATGCTGCTTTGCATTGCTACCTTATTAATGCAGATTTACAACAATACAGGGTGATATGTAAACCTCTACCAAATATCTTTATGTGATAGACTAGAGCAGCGGTGTCCAACACCATCGCCACTAGCCACATGTGGCGAATGCAACATTGAAATATGGCATATTTCTTCGAGTAATAAAAAAATTAGTTAGTTTTGTAAACCAATTTCTTAGAAAAATCTTTTAGATTAATCACTATTACAGTTATTTGAACTAGCTTCTCTCAGGATTACTTTGTCCCCAGTTTTGAAACTAGTCAATTTCCCACTAGTGCTAAACGTATTACTATTTTGTAAGGAGACAGTTTATTCCGTCTACGTTCATCATACTGGGAAGTTGATGGTGTGGACCGAAGGAGTCAAACATACATCCCAACTAGTTTATACTTATTTTTAATGTGGCGAATGAAATTATTTTAAAATAGCGATTGTGGCTACAAACGAATTTCTGTTGGACACCGCTGGACTAGAGGCTTAGGGAAAGGCCCTCTGTACTGTGAACAATCTATTTTTTTGCTATAGAGTGCAATGTCGAACACCAGCTGTAGTCGGAAGATAGAGGGATACGTTACGATATACCGTGCCCCTGCCCCCACCCATATGATTTCTTGTTTGCCAGATGCAAAACCTAGCCACAGCCGCCCGCTTTGTAAACGGATGTACCCTGGTTGTATAGACTTGGCGCAATGGCACACTCCAGAACACTAGAGGTTCACCCGCTTTGGAGTCACATTCCGCCACATCTCCCACTACAACTCCAGAAGCTGCTCCACCCGCAGAGCGTAAGGTAAGACAAAAAGCGACTCCAAAGCAAACCAACCTTCAAAATAGGGAGCCGCACCACTTTTACATTGAACGATACAAACGCTGCTCGTTCCGTAATAATCATTTTTTTCAGGTGAGGTTGTAAGCCTCGCGCCAACCTTACTTGGAAGGGACTTCTTCTTCTTTAACGGCTCTACAACCGGCATCCGGTCCTGGCCTCGCGCAACTGTTCTCTTCACCGGCATTCCATTTGGTATCCCTAAGCTCTGAGCGTCCTGGTCTACGCCATCTTTCCAGCAGAAGTTGGGTCACCCTCGCTGGCGCATACCATAGATCTTACCGCAGAGAAATTTCCGAGCAGGTTTAGCTTCAATCATACCAGCTGATGCCCTGCCCACCGGAGACTACCGAGCTTTATTTTCTTCACAACATCTAAGTCGCGATTGCGCTCGCAGATCTCGTCATTGTAGAGTCTCCGGAATCACCCTTCCTCACATATGGGGCCAACAATCCTACGAAGTATTTTCCTGTCGAACACGGCTAAGAGGATTGAGTGCTTTTTGCTAAGCATCCACGTTTTAGATGCATAAGTGAGTGCGGTACGCCTGCCTATCGACTGCTACTGGTGATGAGCAATCTAGTCTTGTTCTTGTTCAGCCTATCTTGTTCTTGTTCTTGCAAGCATAAGTAAGTCTTGTTCTTGCTCTTGCAAAATGTGCAGGAGCAGGACAAGACTGCAAAAACAAGACCATTTTTGCTCATCACTAGTTGGCGCACAATGCATGCAAAGTCATTATACACTTATGTACAAAAGCTACAATTATCATACTAAAAAGTAAATATACACACATGTATTTATATCATAATTACATAAACATCATAATCAATTTACAACGACCAAATTCTTACTTACTGCCATTTCAATAACTCGTGGATCAATATCATTAGTGCTTTCAAGCAAGCTGTGGGTGCCGGCATATTGCCTCTATACGGGCTCCCGGCCTACTCTTTTGTAGGGGCGTGAACGTTTAAGAAACTAACGCTCTTAAAGTTCTTTCGTTTATTGCTTTAAAGCCAATAATTGTAGGTGTTTAGAGCAGCATTGATTAAATGTCCTGAGTTTAATTTAAGAAGCAGTGTTATATCAATAGTTTGGAACCGAGAGTGGGCAACAAGACATCATTTAAGTCTAAATTTTAGAACTAAAATAATAACTGTACTTTTTTATAATTTCATTTTCCCTTCCTTGTCGTGCTAGAGTTCACATGCTACAGTGTCCGCTACTTAAATTTTGTACAATTAAAGTAATTAAAAGTATTAAAAGTAGTGAAGTTACAAGTTACTTCTAAAACTTTCTTTTTTATTTTTATAACTTTTTAATAAACAGTAGGCTTCATTCTTTTGCTGACCATAAAACCTACTATGAGCACATGGTGTTTTACAGGACAGCTGTAATATACATCATCCTCAGGTTTTGGCAAAACATCATTCCTAGTCCATCTCATCTCCGGTAATGTCAGCTTTATACTTTGACAGGGTATCGGCTAGATGTTGTGTAGCTCGTGTTCGAGCATTCCATGACAAAATATTTAAATCCTTTTGCCTTTTTCGCTGCAGTGGACCTGGAAGGGACTCGCCCGATTATATTAGCCTATCCTCTTTAAATTTAGATTATAGATTTTTTTTAGCGTATTGATTTTTTCAAACTCCGTGACACAAAAAATTGCCGTTGCCAAATTTTATTAATATTGTTCTATAATTTCCCCTCT
This sequence comes from Thereva unica, assembly GCA_949987705.1. NCBI lineage: Eukaryota > Metazoa > Arthropoda > Insecta > Diptera > Therevidae > Thereva > Thereva unica. The sequence continues at coordinate 80,205,658 of OX465283.1, read as the reverse complement.
TTTTAATTAAAACGGCAACAAACACAGAAAAAACTCAACAAAATAATTTCGGAAGGGATGCGCGCCTGAGAAATGAATAAAGTTAATTTATCTTTATATGTGTTGAGCAGAGCTTTTAAATACATGTAAAATTCCTGCTCAACCAAGCCAGTTTATTCATCATAATAAGCATAATTTTACTATAATTATGCGAAATATTTCTCATCCCTAAATTTAAAATAAAATTTTTATTAAAAAATTCTGGAAAAAATTCTTTTGAATACATGAGCTTTTTCATTAATAAAACGATAGTTTTCCGCAGTCGCAAACAGCATAACCCCCCCATGCAGAAGCGCGCATGCGACTGACGGAAAACGATAAAAACAGAAATTTCGTATTTATTTAACAGAAATTGCTACAAATCAATTCTATAGCAAATGTGTAAAATACAAAAACCTAAAAATGAAAAAAGGTGTAAAAAGGGGCGTTTTTCATTCATAATTTGTAAATTGTTTAAACAATCAATGAAGTCCCAGAAAAATACACCTCCCTGTAGCAATACGCAATCGCGACTAATAAATTGGCACCAAGTGATTTGATACCAGGAGTTAAATGGAGCTTTGTTGGAGCTTTTAAACATTTTTAGTAGCTTACATGTGGTAGATGCGCGGAATGTCACGACGTTCGTAAAAATCTATACCATATACTCGTTTCAAAATCGGGAATAAAATTGCACAGTACTGATTTTAACTTAATTATAAAGACTAAAAAATTTGTGGAATCTAACACTGCAATATTTTTATAGTACAGTAATATTTACAGTTTTTGTTGCACAATTTTTCAACTTGTATTTTTTGGTTAACATATAAGAAACTACAATAATTTTTTGGGTGTTGAATTTGCACTCACAACACCTCTTATTTAAAATTCCTTTGCTACAAACTGAGGGTCATATACAAGTCTTATAATTCGTTAAGGAAAACAGTAATAGGAACATGAAAATGAGCCTACCAAGGGGAAGAGGTAAGAAAATTTATGTATTTTCTTAAGTACTTTCTTGCGGTCCTAAAAAGCGAGGATATAAAGGAGCCCATCACCCCTTAAAAATATGGAGTCCAAGGAAGAGGAACTAAGAATTGGTAAACGTAAGCAATGGGGAGCTACAATAAATGATGATAAATGAAATTTATTTGAAAAAATGTTTGCTTTAATTGAGATTAGTGTGTGTTTCCAAACTAAAGGTTTAAATTCGTAAATCATAGATAATAGGGTACGCATAATATTAAATAAATCACAGATATGAGTAAACTCAACAAAATACAAATTTGGTTTTAATTTGTAAGTTTAAGGTTTTTTGGTGGTACATTTCTGGAATACATTTTTTGGCATTCCAAGACGTGTGGATACCTGCTACACATTTTCGACAGGCAGTTAATAACAACAGAATTTCACTCTTTTTAGGTTGCAGTTTTTTATTGAAAATGTTTAAAGCCGATTATCTTTCCTTATGTGGCAGAACTAAAGTCATTACTATTGGTCCTTCATGTTGTTCGGCACGTTATTCTGCAATATCTAGCAGCAAGGCTTACTCAAAGGAGAGAATTTGTAGGTTTTAGCACGAAGGAGAAAATCTAACGGTTTTGTTGCTAGGGCGAATGGCTTCGGCCCTTGTTTTCGTAGAGGTTTTCATATCACCATGTATTTATTTTTGTAACTCTACGTGATATTTTCTTGAAAAAGGTAACAATCTACGTAGAGTACTCCCACCTATTTCAAACGGTAAAAGATAAGGTATTTAGGTGCCTCAAAGAACTCGACGTCAACAAATAAAAAATGTGCCTCAGCTTTGGTCGTTCAATCAAAGTAGTATTGAATGGAGTCGAATCCAACCCCTTCGCCATTTCAGCCGGAGTTCACCAGGGGTCAATTCTATCACCCGCACCTTTTCTAATCTTCATTAATGTTCTGCTTTCAATCCCCTCCAACCTACTTCACCGCTTCGCCGATGACGGTACTTTACATTTCTCTTACTCCTTCGACAATATAAGACAAGCACGTGCCAGACCTTGTCTTTACCACCGTGAGCTGATGTCCACTTCGATCAACCGGGATATCGAATCGATTCTTCATTTGGGCGAAATGAATCCTGTTGAATTTAACGCCAAGAAAACGAAGTACTGTCTGATCTCCAACAAAAATTGTACCGACCTTCCTCCTATCTCAGAGGATAAAGAGACGGCTGACTCAACTCTTAACATTCTAGGGGTAACTTTAACGGAGGATCTGCGATGGGATGACCACAAATTCCAATTCTCCAAACAAGCCTCCCAATGCCTTGGATTTCTCAAGAGATACAAGTTCCTCCTCCAGCCAGCCGCCTTGGCTACAATCTACAAATCCTACATTCGGCACCGCCTTGAATACAACTCGTATATCTGGGCATGCGCCCCAAAAGCAACCTTGGCTTGTCTCGACAAGGTGCAAAATCTTACCTTGTTCTCGTTCAGTCTGTCTTGTTGTTGATCTTGCTAAATGTGCAAGAACAAGGCAAGACTGCAAGAACAAGACCATTTTCGCTCATCACTAACTGGTAGTATAAAGGGTTACTCCAGACAACTTTCCCCAAAGCAAATTGACAGAGGAGCAATTTAATCAATCAATCATCAATTTCATCCTGACTAAAGTGGACGAAACTCTGGAAGGAGATGGATGGAACTCTGTTTTTTGGTGTAAAGATCGCAGGGGGTTCCTTTAATATCACCTGTGTCAAAAAACCTGCCTGCAAATGGGTGACGAATCGTTTGGGGAGCTGCAACTTCAAATGACCATCCCAAACTCAAGCGGCAACTTCATGGTCCCTAACGATGCTAGGTAGCCGAAATGCTTCTCAGGATGGCCATTCAAAACCATCTGATGGAGGTGACTTTTTGATGGCTGGGAGATGCTGGGCACCCAAGTTGTAGACGTGGCTCTTGTACAGGAGCTATGGCTAAATAATGGCACTATAAAGGCCTAGGTAAAATGCATTCCCAGAGCTGCTCAATGGCCGAAACTTGACGTGAAATTAGAACTTCACGAGAGCGAGACAAGACAACAGTCAGCTGCGGTCTCGATCTCGCGATCTCGAGAGTGAGACCACTGTTGTCTTGTCTCGCACCCCAGTGCAACAGTGAATATATAGTGTTGTGTCGCGATAGTATCGCGTTACTCTCGCGAGAGTCAGTGTTGCACTCTCGACCTCCCACACCCTCCGTTTTGGCCCTGCGGAGAATTTAAATGTATGGGTAATTCCTTCGCGAGAGGCCGCCACGACCTCTGCGACAATCTGTTTGTGCCTGCAGTAGAATTAAAGTTGAATATGAAAAAAGGTTTAAAAATTGTTGAAATATTATTAAATAATTTAGGAAATTTATTTTAATCCCACGCCCAAATCTAAACAGAATAAAAAATACATTGAAAAAGAAATTTTTTTCGTTGATGCAAAAAAAAAATTAAATGCAAAAAAAAAATTAACATAAAATTAACATTTAAGGGAATTTTTATTCCCTCCTAATTAAAGTTCACTCTGGACGACATACCCTTCTCAAGAGAATCCACTCAGAGTGTTCACTTAGTTTTTATTCACACCACCCAGTGTCTCCGCGAGAGTAGTATGACTAGATTAGCGACGCTTCTCTCGATGAGACAATAGGATGTTTAGAAGGGTGCACTCGCGCTCTCGCCGGCGTATTGCGGATTTACTGGCACCTTTGAACTCTGGAAGACTGGGGTTGTCCAGCTCATAAATGTATTACCGACGAAAATATAAAACTCTACTTTCTATAGAATCGGACGATCCGGGGAAAAAATTAACTGACTGGGTAATCCCGCAAGGTCGAGCGAGAGCAAGACAGTCTCGCATTCGCGAGTGGGGATTTTTTACTGTCGCGCTACATGGGGCAGAAGCTGTTGTCTCGCGTGTTGTCTTGTCTCGCATGCGATAGTACGGGAGTTGCAACACTAGACTTGCATATCGTGAAACTCTACGTGAAGTGCCGAGCTCAACTGGAACCATGACATGCACTGAGTTTTCAGTCAGAGTTTACTCTGGGTTCACTCAGAGTAAGCGTCCATGGAAAAAGGGATTGAGTCAAGCTTTGTTTAATTCAAGTTAACTCGACGAAACCAATCCGTTTAAGCGGCGTTTTGCATATGCGTATGTTTGAGTATCCTTTACTGCACCTACACCTATACCAAAGGCGACATAACATAAAATCATTGATCTGCCACTTCAACCCAGAAACATCACGGAAACGAGATCGAGTTAACATGAATGAAAAAGCTTTCTGAAAACTCAACGAAAATGCTACCACGGCTCATGGAAACACAGGAATGGATAATCCGATGAGCAGAATATGAGGATCCGAGCAGAGTACTTTTATAAGGCTGTTAATTAAGCATGACGCAAACTCAAATGTTTCTACACTCGAACTCTTAATAATTTTTTTTAAACAAGTTTTTTCAAGTGCAATCAAATGATAATATAAAGTAATCCTACAAAATATGTGTGATACATTTTGGTATCTATATTCTCTTCCATCTATGTCGAATATAAGATTACAATATAAATGGCTTGCTTTATTACCCATTTACATATAATTTCAACGAACCACATCCTTCTTAAAGCCACAATCCGCCTTTCTTAAATTTTCTTATGTATACACAGAATGCCATAGACGAAAAAATCCAACAATAAAAACCATAAACGCCAGAAATTCCTTTTCATCGCCACTATTTTCCTGAAATGTCCATTATCACATTTGCGAAAAAAGTCCTTGAGGGCCATTAAAAGGTCCCGTGGCATTCGGATGGAACCCAAAAGAGTAGCATCCAGCTTCTATATTGAATAGGTGTAAAGACATCTCCCAGCTAACACCCAGCAGTTGTCAGAGATATGTCTTGATTAAAGAATGTTGCCATAATTCCATTTCATCCTTTCTGGTAATAAATGCTTAAAGCGGTAGTTGTGAACATTCCAAATCATTTCTTACTCTTACAAAAACCAAAAATTTTCGTTTCTATTTTTTTTTTGTGCTGCCGTTGTCCTATTTAAGGCATCCTCTGTGTCTCATTAGGCCGACATATTCTTACCCCAAGATATGTCCCTTTTTCGTCCTTTTTACACTGAATAACTGATGATAATGGACAATCGACAATGGAGTGGTTTCTTGAATATCTTTTACCTTTGACTTTTTCAATGAATCGAAATTGATCTATGAGTACCACAAGGGACGGAACTTTGTCATCAATCATTTAGGGGTAAATGATGGTGGAATAAAGGACACAAGAATTATTCATTCTGAGGTTTTAAATTATTTATATCTAGTAATGTAGAAAATGTGAACAGATGTTTCGTTTTATTGCGTTTTATTTTTAAATAAAAAAGAACCAATTTTTGAGTGAATTGGAACATGGTAGAAGTGCTTTGAGAAGTAAGGATTAAATTGTCCTTTTTTACTTTGCATAATTGAAATGGAGCGCATTTATCTTATTTAGTCTATAGAACACTCGGAAAATTTATATGTTGTTTATATATTATAAACATGAATGTTTTATGACTTTATAATTTTGGGTTCTTTAAACGTCTTATAATACTCGTATTTAGCTTTCAGCCTACATATACTTCTTTATATTATTTAAAAAATATATTATATCGCTTACTTCTCGTACAAATTCTCTACCCGAACCCAGCCAGCTCCTAGTAGACCTGTTTTGCATTATAGGAAATCCAACTGGGTGGAGGTTATTTGCTCGGGTCTGTGTTTCCATAACCGTGATGTCAACTTTGCCGCGCTTTGCATTACAAAGTTTGCATTGGTCGGAATGCGTTTATTCATTACCCATTCCAAAACCATCAATCTTTCGCCCTTTCATACTTCTCCAGAGGATATGCTGACTCTTGGAAACTGGCCCATGTTCAGCCTTTACCGCAAAAGGTGACTCTAACTATCGGCCAATATCAATTACATACGTCTATTCTCCCAAAAATCATTCAGGCAATAATTAACAGGAAGCTTTATGAAATATTTTGAATGCAACCAAATATTTGGCCACAAGCTTTAGATCGGAAAGATATACTGGCAACCTTATTGTATGCTGATACTGGCAACCTTCTTGAATCGATTTGGTGAATCTGGCCTGACTGCTCTTGATATCTCGAAGGCTTTTGATAGAGTATGGATTTGTTTGTGGTTGGATAAATCCCATTTTGTTGGTCTCTGTTTATTAGAGTTTTCTTTCTGACCGTTCAATCTAGGTAGTATTGGACGGCATCGAATGAACTCCCCACACCATCTCGGCAGGTGCTCCCAAGGGTTCAATTCTATCACAAGGGCCCCTCGTAGTTTTAATATATAACATGCTCTCAATCCCGCCCAATACACTATACAGCTTTACTGACGACAGTACTCTGCATTAGGTTAGGAGGGGTTATATATGGCAGATTTGTTGACTTAAGCTCATACTCTTAGGCCAATAGGATAGGCCCATTATGACGTCATAGTGATCCCACTTTAAACCTGATGTTCAAGTGGAGTTTCTTCGCAAAAGCCTCTTGAGGAAGTAATGAATCTTCTAAATTTTTCCAAGGGGCTTTGGTAGCCTAAACAGAAAAGTGTCTGGCAACCATCCCAGAGGTCCCGGGTTCGAATCCCGGCAGCCTCAAAGTTCTTCTACTTTTCCCCTTTCAAACCTACATAACTTTCCTTCTTCTTCTTCCCTCTTTACATTCCTGATGCCTCCTGTCATAGCCTTGCTTAGGCCTTCCCCGCTCCACCAAATATGCGCATGCCATCAGTTGGTTGATGAGATTCAACTCGTTTCAGGAAGCATAACACTCCAGTTAGTTGTTTCTCGATGCCCCGATGTCAGATTCGCGATTATAATGGTTGTGAGTAGGGCCTCGGTAGTCTAGAGGTAAGGCGCCTGACTACTATCCCCAGAGGTCCGGGTTCGAATCCCGGCGGCGCCACGGTCCTTCGCCTTTCCCACCTAACTTTCCTTCTTTCTTCTTCCCTCTTTACATTCCTGATTCCCCTGTCATAGCCTTCCCTATTCCTTCCCCGCTCCACCAAGGGCATGCCATCGGTTGGTTGATGAGATCCAACTCGTTTCAGGAGGCATAACACTCCAGCGAGTTGTTCTCGACGCCCCGATGTCAGAGTCGCGAAATGGTTGTGAGTAGGTGGATAAAAAAATATCGCGGCTAGGTTGTGACAGCTTCCTTCTCTTCTCTCTATCTTCCGTCTAGAGCTGCTGTTCGACATTCACTCTACAGTACAAAGGGACTTTCCCTAAGCCTCTAAGGATGTAGCAGTTCCTTCCTCCCCGACTAGAGCTGCTGTTTGACATTGCACTCTATATGAAGAAAATATATTGTCGACAGTATAAAGGGCCTTTCCTGAGACAGTTTTTCAAAAAAGTTGCGGGATCCCAATCTTCGTGCTTTCCACAAGTGTACTTAGAAAGGTTGCACCAAATATGGTTAGTCTCCTTCTGCTTAGGGCTGGTCAGTGACAGAGGAGATGTAATACACTTTTCTCCTCATCCGGATTCTTACAGCTTCTGCAAAATCGAAAAAAATCGAAAAGTCGGAAAAATCGAAAAAATAGTAAAATCGAAAAAATCGAGAAAATCAAGAAAAAATTGAAAAATCGAAAAAATTAAAAAATCGAAAAAAAATTCGAAAAGTCGAAAAAATCTAAAATATCGGAAAATCGAAAAATCGAGACAAGGGCGAAAAATCGAAAAAGGCGAAAAAAAAACGAGAAAAGGCCGAAACATTCGAAAAAAATAAAAACGAAAAAATTCCAAAAAATCTAAAAAATCTAAAAAATGACAAAAACGAAAAAATAGGAAAATCGAAAAAATTGGAAACAATCGAAAAAATCGAAAAGATCAAGAAAGTTGAAAATCTAAAAAACGAAAAATTAAAAAAAAAAATCTAAAAAATTCGAAAATATCGAAAAAACGAAAATAAATCGAAAAAGGCGAAAAGAGTCAAAAGATCGAAAAAACGACAAAACCGAAAACTAAAAAAACTCAAAAAAATTCGGAAAAATCGAAAAAAACGAGAGAGAAAATCGAAAAATTCCAAAAATCGAAAAAACGAAAAAAAAATCAAAAAATCGTGAAGAACGAAAAAATCAAGAAAAAACGAATAAGCTGAAAACGAAAAAAAAATTAGATCTCAAGACCTGAGCGGGTCGCATACATCCCATTATACCTGAGAGGTCTTGTCTCCCGAGGCTCAGTCGTGAGGTGGTCCACCTGAGATCATAAAAGGGTCAGGTATTTACATTTATTTTAAGAGCACTTGCGAATTCTTTGAAATAAATGCACTCGCCTCCGAACTCGTACGATAAGTCAGTACTGTTCCCTGATAATTATTTTGAACTTTACTCGCATACCTCATTTTCCTTTATTTCGAGTAATTTGTATAAAAATCTGAATTTTTCATCAAAGTCTTTATAACAGGTTGATCGAGTTTTCCATTCTCAAGGTATGTATTCTATCCATAATAACAATAAAGGTATTTATTCTTAAATTTTCTCGCTCTTCAATGAAGAAGCCCCTTCGTCTTCTGGAGTTTCCTTTTCGGCCTTCTATTATTCTCACAGTCATATTCGTAACGATGATTCTGATATAGTAATATTCCTCTAGATTCATAATTATCAAAACGATCTCTCAAATCACCTGCAAAATCTGTGAAGTATCTTATAGACAGAATATATATCACTTAAATCAAGAGTCGAGTTCTGCAGAGCTTTGCTCGTTTTATGAAATTTCTCTAAGACATCGTACCATAGTGATAATAAAATGCCATTCTCCAATTTTCTCAATTCTCCAAAAAGCCCTCGGGCTTCCGCTCTTACTTCTGGCTTCTCTGTCTCATCAGTATATTCCAGCCATATTAGATGCATTGTCATAACTCTGACCTCTCATATCTTCCAAAAATAAATTCAGTTCCGAAAGCCTCTCCAATATTATCTTCTCCATGTCAGACCCGGTATGGTTTTCTAACTATGTGAATTTAATGAATATCTCCACTAGAAAAGCGTCACTTGAAATATATGGCACTATAAACGTCCGTTGATCTTAATGTGTACTGTCTAGGATAGAGTAAACATTTATTGAATAATACTTGCTTTGTTTCATCTCATCTACTATTCTTCTCAATATTTGTTTATACATGATCTATAAATTCATTAAATATCGTTTTTGATAAGTAACTTGCTTTCCCCTTGCCTGAATTTTCATGAGGTCCAATATGACTTCTTAAGAAATCATCATATTCCGCGAGTAGCTCAAGAATGCCTAAATAGTTTACCGGTTGCTGAATTTTCACTTTCTTTCTCACCACTCGAAGACTTTTCAAGAGGTGAAGTATTTCGAGGTCGTTTAGAAACATTCTCACAGAAATAATAGTCGGGGCGTGGTGTAATCTTTAACTCCTCAGCAAGAGCATGATCCTTCTTTTCTTTGAACTTTCTCTTGTAAGAGCCACTAGCGGTGTGTAAACTTTGCATTGTTGCAAATCGAACGGAGGGTATAAACGTACCAGAAATCAATCGTTCAAAAGCACCTAATGTCTTCGTGAGTGTTTGGAAGAAAAACAAGAAAACCAAACAGCCCCGTAGGTCTCCACACTGAGCTTCAACCGACTTCCATAGAGCAGAGATCAAAATATGATTATGATTTCAGCAGCTTGCACTAAACGAAATTTTTATATGAATTTGTAAAACTTTGTACGATCAAGAAGGGAAGAGAGTTTTCAGTCTTCTTCTTCGATGGCTCTACAGCCCAATTCTAGCCTTGGCCTCCATCAGCTTCTTCCTCCAGACGTCTCTCTGCTCCGCAGCTTGTCTCCTGTTTCTTGTGTTGAGCAGTTTTGCTGCATCGGCTTTAACATTATCTTCCCACCTTAACCGTGGTTTGCCAACTGGTCTTTTGCCATCTGGTAGTAGATTCAGGTCTTTTTTTGGTATCATTGAGTCATCCATTCTTTGGACATGGCCTGCCCAACGTAAACGTAGTAGTTTGGCATGGGTCGAAAGTATACATTATTTGTATAAGTCGTACAATTCGTGATTGTAGCGTATTCTCCATGCAGTTCAGGCATCTTTTTCATTCCTCCATATGCAGCATAGTAATTCGTGTATAGCTGCTGAGAGCGATTCGCCTCCTTGTTTGATCAACTCTGCTGGGATGTTATCAATTCCTGGAGATTTATTGTTTTTTAATGATCGTATGGCACTTTGTACTTCTTCCAGAGTGGGTACATTTGTTTCAGTTTAGAGTTTTCAGTCATCCGGATCGAACGAAGGCAATCATAATCAGCGTTGCCAACACTGTCCTCGAAAGACCACTAGATTCGACTTTTAAAACCACCAGAAAACCGCTAACATATTTTTCTCTTCGCCTTAACCTCAGCTCGGATACTATTTCAATATATACAACAAAGGATAAAACAGAACTCAGTTCGCCCTTTATGGTCAAAATCATCCCTGAAGGTGCGAGAAATACGTAATATGTAGAATAGCTAAAACATGCAACGCTCCCCTTGCCCCTCAAGAAACTCCATCTTCTAACTCTTATTTGATAGAGAATTGCTGACCCCGTGGAATTACATAAGATTGCTCAACTATTATGTATTTTTCCGGAAAAATCGTCCCAGAATATACCTGGGCGCTGGGGCCCTAGGTAGCTGTCTATACTGCCTAGTGGCTAATTCGACACTGTCTCTGCCCTATATTTTACTAATCCAGATTTTCTAGCTTCATATCTAATCAGAATTTCTAGCAATTTCTTACGTAATGTAATTTTGAATGTAACAAAATACATATATTAATAGAAGACCTACATGCTCAGAGTGTAACAGCCACATCAAAGTTCATAACTTAATCAATTTCCTTCATCAGTTTAGTCTGTTCAGTTTCAAGAAAAATATGGAATAGTACTAAACTTACCGAGCATGTTAGTAACATGAGTGTGTTCGTACTTAAACTGACTTCGCGATTATTTCCTGAGCACTTTCTTCAGTCTACAAAATAGTTCGGATTTCCTATGATTTCGCATTGAGTTTCATATAACAAATAGTTTATGTTCTCGGCTTTTAACATTAAAATGTTTATAAAAGAGAAAATAAAAGATATTTTACTTTCAATTACCTTTCTCTATTTTAATTAGCTTCGAGTGTTTTTACTTCATCATTTTAATGGCATTGATTTCTCTTACTAGCTCCATTCTTCGCCACCTTAATTTCTGGTAATCAGATATCTACTCCCCATTCACCTAGTTACACATAATCCGCATGGAAGTTAGTTGGAAACGACTGTTGCCAAGAAACTTTCCATTTGGGGTATAACCCATGGCCTGACCTGCTGTCAATTACGAGACTTATCATCATTCTGCTAGGATTCGTATCCTATTACTTTACAATGTCAAAGAAACAACTTTTTTAAGGTACATAGAGACTTGTCAATAAAATTTTTCGTTTGTTTACCTGATATACAATTTCCTGACGACGGTGTAGCGATGTCAAAAGAGGGACGAGGAAATATTAAACGCAACAGATGTAAACGAACTTTTTACAGTTCACTGATTTATGTTTCATTTGAAGGGTATTTCCCGTCCTGTACGATGTGCGTCTGTTTTAAGGATAAGAGAAAAAAACTAGGGTAAAAATTAAATAAAAATTTACCTATGCACAAAAAAATCGGAAAATAGATACCAAAAATATGTATTCAATTCTAAACAAATTTGTAACAACATTTTTTTTTTCACCAATTTTGAGGTACTTTAAAAGTATAAAACTTTTCTGGAAAGAAAGTCCTTGATAAGGATGTACTTTAAAACTATTTTGTTGGAGGGAACTTTTCCTTGACAAGTAACCCAACAAATGTACAATAACCAAGAAAACCGAGGCTGATTCAGTTTACCTTGGATAGCATTAATAATTCTGGTCACCGCTAAGAGCATTTAATAGGAACCAGGCACATCAGCCAATTATCCTTGAGGGTACCTTAGTTCGTTGCTCAGGCCCAGGCAGTTTGCCATCCTATCACGTGTGCACGACTAACTTTCTTAAGTCATCTTCTCAACGACAACAACTTTCCTTAATCCTATCCAACAGCCACTTTACGAGGACCAAAACTGAAACTCTAGAGAATGGTAATAAAATTTTTTACCCCAAAAACTGTTCTTCGTTGAGACTTCAGTGGCAGTGAAATTACCTGGATACTATGTTTATAGTACAGTATATGACGATGGCCCTGTTGGGGTTTTGATAATTTTCAAATGAAACCGACTTTCGGTTAACTATGCTGGTGTAGGGTTGGTGGAAACTTAGTACGCTATTATCAGGTGATCAAAGTTGCATGCACTGGAAAATATAAATTGATATTAATACTAATACTGTTAGCAGCTTGCGTTGTACAATCTGTTAATAATTTGCATAGTTTCCAATTAAGCTAAAGTAGAAATTCAAAAAATATGGGAATGTCTACATTTATAAATAAAAAAATTATAACAAAGCACTAAACTAAATTTCTGTATTGTCTTTAACAATATTACACAAATATCATTTAGGCTACATTATAACGAGTTTATTCTTTACCTACTCGGTGCGATATCGATATCCCTTAAATAGATTCATACATGTTTGTAGTTGTAGATCGTACTTTACCGTTGCATTTATTTTCTGGAAGAAAAAACTGCACTGTGTAGGACCTGTTTTTGAAGAAAGACCCCACAATAAATTCTACTCCTTTCGCATCAGAGCTAGCCACTCAGATATAGGGCATTCTTTTGCAAATTGAACAGTTTCATTAATCAATATTTTTGATTATGCTTCAAATTTTTTTTACAAAGATCCTATACAAAATAAGCGGAGCCATTTTTTTTTTTTTTTGCGATCAATATTTTCAACGATTAGGGGGGAGTTGAAGTTTACGTCACTCGCCGAACTTTTTCAAATCGCTATAGCTCCGCTTATATTTATCGTATCGAGTTGAATGAGGTATCATTTTAAAGGTAATGAGGAGATATTTAATTATAGATCAAAATATGTACAAAGTGTCTTAAATTAATATTTGCTATTAACAATTAAATAATAAAAATTCAGTTTACTATCAGTTCGCCATTTTTTTAAATATTTTAAAAAATGCTATCGTATTTCCCGGAAAATTTCCTATAAAACGTATTTTTCCAGATTGGTATCAAGATAGAATGTATTTCGCAACATGGTGTGAATATAGAATATGTGCAACGAGACTGACTGTAGGGACATCGTCCTACTACTTCCGGTCTTACTTAGCTAAGGAGATATGTTTCGAAAAACATAATCGACTGAGGCTAAGTAATTAAAATAATAAAATTTTAACTACTTGTCAGTTGAAGCTGAAAATAAAAGTTACAGAAGAAAATAAATGCATCGCGGTTTTTAAACCAAAAATTAAATATTAAAAGAGTCCAGGATCCATATAATAGCTTGATAAGTAACCGTATAAATAAAAACTTGTTAAAAGTGTTAACGAATAAAGTAAATGTATAAAATAAAACTTTTTAAAAGTGTTAACGAATAAAGATTAAAAATTAATAATTTGTGGATAACTTTTAAATAAAATAAAACTCTTGTTGGGGACGAAGCCCAACATGACCACTACAATATGGCATCAAGGAAGTAAATATACAATGCAAATATAACATCCGGTTATTTAATAAATTACTTCAACCATTATTAGCATAGTATAATAAGTCCAATCAATCTACGGATTCACAATGTTAATTTCCAGACAATTGAAGGAAGGAAAAAAAATATGGGCGTGTAGAGCAATTAATTTGAAGAAAGATAGCCTGTTTTTTCCGGAATTTCATTGGCGGAACTTAACCTAAAAAATTCGCAAAAGTAAAAAAAACGGTTTTTCGCTAATAAAACAAAAAGTTGAGCTCGAATCCGAAGAAGTATTATTAAAGGTATGAAAATTATCTTTCAATTGATGTGGTACAAAATATTGGTTAGTGTCTTATACATGGAGAAAAATGCTAAAACCCGTTGAAAATCCCTTCTTTTTCATTTATTTTTTGCTTTTAATTGATGCTTTACTTAGTAAATCTTTTGGCAATCTGAAAATTCATTTTTTTTCGCTCGAAATTTAGCAAAATATGAGTGAAATTTCGATTTTTGTAAACAAAAGCGTTTTCGTAAAATCCTTCGTCTACAGCTCCTCGACCTCGCAGGACATTTTTTCGAAGCTCTTTTTCTTTGTTCAGAGTTGTACTATCATGCACTATTATTTAAAATTTTTCAATAGTTCAACCAATGATAAATAATACCCCAACTGGAATGGAAATGAAGTTAGCAACATTACCAGACTTTCAAGCCTTTACGATAACGCGACGACAGATCATGCAGGAAATTGTACGACGAAAAGCTACTAATCTTCAGGAGAATAGGATACAAAGCAATAAGAAACGTAAAGCTGCAAGCGTCTATAAGCAAGGCGCCTTAGTTGCAGTCAAGGGAAAACCCAGCCCAGCCCAGTTATGAATTAGAAAAGACAGGTGACCACAAGGGACCCAGGATAGCTCCAGCCGCAGCGGATGGCCGATGGAGTTAATCATTCGGGGTATGATATGTCAGAATTTTGTAAAAAGGTGATATTTCTAGTGTATTTTCTTCGCGCTGAATGTACCACCAAAATTACAAAATGATATTATAAATGTTCAAGTTGAATTTTCTTCATACAAATGTCATTTCGGGGGGAGGTCTCGTCCCCCAAACCCCCCCGTTCCTACGCCACTGTACATGAATATAGCGGGATAATGAATGGACAGAAGGACACCGTGTCTGTTACTATTGACGGCCAAAGAAAGCTAACCCAAAAACGATTAGTTTTGAATAATTTAAAAGAATTGTATGGCGAGTTTAAAAGTATGAATCCAGATGTTAAATGTAGCTTTTACAAATTTGTATCTTTACAATTCAGAAAAATGTTCGGTTATTAATTGAGGCGCACAGCGCTAGATCGGCCTAAGCCACAAATTTATTCAAACTTAGCTGAGTACGTAATAAAAACCGCAATTTTTAAATCCTATTAATGTCAAAATAGTCGGAGCTGTATCTGTTATTGTTTTGATAGTAATAATAAAAAAAACTTTTTTGCACTGAAATTTGTTTAAAAAAACTAAATGCTATAATAACCTAAGCGGCTTAGGTCACAATGCATTCTGTAACATTACCTAAATCTAATCGGACAGGTCACAATTGCAATTTAATTTAAGCTTGTATAGTAAAACCAAATTGAGCAAGAAATATCCTGCCTACATAACACAAAGGTTTTTGTACGCATTTTGATGTTATAAATTTCATTTGATATGCAGTAGTGGTTAAATTAAAATGTAAATTTTTCAAATAAGCAGTAAATGGAGTCTGGACTGGGCTAGCATGTAGTGCGGACGGTTGCAGCCGCCAGTCCTTCATAGCGCATATCAACTCAATTATCCGGTGCTAAGTTTAATAATACATTTGAATTAAATAAACAATAACAATATCCCAATTCCAATCACACCACACAAAACTAAACAATAATCAATTAAAAAAAAAACTAAGTGCGCGTGAAGTGATAAAATAAAAGACGTGAAATCACCATCACTGACAAAAAAAAACTAGACGAAAACTACTAACTACTACTAACGGACGCGAGTTTTTTTTCCTTCCTTCCTTTCCCGTACTCTCTGCCTGCCATCGTCGGCAACGCAACAATATCGGTAAGCTGATGGGAATCGTCTTGTTTCAGCAGGCATAACAGCAAAAAATGAGGTCATGAACCTTGCACCGGAGAGGCTCCGTAACAAAAATTTGTCTTTTCATTTTTGTAACATTCGGGGCCTCCTCGCGAACTTTCCCCCGTAATGTGCCATTTATCCTCCCATGCCCGGGCGTTCTCGCGCTAAGTGAAACTCAAGTCACCGATATCGGATTTTGATCGATTTTAGGTGGCTAGGTATTCCTTAGTGCACAACTTCTCTGACCATAGGGGAGTTGCCATATACATTAGGAATGACGTGGCTTTTCAGAAAAAATATAATAATACAACTCCAGACTTTAATTATCATATTCATAATCATATTCATATATGCATATTCTTCTGTTTTTTATACAGAAGTCCTAATATTAGTAATGAAGCCTCCACGTCTTCGATGCTATTTCCGAGAGAATCTCCAAATTTTTATGTTCCCACTCGGAGTGTGAAGTCATTGTTGCGGGTGATTTCAACGTACATAATATACATTGGCTGAAATACTCAAATGGCACCAGTGTTTTTGGCAAAGACGCTGAGCTTTTTGCAGATATAAATAATTTGCACCAAATTGTCAACCGGGAAACGCGTGTCCCAGACGTTGAAGGTCACGGAGCCCATCTCCTGGACCTGTTTCTTACATCACACCCATCACGGTACTCCGTCTCCTCCTCCTCTCGGTAACTCGGACCATTGCCCATACTCATCTTCTACCCCTACTAACACAGTTCCTAAAAAAAACTGTTTGGCACTATGCGAAAGCCAACTATGCACCAAAAACCAACCAACCAAACTTGGGGCTAATTCGCTTTTTTTCAAGCCACTGACTGGGATCTATGTTTCCGGGATGCCAGTGCGAGTTATGCCGCTCTATGTATAACCAAAATTATACGGGCTGGAATGCGCTTATTCATTCCTCATTCTACCAAATCTATAAAGACAAGGCGGAATAGATGGTTTAATGGGGAATGCATGGACGCAATTAAAGCTAAAGAAGCCGTTTATAGAGCGTACAGGCACTCCTCAAGTGAGTCCCTTCGTCGTGAGTATATCAAATTACGAAATTCCTGTAATTCCACCATCAGGAAGGTTAAATCGTCATTTGAGGACAACGACAAATTGAGAAGCAAGATTCTCAACGCAAATGCAGGCAGCAAAAACTTCTGGGCCTTGGTAACTTCCATCAAGAAGAATATTACCTCTCTCTTCCTCAACCCCTCCATTCATCAATGCAAAGGAAGTGATAACAGAAAGCAAATCCAAGGCCGATTTATTGGCATCTCTGTTCGCCTCAATTTCTTCTCTGCCCGAATCTGATACGTCACCACCGGTCCTCGATCGCATCGCCCATTCAATGGGCGGGATTTTCTTCAGGACCCGTGAGGTGTATAAATGTCTCAAGGAGCTTAACGTCAACAAATCCACTGACCCCGATAATATTCCCCCTATGGTACTCAATAAATGTGCCTCACCTTTGGCTAAACCTCTGCGCAAACTTTTTGCCTTATCATATTTCTCCGCAGTTTATCCAAACCCCTGGAAACTAGCTCATGTTCAGCCCATTCCGAAAAAAGGTGATGCCAGCGACCCTTTAAACTACTAAAACTCTTAACTCGGACATCGAGCTCATTCTTGACTGGGGCCGCAAGAATCGGGTCGAATTTAACCCATCAAAAACAAAGTACTGCCTTATCTCCACCAAAACCTGTACCGACTTTCCCTCTATTTTAGTGGACAAGGATAACCTAACACCTGACCCATCTCTTAACATCCTGGGAATGACTCTATCCAATGATATGCAATGGAATGGTCACATATTCCAAATTGCCAAACAAGCGTATCAATGCCTCGGATTGCTTAATGGTGCGTCCACACTACGCGGTCTTAGGTCATACGCGCTTTTGCCTCTTTTTTTCATATAGAGTTTAATGGCTTTTTTTGTGATATTTTTAATGGCAAAGGCAGCACGACCAAACGGCACGGACAAAAGGCTGTGCTTAAAAATGTACATTTTACGTCCACACAATACGGGCTTTTCAGAAACGCGTACGGCCTTACATATGAAAATTGATTTGTTTTCTCAATTTGCTCACGATTTAAAGCTCATGCGCGCTTTTGCCTGAGGCCGTATAGCAAAAAGCGCGTGGGATTCAAGTCCGCATAGTGTGGACGGCCCATAAGAGATGCAAGTTCCTCCTTCAGCCAGCTGCTCTAGCCACAATCTACAAGTCATACATTCGACCCCACCTTGAATACAACTCGTATATCTGGGCGGGCGCTCCTAAAACCACCTCGGCTTCTCTGGACAGGGTGCAAAATCGCGCCATCAAACTCATTGGTGATAGCACTCTTTGCTCCTCCATCGACCCTTTAAGCCGCTATTATTGCAGCGAATGCTCCACTGAAATAAAGAAATTCCTGCCTACACGGCAAATTTTTTCCCGCAACACAAGACTAGCCACCTCGGCTCACCCCTTCATCCTGCAGCCCTCCCCTTCAGGCACCTTACGGTTTAGCTGTTCGTTTATAAATAGAACAACTCGGTTGTGGAACTCTCTTTCGCCGCCGGTGTTTCCGAGCTCATATAACATCTCTGAGTTCAAACGCAAAGTCCATCGACACCTACTCATGCACCCTCCAGACTCCTAACCTATCCTTTCTATTCTTTCCTTCAGATCAAGCTTACTACTATACATTGCACCATGACTCGAACGACATGACGGACTAGTAGTACAAAGGGTGACTCCTAAGCTTCATCGTATCACAAGAAAAAATAATTTTTCCCCTAAGCAAGTGATATTTTGTCGATCTGGGCACTGGAGTGGTAATTATTTGAAAGAACTTGATTTTAATCAATGGTGGCGTTTTTATATCTTTTCATGAAGAGTTTTTAATTTTTGAAAGCATTTTGGTGTCTTTTTTTGTGGTAAGATGAAGCTTAGGAGTCACACTTCGTACTACTAGTCCACCATGCTGTTCAATTCATCGTATAGTATCAAGCTTGATCTGAAGGATAGATGAGAAAGGATAGGTGGGGGTGCCTGAGTAGGTGTCGATGAACCTTGAATTTGAACTGTGAGATGTTAATGAGCTCGGAAACACCGACTGCGGAAGACAGTTCCACAATCGAGTTGTACTTATAAACGAACTTCTAAACCGTAATGTGCACGAAAAGGAAGGCTGCAGGGTGAATAGGTGAGCTGAGTTGGCTAGTCTTGTGTTGCGGGAAAAAATTGCCGTATAGGCAAGAGGTTTTTGATTGTTCAATAGGGCAAAACAGACCGGGTATTGGGATGAATATAGGTTCACCCTAACAGCCTACAACAAGAAGTTGAGACGTTCCAATAGGATTGCTGGCGGAAAGACTGTGAGAGAATTCAGACTCTACCAGAGGCGACTAGACTCCAAAAGCTACTTTCTAAAGGCTCCAAGTTTAACGATCATCATTTGTGGCTTTGCTGATGAGTCAAGTTAAGCGTTCCAGTTCACTCTCTTGTCTGAGAGTCTCTTGAGTCTGAGTACTCAACTGTGGTACCCTGGATACAGATAGGACCTAGGTCCACTTGGTAGCGTTTGGACAAAGATACCAGGACAGCCTTATTTGGGTTGATTGACAGACCCTCCTTGGTACACCATCTTTGACCTTCTCTTAGTGCTGTTCTCATGACCTCTGTAATGGTCAAGTCAAACTTCCCAGAGACAATGATGGCAAGATTATCTGCTTAGCCAGTAACATCGAGACCAGATTCAGATATTTTGGTCCAAAGTTCACTCCACCTTGAGGGCCGTTGCCTTTGTTACTGTGTCTGGTGACTCCTGGCACTTGGCGCATGCTGAGAGTCTGAGGCGAAAGGGTCGTAGTCCTTGGCCGTAGTTCCTGTACGTTGCTGTGATGGGTCGTCGATCAGATTTTTTATATCCACTATAAAGGCCATTCAGCCTTCGGCACGGTACCTTTACACCTTGGCTAAAAAGTCGCGACTCATACTACCAGTTGCCAAACGCACCGCTTTTGCTACTTGTGTGATTAAGACTTCCAAAGTGAAACGTTGTAGTAGTAAAACGTAGTTTCGTGAATTGGAAAAGGTATGTTGAGTTTGTTTGGACATATACAGAGGATGCACAAAAAGAGATAGTCAAAACAAGTATATAAAACCAGTGCGAGTGGGACAGTTGGAAGGGGACCTCTTATACTAGACATTCGTTTCTAAATAGAACAAGCTTTCGCAGTCAGTATATCCAAACTTTTACAGTATCCGAGAGTTCAAATACAGGGTTCATCGGCACCTCCTTAACACCCTCTCGAACACTAAGCTTGCTGCTAGACCAAGACGTGATAAGCAATATAATTTAATGTTCGTACAGATGGTGATTCCTGAGCTTAGAACAGACCCATAAAAAATGGAAACGATTAAATATAAATCAATAAAATTGACCAGATATAAAACAATAAAAATGAGGAAAAAATATGAAAACGCCTGAATAGTGTTTTAAATTGATAAAATAGCACAATACAAACTCCACTCCTTATTCTTCTGTTCTTTTTATTCCGGTGAGGTACCTACTGGGTTAGAATATAGCGCGCCTACTAGCTTGGCCGTTGTACTATATTCTCATACCTCATATTCGTGGTTCAGACAGAAGGTTCAATAGTCTGCCTAGTGGATTGCGACTTTGACTTGACTGTTCGACGAGAGTCTCGATGAACAGTGTACTACCGACCTAGTAATCCCGACTAACGGGGGCTTCACGGGTTCCTTACCGAAGTCCTACCTTCGGACTGTTTGGAAGGAGCTCACGAAAGCCTGGGTGTGCTCCGTGGGGCTCCTCAATTCCACTCCGACCCTTGACTTGGCTCTCTGGAGCGTCTAGAAACTTAAAGAAGAACGGCGGCGGCATGTCCTCCTCTCCTTATCTCGCTGGTGATTGACCCTTTTTTGCGTCTTTTCTCACCTGAAGATCAATTGTATGTGACAGACAGGTTCCTTCCAAGACATTACCTTATCACCCTTTACTCCCCTAGCTTACCTTACTGCGGTTTAATATTCATGAGTACTTGCTTGGCGGTTCACTCCACTTTCTAGATTCTTTATTTGTCTGCGGCAATTCTATGCACTACAACACTATATAACCCTCTACTATTACGTCCATTAGACCAAATTCTTAAGAATTCGTCTCGTCATAACCTGCATCAAGACCTTTGCACATACATCCTTCATTCACGTCATGCATTATGTGCAGGTGGGTCGGGTTTGTTCTGTCTAAAACCTCACAATTCTGGGACGCCTTTAAATCTTCAATTAAGACGTTTTATTATGCCTACTTAGCCTTTCACTAAAGTACACGTCACGTCCTGGCCAGGTTAGAATATTTGTATAGGCTGCAAGGGATTACATTACCAGATATTTTTGGCCTCACTGCAAGGAATTAGAGGCAAATTGATCTTAAATAACTGGATTATGAGCTGCCAAGTATATCAATCAGTGCAATGATAGATGGTGTGTAATCTGTGCCTCACATGTAATTTTCTGGCGCCTTTCAGGGATCACTCTTTGTTTTCCCTCCGCATCCAACACTTTCAACTTTGATTATATTAAGAAGCAATTACCGGGGACAAAAATTTTGCAATGAACTTCATCCTAGGCAACTTAAATATACTAAAAACAGTGCTTTGTATTAGTTCTATACCTATCCACTAGTGCTACTCCCTCTCTCACCCAGCCTAACCACGGCTAATGTCAGATGATGTACCTTGACATGACCAAGGATTTGATGTACTGGCGAGAGAAAACTGTTTTAGATTTGATAAATTACAATACAGGACCTTCTTATTTTTCTTTTACACTTTCCAGAAATTTTCAAAATTTATACTTGCCCGTAGGCTGCGGAGACCCTTTTATTTCAACCCGAATGAATCCAGCTATTGGATTAGTGCAGTTATTGCAATTTGTGAGCCATTGGTCGACTGATTTTGGGAATGTATCCTAATCCTTCACTTTAATCCTTTATTTTTGTTTGCTATAGGACCTGTTAGAGTTATACAACAAAGCACACTTATTGTGAGTGTATAGGTAACCCATCAATAACTATGGCTGCATCAACCAAGTATAAAATAAGAATTGTTATTTGCTTGTCTGATTTTCAGTATGTTACATGAGTCTTAAAACTATACAAAGCATAATATCCGGCACATCTCCTAAAGACCCCATTCGGTTTCCCATGGTGACCTAATTGTTTCCCTCAAAATGTGCAATTAACTTGGGCTGCAAGGGATTAAAGCAACCCTACTGTGTATAATAAAAATACTCTTTCAATATCCTACCAACCCTCCGCGCTAGGCACGCGCCAAATATGCGGTGATCTGCTTGGCAACGCAATATCCTGGCGTCCATTCAAAATTCAAAATAAACAATATATAGAGGGTTGCATTTCCAAACTGTTTATTTTCTCCTCTTGACATATTTATCGCGCTCCTTCCTCGTCGTTCACCTTTCAATAATGCGCTATCGCCATCCTCGCGGAAGCAATTTTTGAAGCCACATGCACTGACGCGTCCGCAAAATTTATTATGTCCCGACTTGGTCCTGTGAAGTCTATAGTTTTGCTCCTCGTATTTTTATCACTTTGTTTCCCTGAGGCTCATCCCTTCTCCTCCTTGTTGATAATCTATGAAGGGTGTTGTTGGGTTATCCTCCAAGGACTCAGGTTAGATGGGTTCCACTAATAAACTTTCAGTGAAAGATTTATTGCCACCGACTTCTTCCCTTTTTTATCCTTCTGGCTGCTCCCTCTCTTGCCATATGCTTTGATTCGCGATTTTTTTCGGGATTGGCAGCTATAAAAGGATTTTAATTAGATTTTCCCAAATGGAAATAATTTTCTTTGTCAAAATTTTTATTATCAAGGGTGACGTTGGCCAGTGGTGGATTTTTGCTAAAAATTCCTTCTGCACGAAATTATGATGAGCCTGAAAGGATCGTTGATGTAAATGGCGTTTATTATTGCGTCGCCTTATTGCGGAAATGTTTTTCTATTTTAGACAGGAAGGAGGGATTAGACAAGGATGAGTTTATTTGACTTTTTATGATATTCAACAAAAGGAAAAGATTTTGATATTAAAATTTAAGGATCAGATTGTCATCTTGAAATGTGTTAATTTAGGGTTCTAAAATATTTTTAGATAAAAGAGATTGAGTTTTAGTTATTTCGGGGAGTTAAAGCGAGCTTAAATTAGTTCAATATTGGCGCGGTGTAATCTACATTTTTATTATACCACCTTTTTACCGTACACCAATTTATCAATGCCAAATTCTTCTACACACATAGTTGAATAGAAAAATGTTTTTTTATAATATAAGATAATATGTCTACTGGGAGAAATTAATTTGCATAAAACGAAATTGTTAGTTGTTAATTGTTAGTTGGCTTAGAATTAGGAAGCAAAGCAACACAATTCTTGGTCGTTGCACGTTTTTTATCGTCTACCATTGAAGACCCTGGCTAGCATTCTTTGTTCCAAAGCTCGTACAGCTTGTCCGAGCCATCGTAGTCTACTCAATCGAACTCTTCGTATGTATATTTAATGCTTCGTTCGTATTAGTTAACCCTTGCAGGGGTAAATATTCTTCTTAGGGTCCCAGTAGGACTTTTGGCAACCGCTGAAATTTCAATCAATTATTTCTTTGGTGAAAATCGGAAATTAATACAAAGTAATGCAAAATGTAATGACCTGTATGTAAAAACCTGTATGATGTAAAAAGAAAGGCCTTACCAGGGAGGACATTGCAATGTAAATGTAATGCAGTTGGTATTGCGTGCGGTAAGGTCTAGAGTTTGTGAATTGTGATTACCAAATCGTTTCCATAGCCATTACAAGTCCTACTGGGGTGTTTCTTTAGACTTTGTTTTTAAGATTATAAGCTCATGTCCACCTTCCAAGTAACAATTTAGAAGACAAGACTCTTGGGAAAATTGGAATTAGGCTTTTAAAGCTCTTATTAGTTTTTTCATAAAGAGGTCTTTCTTTTAAATTGTTTATTAAGGTTTTTCCTGTTTCAAGAACTGGGGTTTACCTGAGTTTATAAAGTCTTTCGCGAAGAGTGCAGCCTTATTTAAAACCCTTAACAGTAAGTTTA
Organism: Thereva unica; assembly: GCA_949987705.1. Classification (NCBI taxonomy): domain Eukaryota; kingdom Metazoa; phylum Arthropoda; class Insecta; order Diptera; family Therevidae; genus Thereva; species Thereva unica. Next base: position 80,181,705 of record OX465283.1, on the reverse strand, counting down.
TCTTTTCAGAAGATATCTTACTCTGATTACATTCTTGCAATGGCTTTGTGAAAATATAATATTGAAAGGCAAGAATGGATTCTTTAAGAGTTATCCTCAAGAATTTTTTAAGAACAAACTGCTAGAAGCTGTGGCGCGTTATCTTATAAGAACATTATAAAAGTAAAGTCTAATAAATACTTGTGTAAAAACTCGATAAGCATGTAATTTTATATGAAGTTCTTATAAGAGAGTTTTTTTTTATGTGGCAGTGCTAAGCTCAGGAATCACCCTTTGTACTACCAGTCCGTCATGTCGTTTATCGTCTTAGTACGGGGGGAATAGGTTAAGGGTTATGAGGGTTCGAAGGGGTGTTGTAAAAGGTGACGATGAACCCTGCGTTTGAGCTCTTGGATGTTGTATAAGCTCGGAAATACTGACTGCGAGAGATTATTCCACAGTCGAGTTGTTCTATTAACAAACGAATTCATATCTTGTTGAGTTCGTGAAAGGGGGAGTTGCAGGTAGAGGGAATGGACGAGTAGGCTAATCTGGTGTTGCAGTTATAAGATTTCCGTGGAGGCAAGAGAGCGTTTATTTCGGAGGAACAGTCACTATGATAGTAGCGATAAAATTTTGTCAGTGCTGCTACATTCTTATGGTGGCTCAAGGGGTCGATGGTGGAGCAGGCGGTGTCGTCATCAATTAATTTAAGTGCCCTTTTTTGCACTTTACCTAACCATACCAAGGTGGTTATCGAAGCACCGCCCCAAAAGATGTAGGATGTAGGATTTATGTAGGATTTATAAATAACAGCTCGGGCCGATGGCTGAAGGAGAAACTTGCACCTCTTAAGAAATCCCAAGCACTGGGATGCTTGTTTGGCGATTTGAAATATGTGGTCATTCCATCGCAAGTCTTTGGATAGTGTTACGCCTAAGATGTGTAGGGATGGGTCGGCCATTAGTTTAACGTTATCCACTGTTAAGGATGGTGACGTGTTGTGCTTTTTTTCGAAATAACACAGTACTTAGTTTTGGTGGAGTTGAATTCGAAACGATTCTTTTTTCCCCACCCTAGAATGAGATTAATGTCGTTATTAATAGAATAGGACATTAATTCACGATCATCAAGACAGGATCTGGCATGAGTCTGTCTTGTATCGTAGCTGTAAGAGTAGCGTAGGGTACCGCCGTCAGCGAAGCTGAGAAGTGGGTTGGAGGGGATCGAAAGTAGGTCATTTATAATAGGGCCGGTGATAAAATTGACTCTTGGGGGACCCCCGAAGAGATAGGGTGGGGTTCAGTTTTGACGCCATCCAATACTACCTTAATTTAACGGCCGGAAAGAAACTCTCAATCCACTTCATTGAAAGTGAGTCGATTCCAATAGCTTTGAGTTTAGCTAACAAAGCTAACACCCGGTATACACCAGACATAATTCTGTCTTGCCATTTTCCCCTTCTCTTTCGCTCGCATGCAAAGTTAGAAAGAGAGTCCCCCAAGTCAGACATGAAAATATCTATCAAGCGATGGCGATGTCAAGACACTGATTAAGATAGATTTTTGACATTTGCTAAAAGATAAATGGCGGTTTGATGAGTTGAAGTGTTTTTATGCGAATGGTTGTTTATACGAATGCGGGTATGTATAAACATTATTTGTAAGTTTATTATATTTTTTTTATTATTGGTGTTATATTTTTTACTTTAAATAATGGACAAGTGGGCAAGAAATGAAATTCTTACTTTAATAAATTTATATCGTGAGAAGGAATGCATCTGGAATACAAATTCTAATTTATACAAAAGGATTGATTTAAAAAGAGAGGCATGGGATCTCCTGCAAAAAAAATACAAAAGCCTCATGAAGAAATTAAAAAAAAAAATTAAAAACCTACGATCTTTCTACGTTGCTGAGAAAAAAAATTAGAAGGAACAAGATCTGGATCTTGTGGAGATATTTATCAGCCTTCTCTATTTTATTTTGATGAGATGTGTTTTTTAAATGGAGTAATAGTTTTACGGAAAAGTCGGGACAATATAAATACGGTAAATTTTATACCAGAATTGAAATGTTATTTTATAATACCTTTTTTTTTTTTTTTTTTTTTTTTTATGTGACAGTGCTAAGCTCAGGAGTCACCCTTTGTACTACTAGTCCGTCATGTCATTTGTCAAGTCATGGTGCAATGTCTAGCAGTAAGCTTAGTACGGGGGAGGGGTTGGGGGTATAGGTTAAGGGTTAAAAGGTACGGGGGGGTATTGAAGAAGGTGGTGATGAACCCTGCGTTTGAACTCTTGGATGTTGTAGGAGCTCGGAAATACTGACTGCGAGAGATTATTCCACAGTCGAGTTGTTCTATTTACAAACGAATTCATATCTTGTTGAGTGCGTGAAAGGGGTAGTTGCAGGTGAAGGGAATGAGACGAGTGGGCTAATCTGGTGTTGCGGGTAAAAGATTGCCGTGGAGGCAGGAGAGCGTTTAACTCGGAGGAACAGTCACTATGATAGTAGCGATAAAATTTTGTCAGTGCTGCTACATTCCTACGGTGGCTGAGGGGGTCGATGGTGGAGCAAGCGGTGTCGTCACCAATTAATTTAAGGGCCTTTTTTTGGACCTTATCCAAAACGAGGGAGTTGTATTCGAGAAGAGGCCGAATGTAGGATTTATAAATAACAGCACGGGCCGATGGTTGAAGGAGGAACTTGCACCTCTTGAGAAATCCCAAGCACTGGGATGCTTGTTTGGCGATTTGGAATATGTGATCATTCCAACGCAAGTCTTTGGCTAATGTAACGCCTAAGATGTGTAGGGATGGGTCGGCCTTTAGTTCAATGTCATCCACTGTCAAGGATGGTGAGGTGTTGAACTTCTTTTTTGAGATAAGACAGTACTTGGTTTTGGTGGGGTTGAATTTGACACGATTCTTTTCTCCCCAATTTAGAATTAGTTTGATGTCATTTTTAATAGATTTGGACATTAATTCACGATCATCAAGACAGGATCTGGCACATTTCTGTCTTGTATCGAAGCTGTACGAGTAACGTAGAGTACCGTCGTCAGCGAAGCTGAGAAGTGGGTTGGAGGGGATTGAAAGTAGGTCATTTATAAAGATGAGAAAAAGGGCCGGTGATAAAATTGACCCCTGGGGGACCCCCGCAGAGGTGGGGTGAGATTCAGATTTGACGCCATCCAATAATACCTTAATTGAACGGCCGGAAAGGAAACTCTCAACCCACTTATACAGAAGCGAGTCGATTCCAATAGCTTGGAGTTTAGCTAACAAGGCTGAGTGCCATACTCTATCAAAAGCCTTGGAGATATCCAAAGCAACCAAACTAGATTCGCCAGATCCATGCAAACTTCGGCTGAGGTGTTCTGTAAGGCAAACTAAAAGATCTCCAGTGGATCTTTTTTGGCGGAAGCCGTATTGTTTGTCGTTGATAAGTTGGTTGGATTCTAGATATCCCATAAGCTTTTTGTTAATTATCGTCTCCATGGTTTTGGAGAGAATAGAAGTAATTGCTATTGGGCGGTAGTTGGAGGGATCGCTGGAGTCACCTTTTTTCGGTATTGGCTGAACATGGGCAAGTTTCCAAGAGTCGGGATAAACTCCGGAAGAGTATGATAGGGCAAAAAGTTTGCGCAGAGGTTTAGCCAAAGGTGAGGCGCATTGTTTTAAGACGATAGGGGGTATATTATCGGGTCCAGTGGATTTGTTTACATCGAGCTCCTTAAGGCACCTGTACACCTCGCGAGTCCTGAAGAAAACCCTGTCCATTAGATGAGCGCTGAGCTCAAGAACCGGGGGTAGCATATCAGTTTGGGGTAAAGAAGAATTGGCAGCAAACAGAGATGCTAATAAATCGGCCTTGGATTTTCTGTCTGTTATCACCTTCTCATCGTGGATGAATGAAGGAGTTGTGGATGAAGTGAAATTCTTCTTAATGGAGCTTACCAAGGACCAGAAGTTTTTGCTACCAGAGGTTGCATTAAGGAGTTTACTTCTCAACTTGCTGTCAAATGAATTTTTGACATTCCTGATGGTGACTTTACAGGAATTTCTTAGTTTAATATACTCTACACGGAGCGATTCACTCGGGGAGCTCTTGTAAGCTCGAAAGGCGGCTTCTTTATTTCTGATTGCATTCATACACTCCTGATTAAACCATCTGTTGGGCCTAGCCTTCACAGATTTAGTAGTATGAGGAATGAACAAATGCATTCCTGCCTGTATGATCCTAGAGATACGGATAGCGGCAGAGTTGACGTTTTTGTTTCGGAAACACAGGTTCCAGTCAGTAGATTGGAAGAAATTAATAAGCCCCAACCAATTGGCCTTCCCATAATGCCATACAGTTCTTTTAACTGGTTTGGGAGGGGTGGGAAATTTGAATGGGAAGCTAGCGCTAACTAGGCAGTGATCCGAATTGCCGAGAGGTGAATCAACTTCAACGGAATAACGCGCTGGATGAGAAGTTAGAAAAAGGTCAAGGAGATAGGTTCCTTGATCAGCAGCATCAGGGACTCTCGTGGGATGATCCACAATTTGATGCAAATTATTGGTGTCTGCAAAGAGCTCGACGTCCTTGCCAGAAACACTGGTGCCATTTGAGTAAGTCAGCCAGTTTACATTGTGAACATTGAAATCACCCGCAACGATGATTTCACACTCAGGATTGGACGACAAAAATCCCGAGATTTGTTCGGAAATTTTATCAAAAGATAAGGTGGAGGCTTCGTTACTTATGTTAGGACTTCTGTATAGGAAGCAGAAGAATATGACGTGGCTTTGGAAAATGATTTTAATCCAAAGATAATTAAAATCTGAAGTCGCGCTAGAATATATTTTATAATAAGCCACGTCGTCCCTAACATAAATGGCAATACCCCTATGGGGGGAGAGGTTGTGCACTAAAGTGTACCCCGACACCTGGTAATGACTTAAGTCATTATCCGGTGATATTTGGGTTTCACTAAGTGCGAAAATTGGGGGTTTAAAAGTTAGCAGGTGGCACTCAACAAAAGAGGAATTCGCTTGAAGTCCACGAATGTTACATAAGTCAATGACAAAGCGTGACTCGTAACGGGACTTCGTTTGCGCGGGCTCAATCGCCACATTCTTGGAGATATTTCCCGGAATTACACTTGTCGCAACCATCAGGGTCAATGAAATTTGTCCTCGTCAAAGTGTTATGCCTTTTGAGACGGGGCAAACTTCATCGACCGACAGATTTTGGGCGCGACACTTGCAGGGCCGAGAATGGAGTCAACCTTACCAAATTATTTCAGGACGAGAATGCAAACGATAACGAACCCGACCAAGCTGAAGAGGTCTTTGACGCGGGTAACTTCAGAGATAATTCCTTTCATATACCTAATGAAAGTAAAAAACGGAAAAAATCGTGCGCCCAGGAAATATCTAGGTACAAGATACGAAGTGGCATTAGAGAAATTAGTTTCTGCTTTCGCTGCAGATGTAAATAATAATCCCAACTGTGCAGATATGTTTCAAGCGTTTGCAAACAGTATTGCATTGCAGTTGAAAGAATTACCAGTGCCTATAGCTTTTCAAATTATGAACAAATTCCAAAACATAATATCATCAGAAATGGTAAAGTTTATACACCAAAAAGAAATTCAAATGAAAGTTTTATCAAATGTTACTATACCTTCAACTTCAGCAGCATCTCGATTTTCTACACCAATGTGCTCAACATCCTCCGAATCAACAGTGAGAACATCACCACTATCTAGTTCGAAGTCGAATATATTAGAAATGGCAATGGTAGAAGCAGATGTTGGAGATGAGTTTTTTAATTAAAAAAAGAACTGTTTTCAAAGTCCATGAATTATTTTATTTTGCTATAGTATAATTGTATAATATTGAATGAATGAATTAGATTTTATGTTAGATATACATATATTACAAAAAAGTACAAAATAATATTGAAATTATGTGAAACTATGAATTTTTTTGTTATGATGATGTATGATATTAAATAAATGAATTTATTGTCATGTTAAATATTAAATTAATTTAAATTTTTTTTTAAATTTTTCCCCACTGTTGATCGATAGCTCCTTCTAAGGTACAGTATTCCTGAACTTCTTTTCTAATTCTTGTGGCATATTTATATCCACTGCCTCCTTGCTGATGTGTGTAAACCTTTGGCATTGCTTCGGCAGCACAACCTGGCGAATTCATATTTCTTGTTATTTCTTTTGTCAAATAATTATGCAACGCACACGCTGCCATTATCAATAAATCTGTCGTTTTTAAAGATAAATCAATATGTAGGTCTGTGGAATATACGAAATCGGGAAGCAAGGTTCCCGAAAGCCATTTCCACAACCATTCTAGCTCTGCAAATTCTGTAGTTGAAGATTTTTTGAGGCACTGACAGATTTGAATTTCTATCATATGGCTTCATAATGTGAGGACTTATCTAAAAGATAGAAAGTTGTTATCATAAATGTGAATTTAATTGTCCCATTTTTCGAACCTCAAGAACGTCCAGGTAGCGTTTTCTCTTTTCATATATTCAAATTATTTTGTTGTAGCATATTATAGAAGGAACTACACTTTAAAATTCCACCGTCAGATCCCTTTCCATTAGCACCAACATCAATATAAAGGAATTTCCCATGTGCATCTACAGCTGCAAGAAGCACAACACTAAAAAACTTCTTGTAATTGTAAAAGGTAATTCCCGACTTCGGAGGTGCTATGATGCGTGTATGCTTCCCGTCGATTGCACCAAGAATGTGCGGGAAGTTCCATATATTATTAAAATCATCCGCAATTTTATCCTATTCCTGTGTAGAACTGGGAAACTGAAAAAATTTTTTATTTTTTATTATAATTAATATTTACAAAAAAATTGAAATTATTAATTTACCTTTAAATATTGTGGTTGTAATGAGGTATAAATAGCACTAAAAACTTCTGGTAGGAAGGAGCTCATTGTCTTTCTTGATACCCTAGAAATATATTCTAGTGATCGTAAAGAATCACCAGAAGCTAGGTATCGGAGAGCTAGAGCAAGACGTATTCGCGCCGAGATGGCATACCTCATAGGTGTATCTTTCTTCTGAATTTTATTTTTAACCTGGTATATTTACAAAAATATTAATATTGCTTCAATTGAATAAGAGAAAAAATGCCAAATACACCTGTTCCAGTAAATGGTTAAAATCGTCTATATTTAGTCGAGAATAATTTTTAAATTCTATTTCCTTTCACTGTATATCCTTAAGAAGGTGAGTTTTTAAATTATGTTTTTCAGGAAGACACAGAAAAGGATTAACCCAAAACTCACGCTTTTTTATATTCTTTATGTTCTTGATTTTCTAAATGTTCAATTCCCTCAAGAACTTTCAAAAAATTAACGATTTTGTTCACTTTTGACATTTTTTTCCCGATGATTTTCGCACTTAAAACACAATGCTGCTTTGTTAAAAATTATTTTCAACTGAAATGTCATAACAGAATTCGCCCATAAAAAATTTTCTGTCATATGTCAAAAGAGATATCATACTCGTGTAGACCCGGGGTAAGTGCCAAACTCTATCAAAAGCCTTGGAGATATCCAAAGCAACCAGACTAGATTCACTAGATCCATGCAAACTTCGACTGAGGTGTTCTGTAAGGCAAACTAAAAGATCGCCGGCCGATGGATCTTTTTTGCCTGCCGTTTATGAGTAGGTTGGATTCTAGATATCCCATAAGTTTTTTGTTGATTATCGTCTCCATGCTTTTGGAGAGAATAGAAGTAATTGCTATTGGGCGGTTGAAGGCTGGAGTCACCTTTTTTTGGTATTGGCTGAACATGGGCAAGTTTCCAACAGTCTGGATAGACTCCGGAGAAGTATGATAGGGCAAAAAGTTTGCGCAGAGGTTTTTTTTATGTGATAGACTAGATGATTAGGGAAAGCCCTTTTGTACTGTTCGACAATCTATTTTTTTTTTTCGTATAGGATGTCGAACAGCAGCTCTAGCCGGAAGATAGATAGAGAGTAGAAAGAGAGAGAGATAAGTAGGAAGGAGCTACCACAACCTAGCCGCGACATTTGTCTTCCACCTACTTCTAACCATTTCGCGACTCTGGCATCTGGCATTTAAGAAACAACTCGCTGGAGTGTTATGCCTCCTGAAACGAGTTGAATCTCATCAGCCAACCGATGACATGAGCTTGGTGGAGCGGGGAAGGACTAGCGAAGGCTATGCCAGGAGGAATCAGGAATGTAAAGAGGGGAGAAGAAAGAAGGAAAGTTATGTGGGTGGGACAGTGGAAAAGGCGAAGGACCGTGGGGCTGGCCGGGATTCGAACCCGGGACCTCTGGGATAGTAGTCAGGCGCCTTACCCCTAGACTACCGAGGCCCCCGAGACCGAGTTTTCATAACACACCTCGTTAACTGTGTTAAAGGGGGTATTACTTATAACTGCTTTTAACACCATCTTATAAGCGAATTCAATAACTCTTTAAGAAATATTCCAGACCGTCACAAGAGTATTTTCATACGCCACTTTCTGGCTAGTAATGCTCTTCAAGAATTCTTAAAGAAAGATTGATCAAAGTTATATATCTTAGTTAAGTCTAAATTAGTTGTCTTTGGGTATTTTGGCGCCCCGTGCGAGATACTTTTATGCTTTTTAAACCAAAAAGATTTTCTATGTTACTTTGCACAAATTATAGAATGAAGAAAAATGTGAGTACCGTTGTCGTCGGCCGAATTGCGCACAGTTGTGATAACGCAGGAAATAAGATTGTAGTGGCTAGATCAGGCGGCATTAGGCGCTAGTTCGCAAATGCAAGTGAAAACTTGATGCTACTTTTCCTTTCTATATCATAATTTGTCTATGGCAATATGAACAAATGCTCTCACGTCCTTTTTCTAGAAGAAACAAAAGACTTTTGTTCAAAAATAAAAAAAATTCACGCACGTGCAAGATTGTAATGTGCGTGCATCCGTTGGCCGGGCAATAGTTGACTTTTTCAGAGTACAAGCAAAGGTTGAAAAAACTCACGTGCCACTTTTCTCAACAAAGTTATAGCAATTTTTCATTGCAAGGTAAACCGCGCGCGCCGAGCACCGCGCCCCAGGCACCGCGATCCGTGCAACGCCATGTTTGCACACCGCGCCGTCGACTGCTATTCGTTTTGTATGCAAAAACGCGTTTTAAGTTTAGGTTGATGAATAAACAAATACATGTCATTGTTAAATAGAAATTTTGATGTAGTTTAACAATTTTAAACATTTGTAATTATTATGTGAGTTTTTTCAACGGATTATGATTCTGCATTTAATTTCCTATTGAAACATACATATTTTTTTTTGAATTTTTACCTAGCGAAGAACACCTTTCTTTTCCATTTTACATCTTATTTTGTTATTAACAATTATGAAATATTCACTTTTTTTATACTTTTTTCAATTATACCTAAAATTCAATCTTTCATCTAAGCAACGACGTTGTGATGAGCAAACAATATTCATTCGGCTGGTTACAAAACATTTTCAAAATAAAAATGCTCTCAAAATTAATTTGTTTATAACTTTGTTAATTTTTTTTTTACAAAACTATTTCGTGCCATGATTGTGTGCATAATAACCTACCGATTAAGCATAAATTCATTATAAATTATGAATCTTCGGTTTTTAGTGATACATTTGAGAAATTTTTACTCTTTAGTGATTTTTGTACCTGCACGATATCGCCCGAAACACAAAAGATATCGATTTAGTGGAGGTACCGTTCGAGGGATTATAAACGAAAATATGGTCTGAAATAAAATTCATTAAATTCGGTCGAATCGATTTTTTGGTTTAAACGACGTTCGTGATTTTGTACCTGCACGATACCGCGCGGATGAAAAACTATATCGACTTCTTTGAGGTGCCGAAAGAAGAATATTAACGATAAAATGCTAGTTTCAGGAAATTGTGGGCCATCCCCGGATTTCCAGTAGTTACCGAAACATTTGTTCGTTTTGGTCAAGTCGGACAAGCACTTTACAGAAAAAAACAACAAGAAAACAAATTCTCTAGCAAACCTTGTGGTTTTACCGCTGTTATAGTTACTTGAACTAGCTTCTCTCAGGATTTCTTTGTCACCAGTTCTGATACTAGTCAATTTCATACTATTGCTTAACGCATTACTGCTTTGTAAGGAGTCAGTTTATTCCGTTTACGTTCATCATACTGGGAAGTTGATCGTGTGGACCGAAGGGGTCAAACCCAAATCCCAACTAGTTTGAGAATTATAATGGAATGGGAGAGCTTGTCAAATAGCTAAAATCAGTGTAAACACAATCAGTTTGATAACCAGAAACGAAGCCTTCGACAGCATGAGAGGTGAACTCAAGAAGATTGGGGGTAGTGGTACGAGCTGCAAGAAAATCATGTTGATTCTTTGAGACCAGCCTCTTGCAGAGAGCATCGAGTGTAGAATAGATTATTGATTCAAACGTTTCGGTATAATTGACAACTTTGCAACTGGTCTATAATTCGATATTTCGTTCTTGCTACCACATTTGTGAATAGGAATTATGAACGAATTCTTTCAAAGGGTAGGGAAGTGCTTTTTTCCAAGGATTTTGAAAACGGGTTTTCAGTGGAGACTGAAGAACCTCCACATAAGCGTGCATTATAGTTACGGGTGCCGTGAGGGCTAGTGCGTACCTGCTGCAAGCTGGGTGCGGGCGAGTTCCATTTTTATTCTGGAATAATACTCGCCCGCCACAGGCATGGTCACTTCCGCCACAGGCATGCACTTTCCTGTCGCAGGCATGCACTTTTTCTAGACTAAAGGGAGCAAATTTGGGGTTTTTTTTGTGGGACGAAGAAAACGGATAATTATCATGGTTACCATAAACGGTGCTAATAGTATACTCAGTAGAACGGTTCTCGTTAGATTGCGTAGGTCAAGCAGCATTGGACTTGGTTAGTATGTAGCTAGGGGACTGCCTGGTAAAACAGCACTCTTGTTTGGAATGGTCTATGCCGTGGCGGATGAATTTATAAATATTAATGCCTGTAGCGGGAGTTTTTAGATTTTCGTGCCTGTGTCGGGAGCATGCATATGCATACTTTTGTAACATGCCTATTTGTTCCCTATGCGTGCTAGGCGTGGGCGCGTTCATGCTTGTAAAAAATTAACTAACAAAATTATTTTTGATCGAGCAAACTTTATTTACATCCGGCATTGTGCCTTCTACTGTGGAGGCGTTACAGGGAACACATTACTGGATCTCCACGGTAGTACATGTTCCCTCATTGACCTGGTCCCTCGGTCAGTGTCCCGTGTTCGCCTCCCCTTAAAGCCGGTACAGCATAATATTTATAAATATAATAAAATAACTCGACTATAGAACAGCATGCATCAATAAGACTTCCAAAACCTTTCAGCACGTGCAGAACTCTACTTTATCACAACTCCTCTATTCGTCGAGCTAAGCTAACTATAAATTATTGAATCAAGTCGCGACCAACAGCCTGCAGGACTAATACTACAAAGCGCTATTATTAAGCGAACACTCTTCGATAATAACAAGAAAAAAATATTCTATTATTTTGTTTCTACCAATACAATTTGATACGAATCCTTTGCAATAAGGCCAAAACTCGATACAAATTACAACAAAGTTTAATTCATGACAACCTCAGGGGCATAAAAATTGAATGAGAAATATTTATCTGACATTTCTTTGATATTCAATTGAAAGGAACCATAAAAATTGCGAGCACAGCGAATCACAAAATTAAGATGAACACAATGAACGGAAAAAAGAATTCTTATTGATTTAGCGCCCGAAACCGCGGTACGTGTTCGGTTGCCTTTGATAAAGATATTCCAGAATTTTAAATCGAGGTAAAAAAATCTATCAGCAATGCTCAAAAACAATAAATGAACGCCTCGAGGGAGTTAACAGAGCCATAAATGTCGGTTTGTAAATTCGAAATTCAATACCACCACCACTCACCGTTGGCCCTACTACCTTTGAGGATTTGTTTTTTCATTATTTTTTCAATGTTATCCAGACTTAAATCACGGCTCCAGCCCCTCCAACCAAGGCCCGATGGTTTATTATTCTTCAAGGAGGCAGTCCGAATGATTTCTACTTTTCTTGGACTCCTTGTACATTTTCATTTGGTTCCTTATTTCACTGCCGGTTATAAGCACTTGAGACTCTGGGGTTAATGGAAAATTACACGTTCGCGCGATCTTCCTGCTTTTTGTTCGCATTTACATAAATTGTTATGACATTGTTTCAAAAGGTGGAGCCTTGAGGGTTGTTCGCGCAAAAAATAATGGCAAGGATAAAACATTGCTTTACCGCGAGATTATTATCAATCGCAAGTTGATTTCGATTTGTAGGAGATTTATTGAATATTGGAAAGAAACTTTTAATTTTTTCTGTCTATTTGGAATAATCGAGCTACATATCGCAACCTTAGCACACCCAACTTATTAAATGAAACTTCTAATACCCAACCCCTATGAAACTTGTTAGAGCTATAATAAACTAGGGAAGCTACTTGTGAGCTTGGATATATCGAAAAGACGTTTTGTAAAAATTGATTTTAAATAGAGAGCCAGCGCTTCCATCCCTACGTCAAAGTACAAAGGCTAAATTTGTGTATTGTCACTACTGTAGATAAAACGCTCGGGGTTACACACTTTGACAGTGGTGCCTCATAGTGAGTTTACACGAATGACACACTGGTAATTTTTTATGTCGTTATTTGCCATTATCGTTTACACGGTCATAATTTGTGTCATTATTTCTGTCATAAAAGTCGTCATTATAATGACATCCTTTAAACGCCGTGTTTACATCGTGTCATTATAATGACAAACTTGTTGACGCGATTTTTTTGCCGAGAAATAAAGACACAAATTATGACCGTGTAAACGAAAATGGCAAATTATGGCAAGTTGTCATAAAATAATGAAGCGATTGTCATAGTTCAAGTCCTGTTGTATTCTATACTTTTGCAATAATTTCAATAACAATAAAAATGGTCCAATAAAATAAACTTTTTTGAATATTTATTTGCGAGAGTGGTTGGTTTATACCAACAAAACCAAATTTTATGATAAAGGATAATCTTAAATGCTTAAAACCACCCGTAAATAAATCGTCTGAAAATAAAAAAATCGATTTAATGCATATTGTCTGCCAAAAATGAATATTTTTGAACCCTTAAGGGGATAAATCTATCTATCTATGTGCCCCTTAATCCCTCGTGGGACATAGGGCGGAAACAGTTGCCCTCCAGCGGACTCTGTTTTGCGCGACAGCTCTTAGCTCTGATCAGGATCTCCCAGTAGTTGCGGCCTCTGCTAGTAGGGTTCTCCTCCACGTTGTTCTAGGTCTTCCAACTCGACGGGATCCTTGCGGGTTCCAGTCAAGGGCCTGTTTGGCTAGATTTTCGTTATCGCGTCGCAAGGTGTGGCCAACCCAATTCCATTTCCTTCGCCTGATTTGGTCGTCTATCCTTTCTTGGCCGGCACGGCGCCATAGCTCTTCATTTGAAATTCTATCTTGCCAGCGGATTTTTAGGATACGACGTAGGTATCTGTTTATGAAGACTTGTAGGCGCCCTGTGATGAATTGGGTGACTTTCCATGTTTCGCAACCGTATAAAAGAACTGCCTTAACGTTGGAGTTGAACAGCCGCAATTTGGTGTTGGTTGAGATCTCCGTTGATCTCCATATGCGGAACAAGCATGCATATGCGCTTCGTGCTTTATTTATTCTGGAACTGACATCTTCTTCTGCACCGCCATTTTCGGTAATAATACTACCGAGGTAGCAGAATTTATCTACCAGTTCCACGTCACGGTTATTCAGCGCAGTTCGTTCAAGTGTGTTTGCATTTATCCGCATTTCTTTGGTTTTATTCGGATTCAGCCTTAAGCCTGCTAGACTACTTTCTGTTGCCAAATTGTTTAACATGTTTTTTAGCTCCTGATGTCTGTGGGCCAGCAAACAGATATCATCTGCGTAGTCGAGGTCCTTAAGGCGATCTAGCAAACCCCACTGTATGCCGCCTGTTCTACTATCTAGAGCGCCAACAAGAATGTCATTTATTACTATAAGAAATAGTAATGGGGATAGTAAGCATCCTTGTCGTACTCCTGAACTCACCTCAAAGCTGTCGGATAATTTTCCGTTATGGAGAACTCTGCATTTGGAATTGTTGTATAGGGCTTTTATCAATTCTATTATCTTATCCGGCAGTCCACGTCGCCGTAATGCCTGCCATATAAAGCTCCTATTAACCGAGTCGAACGCTTTCTCATAATCTACGAAAGCAAGGTAAAGGGGGGATCGGAATTCAGTAGACTGTTCCACTATTATTCTTAAGGTGTTGATGTGATCTATACATGAACGGCCCTTACTGAATCCGGCCTGCTGCCTTCTAAGCGTTTGATCTACTGCCTCTCTTATTCTTGATAGTATAGTGTGGGACAAGATTTTACCCACAGTAGATAATAGACAGATGCCTCTCCAGTTGTCGCATATTGTTAGATCCCCCTTTTTGGGTATTTTGACTATGATACCTTCCGTCCAATCCTCCGGAAAGGTACAGGTGTTCCATGCTAATTCGAGGATTGGCTGAAGCGCATCTGCTATGAGGCTTGAATCGGCTTTCAACAATTCCGGCGGGATGCCATCTTTTCCAGCTGCTTTACCATTGGCCATCGCATGAATTGCGGTTACTATTTCCGTCTTGGATGGGGCCCGGGTGTTGATTCTTATCGGCTGTGCATTGTTGCTGTTTTCCTGAGGTTCCTGTGTGAGTGAGCCATTCAGGGCGGCGAAGAAATAATCTCTCCATCTTTGGAGCTGCTCCTCGTCGCTGCACAGCAGCCTTCCATCCGCACTCTTAACGGCATGCTTTTTAGTAGAGTGCTTTCCCGAGAGCTGTTTAGTAATTTGGTACAGCACTTTACTGTTGCCTGTGTTTGCCGCGTTTTCCGCTTTTTCTGCGAGCTCATTTATCTGCTGCCTTTTATCACGTCGGACACTTCTCTTAACCTCCCGATGTAATTGGGAGTATTCCCGTTCAAGTTGGTGACGTCTATCCGGGTCGCTTGTAGAGTTTATGTTATTTTTGAGGGCCCTCCTGCGTTCTATTTTTTGCCAGGTGCTGTCCGAGATCCAATGTTGCATGTTTCTCTGGACATAACCGATACTCGTTTCCGCAGCCGTCAATATAGCGCCCTTTGTTGTACTCCACAGGTCTTCAATATTTGTGTCGTCAGAAACGGTTTGCTGGTTTAATATAGGGGATAAAACTACCCGTTAATTAAAGTAGAATTTTAAAAATCAACTTAAAATAAAAAAAAAATGCAGTAATTTGCAAAAAATTGTTTTTGCTTAAAATTTGTTTTTATAGGTGCTAAGTTATTTTCAACCCTTAAGCGAGTAAAACTACCCCTAGATTAAAGTTGAATTTTAATCATTGCTTTAATTAGTTTAAACGTTTATTCTAACTGTAAGTCAAGTACTGTATTTTGGAAGTTGACGTTTAACAGCATTGTAGCGAATAAGTTGTCTTTTTACTAGCATTATGTGTTTGCGAAACCGATGGACCATTGAAAAGAAAACGCACGCTGGTACCAGGGCGGGTCTTTTGTGGTCCAAATTGTTTGTATACTCTAGTCCAGGACTTATAACAAAACGTTGGTTAAGTGTTCCAGTTCATTGTATTTCGAGAGTACATCTGATTTAACAGATTAATAAATGAATAAATGTTTTGTTGGTGATGTTATTATATACTAGCATTTTTTCCAGTGTGATAGGCTAAAGTTACGATGGGATGGCTTAGCGGGGAAAGAAACCTTCTCCCTTCAGAATGTTATTTTCAGGCACATGTTTTTATTGATCCCATTGGTACTCTGCGTTGATCCCCGAATGGGGTCACCCATACTGAAAATAAGTTTCCCGGTGTTCGAAGGTACAGAGGTATACTATGCACGCGAGTGGTAATGTTTTTGGTTTCTAGGTATTTGCCGCCTTGACCATAAGTGATAAGAAACCCATCACATTCGTCGAGTAGACCACCCCAAAGCGGGTGCTTCATTCAATGGTACACCTGGCACCATGTTAGCCGGATTTCAGTTGAAAATTTTTTTTAAGAGAGGACGGTTATACCAATTGGCGCCCTAGCATTTTTTTTTGTTTATTTTTTGTGACATGATGAAGCTTAGGAGTCACCCTTTGTATTACTAATCCGTCATGTCGTTCGAGTCATGGTGCAATGTATTGTAGTAGGCTTGATATGAAGGATATAATAGAAAAGATAGGTTAGGGGTCTGGTGGTTGCATGACTAGATACCGCTGAACCTTGCGTTTGAACTCTGAGATGTTATAAGAGCTCGGTATCACCGACTGCGGAACACAGCTCCACAATTGTTCTCTCAACAGTTGTTCTCTTTATAAACGAACTTCTACACCGTCATGTCCTCAAAGAGGACGGGTGTAACTTATGGGAGTGAGCCGAGTTGGCTAGTCTTGTGTTGCTGGAAAAAAGTTGTCGTGTAGGCAGAAGGTTATTTATTTCAGTGAAGCAGTCACTGTGGTAATTGCGGTACAACATACTGAGCACAGCTACATTCTTTCGTTTCCATAAAGGGTCGATGGAGGAGCAAAGCGTTCTATTAGTCCAATCAATCTACGAAAATCCATCTAATAATTGCCATCAGGAAACAAAAAATATGGTCATATAGGAAAAAAAATTCTAAAAAAGATAGCGTTTTCTTTTTCGGAATTTGGAATGGCGAACCTAACCTAAAAAATCTCGGAAAGTGTAAAAAACACTTTTTAACGAATAAAAGAAAAACGTGACCTCGGATCGAAAAAAAAATCACATTATAAAGTTGTAGCTATTCAAATTATCTGACGATTGATGTATATTGAGTTATAGGTTAGGGCACAAAACATAGAGAAAAATGGGAAAAACTGTCGAAAACCACGTTTTTTTTAATTTGTTAATAACTTTTGTTTAAGGGGGGAAACCAGTTTAGGAGGCCGATTTTTTAGTGTATTTCGTGAAGGAATAATCAAAATTTGTTTAAACTTGGAGGATATTTTACTAATGTTTTGAAGTACACGCTGTAATTTTTTCAAATCATTTGCACTGTAAATAGTGGAGTTAGAAGCTGCTCTTCATGGACCGTCGCCATCCGAGTTCACTACTGGTTGGAAGTGTTGAAGTCGCAATTGTTATCTGAAATCACCCCATTTTTTTCACATTAGCAACATGTTTTCTAGAAATATGAAGTAAACTCTTAACAAAAAAATTTAAAATTGCATGTTTTTGAGGTGTTGGAACAAAATGTTATGTTTTTATACCGTGTTTTTTCACCTTTTTTCCATCTAAAAACAAATTTAAGATAATAATATCATCCCAGAGTTTAGTTCATATAGATTGTAATTGAATAAAGAATGTTCACAAAAATTTTCAAAACTATTGAGCAATAACTTTTCACGCTAGGATTCCCACCAGTTGAAAAAAATCGTTTCGAGAAAAACGCATTTGAAAAAGTCATTTCTTAGTTTATAGTACCGTCTATCAAGGAGGGCGGTCACTTTAGAACTCATAACATCCGAACAAAGCGGAATTTTGATTTGAAACTTTGGCAACATATTCTTGAATAGTTTTACTAACAATTTATGAAATAAAAAAAAATTCGATTTTTTCAATCGTCTAAACTGGTTTCCCCCCTTAACGCCACTTACCTATTTGTTCTTTGGTACAAATATTGCTTCTTAATGGCTGAAATAATTGTGTTATTTTTGTTGCGAAATATTGTACAGTTTCCCTGAAATTTCACTTTTTGTAAAAAAAGGCTTTCTTGTAAAAAAGTTCCTCTTGGTCCATGGATTTCTCTGGATCAACGTTGGAGAACTTAAAATTTTCTTCAAAGATTGTACTAGCATCTACAAGTAAAAAAAGTCGATTTAAAGTGCTTACATTGCTCAAAATGGCTCCTAAAAACATATTAATAATGAAAAAACAGACTCAGAAAATGAGTTTTTTCAACCAAACCTATGTTTTTTTATTATTTGTACGTTTCTGGGGTTTTTCCAAATTCCGAAAAAGAAAACGCTATCTTTTTTAGAATCTTTTTTCCTTTATGACCATATTTTTTGTTTCCTGTTGGCAATTAACGCAAAAATTACATGGAGCTATTTTAGATTGATTGGACTATATCACCAATGAGTTTGACAGCGCGGCTTTGCACCTTGTCCAGCCAAGCCAAGGTGGTTTTAGGGGCTCTCGCCCAGATATATGTACGAGTTGCCAGTGGATTTATGACGTTAGACTCTTTGAGACATTTATACACCTCTCATGTTCTGAAGAAAATTCCGTCCATTGAATGAGCGTTACAATTGAGACCCGGGGGTGACGTATCAGCAGAGACGAACAGAGATGCCAATAAATTGGCCTTTAATTTACTGTTTATTATCACCTACATCCCATTAATGAATGATGGGGTTGAGGAAGAGGTATAATTCTTCTTGATGGAAGTTACCAAGGACCAGAAGTTTTTACTGCCAACATTTGTGTTGAGAATCTTGTTTCTCCATTTGTCGTCAAATAACGATTTAACCTTCCTGAAGATTTACAGGAATTTCTTAAATTGATATACTCCCGACGAAGGGACTTATTTGGGGAGTGTCTGCAAGCACGACAATCGGTTTCTTTAGCTTTAATTGCGTCCATTCATTCCCCCATTAAATCATCTATTCGGCCTAGCCTTTATAGATTTGGTAGAATGAGGAATGAACAAGCGCATGCTAGTTTACAGAGGTTTACCCAAAAATGAGGCTGATTTTAAGTACCATAGTCAGGGCAGTGGGTTTAGTTAGATCAAATCCGTGTGAAGAAGAATTTCAGGTCAGATGTCAATAAATCAGCCTTGTATATGCTTTTGGTCATCACTTCGCCCTAAATGAAATATGGTGTTGTTGAAGAGGTAAATTGTTTTTGATGGTACTTACCAAGGACCACAAGATTTTACTGTGAAATCGTCAAATAATAATCTTCCTAATCAGGAAATTACAGGAGTTTTGCTATTTAATATATTTATGAGGAAGGGACTCATGGGGAACAGATTGTCGGATGGTGCGCAGTCTCGTACAGCCATATAACCGTGATGTAAGACCGCTTTTTCTAATTTTCGAAAAAAATGTACAAGCAAAAATTAGTAACTGTACTTTTTATATACAAATACTTTGTTCACCTTCGACAATATAAGACAAGAAAGTACCAGAGCTGTTTGCCCGTCAACTCATATCGACCTTTATTATAAGGGAAATATAACTCATTTTGGCCAAGGTGCTGCAAAAATCTTGTCGAATATAACCTTTCAAAATACAAAATACTGCCTTGCTTCTAATAAAACCTGTGCCAAATTCATCGCCATCTATTCGAGCATCCACCTTGCTTCGTACCTATTCTATGTTCTTCTACACTCCAAATCAAGCCTACTACATATTAGACATTCCACCATGCTTTAACCGACATGACGGACTGGGTTATTCCTAAGCTTGTGTTTTCGCATAAAATTTGTTAATACTATTACTACTATTTAATAAAACCCTTTCTAAAAGTGCAAAATTAAATTATTTATTTAATGGCTAAATTTAAATAGTTCTATTGACAAAATCTTTTTATTTACTGAAGAGCTAAAAGTAAAAATTTTGAGTTCGCCATTTATTACAAAAATGTGCAACTAGACATACTGTGTAAGGGATATAATCATATCTACTTGTAAGCGGTACAGCCGCCGAATTTCATATACCTAAGTCTGTAGATTTTGAATCTTGTTTACTAAAACTTTAAAATAATTTAAATAGAGAATCCAATCACAGCTCAAATGTAAACGTATGCATGTATACAAACATCTCTCTATTCAAAATGTATGAAGTGGTGTCTCCTTAATAATAACCTCAAATCCACTGACTAATCTACTACATATCAAACTCATGGTGAATTTGACAACATCATCACCAGTTGATCCCAATCCATTAATTACCTCCCGGCACGTAGTTAAATGCTTACATATCCCAGAAAGGAAGTATGTTTTTGACTTGAAGTGCAAAGGATGAACACAATTTACCTGTGTTATTCTCCGCAGACAAGCACAGGGGGATCCTCGACATAATTTCTGGCAAAGTGTTCTACATCAACCCCTCAGCTATATTCAAGTCAGGTCGGGGAGCACGGCATGATAAATGAATTCGTGTACGTTAAATTTTAAAACATAAGCGTCTCGATGTTCCCTTCATTTTTAACATAACGACATGCAAAATAATTCATGGCGGCTACAGGTATAGGTTTATGTCCTTCGTAGCAAATGCAGCGGCTTAAATACTCCAGACAAACGAATGCAAATTCAAGTCAACTCCCATCCTAGCGGAAACGTAGCGAAAGGATATCTGAAGTCACTTTTATTTCTTAAAGGCCGTTTCTCACGTTATCTTTGGCATGCAAAAACTCCTTTCCGGTAGCCCCCCTCCTACTTTATAACAGAAAATATGATAATGTATGTCCTCAGGTCAATATAGATGGCGTTTTATGCGTGTTAGGATATTACACTTGAGGCACTTGACATCACATAAACCAGCCACTGAATACGTTATAGAGAGGGATATAAGGACATCACATATCCTCCGGGCATATACACGCAGCATACTGTATACTCACATGTACATATGTAGAGCAGGGCTGTACGTAGCAGAGTATACACCCCACTTCAAGTAAAATTGCTAGAACATTGCCGCTGTGACAGTTACCCATTGCCCTTAAAGGAATTCGCATCACTTGGTGTATTGTCATTGTTATCCTCTTAAGAAATTGTAGTCCTGGCACCCTTCACGGAAGAGGGATCCGCAGCTCTGATAGGCAGACAGAAAGTCGCTTATCCTTGTCTGATATTTATGAATATTGTCGTTATTCCGATTGCTGTTGTCAAATACCATTCAAGTAGAAGGTCGATCGCATAACGGGAAGCTATAAGGTGGTTAAGGAAGCAGATAGGAATTAGATAAGAATTTATTCGTTGGGAAAGAGTTCGAATATGGCAGGCTTTCGCTGCGACTGAAATTATATCTATGGCTTGATTGATGGCATCAAATTTAAAGCATGAAGGAGACGGGCTCGTAATAGTTGTGGTGGCCAAGAGGAGGAACTATGAATGATAAATGTCCTGATTCAAATGAAAAGATTTTATCTTAGTTATACGACATAGACAAATCAATCGGCTTATGCAAAGGGCAGGATACTAAATGATTGGGGGATCTGAAACAGAATTCAAAGAAAAGTGACTGCTTCAAAATTTTTAACAAATCCATCAAGACTCAGCTTATCACACTTAACACGATTTGCCAGGCAGATAATTTTGCAGCGAATGTCACACCTAAGGATTGTGTGTGTGAATGTTGGGCTTGCACAACATCTAGCTGATACCCTGTCAAAGTAAAAAGCTAGCATTACCGCCATTCAGGAGATGCAATGGACAAGGAATTGTGTTTTGCAAAAACGTGAGTGTGGCGGTTATTTGAGAACATTGGCTTCGTAAACGTTCACCCACCTCCAGAAGAGTACCCGGACGATGAAAAAGAAGAATTCTTCAAAGTAGTTGAACGCGAACTAAATGTCTGTCTCAGGTATGATGTTGAAATCATCTTGTGAGACTTGGGAGCGGGCCGGGAGTGTGTATACAGGCAATATGGCACTCACAGCTTGCATGAAAGTAGTAGAAAATAGTAGACTGGTCTTACACATTTAGCAAGACCAAAGAAAGGCCAAGGCAAGACAGGACAAGGACAAGGCTGTAAGATCAAGATAACAAGGGCAACTACTTCTGTTTTCTATAAAGTCATGGATATTCTAATCAACAAAAAACTAATGGAATATCTAAAAACCAACAACATTATTCATGACAAACAGTACCTACGGCTTTAGATCCAAAAAATCTACTGAAAAAATCTATGTCCTTGTATGTCTAACGGACAACCATCTCTTTGGTGAGTCTGTTTTGGTTGCTCTAAATTTGTTCAAAGCCTTTGACCGAGTATGGCATCTTGCTCTGTTATCATAACTCGAAGCCATTGGTATCCACCCAGTTCTAAGTTCTAAGGAAATGGATTAAGAGCTTCCTTTCTGAAAGGTAGTATTGGAAAGGTAGCATGGAATCTAATCCGCTCTTTTCCTAATATTCATAAATGATCTGCTCATGTTAAGTTCAACTCCTCGAAAACGAAGTACTGTCTCATTACTGATAAAACTTGCACCGACCTTCATTCTGTCTCAGTGGACAAAACAAATCTTACAGCTGATCCTTCTCTTAACACTTGGGGTATAAATTTAACTGAGGACTTGCGATGGAATCATCGCATATTCCAAATCGCTGAACAAGCATCCCAATGCTTATGATTTTTTAAGAGATGCAAATTTCTTCTCCCACCAACAGCCAGAGCTGCAATCTACAAATCCTTCATTCGGGCCCGCCACGAGTATTACCCATTTGTTTGGGCTGGTGCCCCGAAAACGGACTTAGTGTGTCTGGAAAAGTTGCAAAGCCGTGCCATGCGAATTATCGGAGATGACAGCCTTTGATCTCCATCGACTCTGAGCCACCGTAGAAATGTAGTATCCCTCTCAAAGTTGTATCGCTATTACCATAGCGACTGTTCCGCTGAAATATCCGCCCTCCTGTCTGCACGGCAATATTTTTCCCGCAACACAAGACTAGCCAACTCGGCTCATTCTCATTCACTGCAATCCCCTTTTTCGTGCACACTTACATATGTATGTCTAAAAGTTCGTTTATAAATAGAACAGTTTGGCTGTGGAATAATCTCCCACAATCGGTTTTCCCGAACTCGTATAACATCCAAGAGTGCAAACGTAAAGGCTCCAACACCCCCTGAGCCCCTTGATTATTTCCATTGTTTCTTCTTCTCTTCTTCTTCTGCTTTTTCTTCTTTTCTATCTTTCAAACCAAGCTTGCTACTAGACGTTGCACCATGACTTGAACGCCATGGCAGACTGAAATAAGAAGAAATAAAATGTCTGAAAAAAAGAACGGATTTATTATTGAAAAAGAACCATCATCAGACTTGGTATTTTTTTTTGTTATAAATATCAAAAATAATAATGTAACTTAATTTTCTAGATAAATGAACTAACAAATTTAGTACCGAATCAGGAAAATTTCGATTAATAAAAAAATTAATGGAAGATACTTTTAAACATAGACGTCAAGAAGTAATTGAAGGAAAACTAAATTCATCTATAATAGATAAATTTCCACAATTAATTTCCTACAAAGGTGCTATAGTAAGTGTTTCGTTTTAAATTATTATATTTCAGCATAAAACTTATAATATACATACATATTTTGTTTGAACGCAGATAAACTTAGAGTTTACTAAATTGGACATAAATCGCAGCAACATTTCGGAATTATTTCTATATGAAAATAAAATAAAAGAATTATTCTCTTTAGATACCGCTTGCATAAAGAATGGTATTTTTTTAGCATTTTGTAGTTATATTTTATTATAATAAATATTTAATTTATAGATCAGTAGCGACAAATTATCTCAATTCTCGAATCACTACCAAGCAGAGGTTTAAAGAGAACATATTGCCAAATAGCAAGAGACGAAAGTAACTGTAAAAATTTATGCCTGGAAGCAAAACTGAAACCTCTGATTCAATGGATAAATGTGAATAAATAATTATATGAGTATGCAATTGCGAGATCTAAACTGTATGTTTTCAGGTGAACGAAGATATTGAGGAAGCTGTAAGGGCGAACAAGCAAAAACAACCATTTATACTATGTAAAAGCTATAAAAAAATTTGACATTGACGATGCACAAATGTTTATTATTATAGACGACTATTTCGTCGAGTGCGTGGCTGATATTATTTCGGCATTTGACTTGTTATTCAAAGTGCATTAAATGTAAAATTTGCTCAAAGTCTAACAAAGTTTTATAATTTTTTCGATTGCTACATTTATAAAATAAAAGAAATTAAGCCACTCGGCTTAGTTTCAAATTTTCAGAAAAAGCTTTCGCGCTAAAGTGAAATTAATTAATTACGATTTTTATTAATTATTGTGTTTTTTATACATTAGAAAGTATAACTACCTTTCCTGATTTTTTGAATATTTGTTTTTTTATATATTTTTATTTCATTTTTGTTCAACTTTTGACATTATTGCTAAATGCTATCACTATATTTGAATTTTATTAAATTATTTGGAGTTTTTGTTTTAATAATAATAACACTGAATTTGAAGTATCTATTATTTATTTAACCAATTATATAAACTATTGTAATAATTTTATTTTAAAATAATTTTGTCTATGAAGATCTATTTCATGGGTTAGGAAGGCGACATTAGGTAATTAGATTGAAATTCTAATAAGTACGATACAAAAATTCCATAAGAAGGTATAACAAATTGCTGTGGTGATACTCAATAAAAAATGTAATGGAATTCCATATAATTATACTAGAATACTAGC
Organism: Thereva unica; assembly: GCA_949987705.1. NCBI lineage: Eukaryota > Metazoa > Arthropoda > Insecta > Diptera > Therevidae > Thereva > Thereva unica. Next base: position 80,157,150 of record OX465283.1, on the reverse strand, counting down.
GGAACAAACTGACGTGACTGGGATACGTAAAATAGTATATCATTACAAAAATTTAGATATTCATTTAAAATAACGAGGAATAAAGTGAAAAGGTTTGCTAGAATATTACCAAGTTTTACAGTGATTTCAATTAATGTAACTAGATATATAGGGAAAGCGTCAACTAGTAATCTATTGATTTTATTTTCACTAGAATCATAACTAGAAATTCTAGGAGTTCCGATCTAGTTGTATTTAGCTAGAATCTAGTTGAAAAAAACTTACAGTGTAGGTGGGAGAGTGGAAAAGGCGAAGGACCGTGGGGCTGGTCGGGATTCGAACCCGGGACCTCTGGGATAGTAGTCAGGCGCCTTACCTCTAGACCACCGAGGCCCCCCCCAAATTTAAGAAATTTAAAGAAATTAAAAGAATATTGGCAAAACCACCAGTGTGAAGTTATTTGAACCAGACAAGCCAAGCCAAAGAACCTTAAACATGACTTTTTACGTAAGAAGTCAGGCGAAGAGTTAATTGTCATTGCCACGACAATGAACAATGGAGGAGTATGTCATTTGATTTGCTTGCAATGACATTTTTCGGTTCTAAGACTGAAGCCTTATAAGGAAACCTTGAAGCGAAGAAGAGGAAGTATCCATCCATTCAATGTCACCTACAGCCAAAATCTAGGCTTGGCTTCCTCTGGGGCATTTCTGCAAGTTTGAAGGTCCTTGCAGCATGTCTCCAGTTTCGCATGTGAAGCTTTGCGTCTGTATCAGCACTCGCAAAGTCTAACAGACTCTTCCTGGTTTTATTTACTGGTCTATTTCCTGAAGTTTATGATCCTATAAGCCGTTTCGGGATGTGATTGTCCTCCATCCTCGTCAGATTTAGATATTAGATATTGTGGCAGGCAAGATAGATATTGTGGCAGGCAAGATATCTGTAAACGGGGCTGTCACTGCCCTTTTCCGTTCAGTCCTGTAATGTAAACTTTCGTTGAAGTTCGATTAAGTGCAGATTTGGGCAATAGTTGACAGCAAAGGCTTTGTTGTAGGGCAATGGACTCCGTCCACGTAGCCCCCTATTCTACTTGTGAAATTGAGTGAGCGAGACCTATAGTTCTTTTTTCTTTAACTTTTCTTTTCAATTTACTTGCGTAGCCCAATTGGAAGGCTCAAAAAGAACCCATTGGAAATTTGTAATGATCTCAAAATTCAGTTATCTAAACTTCATACAATTGCTTACAAATACTTGACTATCGGAACATTAAAATCGCAGCGGGCTGATTACAACTTTATGATGTAAAATTAGAAAAAGCACTCTATTCTTAGAAAACATCGATTTTTCTAACCGATACATCGAAGAACATCAATGCACAATCTCGATGAATTGCATCGAAATAAAATATCGATGTTCTTTCCAAGTGGATACCTCTAATCTACACTAGTATGCCCTCGGTAGCAGCAGAACCGGTTTTACAAGTTAATCTAGGTCTACACTAGTATTACATGAAGATATATGTCTATATGGGTGTCGATAGTTTTCCTGCCCACGGTAAGAGAAAGAGAGTAAGCAGAAGCACATTGTTAAGTTTTCAAGTCGAAATTTTCTGGTATAGTATCCTCTTGTCTTTTCTATAACTTTCTCGTAAAAAATCGGTTCTGATGCTAATGAAGGAATACTAGTGTAGATTGGGCCAATATATCCAAAAGTGTAATAAAGCGCCCTTGTCGGTTGTTTTTTCAGACGTAAACGTTGTTAACTTTTTGTGCACATCACATCAAAATACTAATAACAAAAAAATATAACACCAACAAAAATTTCCGCACCGAAATAGCTTGCGCGCCGGGGCTATAGCCCATAACCCCGGTGGTTAGGATGGTCCTGTTCCCTTTTCTCTCGTTGAGCCTATTATGCACCTGAGAACTTTTCTCTCAAACACGAACAGTATCCGAAATTTCAAACTCTTCGCCGTCGTTATTTTCCGCAGACTCCTAATTACATACCTACTTACAAGCTAAAACAGATTTTTTCCTTCCAACTAATATTGATGGAATACATCGATGTCCAAAGATGTGACATACAAAGGGTTATTCCTGGGTTTAGAATTTCCCCTTTAAAAACTCGATTTGCAAGAAAATAGCCTTTAACACTTCTTATTTTTTTATTTTTCCCCACGTAGTTTGTGACTTAACAGGAAGTTATAGAATAATCAATTTTTAGTAAAGCCAACTTAGCAGTTTCAACAAAATGCGAAAGTTCGTTCCTAATTCTGTGCCATGGCACACGATAAACTCCAGCTTATTGCAAAGATGACGAGTTCTCTAAATAAAATTTCCGTCCTATGCCCCAAATATTCTGGAATAATGCCTATCTGTCACTACTTAGGAGGTAACACATCATTAATGCAAGCTGTTTAGAGGTTTATTTTGAGAGCCACAGACTATTTGACATGCAAGTTAAATTCCGCCATAAAAAGCGAAAGCTGTACGCCTCTGGTCGATGCATGATTCCTTTCAATTAAGGCCCTGTGCCTAGTTTCACTTAAATAAGAAAAGAAAGTTTCCCACAAATCCACTTGGCCATTTGCAGACGAAAATGCTCATTAAACATTTGTGAAAGCAATTATCAAAGGTCACTGATGCTTTGCTCTATATGGAATGTTTGTTTACCCAAGGGAGGGCAACAACAAATAAATTACACCCCCAATCTCATAAAAAGAAGAGACAAAGAGAGAATTCTCATGAATAATAGGAAGTTATTAGGCAGCAACCGAACGGCCTGTAATAAAGGTACGAGAAAGTACGACCCCAACTGCCCCAGATAAAGGGGTCATCTTTCAGTCTGAAATATCCCGCCCAAGATACTTGCGACCTTCTTGCTGTAGGTCAAACGCTGCGGATGGCTATGCCCCAGAAAATAGGAAGACAAAAAATTTTGCGAAACAGCAATTCTGTACGAGGGACAATTATCCAATAAAGTCTCAAGAAATGGTCGTCTTGACCGACTATGTCCAAAGTGGAGCCTAATGGGCAACATTTCGTGGCTAGTGGGGCTATTTCCAGTGGATGTGTCCAGGGCTGCCTTGCATAGATCCAGATGAAGTGTATGGGTTGAACGGTCCTAATGAACGCGTTGTGGTTATGCTATAGCGCCCCAAAAGTGGTTTTATAGGCTCAAGAACAAGATGAGGTGAACTCCGAAATGCTGTAAAAGAAGAAGAAGGGCGCAATTCCATTAATAGGACGAAAATTTCTGACTCTCATTAGGTGCGTGCCGTTCGCCAGTTTCTTTCAATTCTGGCGGAGCAAGGCCGTTGCGGGATGCCATAAATGCTTAATTGAAATCCTATCGGACTATGGGTCAAGACCATGGATACCAAGGATATTATATTGACCGCAATTTTCGCAATTGATTTAGGGAGCTGGGAGCTGTTGTGGTAGTTGGTAAAATTGATTTGCAATTATTTATGGGCAATAGAAACTGCGGTGCCAGGTCGAACGAAACAGGTCAATTAGCAATTTGGGTCTTTAGTGTGACATTTTTTATAGGGGCGATAACATTAAAGTTTTCTCGTGGCAATTTAATCAAGGCTCCTCATTTTGAATGCCTCTTTCATGGACGTTTGTTTTTGTATTTAGTGGTGTTATAAAATGAGGATTTTTAAACGACCAATATAAAAGTCTATACTGAAACCTTCTTAGACAAGTCAAAGTTATCGTACAAAAAGGATATGTGTTCTGTTCCCAAGCTTTCCAAATAGTTTTAATTAACATGTCTGCACTCCTGAAACTCCTACTAGTCCAATTTTTCACTGCTTTTTATTGAGAGGGATAAGTAAATTTTCACTTGATGTTACATATTTTCGCACCACAACGGTTTGAAGAGATGATCTCTTATTAAATAAAGAGTGAAATCTGAAACAAATTTCGTCGGGAAAGAGGTAAGCCTATAGAACAACTCGATTGTGGAACTCTCTTCTGCAGTGATATTTCCGAGCTCATATAACATCTCAGAGTTCAAACGCAAGGTTCATCGACATCTACCTACTCATGCACCCTCCGGACCCCTAACCTATCCTATTTCATCTTTCCATCAGATCAAGCTTACTACTGTACATTGCACCACGACATGACGGACAAGTAGTACAAAGGGTGACTGCTAAGCTTCATCTTACCACAAAAAAAAGCCTATAAAAAGCTGTTGAAATAGTGAACTGGAACATGAACCAGTACATTACCCCACTAAAAGTGCTACTAGCTTAGCAGCCACCCTTTATACTCTACCAGTCCTTCATGTCATCGAGAAATGGTGCAATGTCTAGTAGTTCAGTTCAGTTCAATGGCCCTACAGCCCAACTCGATCCTTGGCCTCTCTCAATTTTTTCCTACAATACTTTCGCTTACTGGCTAGATCCCTCCAATTACGTAGGACCAACAACTGTGCAGCTTCTGCTTCTACTGCTTCGAACCATCTTCTCCTCGATCCTCCTGCTGGTCAGTCACCGATTATAATTCCCTTATCTTCTTCACTGCTCTGTTTTCCGGCATTTCCGAGTAAAAATAAAATATGGCCTTACAACGGGCGAAAACAATCGAGATTGAATAATAGTCCCCGGCCATTTGAAGGGCATCAGAAGGCCGGTTGCTGGACAGTACGGCCGTACATCACACACACGCATACCGATATCTATTATCTCTATATAGATGCAATCGTAATCTTCTCATTCTCTTTATATTCAAGGCCGAAACCCTGTAAAACTATAAGCAATTTAACTGCTCAAAAAAGAAATCATTTTGGATGGAAATTGTGACCTTCGCTCCCAACAAAACTCACCGCCGATTTATTGAGAAACACATGTAGTCCTGTGCTCATATCTTCGAATTCGAACATTTTAAAAATTCTATAAACGCACTGCAATTAAATGAAAATTTTAACCAAATTTCTCCCTAAAATATAAATAAACAGTCACTACATATTTCACGTACAGCACGTACATATACGTCGACTGGCGACCTCGTTCCTCTTGCACATCGATAATTTTGTAGGATAAATCGAAAGAGCCATTCATTGTACATAACGAATTAAAAACGGGGGAAAATTCTACGGCCGTCATTTACCCCCTAAATAGTCAAGCGGCCATGATTCGCCCGCCATAAGCCCATTTTTTATTTTTACTCGGGTTCGTTCTACATGTCCTGCCATCGTAATCTATTTATTTTGATTTAGTTGATGTTTATCACTTTATAGATTTAATACAGTTCCTCATTGCATCTGATTCTCCAGGCTTACGTTTAATGGGCCAATAATTTTTCTCTCAAAAGCGCCTAATTAGTTCTCGCCTCCTTGGCCTTCTGGTCTACCCCTCCGAGCCATAACAAGCTGAATAGTTCAAATTTAGATTTCCAGTGTATTGCTCTTGATTGAAGTACTTTACACAGTGAATAACGATTGCCCTGTTATATTCTGCTTTTAATTTCCTCCAGTTCTTCATTTGTTGACGACACTATTGTTCCTAGGTATTTAAAGTTCTTCACTACCTTTTTAGTGTAGATATCTATCGTGAAGCTGGTCCTGAGACGTGTCCTTTCTGATCTAGTCTGCAGCAATGCTTTAGTTTTGTCTCGATTATTTGTTAAACCCATGTTTTTAGCGGCATTATCTAAACTTATATTACATTCCTTTTGCGTTTAATAGTGATCTACTTACATGTTTAAATCATCAGCGTAATCCAATATTTGCACCGACTTGTTAATTAATGTTCTATTCCTGTCTAATGCTGTTCTGTTGATGACAGCTTCTAGGGCTAGGTTGAATAACATCCGTGCTAGACCATCTCCCTGTTTGAGCGTCGCAGCTATCGAGTTTTGAACCCTTTTATTCTTATATGCTTTGCTAATGTCTAGGATTCTCGATACTCGATACATTCAATATGCATATCGTCGATTTGTTTCAGAGGTTCTAGTCCTGGTCGGTCTGGCGATATACTCCCTATGACTTTTATTTATTTCTTTTAATGCTGCTTTACATTCTTCGTCAAACCAATCGTTCCTGTTTCTTTTTCGTACCAATCCGATAGCGTCTTCGGCAGGGGGCTTCAAACTGTGTTTTATGCATTGCCATATTTCATTTATACTATCTGGTTGTTGCTCGAGCCTTTCTGAGATTCGTCTTCGCATCAATTCCTTCTTCCAATTTTATTTTTTCCATCCATCCTCTTTACATGATTTTAACCATAAAAAGGTCGGAACCACAGCACCCTTCCCGGTACGATCTGACATCTGTAGAGGTAGAGGAGTTGTATTGAAATAATGTTGACGACTACACTGCAAATGTAAAGTGTGTTGAAACAACACAACTAGGTGTGTTGTTTTCTTTTTTTTTATGTGAAAGACTAGAGTCTCAGGAAAGGCCCTTTATACTGTTGACAATCTATTTTCTTCGTATAGAGTGCAATGTCGAACAGAAGCTCTAGTCGGGGAGAAAGGAACCGCCAACAAAGGAACCGCCGCGATATTTTGCACCTACTCTCAACCATTACTATCGCAACTCTGACATCGGGGCATCGAGAAACAACTCGCTGGAGTGCTATGCCTCCTGAAACGAGTTAAATCTCATCAACCAACCGATGACATGCGCTTTGGTGGAGCGGGGAAGGGCTAAGGAAGGCAACGACACGAGGAATCAGGAATGTAAAGAGGGAAGAAGAAAGAAGGAAAGTTATGTAGGTGGGAAAGTGGAAAAGGCGAAGGACCGTGGGGCTGGCCGGGATTCGAACCCGGGACCTCTGGGATAGCAGTCAGGCGCCTAGACTACCGAGGCCCGGGTAATTTTTGATCCACTTTAAAGTGTGTTATTTTCTAAACACACTTTAAAGTGTGTAGTTTTAACACGTTTTTCCGTAAAGTGTATTGAAACAACTTACTAATATTATATGTAAATCTACTAGTCCGGGAAAATTAGAATTTTAAGGAGACAAAACTCCTGATAATTCGTAATTGCTCCACAGCTCCCTTGAGACTTTTAAGAAAAGAATTTCGGAATCACAAAACTTTGTCGCCTCAGATATTGCGTTTTCCCGTGTTTTTCTTGTAACTCATTCGTACAACCCCAAAATGTTGCCAATGAAATTCTCTACAACTTTAGTTTTTATAAAAATATTGACCCGATTAACCCTTTCAAAGTTATTCAAGGTCATAGTAATGTTATCAAAAATCACTTTCGGACAAAAAAATCATTTAAACACTGTTAAAGAAAAAAATGTATACAGGGTGTATTAACGAGTATGTCGGGACGCCTGGCTATGGATAGGTCTTGGATAGACGAACAAAAAATTGTATGGGTGGTGGGGGGAAATCGTTACGGTTTAGCCGCTAGAGTGTTTTGAAATTTCGAAAAATCGTTAATACACCCTGTATAAGCTTGTTTAGATGGTTCGCTTCCAGAAGCGTTCCTTACGAACTTTCTGGGTGAAGGGGGGAAGTGGGGATGATGAGGGGTACCACCCTATTTCTCCCTTCATCCACAAAGTTCGCAAAGGCTTGATTACATTGAGCGAGTTTACAAGCTACTAGCCGGAGATTTTAGAAGTCGGCTACTCAGCTAGTGCGATAGTGACGATGACACACAAAATTTTTCACCCGCTCACTAGCCAACTAGCTAGTGAGTCAAACCTAGAGGGCTCTTAAAGTCCTCACTCTGAGGCGAAAGATATTCAAGTAAAACTTTAATACGTTTGTGACATTAACATTAATGAATTCATTGCGGTTATAATTCACTTATCCTCTCCATTGTGGCGGGCGACTGATCGGGACCCAAGTTGAGATCGAAATGATTTATGATTGAAAATAAAAATGTGGTCGACCAGATCACCGCACCGTTATTACGGCGTTGCTCTCTTACAATATAAATCATTCGCTCGACCTTTGTCGCTACAAAGCCACGTCTTGTTTTGTTTTACCTTTGTTAAACTTTTCTCAATACTCCCAGTTTTCAAGATACTCGCAGTTAATTCACGAGCAACTATGATGACACACGGCTAATTAACGTTAAGCCCACACGCCAGAGAGTACAGTAGCCCGGTTTTCAACTTTCTCTGCAGATTTTTTACAATCTGCTAGTTTTTTTTATGTGATAAAGTCAAGCTTAGGACTACATATCTGTCATGTCGTTCAAGTCATGGTCAGTGTCTAGTATTAAGCTTGATTTGAAGGATAGCCGAGAAAGGATAGGTTGGGGGTCTGGAGAGTGCGTGAGTAGATGTCGATGAACCTTGCGTTTAAACTCTGAGATGTTATATGAGTTCGGAAACACCGACTGCGGAAGAGAGTTCCACAATCGAGTTGTTCTATTTTAACGTGAACTACTAAAACGTAATGTGCGCGAAGAGGAGGGATGTAGCGTATGAGGGTGAGTCGAGTTGGCCTCGAGCCGTGTGTTGCGGGAAAAAAGTTGCAGTGTAGGCAGGGGGTTTCTAATTCCAGTGGAACGAGCAGTCACTATGGTAATAGCGGTAAAATTTGCTAATGGCTGCTACATTTCTTCGGTGGCTTAAGGGTCGATGGAAGTGCAAAGGGTTCTATCGCCAATGAGTTTAATGGCGCGGTTTGCCACCACCACCATCGTCCACTTTGAGCCACCGTAGATATGTAGCAGCACTGACAAAATTTTATCGCTACTATCATAGTAACTGTTTCTCCGAAATAAACGCTCTCCTGCCTCCACGGCAACTTTATATTCGCAACACAAGATTTATCAACCAGATAGCAATTGGTTTATCAATAGAAGAACGCGACTGTGGAATAATCTCTGGCAGTCAGTATTTCTGAGCTTCTACAACATTCAAGAGCTAAAACGCAGGGTTCAGTACCACCTTTTTCATAACCCTCCTTCCTCCACCCTTAAACTACCCCACCCCCTCCCCCCTACTGTACTAAGCTTATTGCTAGACATTGCACCATGACGTGGCAAACGACATGACGGAGTGGTGGTGCAAAGAGTGACTTCTTAGCTTAGAACTGCCACATAAAAAAAAGTTACACGTCTCGCTTTGGTTTAGGCTATTCAAACAAGCGCCAACGAAATCAACAACCAATCAGGATAAAAAGCTAAGAGACGTATTTAAATGATGGTAAAACTATTTCAAGTATTTTAGAGCATTGTTACAATCCCTATAAAATTACCACTAAAAAATTGAAGCCTCTAAAAAACCCCATTTAGCATATTCCCCCCCCCTTCCCAAATTTAAGGGGAAACCGCCAAGTGGTCATTAATGCCGAAAGCTTTGTAAAAATGTGTAAAGTTTGTCCTGGTATTTATGATAATATGTTATTATTATGTATTTATGATAATATGTTAATTAACACAACTAATGTTATTATTTTTATCCAAAATTATTTTCACTGATTATTCTTCTACATATGTGTCATAGTGCTGAAGACTAAAAATGTCTTTCTTGAGGCAAAAATATCCTTTGCTGAAACTGAAATCTACTTTCCGCAAAAATCTCCTAATATATGTATAATAAAATATGAACATTTCGTAAAGCATTTAAAAGACAAATGGTCGAGGAATGTGGCCTTAAATAAAATCTAGTAATTAACACTTTGCCTGACAAGCCGAGCAATGCAATTAATATCAAACAAAACTCCTAATATGCAATCTGCCACAATTGCCATAAATCCCGAGCTTACTTCAGCATCAAACTGCAGAGCAATAAGAAATGACCTGTCAGGGCGAGCTCCCCGAGCAATCAATAAGAGAAAAATTCATAAAGTGCACTTTGTTACAGTGCAGTGATTTCCTGATTTATCACGGAGTGCATGCTGCAGTTGTAGCCGCCCGTTCTCACCTCGTCCCCCAGCCATTTCGGGTGAATGTGTTTTGTCTGGAAAACTAACTGCAAATTTCATTTTTGCACCACATCATATTTAGCTGTCAACTGTCCTACGAATTTGCCGACAGCATACAATTTTCCTCCATTGCAACATGTTGCTGCCAACTAATAAAGAGGCTGCAGGAGGGGGCGAAACTGCAGAAAATATTATAGAGGTACAAAAGCAGCAACAGGAGCTGCAGCTAACAGTTCTCGGCCAGGTTTTCCATTTGTGTGAAATCAGCTCTGCGGAAAAGCCGGGAAAACACTCCTGTTTTTGTTCTACAAAAATTTTTGTACTGCAGAGAACGTCTGCCGTAGTAGCGACGCTGCATGTGTGTAGGTTATGACATCCTAGAGATAATTGACAGTTTTCAAGAAAATTAAAAAGGAAACAATTAAAGAAACCTTGGATGGCAGTCCCGCAGCAAATTACATGTGTGTCTTCCTGTGGAATGCTCCTTGTTAGTTTTGGCCAGCATCAGATTATGTCATGTGAGGATAACTCGGAAAATTGTTCTTAGATTTAAAACAAGAAACTCATTTGCTCAAGATATTTCCGATTACTCTAGACGGCTCCAGGTCTTTTGAATTATTTTTAGATTAACTTTATGTGGAAGAAATAGTTCCCTGTATTGTAACCAGATGTTGCATTCTTCATAGTGTCATTCATTCTAGAAGGCTTCTGAAGTAATTGCAGCTACACATGTATACGTTTCACAACATTATTTGTATGTTTCGTATTAAAGACGTTTGTTCGAAAAATTAGCGATGTGGTCTTCGACCGCCTTAAAGAGGATTAAGTATCCGATAATAATGAACGGTTCGATCTACAATAAGCCTTATCTGTATTATAATAAAGCTTTCCGACTAGAATTAAGCTGATGCAAAACCTAAATTGCAATGGTAAGGCAATGGTCACCTTCTCAGGAACAAGTCAGTTCCAGATCATGTTATCTTAATCTTATGAATGATAAAGTGCATGAGGTTTTGCTAATCCAGACTGACCGTAGATTTAAATTATTTTTTCCAGACGGTCCAGAACTACCTCTGTGAGGTTTTCTTGATGAGAACCTATATATGCGCAGTCCCAACAGAAATGGCATTTAGGATTCTCTGTATAAGCTTACAATGTGGGATAAAGGAACGATTCCGAAAAACCATTACGGATTTTATAAGGTCGAAAATCGAAAAAGTATTGCAAGTTTTTGTAGGTGGAACTTTTGCAAATCCAGAAGAAGAAAACGCTAATTCCATTTGTTTGTTGCCAAGTGAAAGTCACGAGTTTTCTTTGCTCTGAAAATTGTAAAAGTGTGATATACAAGCCTTTTCCAGTGTGAGAATTATAGGCTAATATGATCGGGCTAGTAGTCCATTCAAAACGCGCGTTATGGTGTTCCAAAATAACACCGTTAAGAAAATCGAACCCTAAACGTTTTTGGGGTCGCTGATCACGAAAATCGAGGTCCCGCGGTCCCAAAATTAGGGCGTCACCCCTAAAAATGCAAAAACACCCCTTTTTAGGGGGTTTTCGCGATTATTTCAATAATAATGAAAACTAATCCGATGAAATGCACTTTTTTTAATATTTATTTGCGAAGGGGGTAGATTTATACTAAATTTAGGCGAGCTTAATGGTAAGCGGTACCCCTAAAGGGTTGAAAGTACCCCTAAATTGCCGAAAAATGGCAAAAATTGTAAAAAAAAAATTTCAAGTTTTTTCTTCAAATTCGATTGTGGGCGTACTGCGGGGTGCGTGAGGGACGTCAGCAAGCGTGTGGCGCAAGAGGCGCGGGCGGAACAGGGCGGACAGCGGCTGGCGGGTGGCAGAAGGAAAGAGGGTTAAAAAATTTCCAAATGTTTTAATAATATTTCATCAAATATAAAATTTTAATGCAAAACAATAAATTTCAATTTGTTCCAATTACAATTTTAATGTGGGGGTAGTTTTACCCCCTTAAGAGTTGAAAACATTAATTTTTTTGCTGATAATACCTTTTGAACCAAATTTCAAGTAAGTTCGCCTTAATTTAGTATAAATCAACCCCCTTCGCAAATAAATATTTAAAAAAGTGCATTATTTTTCATTATTACTGAAATAATCGCGAAAACCCCCTAAAAAGGGGGTTTTTGCATTTTTAGGGGTGATGCCCTAATTTTGGGACCGCGGGACCTCGATTTTCGTGATCAGCGACCCCAAAAACGTTTAGGGTTCGATTTTCTTAACGGTGTTATTTTGGAACACCCCCCCCCGCGTTTTGAATGGACTATAGTCCCTTCCAAGTAAAGTTGGTGTGAGGCTAATAACATCACCTGGGAAAAATAATTATTACGAAACAAGCAACATGCCTCGGATACTGGAACCAACGACGACGACCTCGGCAACGAAAAAGGCAAAACGATTTACGAATTTTCTCATGGAATGTTCGAATTCTGTACAGAGCTCGAGCTACACAATATCTGGCCGATACCCTGTCAAAGTATAAAGCTGACATTACCGCCATCCAGGAGATGAGATGGACAGGGAACGGTGTTTTGCAAAAACCTGAGCATGACGTATATTACAGTTCTCATACAAAAACCATGTGCTCGGAGTAGGTTTTATGGTCAGCAAAATAATAAAGCTTAACATTATCGGCTTTAAAGCAATAAACGAAAGGTTATGCACCCTTTGTGTGCGAGGTAAATTTAAGAACATCAGCCTCATAAACGTTCACGCGCCTCCAGAAGAGTCCCGGGATGATGATAAAGAATTCTTCGAATTATTTGAACGTAAACTTAATGCTTTCCCAAGGTATGATGTAAAAATCATACTGGAAGATCTGAACGCCGGGAACCAATATATAGGCAATATGTCGGCATCACAGCTTGCATGAAAACACTGGGACAGCGAGTTATAGAGATGGCAGCAAGTAAGAACTTGGTCGTGGCAACTACTAGATTTGCGCGTAAAATATCCATAAAGCCTCCTGATGGAGCCACTCGCAACCAAATAGATCATGTGTTGATCATCGTACCGAGGTGCCAACTTCGACTCGGATCACTACCTTGTTGGTATGGTGCTCCGAGAGCGCATTACAACGCTGAAAAGCTGCGCTCTCCGCTGATCAGGCTCGAATCAACACAGCTGCACAAGACAATGAAATGGCCAGAAACACCTACGCTCATGCATTAAAACTCACTCAAAGTCCTGGGGATGAGATGCCAGGCGTCGACTGGAGCTGGGCCCACCTTGTCATTGGTACTACTGATTCCATCTTAGGCGGAAGTCGTAGAGATCGCAAAGACTGCAGCAGTCTCAGAGAACACGGGCACGGGAAGAGGCGCGTGAGTTCTACCGAAGAGTCCGCAGTATTACATAATTCACGCCACGTTGCATATACTGCAAGGACCAAGAAGGGAATATGATCATCGATCTTAAAGGCATTTTGGAGCGATGGGAAGAGCACTTTCATAAATTGCTAAATGGCGAGTAGAGATGGGTAACTCAGATCTGAGTCAGCTCAAAGATCCGCAAAGCAAAAGAAACCATAATTTATGTATTCAATAAAATTGAATGAATTAAAAAAATCCTATTTGCTTAGAATTGAAATTAAAATAAAAAGTAGATTATAATCCGAATTTCCTTATCCCGTACATACACAGTGATGCAAAACGCTAGAATTTGATTCGTTCATAGCATTTCACACCACCATCTCAATGGCGTACTAACTGAGGATTCGGAAGCTCTACCAATATCTGATGAAAATGCTATGCTGCCGCCATAGTGGCATAGAAGAAGTTAACAGACCCATCAGCCGGCTCAAAAGCAACAAGGCCTCGTGTGCAGACGGCATCGCAGCGGAGCTGGTTAAATATGGAGGGCCTACATTACACCAAGCGATTCATGAATTAACTGTAAGGAAGCAGGAAGTGATGCCAGAAGACTGGAGAAAAGGCATTGTCTGCTCGATACATAAAAAAGTAGATATCACAGCGTGTACTAATTATCGCGGTATAACGTTGTTGAGTACCGTGTATACGATATTCTGCGCTATCTTACAAAACAGGATAGCCCCATACGACAGAAACATCATAGGCCAATACCAGTGGGGCTTCAGCCGACTGATCAGATTTTCACCTTAAAAAAAACTCAACTCAACACATCTTCATAAGCTTTAAAGTCGCCTATGATAGCATAGCCAGAGTAAAACTTTACAAAGCCATGAGAGAATTCGGCATCCCCAACAAACTGACAAGACTATGTATAGGTCGACCATGACCAAAATGACAAGCTAAGTAAAGTTATCCGGAACACTGTCCAGACCAATCAACATCCATAATAGACTCCGACATCCATAATAGACTCTGGCCTGCCTCCTTTTCAACCTGGCGTTGGAGAAAGTGATCCGTGTTCCGCCGTGACATCAAGGGGCACAATTCTCCACAAGTTCACCCAATTACTGGCTTATGCTGACGACATTGACATCATTGGAAGAACAACAACAGCTGTACAAGAAGCTTTCACTCAGACTGAGCAAGCAACAGGAAATCTGGGACTGCACATTAACGAAAGCAAAACACAGTACGGTGGCCTCATCTACAAGAACACTTAACTTTGATCCCACAATCAAGATAGAGAAACACGAGTTTGACTTGGTAAAATCATTTACCTGCGCGGATCAATAGTAGCAACCGAAAATACCGTGGAACCAGAAATACGCGCAAGACTGTTAGAAGCCAACAAAGCCTAGTCTGCCGAAGGTCTTTAAATCCAAGCATCTAACCATAACGTCTAAACTTTTACTATATAAGGCGATGGTCTTACCGGTTCTCACATATGCATCTGAAACTTGGATGCTTAGCAAAAAGCACTCAAACCTCTTGGTCGTGTTCGAGAGGAAAATACTTCCGAAGATTGGCCCGATACGATTCCGGAGACGCTACAATGACAAGATCTACGAGCGCGAGCTCGACAGTGATTCTGTGAAGAAAATAAAGCTCGGTGGGCTCCGGTGGACAAGGCATCTAGCTCGTATGGAGGGAGACCCAACCTTCTCTGAAAGGATGGCGTAGACCAGGACGCTCAGAGCTTAGGGATGCCAAACTGGATGACATTGGCTCAGAATCGAGACCGGTGGAGAGGACAGTTGTGAGAGGCCAGGACCGGATCCCTGTTGTAGAACCTTTAAGTTATAACTTAAATAAAGTCAATTTACCTTTTTACCTTAAATATTAACTCCGCCGTTGTCTGGTCCATGGGCGTAACTAGCGAATTTATCTGGGGGGGGCCAGGTGCTTAGTGTTCGAAATGCAAAGTAGATAGGAAATCCCATTTTGTCTCATGTACATAACATAACACTTTGACGCGGACAAATTTTATTGCCTCTGATGGATGCGGCAAGTGTAATTCCGGAAAATATCCCAAAGAATGTGGCGATTGAACCCGCGCAACCGAAGTCCCGTTACAAGTCAAGTTTTGGTATTGACTTTTGTAACATTCGTGGACTTCAAGCGAATTTCTCTTTTGTTGAGTGCCACTTATCTAGTTACAAACCCCCAATCTTCGCACTAAGTGAAACCCAAATATCACCCGATAATGACTTAGGTTATTACCAGGTGTCGGGGTACACTTTAGTGCACAATCTCTCCCCCCATAGGGGTATTGCCATTTATGTTAGGGACGACGTGGCTTATTGTAAAATACATTCAAGCACAACTTCAGATTTTATTTATCTTTGGATTAAAATCATTTTCCAAAGCCACGTCATATTCTTCTGCTTCCTATACAGAAGCCCTAACATAAGTAACGAAGCCTCCACCTTATCTTTTGATACTATTTCCGAACAAATCTCGGGATTTTTGTCGTCCAATCCTGAGTGTGAAATCATCGTTGCGGGTGATTTCAATGTTCACAACGTTAAATGGCTGACTTACTCAAATGGCACCAGTATTTCTGGCAAGGACGTCGAGCTCTTTGCAGACATCAATAACTTGCAACAAATTGTGGATCATCCCACAAGAGTCCCTGATGTTGCTGGTCAAGGAGGATATCTCCTTGATCTTTTTCTAACTTCTCATCCAGCGGGTTACTCCGTCGAAGTTGATTCACCTCTCGGCAATTCAGACTTCCCATTCGAATTTCCCACCCCTCCCAAACCAGTTCGAAGAACTGTATGGCATTATGGGAAGGCCAATTGGCTGGGGCTTATTAATTTCTTCCAGTCTACAGACTGGAACCTGTGTTTCCGGAATAGAAACGCCAACTCTGCCGCTATCCGTATTTCTAGGATCATACAGGCAGGAATGCATTTGTTCATTCCTCATACTACTAAATCTGTGAAGGCTAGGCCCAACAGATGGTTTAATCAGGAGTGTATGAATGCAATCAGAAATAAAGAAGCCGCCTTTCGAGCTTACAAGAGCTCCCCGAGTGAATCGCTCCGTGCAGAGTATATAAAACTAAGAAATTCCTGTAAAGTCACCATCAGGAATGTCAAAAATTCATTTGACAGCAAGTTGAGAAGTAAACTCCTTAATGCAACCTCTGGTAGCAAGAACTTCTGGTCCTTGGTAAGCTCCATTAAGAAGAATTTCACTTCATCCACAACTCCTTCACTTATCCACAATGAGAAGGTGATAACAGACAGCAAATCCAAGGCCGATTTATTAGCATCTCTGTTTGCTTCCAATTCTTCTTTACCCCAAACTGATATGCTACCCCCGGTTCTTGAGCTCAGCGCTCATCTAATGGACAGGGTTTTCTTCAGGACTCGCGAGGTGTACAGGTGCCTCAAGGAGCTCGATGTAAACAAATCGACTGGACCCGATAATATACCCCCTATCGTCTTAAAACAATGCGCCTCACCTTTGGCTAGACCTCTGCGCAAACTTTTTGCCCTATCATACTCTTCCGGAGTTTACCCAGACTCTTGGAAACTTGCCCATGTTCAGCCAATACCGAAAAAAGGTGACTCCAGCGATCCCTCCAACTACCGCCCAATAGCAATTACTTCTATTCTCTCGAAAACCATGGAGACGATAATTAACAAAAAGCTTATGGGATATCTAGAATCCAACCAACTTATCAGCGACAAACAATACGGCTTCCGTCAAAAAAGATCCACTGGTGATCTTTTAATTTGCCTTACAGAACACCTCAGCCGAAGTTTGCATGGATCTGGCGAATCTAGTTTGGTTGCTTTGGATATCTCCAAGGCTTTTGATAGAGTATGGCACTCAGCCTTGTTAGCTAAACTCCAAGCTATTGGAATTGACTCACTTCTGTATAAGTGGGTTGAGAGTTTCCTTTCCGGCCGTTCAATTAAGGTATTATTGGATGGCGTCAAATCTGAATCTCACCCCATCTCTGCGGGGGTCCCTCAGGGGTCAATTTTATCACCGGCCCTTTTTCTCATCTTTATAAATGACCTACTTTCAATCCCCTCCAACCCACTTCTCAGCTTCGCTGACGACGGTACTCTACGTTACTCGTACAGCTTCGATACAAGACGGACACATGCCAGATCCTGTCTTGATGATCGTGAACTAATGTTCAACTCTATTAAAAAAGACATCAAACTAATTCTAGATTGGGGAGAGAAGAATCGTGTCAAATTCAACCCCTCTAAAACCAAGTACTGTCTTATCTCAAAAAAGAAGTTCAACACCTCACCATCCTTGACAGTGGATGACGTTGAACTAAAGGCCGACCCATCCCTACACATCTTAGGCGTGACATTAGCCAAAGACCTTCGTTGGAATGATCACATATTCCAAATCGCCAAACAAGCATCCCAGTGCTTGGGATTTCTTAAGAGGTGCAAGTTCCTCCTCCAGCCATCGGCCCGCGCTGTTATTTATAAATCCTACATACGGCCTCTTCTCGAATATAACTCCCTCGTTTGGGGCGGCGCTCCAATAACCACCTTGGCATGGTTAGATAAGGTCCAAAAAAAGGCCCTTAAATTAATTGATGACGACACCGCTGGCTCCACCATCGACCCCCTCAGCCACCGTAGGAATGTAGCAGCATTGACTAAATTTTATCGCTACTATCATAATGACTGTTCCTCCGAGTTAAACGCTCTCCTGCCTCCACGGCAATCTTATAACCGCAACACCAGATTAGCCCACTGGTCTCATTCCCTTCACCTGCAACTCCCCCTTTCACGCACTCAACAAGATATGAATTCGTTTGTTAATAGAACAACTCGACTGTGGAATAGTCTCTCGCAGTCAGTATTTCCGAGCTCCTACAACATCCAAGAGTTCAAACGCAGGGTTCATCACCACCTTCTTCAATACCCCCCCGTTCCTTTTAACCCTTAACCTATACCCCCCTCCCCTCCCCGTACTAAGCTTACTGCTAGACATTGCACCATGACGTGACAAATGACATGACGGACTGGTAGTACAAAGGGTGACTCCTGAGCTTAGCACTGTCACATAAAAAAAAAAAAAAAAAAAAAAAATGTACGCTTAAAAGAAAGTGTCTTGAAAAACACTGTTTTTCACTGTAATTTCTCTTATATAGATTTAACTAATGATAATAATTTCTTGTCCAATAAAAGGGGTGTGAAGTTTTTAAATGGAGGTTGACACCTTATAAGAGTATAAAAAGTAGTTATTATTATGCGAGAAAGGTTTATAAAAACACTTTACTTATGCGTAATTGTTAAGTAATTTTATTTAAAAGAACATGAAACAATAAACAAGAGCATGAAACAATAAACAAAAAAACTGGTTACTTCTTTAAATTAAATTTAATTTAAATTAATTTTTCTGCAGTACTTCTTCAGCCAGCACTTTTTCCTTAACTAACTGGTTCTCAATATTAAGTATGGCTAAATTTGAGAATCTGTCTTGAACCATCGTGTTCCTAAGCCAAGTTTTTATGCGTCTCATAGCAGAGAAACTCCTTTCGCAACCAGCTGAGCTCACCGGAAGGCCTCCCTACAGCAACTTGCAGTAGCTTGTATAGGTTGGGAGTGAAATCGCTTTTCACCTGACTTTTCAGATTGTTCAAACTGCTTTCTAAATTTTGGGTTTTGAACAAATTTTGCGTTACTAAGACTTCAGCCTTCAGTGCAGAAATATCGATATTAAATGCATCCTTGTAATTTGCTACGAATTCATCCGCTTGGTCTAAATCTAGCATTAAGAATGAATCAACCGACTTTGCAAAAGGAAGATTCTCGAATCGCCTTTTGAAATTGCTAATAATATTGTCCATTAGTTGGTAGTAAATGTTTACTTTCCAATATTCAAGAGCATTGGTTTCTGGTGGCATCTCCATCAAAGTTGATTTGCCTAGGGTTGCTTCAGCTAGGTAATCTTTATACCGCTGTGGTTGCTTCCTCTTTTTAGAAACACTGGCAGGCTCTAAACATATTTCTTGTGTCTCTGCGAAACTATTTATGTCCTTCCACAGGTTGTCAAATTGGTTCCTCTTTTCTTCAAAGCTAGTAATAGTACTATTTATTAAATCACTGGCCCGGCCAAGTGTTGCATCCTTACTCTGGAAATATTTGCTCAGTATGTTTGCGATCAGTAACACCGAATGAAAAACGAACAAACAAACGATGAATTGCGGCTTTGTTATTGAAGCCAGTATGCCTAGTGCTTCTACAGATTTCTTGTCCCGCGCTTGTTCAATTTCTTCCTCCAACGCATTTCGAATGGTTTGGAAATTGGCGGGGCCATATTCAAGAGTACCTAGATCCATTTGATATTCTCCTCCTACAGATAATTCAACTACTCCTTCTGCTTTGTCATCTTCGCCTACGAGGGCTTCACTTGGTCCAACTGATGTCGAAGTTGACGATTGTGTTAGTGCTGTAGCATCTGCCTTCGTCGCACTCGTTGAAGCACTCGATATTTCAGTTTCTTCAATGTCGTGAGACTGATTTTTGGCAGTTTTGAAAAACGACCTTATATCTTTGAATTTCTTCATTTTTAAGACAGCCTGTTTATAAAAAAGGCAAAAATTTAAATTTCCCGGGATATTTTTTTTCTTATATTGTTTTTGTTAAATCTGTACTTTGTTAAAAAAAATAAGACTTTTCTTTCTCTGAAAATCCATGTTTTCTCTAACATTACATATGTATATACCGCGATTACTCCGGTAAAAGTTGACCGAATTCAAAATTTCTTTGATATATTAATTCGTAAAATTATAACACGGTTATTTTTAATTTCAAGTTGGATATTTTATGAAAAGTATTCCCCGCATATTTGCAATACAAAAACCAATGACTAAATTTTCCAGTACTTATTGTTAAAAATGAGGAATTTTTATTGTAGAAAGAGTGCATCTTGTGTATAATATACATTATCTTGTATTTATAGAATGAATTTAGTAGGTCAATCTTTATTGTTAAAAGTGAAGGAAAAATTCCAATGCAGGAATAAAAAATGTATGGAAAACGTGACATGTTTTCAAAATTTATTTTTTCTTCTGCCGGAATATTACCAAAAATATTCCAATAAATAAATATTATTATTTGTATGAAATAAAATATAAATAAATATAATAAATCGTGTAGTACTAGTTGCAAAGATTATATCCAAAACGAATAGAAAGTCGGTGTAATATCTAGTAATTTGATTTTTTTTTTAACAAATATAGTATACTAACCTGTAAATTTGAAGCCAGGGAGGGTATTTGCTGCAACAATGACACTACCAGGATATTATAAACTATCGAGGACTGAGCTGGTGAAAACTTGAACACGAACTAACAAAAACAAAATTTCGAACGCTAGCTAAGCTAATGATTGGATAGTTCAATTATATATACATACATACATTAGTGGAATGAGAAAAAAGTGCCATGAAATAAATAAGGCGATTTAAATTCTATTGAGCAATTGAATGTGTTAGTGAAAGAAACTCCAACATTTTAATATATTTTTCGTAAAAAATTGGATCACTTAGCGAGAAAAATAATACAACTCTGAAAGGCCTCAGAGGGCCAAATTTCATCGAAAAAACAAAAACAGTCAAATCGTAAAGAGGACTAGGGACCAGCGAACAAATTTCCTGGGAAAAGCAATAAAAACATTAAGAAATCGAGGTCAACTGGCTTCACTTCACAGTTAGTTAATGTCAATGTGATTACAATAAATTTATAAGGAATTTAAAAATTCATAATAGTTGTGTGGAATCCAATTGCGATATATCATCATATCATAGTATTTTTCTTGACAATTCGATACAATTTTTTCATCAAATCTCCAACCATGAGCAATAGTTTTTCATGTTTTCCATAGGGCGCGCGGCGAGTTTTGGACATCCAGGCGGTCAATTGGCTTTTTCCTGGGGGGGGGGGGCACGGCCATTCTGGGGGGGGCCGGGCCCACCCTGGCCCCCCCTAGTTACGCCAATGGTCTGGTCCCAAGTCCAGAGTGTGAAAGGGTGGCCGACCTGCCGAATTGACGAAAATCGGGAAACCGAAGAAACTAAACAAGAAATCGCATTTTTTAAAAGCGGCATCGACAGCAGCGTATTCGCTGCGGGAACATCCCGCTCGGACCGCCAGCTAACGGATCAAAGAAGAAGAAGACCTTAATACACTAAAACCAAATTGATCTACCGAAATTTAGCAGAAATGATTCAAAAGTAAATTTACCAACAGAAGGAAGATTACTGTAAGATCTAATTATTTTGCCGTAAAACAATTTACATTTATTTGGAAAAAAAACTCCACCCTCCCTAACTGATCGTAATGCATCATGTCATAACGCACAATTATCTGATAAAACTCCAATTTTGGAAGAATAAACATCATAATAAGTCTGTCAATACTCATAAATTCAAGCACCAACTACTATAGTTAAAAATTTACCCTAATGTCTCCCAAATGCTCCTACTCGTCGCCTATCCTCTTTTTTATTATGCTAAACTCTTGAGAGCATCCTTTTTATTATCTGTGTCTGACATACATTCGGCTGCACTAAAGGGTATATATATGCGCGCAAACCCATTAAAAAACTCTCGTCGTCTAGTTAAAGTGCATTCATTCAGTTCCGAAAAAAAAACTAAGACGATGCGCATCCGAATGCATGCAAACATCCAGCGGTGCACATATAAAACTCCTCTATGAGACCACATAATTAATTTAATGGCCTCATAAATTCATTAAAACTTAATTATACGACTTTTTTGCTCCAAAAATACCGGACCACGGGAGTAAAAACTAGACCGATACGGCAGCTCCCAGTCGATGCAGATCTCTTACTATATAGTGAAAGGGTTAAGCACAGCGCAGCCACAAGGGCTGGCGGTAGTATTCCTTTAGTGTGTAATTATCGAATCTGACACCATTGTATAAAAGTCTGGCCGGGGCCTTCTGTGGAGGAGGAGATGAAATGCCAATAAATAAACGTTTCGTCAGCATTCTCAGCAAACATATTAACGCGATGAAAGAAGCCAAATATCCGTCTGGTGGGCGGTCCTGTCCAAACATCTCGAGACAGATGCCACCATATTGACAACGTCTTGGAAGATGTCTCCCAAGTGAATAAGGAAAACATTTCCTAACAATTTCTGAAACACAAAAAAATTGTAATAACTCGTGTCCCACACTTTGTCAAACATGCCCCTTTGAGGCGTTGATCACCGGCATCTTCCCCTTTCAACCCATTCAGCGGGACTCACCCTTACGTTTGACCGAACACATTTTGTCTTAGATTTCCGCCCAAATGTCGGATATAAATAAAATTTTCGTGAAGAAACTTTTTTAATTTAAACTCAGCGCTGCTAATTGAATGGTGGCGGTGCTGCCGATAGATGAGGCTGGCGGCAGTTCGGTGTGTTGTGCGCTATGCTTTTCGGATTGGCTCCGATATTTTTTTCCTCGAATTTCTGTAAACATATTTCAAAGCATAATGAGAGGAAAGTTAACGAGAAAAAATATTGTGATGGTTCTGTCAAACATTTGTCATCGAATTGGTGTGGTGAATGGTGATATAACGACTAGAAGGGAACTACGAAGAGGAGGTTACGCTGTCGCCAGCCTCATATTTTATGTTTCGTAAAAAATTTATTAATTAGATGAATATAATTTTTACCGGGAATCGAAATTTAGTGATTGTATAAATTACGCTATGAAAGTGTCTGCAAAAGCTCGTTGATTATAGGGTTGCTGTGCCAGATTTACTTTAGGTATTTCAGACTCGACTCCTTATTACCCTATGGCAATGAACCTTGGCTAACAAACCAACCGGACATAAACAAAATGAAAGTTTTCGTCAATAAATCGTTACATGTAAAAAATTTTGGTTCACGAAAATAACAAACATAGAGTTATGGAACTTGACAAAACAAGAACTAATTATCAAGCAGATAAAGAAAAGATAATGGACGTGTATAGGGCACACGCTGTGAATAGAAAATAATCCTTATATTTTGGCTTCATAATTTTTAACCTTATTTTTGCATTTCATCTTTTAACGTTGTTTATCAAATTTTTGACAGTTCAATGCGGCAATTTCTAATCTTTTAAAAACGAATGCGCTCAAATCCGACTAGTCCAGTGCAATTAGTCGAAAAAAAGGGCATGAAATTGCATTTCATGATGTACGAAATTTTTTTTTTTGGAATTTGTTTGGGTACATCTGACAATGTTAACACCAAATTTGTGGGGTCGCAGTGTGTTGGGAAAAGGCATTACATAAAATTCTAATTCTTCCGACACGCTAAACCGGCTGGAAGCGAGTTATTCGTCGAGAAGTGTCACAACCTTTGCGCTTGACTTTTCACCCGTTATGTTGCGGACATGAAACGACATAGAGTTTCGGTCAATAGCCCATTTGAAAGATATTTTAATATAGTCCATTCAAAACGCGGGGGGGGGTGTTCCAAAATAACACCGTTAAGAAAATCGAACCCTACACGTTTTTGGGGTCGCTGATCACGAAAATCGAGGTCCCGCGGTCCCAAAATTAGGGCGTCACCCCTAAAAATGCAAAAAAACCCCTTTTTAGGGGGTTTTCGCGATTATTTCAATAATAATGAAAACTAATGCGATGAAATGCACTTTTTTAATATTTATTTGCGAAGGGGGTAGATTTATACTAAATTTAGGCGAGCTTAATGGTAAGGGTACCCCTAAAGGGTTGAAAGTACCCCTAAATTGGCGAAAAATGGCAAAAATTGTAAAAAAACTTTTTTTCAAGTTTTTGCTTCAAATTCGATTGTAGGCGTACTGTCAGGCAGAAATAAATTATTTTCAACCCTTAGGGGGTTAAAACCACCCCTACAATATAGTTAATTGAAAACTAGGGGGGGGGGGAGTTCCAAAATAACACCGTTAAGAAAATCGAACCTTAAAGGTTTTTGGGGTCGCTGATCACGAAAATCGAGGTCCCGCGGTCCTAAAATTAGGGCGTCACCCCTAAAAATGCAAAAAAAACCCTTTTTAGGGGGTTTTCGCGATTATTTCAGTAATAATGAAAACTAATGCACTTTTTTAAATATTTATTTGCGAAGGAGGTTGATTTATACTAAATTAAGGCGAACTTACTATAATAAAAACAACTTTATATAAAAAAAATTGAAATTTTTTTTTTTGCTTTTTGTTTGAAATTTGGTTCAAAAGGTATTATCAGCAAAAAAATTAATGTTTTCAACTCTTAAGGGGGTGAAACTACCCCCACATTAACATTGTAATTGGAACAAATTGAAATTTATTGTTTTGCATTAAAATTTTATATTTGATGAAATATTATTAAAACCTTTGGAATTTTTTTAACCCTCTTTCCTTTATCCACCCGCCAGCCACTGTCCGCCCTGTTCCGCCCGCGCCTCTTGCGCCACACGCTTGCTGACGTCCCTCACCCACCCCGCAGTACGCCCCCAATCGAATTTGAAGCAAAAACTTGAAAACAACATTTTTTTACGATTTTTGCAATTTTTCGCCAATTTAGGGGTACTTTCAACCCTTTAGGGGTACCCCTTACCATTAAGCTCACCTAAATTTAGTATAAATCTACCCCCTTCGCAAATAAATATTTAAAAAAGTGCATTTCATCGCATTAGTTTTCATTATTACCGAAATAATCGCAAAACCCCCTAAAAAATGGGTTTTTTTTGCATTTTTAGGGGTGACGCCCTAATTTTAGGACTGCGGGACCTCGATTTTCGTCATCAGCGACCCCAAAAACGTTTAGGGTTCGATTTTCTTAACGGTGTTATTTTGGAACACCCCCCCCCCTAGTTTTCAATTAACTATATTATAGGGGTAGTTTTAACCCCCTAAGGATTGAAAATAATTTATTTCTGCCTGACAGTACGCCCACAATTGAATTTGAAGCAAAAACTTTAAAAAAAAATTTTTTTACAATTTTTGCCATTTTTCGACAATTTAGGGGTACTTTCAACCCTTTAGGGGTACCCCTTACCATTAAGCTCGCCTAAATTTAGTATAAATCTACCCCCTTCGCAAATAAATATTAAAAAAAGTGCATTTCATCGCATTAGTTTTCATTATTATTGAAGTAATCGCGAAAACCCCCTAAAAAGGGGTGTTTTTTGCATTTTTAGGGGTGACGCCCTAATTTTGGGACCGCGGGACCTCGATTTTCGTGATCAGCGACCCCAAAAACGTTTAGGGTTCGATTTTCTTAACGTTGTTATTTTGGAACACCATAACGCGCGTTTTGAATGGACTAATACCCGTATTTCTGCTGTTTACTACGTTCTCATATGTGCAACCGTTAAGGAGATATTAAAAAAAAAATGGCGTTATCAGTTATTTCAGGCACGTGCAGTACGAACTTTGGCGTTGGATTACTCGCAAACTATACAAGCGAGAACGATGACTAACGGCTTATTCTCAGTGACGGTGCCTCTTTGGAAGCAAAGGAAGCACTGCTTCCCTTGACCAAATAGGCAACTTCATAAAAATTAATTGAAATATATCAAGATTTATCAGCAGAAAAATCTCAATATATTTCCTCCTCTGGAAACACTAAGGATACAATGTACAGATTTTTGTATACAAAATGTACAATTCAAATTTATTACACTACTGTATACAAAGAGTAAAGCCTTGGCCTCGATACGAGCGGCGAATGGTGAGCGGCAAACACTAAAGCGCCTCTCGCCGCTCTTATCGTGCCCGAGGCCTTATACAACATGGGGAAGCTGTAATATCTCCAGCTTCTTTGCCACAGAAAATCAACGTGAAAACTCCAACACATTCATTTGCCTGAACCCACACTCACGCAAAGGTTTGCATTGATACAGTACCCTCAGAAGCTGAGCTAAACGCAGCTTCTTCGGAACCGAACAGTGGGATATAGCAAGTTTAAGATAGAGAAAATTTCCATGTTCTCTTTGTTTCGTTTTCTGGTTATGTTCTCGTTTCAATTAAGAACTAAATTTACTTTTGCAAATTTGCTTCGAAATTTGTTGGAGACTCTTAAAATATGAATTTTCATTTATTGCATATTGACTGAAGAAAAAAGAAATCGAAGATTAGTGGAGTTTCTCTTTATTTATTGGTTATTCTTCTATTAGGGTGGCAGGAGTCGTTTATTGAAAATAAGCTGATACTTTGTAGCTTCCATTATATTTTTTATTATTCTCTTTAAAGTTGATTTAAAGGGATAGAGAATATTTTTATGAATTGCATTTCTGAGCTCGGGTTGCCTGAAGTCTTTTTTTGCAGGAAGATTGTAATGATGATGAGCGAAGCTTACAACAGAAAATAGGGGCGTATGTAGGGTTTTATTATTACTATCTTTTTTAGATTTTGAGCCAAAATTATGCATTTGCCTGAAAATTTAAATGAGCTCAAAGAAGTAGTTGCAGTCTTTCAACAGCTTTTTTTAGACGCTTTAATTATCAACAGATTCTGAAAAAAGGCGCAAAATGCCCTCTAGCGGCGAAATTATTTCGAAAAACTGCAAAACCACGATTTTCGACTCGTATAGCATTCGATATAACTAGAAACTGGTAACAATTTGTTATGTTTTGCTTAACTGATTCCACTATATGTTATTTTTCAGTTTTTTTAGTTAAGGCCTTCGATACTTTAACTTTTATCGTTCGCCTTGCGCATTGCTTCCCTTATCCTGAACATTACGAACCGCCACTGCATTCTAAAGGTAATTACTAGCACTTTAAGTTTGGTAATCGGCATTAACCCACACAAATTTGTATCTTACGAGTTAATCGCAAAAAACTGCATTCAACCCCAACCACATGATCAAGGTTGAACTTTGAGCGGCCATAACTTTGAGCCAAATCAACTTACAGACCTCGTTGAGGGCTCATTTTGTAGATAATTTTATTCTGCAATACCCTGCGAATGATCATTTTCAGCTATCATTGCATGGAAACTGGTTATTTGGTATAAACGACCTCTACCTCTTTTTCAAGATGGCGGCTTTTCCCAACACCCTGCGACCCTACAAACTTGGTTTTAACATTGTCAGATGTACCCCAACAGATTCCAAAAAAAAAAATCGTACATCATGAAATGCAATTTCATTTACTAATTGCACTGGACTAGACCGAATCCGCTTGAATGCGTTCATAGTAATCGGTCAGGTTTAAAATCTATGTTAGGAAAACCAATTTGACAGTTCAGTCCGTTTTGTTTTCCGCTCAAATCCGCTCATTATAGTTGGGCCTCTACTTCAGAAGATTTATAGCAGGCTAGGCAGTTGTAGCAAAGCCGTTCAGCGAATTGCTAACAAAGAAGGCCATATTTAAAAAAGAAACCGAGCAGCAAAATGCATTAAATGTTGGTAATGGCACCAGTGTTGATGTTGTTTGAACCAGAAGCGCATACGGATATTCATTCCGATGCTAGTAAGGACGAATTCGGGGCTATTGTCTTGCAACGGAATAATGACGAGCAATAGTTGCATCCATTGCAATACATGAGTCGCAAGTCCAGCCGACCAACGCTCTCACGCTAACGAGCTAGAAGTACTCGCATATAGTACAGTCCCTAAGGAAGTGGAGAGTTTACGTTCCTGGAAGGAGGATTAAGATTGTCACCGACTGCAAGCTTTCGCCACGTCAATGAAAAAGGAGAGGTTCCACTGAGAGTGGCTGTATGTAGATGTAGATAGGCCATGTTTCTTAAAGAATTTAATTACCAGATTGAACATCGTTTCGGTACTAAAATGCCAGATGCGTTGAGCAGAATTGTAATACCAATTGTCGATATGTTAGCTTAACTAATTAAACAAGCACAGAAGGGAGACCAATATTTAAGAGCTATAAGAGAGATATGAAAAACCTCCGCTCATGAAGATTTTTACCTTAAACATGACTTTTCATTTAAGAATCCAGGGGAAAAGTAAATTGTCATTCCCACATCTATCAAAGATCAATAAATCTGCTCACAGGCAGGACATTTTTCAGCTGCTAAGACCGAAGTCTCAGTCAGAAAAACCTACTTTATTCCTAAAGACTCCATCCATCCATCTAGCCTTGGCTTCGTCTAGGTCTAGGACATTTCTGTATCTTTGATGGTCCCTTGCAGCATGTCTCCAGTTTACAATGTTAAGCTTCTGTTGTCCTCTTCGGTCTACCTACTGCTAGATTTTCCGAAATTTCTGATACCATAAGCCGCCTTAGTGTTCTCCATCCTCATTAAGAGGCCGGCAAATCTTAGTCCGCTAATTTCTATCAAAGTGAAGCTAAGACTAAGGTATTCGAGTTAGTCAAAAGATGCATAGAATGCAAAATGGCAGAAGGCAAGCCTGTGAAACAGGAAGGCCTTATAACAGCCATTGATAAAAAGGATCGTTCTTTTCAGACACCGTTCTTACCAGACTTTCAAGCCTTTATAAGTGACGACACAACATGCAGGAAATGGTACGACGAGAAGCCACACAAAATATTACTAATCTTTGGAGAATAGGAGGCAAAGCAATAAAAAAGGTACGGCTGCAAGTGTCTATAAGAAGGGCGCTTTGGTTGCAGTCAAGGGAAAACAATTTAGCCCAGGGTTGAATTTAAAACCAAGTTTTTGGAACCTCACCATGTAGTGAAACGGCAGAATCACGAGCGTTATGAATAGGAAAAGACAGGTGACGCCACTTTATCTAATTTTGCAAGACCATAGTAGTAGCAACTGGTCCTATTGAGCTGTGGTTGCTACTAAACAGCTAATGCTTAGTAGGCACTTACATATTTGTAAACGTTTGAGTCACTATTAATGATAGCTGCCCAACAATCTGTTGAGGAGTGCTGACAGTAACAATCGCTTGTTATTGTGGCGAATCTGCAGGATGGCCCTAGCTGAAACGTAGTTATCTTCGGAAACTTGGAGATGTTGTATGAGTTTGCTGGCTTCTTCTTATTACACTTCTGGGTGTAATAAGCTCGGGATTGGTCTCTTATGTTCACTGTTGTCGACTTTAAGGGGTGATTGAGGTGATTGTTCGCAGCCCTGTTGTAAGAGCCGTTGTTGGAGCGAGTGATGAGCAAAAATGGTCTTGTTCGTACTGTCTTGTCTTGTTCTTGCAGATTAAGCTAGAGAACAAGTACAAGACTTAGTTATGCTTGCAAGAACAAGAACAAGACTAACTGTGCAAGAACAAGACACAAAGCAGGACTTTAGCAAGATTCTTGCAAAATTTTCACCTAAATTCATTCTTTTAAAAACAAAAAATATAAAATTGCTTATGATGTTCAAGTAATTATGATATAAATACATGTCTGTAGTATATTTACTTTTTAGTATGATAATTGTAAAAGCATTTTTGCATAAGTATATAATGACTTTGCATGCATTGTGCGCCAACTAGAATCTTGTTCTAGCAGTCTTGACTTGTTCTTGCACATTTTGCAAGACCAAGAACAAGAAAGAGACTTAGTTATGCTTGCAAGAACAAGAACAAGACAGACTGAACAAGAACAAGACTAGATTAGTCTTGTCTTTTTTTGCTTTTGCTCATCACTAGTTGGAGCGCAACTACATGCTCCATGAGTTGTGGTTGATTGAGTCATCGATAGCAGCATCAAGACTCGATGGAAGTAATTGTGTTTTGCATATCTTTCACAAGTAATTCCTGTTGGGCTTTTTTGTTTTGGACTGTAGTGCTACGTTACAACTATCCAACTGACTCCACCCGAAATCCGGCCGATGTAGCTCCCACTTCACCCTTAACTTCACTCACTCTTTGAATCTCTGGATAAATTGCTTTTTGCGTTTCAAACTATAAAAGGTTTTCCTTTAGCCAGTAGGATATAAAAAACAACTTTCGTCATTCTTGTTCTAAATCGTACTGAACTTTTTTTTTTTATTTTATTTTATTTATACTCTTAACATATGACAGTCGTTTGCAGTGGAAATATATTCTTAATTCTAGAGTTTGGATTATATTTTAATGTGTTGAGGAAAAGTATATAAAAAACCTCCTTAAGACCATACTACACTACTTATCCTAAACTTAAAACTAATCTACAACTAATGGCTGGTTTACACGTATTAAGTAGTCAAGTATTTAACTAAATTTTAACTTAATTTTAAGTGACTTAATGCATGTAAACATTGAATTTAGTAATAAGTTGCAAGTTAAAATTTAGGGGGTAAGTAAGCAAGTAGAATAGAATTTTTTCTATTTTTCGGTTTAGTAGGTGGGTTTAGTGATTCATTTTAGTTAGATGCATAAATTTGTTTGAATAGCGTCGCGTTCGTGTAGGTGAATATTTTATTTTGAAAATGTCGAAGTGGTCAGAAGACGTTGAAGAGTATTTAAAGCATAAATGTTTGTGGAATGTAAGAAGCCTCAATTATAGAAATAAACAAGCGAAACAACAAGGGCTTGAGATAGACTGCGAAAACTATTTCCAGTAGCGAGAAAATATAGTACAATATGCAATTTTAATTTTGGTTCTAATGCATATCGCATTACAGTATCTCTTTTCTGTATCTCATGTTGAACTTTTAGACAGCAAGAGTAATTAAAGGATTCTTCTGACATACGTAGCCCAGAGAAATACTCTTGTTTATCTTCTCCATCTAATTCATGGAACAAAGTTGCACTAGCGCCGTATTCATTTCTCCTGCTTATCCAATTCCTCACCCACAATCTTTTAGGTATTCTCTCTTTTCTGGCTATTTCATCTTTTACTTCGTCGAAAATCTCATTTAAAACAAATTTTATGACTCTATTTTTTAAAATTTTGACGCCCATCTTTAGCGAACTAAAGAGCTTCACTAAAATTAAGTGTTGAATACGTGTAAACGATTACTTGAAATTAAGTCACTTAAAATTAAGTTAAAATTTAGTTGAACACTTAACTACTTAATACGTGTAAACCAGCCATAAACTTAATTAAGTAGGCAATTTTTAGTTGCCTAATTGCCGAATTATCGGATTTGTCGATAATTGGCATTGATATTTAAAATTATTCTCTAGGTTTCCAACTATTTCATATTTGCTAGTGAGTGCAATCGAGTTGTTGAGAAGTACCATGGAAGGTTATTATATATCATTTTTAATAGTTTGTTCTGTGCTGTTTGTAATTTTTTTATGTGTAACTGCACAATTTGCCCACACTGGGGCCCCATATAACAACATAGCTTGGAAAATTTGTCTATAGATTAAGACTTTGTTTTCCAAGCAAAGGGCAGATCTTCTGTTAATAAAGGGATAGAGTGTTCTTGTTAGTATGTTAATTTTGTTTATTGTATTTGAGATATGGGTGTTGAAAGTGAGGGTTTTGTCTAAGGTGACTCCCAAATATTTTACGCTATCTGCCCATTGAATTCTGTGCCCGTTCAGAGTTAGATATCTTGAAGGCAGTTTAGAACTTTTCCTTTTGCGTGTAAAATACATAGCTTGAGTTTTTTCGCAACTCAGTTTTATTTTCCATTTGTTATAGTAATTTTTCAGGGTATTTAGGCTATCCTGTAAAGTGTCTGTAAGGTTAGAGGCCTCTTCAGCTGAGGTGTATATTGCGGTGTCATCTGCAAATATAGATGCATTGCAATTTCGTAGTTTTGGAAAATCGGCTGTGTAAATATTGTATAATGTGGGTCCAAGCACAGATCCTTGGGGAACACCTGCTACGATTTTATGGGGCTCAGAACACACATTTCCGATGTAAACTTGCAAGTATCTGTCAGTGAGGAAGCTATTAATTAGCAAATTTAAATAACTAGGGAAGTTAAATTTTAACATTTTGTATATTATTCCCTCGTGCCAAACTGTGTCGAAGGCTGACTGAACATCTAGCAGCACCAGACCAGTTGATTTTTTGTTAGATAAATTGGTTTTGATGTGCTTAGTAATTCGAGTGATCGCGTGGAGGGTGCAATGTTTAGCTCTGAAACCAAATTGTATGTCTGGAAGTAGTTTATGTTCTAGCAGAAATTTCTCAATCTTTGCTTTTATAATTTTTTCAAGTATCTTACCCATTATACACAACAGACTTATAGGTCTGTAGCTTGATGGATTATCTGATGGTTTTCCAGGTTTCGGTACTGGTATGGTTTTTGCAGTCTTCCAGGTGGATGGGAAATACTGTAGCCTAAAGCATGAATTAATTATATGGGTTAGATAAACCATGCCCGTGCGGGGTAGATATTTTATGCAACAGCTTGGAATACCATCTATGCCAGGCGCTTTTGAGTTTAGGAGGTTTCTAGTGAGTTTATTCACATCGATAACCTTAACCAAGGGTACGTCTTGGGTTATGATTTTAGATGCGAGGAACTTTTTAACAGTATTCTTAACTTCGGTTTCTGTTAAAGGGTCGCTGTAGTTTTGTGAAACTAAGTTATTCTCAGCAAATTTTGCTAGGAATAGCTCTGCTTTTTCCTTACATGTCATGTACCTAATGCCCTGATGTTTAATAACTGGTAGTGGTCGTTTCCCCTTTTTAATAATTTTCGCTACCTTCCAGAAGGTTTTAGAAGATTTTTTCATACTCTGTAATAAGTTGTTCCACTGTTTGTTTCTTACCTTAGTCATTTCTTCGTGAATGCATTTGTTGTATTTTATCATATATTCTCTGTATATTGCTAATCGTGAGCGTTGCCATGCTCTGCGCATTTTATTTCGCTCACGGATCATACCTAAGATGTGGTTTGGTATCTTAATAGAATACTGCGTTTTTGTCACGCATTTGGGAACGGAATAATCAACTGCTCTTTTTATCAGGTTTGTCATAATCTATCATGTCATTGATTTGGAGAGTGGTATGAATATTATTGAGTGAAAAAGAATTTAGATAGGATCGTAGATTGGTTTGTATGTAAGATTGATATTTTTTCCAGTCAGCCCGTTTATAATTGTACGGAATAGAATTGTCGCTTGGGGCCTTGTTTAATACTTCTAGCATAACCGGTAGATGGTTAGAAGATAGTTCATTCATAACAGAAGGCTGAATAAGAATGTCAGGTGAATTTGTTAGGAATACATCAAGTATTGAGGGATTTGCTCTTGTGTTAGTTGGTATGAACGTGGGATCTGGTGGATAGAGCATGACATAAGGGATGTTTGGAAGCAATTCGTGGAGAGTATTTCCCCAGGTGTTTGCTCGTATACAGCCCCAAATCTGGTGTCTGCAGTTGAGATCACCACCGATTAAGCAAGGGTCTGGGATTCTTGTGAGTTTTCGAAGATCTGCTCTCAGCTGTCTTCTCTTAATATCATTAGAAGAACCACCAGGAAAGTAGACAGAAAATAATTTAAACTTGACGTCATCTTCGAGATATATCTCAACCCCAATTGCTTCGATAATTGAAGATTTAATGACGGAAGAAGGTTGTGACTTAATCTTTTGTCTATTACTATTGCAAGACCTCCTCCTTTGGACGTTTCTCTATCCAAGCGATGGCAAAAATAGTTTGGATTTGAAAAGGAAATAGTTGGATTTAACCAAGTTTCTGTCACAAGGGCGACATCAATTTTGTGGCTTATCATATAATTGAAAAATTCTATATTTTTTTGCCGGATTGATTGGGCATTCCATGTAACTACCTTAAGATTACTACTTGCCATTATATAAATACTTGATTGCTACTTGAGTAATAACATTGAATTGTTCGAACCTATCTTTGCATACTTTTAGGCTACTAACTATTTCATTTGTCAAACTAATTATTTCATTGTACGTAAATAAACCTGAATTACTATTACTACTTGAAGAGATGTTTCCTTTAACCGTGTCGGACCAAGATATGTTTCCACTTATCTTCTCAGTTGTTTTGTCACTATTAAAGCTGTTCCTTGCAAGATTAGGGAAATTGCTGGTGTTGTACATGGGCATCCTTGTACCTGGGTTTGGGTTCCGGATATTTTTACGCTGAATTTTCTGCCGTATTTCAATATAGCTTCTCCTACTTGGGCATTGCAGATCATTAGAGTTATGCGCTCCATTACAGTTTGCACATTTTGTTATATTTTTGTCGGGGCAGTTATTTGTATGATGTTCACCCGAACAGAACGCGCAGAACGTCTTTACGTGGCAGCGACTCTCACCGTGTCCGAACATTTGGCAATTATGACACTGAGTAGGCCTATTAGGTATTCTTCTCTGATAGTCCCAACGGACTATGGTTTTATTAATTACGTTGAACTTGCTTCTGAGTTCGTTCATCGTGACGGATTTCTTCTCTAAATAAACGATATAGAGGATCATTTCTCTTTTATTCGTGTTTTTAATATTTCTCACGACTGATTTGACCTCAATGCATTTTAGTCCAGCATCGCATAGGACTTGCTTTACTGTAGCAGATTCGATTTTATCAAGGCCAGTTAAAACAGCTTTGAAAGGAAGTTCCTCTTTCCTACAGTGAGTGTAAAATTGGACTTTCTTCTCAGTGAGAATGCTGGTTATTTGTTTATGCGATTCATAAGAGGCGGCTAATATTTTAACACCAATCGAAACCTGTTTGATCATATAGTCGATATTCTTTTCCGTTAGTAGATCATGTATGTACTTACTCTGGCATTTGATGGCTGTTATCGGTGGCACTGCAACTTTAACCGATTTTGCTGCATGGGTTACACGCTCAGTATTGTGTTCAACATCTTCGTCGACATCGACTGTTTGCAACGGGGCATAATAATTTGCTGACACACTGCTATCATCGTCGCCGGCTGCGCGTTTATGACGTTGACCTTTGGACCCTGAACTCATGGTGCCATGCATTTCTTTTATATTATTTCTAATATGATTTGTTTTTTTATTGGGATTGAATATGTCTCCATCAAAAACATTATTGTCGCCTTCACGATTTAAAAAAGTACGTTTGCTAATTTTGAGTACTTTTTTATTTTTATTTACTTCTTTAAACACTTTAATTCACTTAACCGCGTCTTTTTTTTTTTTTTGCTCAATCAGTGCGCTCGCTATGAGAACTTGCTCGTACTGAACTTTATTTAACTACTAGTGATTCTTTTTAAAAATTCAAAATTCCTTTGCAATCGCATTAGAACAAGTCTGAAATTTAGCTGATAAGAAAAAGCATATTTGCACGTGAAAATTTGTTCGCGAGTTAAGGTCGATTCGCACTATACGGAACATCAACGTCACGGAACGGCAACGGCACGTGAATTTTGCTTTCGATTCGCACTTAAACATCACGTCAACGTTACGTCAATTTTGCCGTTCAGTCTCCAGTTCCTCAACACCAGCTACAAATCCTTCACAATCCTGTGAAACAAAAACTAGGACCTATAGTGGAAGGCCTTATAAGAGAATATCAAGCTGGTGGCAAACAGGTCAACATCGGTCCAATTGCTGACATTAAAGCAAATTCTGGATAAAACCTGGAAAGG
Organism: Thereva unica; assembly: GCA_949987705.1. Lineage (NCBI taxonomy): Eukaryota > Metazoa > Arthropoda > Insecta > Diptera > Therevidae > Thereva > Thereva unica. The sequence continues at coordinate 80,121,555 of OX465283.1, read as the reverse complement.
AATGTAGATATACACCAGATATTTGTCGATTTTCAACAGGCATATGACCCAATAAACTGAGAGAGACTATACGAGATCTTATAGGAATTAGGAGTCCCCTCAAAGCTGGTACTACTAATCAAATGCGCGAAAATTAGCTCACTGGCGAAGGATAGGATCGAAAATGTTATTACAGAAAAGTTTAAAGTACAACAAGGACTTAGACAAGGAGATGGGATGGGTCCAATGCTAATAAGCTCGCCCTAGTGCATCAATAGCTAAACAGTCGGTACAATTTCTTAGTTACGCGGGTCTGACCATCGTGGCAAGGTCCTTTTTGGCAGCAAAAGAAGCTTATGTCGAATTAAAAGAGGCGGCAAAGGACATAGGTCTGAATATAAATGAAGAAAAACGAATGTGATGCAACAATCCAGAACAGGAAGATTTAGAATGTAACCACCGACGAACAGTTTAGCTCCGGCGCTAAAACTGGCAAATAATTTCTTTCGGCAATCATATTGTTTTTATTGAATGTTAACGTTGGCGTTAATTTAATTGAATTTAGGTAGGCTTGCGTTAAATTGGCGCTGTTAACTTCCTTCTAACATCGAAATATAAATTTCAGTCTTTCCATAATCATATTTGCATTCTTAACCACATTTTTCCACAGAAAATACTCTTCAGCACATCTTTACAGCTCAACACTAACCTCTCAAACCGAAATCTAATTATAAAAGAAAATCAACACCCGGCAGTGATCGATTTTCGCCCTGTCAAGATCATCTATTAGTCGGGACACATCCGGCAATAACATGGCGCTTTGTGGCCGGCGCGGTTGTTGCTGAGAGAATCATCTGCTTTCTTAAGATTTGTGAGGCTGGAATCTATTTCCTGACCCAAATTCTAAATGATCAACATGCAAACATGCTCAACGCCCTTTTCACGAAGGCATCAATAACCACAAATTTTTTGGGTGGAAATTGAAACCACTGAGGTTACTGATGGTGTCCACTGACGACAGCGATGTAAAATGATTTTGATTGATGACGTCTAGCTGAGCTCGTCGTTCTAAGATGCCTGATTTTTAAATTCAGTTTTAAGACAGATAAGTTTCTTTAGAGAATATAAAAATAGAATTGAGATGGCATTTTTGGAAAGGTGTAGACATATTAAATTATTGTAAAGGGATTGACTTTCATTGTTGTATTAATAGAGTTAGTGAAACGCAGGATGACATTGAGAAACTGATGAGACGTTGCCCCATGTGTCCCAAGGGTGTACTAAATATTATAAACTAAACATTTGATCTAAATTATAAACTCTGGTTATAAATCTACATTATTTTTTATTTGACTGAAAATCAAATTATATAAATGAGTAACAATTCAAAATAATAATTCCACGATACATAATATTTACGGGCAGTCTTCGCTCTTGATGGAGTTTTTATTTATTTGCCAAACAAAGCACCCTTAAGTTTAGTTACATAAATAAAGCAAAGTTTTTGGAATTTTGCTTACCTATTCGGTTCTACAAGATTGATCTGGTCCGCGAAGCTTCTAATACCATAAGTGGAGTTTCCCTCCGGATGGAAGTCTCGATCCGTAGTGAAACACCGCTTATAAATGGGGGGTGGGAATACAGAGCTTGGATTTTCGCCCCCGAAGAAAAAGCCGGAGTGAAACTTCGCTCCTGGTTTGTGTTGTGCTTATAAACGCTGACGGGGAGCGAGATGGCAGGAGCATGATTTTTCTTTTTTTTTCCGAAGGGGGAAAACTAAGTAAAGAAGAAGCTGGGTTTTATTTTACAGCATTCGTTTTTTTTTGCTTATGCATTTTTTTAAATACATTAAATTAAACATTGAGTTTACATTTACGTTTGTTGTCGATTCAAATTTGAGCTCGAAGCTGTCATTTTAAACCAGAAAGTATCTGGGATCTTCACTCCCTTATTATAGGCCAGTCATTAGAGCGAAAAAAAAACGGCTGATTTTGTTATAAAATTGTACAGCAAACTGCTTGCACTACTACTTCATGGGTATCTCATAGATTACTAAAACCAAAAAACCAGCCAAAATTTACTCATGTGGAATTGTTTGTATTGATCATTTTCTGTTATTTGGTATAAACGATCTCTACCTCTTTTTCAAGATGGCGGCTTTTCCCATCACACTGCGACCCCACAAACTTGGTTTTAACATTGTCAGATGTACCAGAATAAATTCCAAAAAAAAAATTTTGTACATCATGAAATGCAATTTGATTTACTAATTGCACTGGACTATATAAACAGATCGAGAGTTTTACTTTGGATTGAAGATCGGGGAGTGAAAATCCGCTTATAAAAATAGTATATGTAAGTGTTCCTACCTTGGCTCTCGATGCTGATTCGATGACATCCAGTTTAATTTTCCTCTTTCTGGCCCTCTCTACATCATGCTGGTTCCTTCCAGGATGTTATACGAAGTTGTCGTCTATCTTCTAAAAAATCATCCATCCACCTACACTCACAGGCAAAATTAACCGCCCACTTACATTTTTTGTCACCCTGTTTATTTACGTTAAGTATGGCATGTCGCAGGCTTTGTTTTTTATTGAGTGGATATTTAGAAAAAAAAAAAAAATAAACAGTTGGCCTTGCGTGGGGTCTCAAATTTATTTCGCAGTTAAGCATTTGCAAAAATGATTCAATGTATGACTTAATTACCGCCACGTTACCGCGGTTACATTTTTCTGCTTCTCTTTTCATCTAGTGTTTAAAAGTTATTTAGGGGCCTATTGTGGATATCGTCAATTTGACGACTTTGAGTCGATGTTAAAATTTCTTTCTGCGAAAGTCGTTTTTTGTCGAAATTAGTCGATAAAAGCATTATCATGAGTCGATTACATAATAAATTGTCAAGTCGGCGCCAAAAATGTAATCGACTCATATTTAATGTTTTAATCGATAAAAATCGACTTTCTCAGTATGAAATTTTAACGTCGACTCAAAGTCGTCAAATCGACTCGTTCCACAATAGGGCCCTTAATTTGTGTCTTTAATATTCCTTTTGGTGATTCAAAACATAAAAATGCCGATAGATGCAACTAGTGCAGCTAGGGCTGTCGCCTTCGCTGATGCTAGGTACAGGCAACGTCGCATCGCTCGACCCAACGAGCCTTGAATCATGTTAGAAAATGGACAACAGATTGGAAAATCAAGCTTAATGAGGTTAAATCAGTCCATGTGACTTTTACGCTGCGTCGCAAAAACAACAGCTTACACACGTACCACAGCTTACACACGAATGGGGTGCAAGTACCCCAGGCAAAATCTGCAAAATATCTTGGTCTACATTTAGACTCAAGACTGAACTGGAAACATCACGTGAGACAAAAAACCGAACAGATTCGATTAAAACAGCGTCAACTGTACTGGCTAATTGGACATCACTCCAAAATGAACCTGTATTGCAAAAGACTAATATATCAGTCTATGTTCAAGCCGATATGGATGTATGGTGTGCAGCTCTGGGGTTGTATTCATAAATCTAATCGAGACGTAATTCAACGCAGCCAAAACAAATTTCTTCGAATGATCACCAACGCTTACCGCTATGTGACTAATAAAGAAATACATGATGATTTGGATATAAAATGGATCGAGGAGGTCATCCGCGAATATGCCATTAAACACGAGAAGAGACTTCTGGCCCACACCAACGTTGAGGCTATACAATTATTGGATACCACCAACGAAATAAGACGACTCAAAAGAGTAAAACCTCACGAACTGATGCATAATTGATGAATATTTCATACTACACACATAGGGAACTGGACACTGGTAGAGAAACCCCATACAAGTGTATGCTTACTTTAAGACATGCTTAATTTAAGTACTATTGTTAACTATGTATACTAATAAATTAATATTAATTAAGATTGTAGTAACCATACCAATAAAGGTGTTTAAAAAAAAGTGTGATAATTCCAAATCGAAAGGTACGAACCCATATTCTTCAAATGACTTCAGTGTCTGTTAAAAAACGACATGTTTCTTAGAAAATGTAGCTCCAATATACTAATAAGTTTTGAAGCATCTAAGAGCTTTGAAGCATCAATTCTTCAACTGAATCGTTATTTTAAATAAATAATCTTTCAAATGGACCATGATGACTTGTTATATATGTGTTCTTTGTGAAATTGTATTTAACACATTTTATAATAGATTCAATTCAATTATTTCTATAAGCAAAAGTATTTTTCATAATATATTTTGAATGTGTAAAGCAATAATAAAATTCCCACAAAACATATCTTTGCTGCTTAACATAATTCTATGCCAAATTTAATTTACCATCACAAACATAATGCCAAAATCCTTCTACAAAACACATTTCCGCAACAGCTCGTACAAATGTCTTTATGTCCCATAACCCTAGTGTGCAAGCTTTTCATTCTTATCCTTTTTACACAGCTTCATGCCTCCATATTTTACGGAATTTTTCTGAATAAAGTCCTCTGACGCCAAAAATGTTTGTGTCCTTCATATACCACAGCATCCATGTGAATCCTTTTGAATTTTGTGTAGTTTCACACATTGTGAAACTGTCTCTAATATCCTTTGCCCCATCACCAGAAACTTTTCTACTAGGTCATGAGCTTTCTACTGTTTATGAGGAGGGCATCCTTCGCATTCTGGATAGCGTCTTCCTGCAATTTCTCATTCGAGCTTTCATCCCGTACGGGTTTTGTGCCACTTCCTTCTTTCTATTGGATGCATACTGCAGGCGGAAAATATCCTTTCATGCTTATTGGTTCGATTCATTCTAGAAAGGATATCTACCCACTGACTGATAAAACTGATGATGGTTGCACTAAATTTGCAAATCATGGGAATAGTGGTTGCGGTGCGGTGTCCTGATGGCGAAGGATAAAACGTGACATTTGTTCAGCTTCAGGTAATAGACCAGCAGTGATGATGATGGTGAACAAATCAGGGCATCGTTTTCGTTCAAGCTGCGAGATTGTGTGCAGGTCTTTGAGAAGAAGATACTGAATATGAATTGAGAAGTTCAGCGGATTTTGACAATTTAGATTGTGTCAAATTTTGCTTTTGGACATTCGTTTTAAAAGCACAATTAAATTATAATAAAATCGTTTGTTTGTGTTAATTAATATAGAGAACGCCTTTGCATATAGTCTTTTTCTTCCTATAACGCTACAGTCAAACTCAACCCTTGGTTTCCCCTACGCCCTCCTTCAGTCACCTCGATTTCTGGCTTAGGGTTTCAGTTCGATGCCTGCATAAGTGGATGGGTGTTTCTTCGTACATATTGCCAGTGAAGTGAAGACTTTCTTTGCTATGACATTTACTAGATTTATATCATCGTAGATTTGTTATAACTCATTGTTATTTTTAATTCTCCATATTCCTTCCGCCAAATTATAATTTGATAAAATGATAATTATCATTCTTCTTAAAATTTTCTTTTCGAAGGAGTCTAGCCTATCCTAAATCCTTTGCGTGAACCTACTTGATTAACTCCCGTAGCATACAACTGGGCGAAACAATATCTTATGTAACTTAAATTTTCTCTTTCTATGTTTTGTTTCTGAGCATAAATTTTTACTGATTTGTTTTTCGTCACAGTCGAGCCTAGTATGTAAAATTGTCAACTACTTCCAACTTATCCTCACATTGGCTTTGCGTATTTCGTGCAGTCCATCTCAGCCCGGTTCGAGCTAAGCTATTTTCTCAGTTTATAGGTGGTTAAGGGCATTCCCTTAGGTGGCTAAGGGGCCATCCATAAATTACGTCACACGAATTTCATGATTTTTTGACCCCCCCCCCCCCCCCGTCCTTCTCACAGCTGGTCACATTTGGGAGACCCCCTCCCTAGCGCGACGTCACATATTGTGCAATTTTGCATCTAGAAGTTATTAAACTAAAACAGCAGTTTTGAAATTAAATATATTTCTATTTAAATTATTTTTTAATAAAATTAACATACAATAATACACAGATCACACAACCGTCATTGCGCGTGTGTCTGTCACCAGCTTTAACGCGAGTTTTTGCGGAACGTATCCTTCGCGTAATGAGCAGTATTACTATATTTAGATATTATTAGATTTTGAAATGTGACGTAACAAAATTTAAGACCCCCCCACCCCTTGTCACACAATGTCACACTTCGCCGACCCCCTCCCTCCCCCCTAACGTGTGACGTAATTTATGGATGGCCCCTAAGGGCATTCCCATCTGGGTTAAGTGGGATGTCCTTTCAACCTCAGGTCCCTGAGTAGCAAGTTCAAGGCCGTGCAGCTTTCTCTAATTCTTCTGTGTCAAGGAACAAGTTATATCCAACTGAGTGGCGGTCTCACACAGAGACCTGCGGCAGTTCAAAACAGTAGTGGATGTTGTAACAGAAGAATTAAAACTCTTGAGGGCCATCTGGCTGTCTGATAAAATGCATGTATTCTTATGAAATATATGTATTATTTATCTTCAGCCATTCGAGAACCTTCCAGATCGCAGTGACTTCCGCCTGGAAGACGAAGAGAGGTATGTATATATATTCATTGCCTCGGAAAAGATACCGCAACCTACGCTGTTCCCAATTTTAGAGCCATCTGTATAGATACATAATGACCCAGTCGGGATAACACTATCTGCGCCGTCAGCTCTGGCCAGAATGATGGTATTGAACCCTTTTTTAAGATTTACTCAGGTGTAGTGGGTAGTCAAACACACCTCCTCCGAAACTGTTATAAGAAAAGAAGGGTCACTTCCCCTCGATCAGATTGAGTTGTCCGCGAATGAAGTTATCTGAGGGGTTAAAGCTTGACGTGAAAGCGCTAGTCTGCCATTTGCTGATCAAAAAGCTGTATCTACGTTGATCAGAACCTGGCAAAAGAGGTATCTATAAGAATCAAGTTATGAGTCGGTGGATGATCAGACTTATCCCAAACATAGATAGATGGGTTACGAAGGAATGTGACGAAGTGACTTACGTCCTCACACAGGTTTTGAGTGGAAATGCAAGATATAGAAAATACATCGATCGTTTCGAGCACGATAGCTCAATGCTATGACTGGTATGACTAGGTATTCAGGATAATGCAGAGCACGTTTTCTTTTGTGGTGTAAGTTTCGACGAATATGCGTCAGAACCAGAGGCATTCTTCATGTGACACACTCATTTATTCTCTGTAGTACTGCTACCCACCATACCCACCCGCCTGACTATCCTTTAAGCCTGAACTACATTGAAAAGCAGTGCAGTTCACCACTGTGAAGTACAATGCAGTGGTTTATTAGAGAAAGCGTGGTAAAACCCATTTAATAAGCAGTGTTTTGACTTTGAATGTTCATATAGGTACAGTCTTTTGTAATTTTATAAAAAGTCCTTATTTATCACTAATCAATTTTTCGTCATCCAATTGGACAACAATGGCAATGACAAGTTTATATGAAGTTTTTTAGAAATTGCCATGCAGCTTTTTGAAATAATACAAGTGGTGGCGGCAAACGGCTAGCAAAGACCTCAGAAGGTGGTGGCATCCGATTTGTCACCTCTGCCAACCCGAGAAAAGTCACTGCAGACGAACACCTAGCAAACCTGTTAGCAAGTCCTAATCCCACCTCCCCGCGGTGCACCCTGGGAGACGGGCGAATGGCGAGCTCCCTGTGCCACAAAACACAGTTTTAAGTCGGTTGGGCTGAGGGTTAGCAGCCCGCTCCCATAAAAAATACTATTGCTACGAATCGGCAAACAATGCCTCGAAACCGGATGGACAACACGACGACGACCTTTGCTTTTCGAACAAGGACACGAATCGGATCATGGAATGTGAGAACACTACTTGCTGAGGGACGGCTGGATGAAGTCCTCAACGAGATGAATCGATATAAAATCAAGATCATGGGACTTAGCGAGACCAGATGGCCCGATGCGGGGGAACATAATGTATCTGCCCAAACGGTGAGTCCTTCTTATATTCTGGTAGAAACGAAACTGAAAGCCGTTGGAGTGGCGTTGGCGTAATACTCACAAAAGAAGCCAGGTCCAGCCTCATTTGCTGGTCACCAGTTTCTGAGAGGATTATTACCGTGCGCCTGCGTACCAGACTAAGAAGTACTACGGTAGTCCAATGCTATGCTCCAACTGAAGACGCTGAAGATGACATCAAGGACGAGTTCTATTTGCGGCTGAATGAGGTTTTTCGCTCTATTCCAAGGGGATCATTGTATTAATGGGTGACTTAAACGCACAGATCGGCCGTGATAACACCGGCCTTGAACACACAATTGGAAACCAAGGCCTAAGCCAAGTTACCAATAACAATAGTGAGCTTTTCGTTGACTTCTGTAGCTCCCACCAACTCGTGGTAAGTGGAACTTACTTTGTCACAAAAAGATACACAAAGAGACCTGGGTATCGCTCGATGGTAGAACGAGAAATCAGATAGATCACGTGGCCGTCAGCCGCAGATGGAGAACTATTCTTGAGGATGTCAGCAGTTTCAGGGGAGCGGATACTGAAAGCGACCACCATTTGGTTGTTGCAACTATTCGCCTTAAAATTGCCGCAATCAGAAATGTGCAACATGATGCTAGAACCCGTAGACGGTTTAACGTAGACCTTCTGCGGGAGAGCGTTAAAAAGCGGGAATTTGCTGGAAACCTACAAGAATTATTAAACCAGCAAACCGAATCTGACGGCACAAATATTGAAGAATTGTGGAGTACGACAAAGGGCGCGATATTGACGGCTGCGGAAACGAGCATCGGTTATGTCCAAAGAAACCAGCAACACTGGATCTCGGACACAACCTGACAAAAAATAGAACGCAGAAGGGCCCTCAAAAATAACGTAAAGTCTACAAACGACCCGGAAAGACGTCAACTACTAGAACGGGAATACTGCCAATTACATCGGGAGGTTGAGAGAAGTGTCCGGCGTGATAAAAGGCAGCAGATAAATGAGCTCGCAGAAAAAGCGGAAAACGCGGCAAACACAGGCAGTATTTCGATTGCAATGAAAATTGATATATGGGGGTTTAAGGTAGCAAATAACGAACTTATAATCAGAACTTATAAATTCAAAATGGCCGCCCCAATATGGCGGACGAATTTTTCCAATTGTATTCTGATTACAATGCACATCGGAATATAGGTTTCTTTTAGGGTTGACAAAGGCAAGGAATTTATGATCAAAACTTATAAGTTCAAAATTGCGAGTCCAGTATGACGCACGAATTTTGCCTAGCCACATTCTGAAAGTAGCAGATTTCTTAAACTCCCTCCAACCAGTATAGGAACAATAAAAACGGTAGAAAATTTCGAAGTTTTCAAATTTGTGCGCCCCTACACGAAGTTAAACGATGTCATCTATCGTTTCCAAAAGGTTCGATCGGTAAGAACCGGACCCGGAGGATGGTGTGTTCGAGGTGAACACTAAGTAAGAAGGGAGCAGTGTAACGGCTAACCGAAAAGAGAAAGTTAAAATTCCAGTTCCCCGAAGAATTACATGTTCAGAGGCATCTACTTCAATACATAACGCAGTGTCACATCCCAATTTAGTGCGGTTGTTCTAATTGAACCACCGTTAAGATTGGGAAGAGGGAGAAGGAGCACGTCTGTGCAAGAAGTTTTGTTTTGAAATTACAGTTATTAAAAGAAAACAAATTATTCCAATTAATGCCTGACGAATCCGAGAACGCTCAAGAAGAAATATTACAATATTTTTATAGGTATCTAGCTCTAAATTTGTATATGGTATCCAAAATACTTTTTCCAGATTTATTGTTTTTTTCATTATACCGCGGACAAGGCACACATCATTTTTTTATTTATAGGCGTTGCAACGCACGCGGGTTTTATGCTAGTACTACAATATAAAAGGAGTTATAATTGAACATCATGAACAAAATATTGGCTCTAGACACAAATTGATTTCCAAAGGTTTGTTTCTCGGTTGCAAAATTAGTAGCGCAATAAAATAACCATCTATTGAATACCACCCAGCACAAATAATTCAAAAATCAAGTCAACAACCACACAATTGATAAATTTATTTTAAATATTATCCAATTTAACAAAAAAAAAAGTTGTCGCGATTTATAATTAAACAAAACCAAAAAATTCAATCACTCACACATCATTTAATCACAAGCGAGCATTGTCGATGTGGAAATGAACAATAGACAACCTGAAAATTAATTTTCATTTCAGGACAATAAGCAAACACCATGATATCCTGTGGCGATTGGTACCCGACTACGTATCCTCAGCACAACCCCTTCGCTAGCTTATGCATTATTCATATACACAAAAAAAATTATATATCACCCCCAAATCAGTAAAAAAAAGTGAAATCCGCTTAATCTCGTTGGGTCAGCAACGATTATCTTTTTAGTAGCGTCGCTCCCAGCGCATTGTGCAAAATGAGGCAAATAATGGAACAAAAATATATTTCCATATACAAGCCGCCCTGTCCACCAGCCACCCCCATCGTCCTGCCCGGCTGCAGCTCTGCCACGGATATGGATATTTTCATGAAATTGTGAACAAGCCTTGTCGACGTTAATTTCATTATTTTCTGTCAACGTATACGATTACAAAAGGCTCTAGACTCAATATAGATGGAATATTCATGACCAGAATTAATATAATATGTTGGGATTGCGGCGAGGTGGAGTGTTCCTGGATAATAGTAGTCTGACATATAGAAATGTGGGCTTAATTAATGGTGTACCCTAAGTAAAAGTACGTCCAGAATCCGAGAACAATATGAATTTCAGAATAAATATACTGAAATGCAATTATGCAACTGGGAGCTTATACAGTGCCAGGCAATGTACGCAAAAATTGCCATTTCTCGTTTATTTTTTTTGAGCCAAACGTGTGAGGCATTCTGTAATATCATAATATCTTCTTTATTCTGATAAAAATATTCATTCGGAACATAATTCACCACAAGGATTTGCTGGGGTGAAAATTACAAAATATCTGGAATTTGCAGGTGATGTGAAGGGCAGAGTTTCAAACCTGGAGTCGTTATGTACAACATTTAATTACGAATAAACTATTTCCGTACATCTTGAACCATAACTATCATGGATAGCGGTGTGCAGCTTGAAATCTCACACCTATCACTTTTAATCTATTTCCTACTTTCACCTTTACATGGTGACCCTGCTAACTCGAGATGAAGTCAACCCTAACGGAAAGGAATAGAAGGAATGTGATAAGTGAGATACCACACTCTACTACTACTTACTAGGCCAAAAATGCTACATAAAATTGCTGGGAACCAAACCCACCTGTTGTACTATTGGATTATCATACCAGGTAGTCTTTGTAAGTGTGGACGATGTTGCACTGTCAAATTAATTGACGTTAAAAAAATAGATATAAATGAGAGCTGCGCTTCAGGTGTTTCAGCCTCAGTTCAGGGCTGGAGAGGGATCTTGTTCCAGGTACTTTGTCCAGTATAGAGGTTTTGTCTTAATAGCAAACAAAATTGAGCTAGGCAACTGGCGGAAATGTATAAGTAGTGCTAGCTGAAACCTATCAGGAAGAGGCAGGAGCTTGCTGGTGCCACCGAAAGGAGGAAGGCTGTCAAGAGAGCATCTAAATGTACCTTGCCAAAGTACCAAAGGCGCAACAGCAACTTTGAACACTGAGACCAACGAATACACCCGACCAGTTACATGTACGCAAAAATGGACGACCTTGCGAATCAATTAAAAAACTCCGAAGCTCAGCTTCTGGAGCATTTAACTACTTTTAAAACTCTCACGGACAGACTGGATTCTATGGAGCGCCGTCTAACGGATGGGCTGAGCAGCATCTCTGACTCATGCCTAAGTCAGCTGACGGAGGTTAACAAAACTGTGCAGACTCTCGAGACTAAAGTCTCTAGAATGCAAAAACGGATGACGGAATTTAATATCGATGTCAACAGCACCAACAGCCAGTTCACCTTCCTGAAGTCCGATCTAGCTGATGATGCGAAACGATTCCAGAGGCTGAGTGACGTCATCATCAGAGGGATCCCAAGGAAGGCGGAAGAGGATCCACTGAGATTTATTAAAAGCATATCAGCTGATGTCAACCACCAACTGTCACCATATGTTGATGCGTTTCGCCTCAAACGGGGTAAACAAACCGGCGACAACCCAATTGTTGTTAAATTTTCAGGCCTTCGTGAAGCAAAGGCCTTTGTGACTGCTATACGACGCAGCAAAAAAATGAAGTTTGCTCTCAACAACCTTGAGGGCTTTACAGCTGATTCCCCGGTATATATAAATGAAAGCCTGTCACCGCACAACAACAAATTGCTGAGTGCTGCTCTGAGGATGCGTAAAATGGGACTTTTGTATAGTGTTAACACCTTCGATGGATTTGTGCGGGTTTCTTATAGGAAAGATGACCCCCCTTTATTGTACGTGATCTTGCTGAGCTGGAGTGTCCGTTGGTGGAATCGTTGGAGCCGCAAAATGCAAGTGTATGAATGCTTATTTCATTCATTGTTTCATTCTTTGCTGTTATTGTTCTTTTGGGAGGAGTGCGACTTGCAAGTATTTTTTCTCGTTTATTATTTTATTTAAATGTTTATTTTTGGTGGTCCTTGCATTTTAAGATGTGCTTCTTTATTGTTTTTTGCCATATCCGTTGTGCCTTTTGTCAACATACCTTGATTCGCGAATTTGAGTAACAGTGATGCATTTGCATTCCAGCTGCAATAACAAGGTAGGGACATTACTTAGAATTTTCAGTTCTAGGTATAGTGGCTTTAAAATCTGCTCCTTCAATGCCCGTAGCCTGAAGAACAAAATTGATGAATTTGGAGAAATGTTTCTCAATGTAGGAATTCATGCATTGCTTGTATGCGAAACTTGGTTGAATGATTCAGTCCCATTCTCTTTTATATCTCTTGATGGCTACCGAGTGTTTCGCAACGATCGCCGGGATCGTATTGGCGGAGGGGTCGCTATATATATCAAAGATTTCCTAAACGCTAAAATTGTTTGTCATTCCAAGAATTCTCTGATTGAATTTTTGGGCGTTGAAGTGTCCTGCAACTCTGATAAAATTCTCCTTATTGCTGTCTATTGCCCACCAGGCATGTTTAATACGGAAAATTTCCATGAGCTGGAACAAGCGGTTGAAAGCACTTCACGGAGATATACTAATATCTTAGTTGGTGGTGATTTTAATGTGAACCTTTTAAGGTCGTGTTGCCAGCAGCAGCAATTTCTTTATTCTATTCACCGTCTCGGATTAATTACAATCAATGCCCTGCCAACCTACTTTAAAACTACACATCCATCACAACTTGATTTACTTCTCACCAGTGACACTCGCCTAATCGTCTTCCAGAACCAAATTACTGCTCCAAGTTTCCTAGACCATGATATATTATACGTCTGTTGTAATCTTCCAGTTATATCTCAACCTGCTAAAACAATTACTTATCGTGACTTTACCAACACCGATCGTCGTAGCTTAGTTGAATGTTGTGAGCGTTTACCATGGGAAAACATGTTCACGTTAACTGATGTTGATGATAAAACCAAGTTTTTAGAGGAGCTTATTAAGCCCTTGTTTGATGAGTTTGTTCCTACTCGAACAAAAACCATTACAGAAAAATCCAAGCCTTGGTTCAATTCTGAAATTAACTCCCTGATTATTGAGCGGGAATATCTTTATCGACGATTTGTAAAAATAAAAACTGAAAGCGGGGTAATTCCATGCCAACTCAGCATGAGTGTCCACCCGCACATCACGGATTTTAAATTCAACTTCAGTGGCGTGTTCTATACTTAAAAACAACACATTTTGCCAAAAATAAAATTTTTTCATTGATTCTATTGATTTTTATAATCGATTTTTTATTTTATGTTTTTATCGAAGTCAGAAGTCACAATAATTGAATTTTCTTCTAAATTTGCAAATAGTGAACAGTAAAAAATGTAAAAATGTACTATTCTGATAGGAAACTTTCTGACGAATCGATTAATGGCATTTTCGAAGCGAAATTTTTAGATCTAATGGTCCAAAATGGCGTTTTTTTGAAAAAAATCACCCTTTTTTCAACTTCAAATATCTCAAAAAGGGATATCTCAAAAAATTTTGTTTTACATGAAATCGCAAGGGTTTTAATTGAACTTTACGAATATATCATGGTCTTTTGTACTTTTGGCCAACCAAGTTGATTTTCAGGCTATTTTAGGTCAAACTCTGAATTTTCACCAAATGAAGTGATTTTTAATATGTTCTATCACTATATTTTGCATATACCGGGAAAAAAGGCTAATAACAAACATTTTCACCCTCTATCCCTCTATCATTAACCCTCTATCTTGGTAGACATAAATGAAGTCTAAGTCTCTTGTGACTTCATTCATAAATCTTTGAAATGACTGGGCTGCATTTCTCAACCCAAATGGCGTGCGAGTGAACTCATACAAACCAAAGGGTGTTATTAAGGCAGTTTTATGCACGTCTTCTTGTGCAATGGAGATGTTGTGGTACGCACGCACCAAATCCACCTTCGAAAAAATCGTGCATCCGTGAAGGTTCACAGAGAAATTGTGAATGTGCGGGATAGGATATCTATCCGGCACCGTGACTGCATTAAGGCGACGGTAGTCGCCGCATGGCCTCCAATCATTTGTATCCCGTTTAGGGACCAGATGAAGTGGAGATGCTGCGGGAGACGACGATGGTTGACAAATCCCTAGTTAAACCATATGTTCAAACTCCAATTTCGCCACATTGAGCTTCTCAGGATGGAGTCTACGAGCGGTAACGAAGGTAATTGCCCATTAGTAACAGTGTGATGTTGCACATTGTGTTTAACCGGTAGGTCAAAATTAAGTGGTTGTGTTAAAGAAGCGTACTTCATTAACAATTCTTTATATTTGCCAAGATGTTCTCATTCAAAGCTCTCGATCATAACTATCATATACTCACCAGTTGCACAGACGTCAGTCTGAAGACTGGTCTGTGAGTCAACTAATACTCGCATTTTGAAGTCGAGGATGAGTTCTAACTTCGTGAGGAAGTCCGCACCGAGTATAGCTTTGTTAGTGTTGACTATTATGAAGTTGTGGATGAACCGTCGGCGAAGACCTAGGTTCAGTTCCAGCAACTTCATGCCAAAAGTGTGGATCGTGGATCCATTAGCGGCCCGCAGAAGTAAATTAGGGCATGTAGTTTATACCCTAAAAGTGTGCGCTGGAATTAATGATAGAGACCCTCTATCCGATCAAATCATACAATGTAAAGTCGTCAGTCTTGATACAACACCTGCAATCAAGTTCAACCTGATTACCAAAAGAAAAATATTGATGCATAATTATAATTTGATACCTGCATGCGGCGGATATCCGCCAGGCGGAATTTATAGATTAATGGAAACTTGCGGGTGCAAATGGACACCGTGCACGCGCAAATCAATTGTGCTAATCAAGCAAATTATGTGTAAGAATATTTTCACCTAGAAGTAAGTTAAAATTAAATTAAATATTCAGTACTTGTCAACAGTTTGAGTTGTTCGGTTAATTAAACTTTGTTATTAGTAAAAACTTGTTTTGTTTCATTCATTAATAAAAATTTCTATGTTCCCGGAACAAGTTGATACCTTTGTACCAGTTTGATAAATATAGAATTTTCTTTTGTATTATGAAAAGATTAATTAAATATTTAGAAAATGAAGTTTCAAATGCCTTTTCATTGAAATGCTTTCATTTTTTTTGCAGTCTGATACAAAACGCAAACGTTACTTCATCACAAATAAAACTTAATAGTACTTTTTTACTTAAATTGCATTACATATAATTTTTTTGATTGATTAAGATATATGCTGAAAAACTGTGTGTTCGGTGAAAATGTTTGTTATTAGCCTTTTTTCCCGGTATTTGCAAAATATAGCGATAGAACATATTAAAAATCACTTCATTTGGTGAAAATTCAGAGTTTGAACTAAAATAACCTGAAAATCAACTTGGTTGGCCAAAAGTACAAAAGACCATGATATATTCGTAAAGTTCAATTAAAACCCTTGCGATTTCATGTAAAACAAAATTTTTTGAGATATCCCTTTTTGAGATATTTGAAGTTGAAAAAAGGGTGATTTTTTTTCAAAAAAACGCCATTTTGGACCATTAGATCTAAAAATTTCGCTTCGAAAATGCCATTAATCGATTCGTCAGAAAGTTTCCTATCAGAATAGTACATTTTTACATTTTTTACTGATATTTGCAAATTTAGAAGAAAATTCAATTATTGTGACTTCTGACTTCGATAAAAACATAAAATAAAAAATCGATTATAAAAATCAATAGAATCAATGAAAAATTTTTATTTTTGGCAAAATGTGTTGTTTTTAAGTGTAGAACACGCCACTGAAGTTGAATTTAAAATCCGTGATGTGCGGGTGGACACTCATGCTGAGTTGGCATGGAATTACCCAGCGCTAAAAACTCCTATAAACGCCTTCGCAATATCACAACGGCTAAAATTAAAGAAGCCAAGAGAAACTTTTACGCACACCGACTCAATCCATCTTTGCCACCGAACAAACTATGGAAGAACTTAAGTAAACTAGGGGTTAAATCAACAAATGAGCCTTTCTCTTGTGACTTTGATGCCGAAAGTCTAAATTCGCACTTTACTTCGAGTAATTCTACCCGTACTACTCATATTCCTCTGTCGTCACCTAGTGGATTTAGTTTCCGTTGCGTAAATCACTCTGAAGTTCTATGTGCCTTTAATCACATTCAATCTAATGCTATAGGTAGTGACAACATATCGCCAAAATTTCTTAAATTATTGTAACCTTGCCTTTTACCTGTTATAACTCATTTGATGAATTCATGCCTCACTAGCTCCAAATTTCCCAGTTCTTGGCAACATGCCCTTGTACTGCCTGTTGCTAAATGTTCTTCCCCTGTGCGCCCTGCTGACTTCCGTCCTATTAGTATCTTGCCGTTTTTAGCAAAAGTTCTTGAGAAACTGATTGCCTTGCAAATTATTGAGCACTGTGAACGTTATCAGCTTATTAATCCCTGCCAATCGGGATCCCATAGCTGTGATACTGCACTTCTTAAAATTACAACCGACATCAGGAATTATCTAAATGGGAACCAAGTCTGCTATCTTACACTGCTTGACTTTTCCAAGGCTTTTGATAATGTTGACCACTCTCTACTCCTTGGAAAACTCCATACACAGTTTAGTTTCTCCTCATCTGCTCTCAAGCTTATGCATAGTTTCTTGAGTGACCGTTCGCAACAGGTAATGTTGCATAATCGTGCTTCAACCTCAACAATCCTTTACTGTGGTGTTCCGCAAGGTTCAATTCTCGGTCCTCTTTTATTTAGTATTTTCATTAATGACCTTCCTGCAGTAGTAAACAACTCCAAAATCCACATGTACGCCGATGATGTACAGCTGTATCTCTCTATGCCTAGGGATCAATTGTTGTCAGGAGTGCGGAAACTTTCTGAGGACTTACAAAATGTTTTTCACTGGGCTTCGATCAATCGCCTTACACTTAATCCAGACAAGTCACAATATCTAGTTTTCGCTCACTCTGTAAACTCCAGTGTTGTTTTTCCCAAAATAATATTAAATGGCAATCCTATTCAACGTGTCGCTCGTGCTAAAAATCTTGGAGTAATCCTGAGCCACGATATGACTTGCTGTGGCCACATTCGTTATATAGTGAATAAAATTTATTGTCTTCTCAGGAAACTCCGTCTGTATGGAAACTTGATGACTTGTGCCCTTCGTTTGCGCTTGGTAAAAGCGCTACTCTTGCCTCATCTAATGCATGGCTACTTAGTCTTTCCCTCGTTGGATGCTTCTTGTGCTCGGGAAGTGGCATACAATGATTGCATACGCTTTATTTATAATCTACGTCGGTATGACCACATTACGCCTTTCGTGAACAATGTCTTGGGGTGTTCTTTAAAAACGTATAAAGACTTGAGGTTGCTGAGATTCTTTCATGACATACTTAGAAGGCGAAAACCTTCCTACCTCTCTGAATTCATCCAGCTCTCGCAATCCCGTAGAAATAACAATGTAATTATTCCACGGTTTCGTTCTTTGTTAGGCAAACGTTCATACTTTGTTTATGCAGCTCTGCTTTGGAATTCTCTCCCATATAGTCTGCAATTTATCGAATCAAGCAGTGTTTTCAAAAGGCGTCTCTCTGAATACCTCACGGGCAGTACCTCTTAGATTGTGGATACCACCTCAATTTGCTTGCACTCATATAATAACTCTCTTAATTGTCATTCTCCTCTCAAAATTCAAAATTCAAACTTAATTTTTTTTTTTTCGTTTGTTATTTATTTATTTTTTTTTTCTCTTCTTATTTAGTATCTTATTTTATAATTCATTCCCGTTATAAGACATTTTTTTTTTGTTTATTTATTTACTCTAATTTTACTTCTTTATTTTAAGTATGTTTTGTTTGTTATACCACCTTTTTGTTGTACTAATTTAAGATTTATTCTTGTGTACAATGATTGGCCAATAAATAATAATAATAATAATAATGTCTGTCCAAAGTTTTGCGATCTACCAAGGAAATATCCATCAGAAGGAGCAACCTTCTTATTGGGAATATTTGGTCCGTTGCCAAATGATGGCGGTCAGAATACACTCCAAAAGGATTGGCTCCTCAGAAGATGGTAAAGAAAAAGTTGCATTGTCGGATTCTATCGAAACAAGGTGGCTGGGGTAGGTAAGTACGTAACTTGCGGGCCTCTGAGGGCAGTCATGCCGAGTGCACGGAGGTATTGACTTAGCAGTCGCAAAGCTTTTGATGATTATGACGGCATATTTTAATCTAACATTGCGGTATGGTTAGCCTTTCGTGGTGAACGGAACAGTATTCTGAATAATTTTGGGCTGCTAGCGAAAGTGTGTCTTATCTTTAGAAAACCACTATAATGTTTAATTTAGAAAACGCTGAAACTGTGACAACATAGGCACTTTTCGAAAATGTAATGACTGGCTTTTGATTTGAATCAAGTGTTCTGATAAAATTTTGACGATTGCGGCAAGTATTCGTAAAGGCACTTTTCGAAAATGTCGACGATTTGCAATTACATCAAAAATTTAAAAGTCTTGCGACGATCAAAAGATTGGCATGGCAATCTATTTGCCAAAATCATACAACAATATTTTGACATATGATGTGATCTGTGTCCATCTGTGATCTGCTCCCATACCTTAATTCTATCGGATACTGGTTTTATCCGTGTGCAGCGCTTCAGTTTTGTGCAAGCGCCAGAGTACTTTTCAGGTCATGCGATCACATCGATCACTTGCAGGTCACATCGTTCGCCCGAATTTCTATCACATCGAGGTGTCGTCCTACGAGCATATCCTTTTAGGAGGCGTAGCCTCAACATATCATTATATATTGTCACGGTATACAGAAGCAAGGTAATGTAAAAGACTGTATACCGTATACGGTATTTTAGTGCTGACGTCACGTGGGGGACACTTCCCATATGAAATCGAAGCTGTTATTGTTGTTTCTGCATTAGGGCTGACGTCACCAGGCGCCCATTTTTTACGCTATTCGAAGCGTCGTCTCTTTTACATTACCTTCTGTTTCTGTATACCGTGATATATTGTGATCCACAGGAGGGAGTCCAGGACGGATCCTTGCGGAACTCCACATGTTGTTCTGTACACCGTCGGCCCATCTTTCCATTCGCAATGAAGTGGCCTACCTCCTTTAATAAACTAGTGGGATGTTGTGCCTAGGGACTAGCCACTAATTACGCTTTTTCATGGCATTCTTTCTATTGAATAACACATCAGACTGGATGACCATAAAATGAAAATTACATTTTTGCACTTTTAATTAAGTAAATGTTCATGTTCTCGCATGTATCATATTAAATAATATAATTTTGTTATAGATTCAAAACATGTTCCACAGAAGTAAAAAAAATATTTTTCACCATTGCGCGGCCGAGGATTGAACTTAGTTCCCCGGGAAAGCTAAAATTGCGGCTTTTCGAAACATGAAAATTCATTAAAATGGGATCATTTTTGTGAAAGATAAAAATGATAAATGAAAAAATTGGTTTTTGAGGTTCTTCTCAATTTTTTTATGTTCTGTTGAAAAATGGTTTCAATGAAAGTTCTAGATTTTTTAATTATCTGCAACTTTAACATTTAACGGTTTTCGAAAAGAGCTCTACTATTCTCAGAAATCGTAAAAAACACTTTTCGTCCCCCAAAACCCATGCTAAGAATTGCTCTAGTTTTTGGCTTTTGAAAAGCGCCTTGGCCCTTGGTACTAGTCTATTGGTAGAAATTTTAACGTAAAGAAAATTAAATTTCTCTGCTGTCGAGGGCCATACGTAGATCCATAATTCGGCATAGTACTCGTATATTACCTAGTCATTCATATCATGAAGCATTTATCTATTTCTTCGCGCCGGAACGTATTTTTAACTTCCCAGTATAGGAAGTTATTGTAATCGGTCCGAAAATCGAAATCGAAAATTTCAACGTATTTTCATCTTTCAAGGTCCCAGGAGCATTTTAAGCAAAAAATTGGGAGGAAGTAGGTGTGTGTATGTGTATGTGCGTTCGGATGTGGTCATTTTTTCCTGCACGATACCGCGCAAACCAAAAAAGATATCGACTTCTTTGAGGTGTCGTTCGAAGCGTATTAACCGAAATATGATCTGAAAAGATTTTCATAAAATTCGGTCGAGCCGTTTTTTTGTTTAAGCGGCGTAAGTGATTTTTGTACCTGCACGATATCGCCCGAACCACGAAAGATATGACTTACTTGAGGTGCCGTTCGAAGCGTATTAGCGACAATATAATCTGAAAAGATTTTTATAATATTCGGTCGAGCGGTTTTTTGGTTTAAGTGACATAAGTGATTTTTGTACCTGCACGATAGTGCGCGAACTATAAAAGATATCGACTTAGTTGACGTGCCGTTCGAAGAGTATTAACCAAAATATCATCTGAAAAGATTTTCATAAAATTCGGTCGAACCGTTTTTGTTTTTGATCTGTGATCTTTTTTGGGTTCTGCACCGAGATAGCCTTCGAACAAAACATCACTTGTCAAAATGCGACAACCTTTCAAAATCGTGCAAAAATTTCGTTACCCTTTACAAACAGCGCGAATTTTCAAACCTTGGATTAGCACTTTTTGACGGGGAATTGTATTCTACGCGTGATACAGTTTCAGGAAATTGCGGTTCATCCCGGGATTTCCAGTAGTTACCGTAAAATTTGTTCTTTTTGGTCAAGTCTGACAAGTACTTAACAGTTACAGTTTTGCTAATATCTCCGGAAAGCTTTGGAGTTTCCAAATGAAGTCATTCGCTTCTCAGCTCGTCAACGGCGCTTCAGCACGCTCAATACGAATTTGAACACCCGCTTTAGTGCAGCGAACGAAATACGGAGGAAATGTTTGTTTGCGAACGTTCAGGAAAAACAAATTCTCTAGAAAAAGCTTGTGGATTTACTACTATTATAGTTATTTCAACTAGCTTCTCTCGGGATTGCTTTGTCATCAGTTCTGATACTAGCCAATTTTCCACTAGTGCCTAACGTATAACTATTTTGTAAGAAGTCAGTTTATTCAATCTTCGTTCATCATACTGGGAAGTTAATCGTGTGGACCGAAGGGGTCAAACCCACATCATAACTAGTTTTATTTTTTAAAACGTTTTTATTAGCTCGCTTTCCTGTCTGTCTGTTTGTCCGGTACAAATCTTGCAATCGATTTTTTGGCTACTTCCGGTTACCCGATCACCCTGAAATTTTGCACACAGCTTCAGCTCCCATGACAATGCAATATGGTACAGTCATTATACCGTTAGATCCATGGCGGAGGACTCTAGAGGACGGATTACTGTTTTCTTCACGGAACAAATTTTGCATTCGATTTTTCAAATACTTCCGGATATCCTATCATGGTGAAATTTTGCACACAGCTTTAACTGTGATGACAATGCAATATGGTACATACCTTTAGTCCATGGAAGCCGTCTCAGGAGGGCGGATTAAAATATTCTTCACAAATCCTTCGATATGGATATCAAATGAAATGGTATGATAAGTAGAACACCATAAGCAATATAGTATACTCAATTTATCGTTTGG
This sequence comes from Thereva unica, assembly GCA_949987705.1. Lineage (NCBI taxonomy): Eukaryota > Metazoa > Arthropoda > Insecta > Diptera > Therevidae > Thereva > Thereva unica. Next base: position 80,099,413 of record OX465283.1, on the reverse strand, counting down.
TCCATGGCGGTCATCTCCAGAGGACGGATTACCATTTTCTTCACAACCCCCTCTATATGGGTATCAAATGAAAGGGCATCATTAGACGAATGCAATAAGCCATGCCCTTAGATCCATGACAGACTCCTCAGGAGGGCGGGTTACCATTCTCTTCGGAACCCTTTCGACATGGGAATCAAATGAAAGGGTCTCGACATGGGTATCAAATTAAAGGGAATCATAAGTCGAATGCAATAAGCTATGTCTTTAGATCCATGGCGGCCTCCTCAGGAGGGTGGGTTACCATTCTATTCAGACCCTTTTCGATGTGGGTATCAAATGAAAGGGTACGACAATTAGAAAACAATAAGCAATATAGTAAACTCAATATTTCGTTTGGTCCATGGCGGCCATCTCAAGAGGACGGATTGACATTTCCTTCACAACCCCCTCGACAAGGCTATCAAACGAATGGGCATCAAAAGTAATGCAATAAGCTATGTCTTTAGATCCATGGCGACCTCCTCAGTAGGGCCGGTTACCATTCTCTTCAGAACCCTTTCGACATGGGTATCAAATTAAACGGTATTATAAGTAAAACACCATAGCAATACAATATACTCAGAAAATCATTAGGTCCATGGCGGCCTCCTCAGGAGGGTGGGTTACCATTCTCTTCAGAACCCTTTCGACATGGGTATCAAATTAAAGGGTATGATAAGTAGAATACCATAAGCAATATAGTATACTCAATATTTCGTTTGGTCTATGGCGGCCATCTCAAGAGGACGGATTAACATTTCCTTCACAGCCCCCTCGACATGGGTATCAAACGAAAGGCCATCAAAAGTAAAGCAATAAGCTATGCCTTTAGATCCATGGCGACCTCCTCAGGAGGGCCGGTTACCATTCTCTTCAGAACACTTTCGACATGGGTATCAAATGAAAGGGTGTGATAAGTAAAACACCATAAGCAATACAATTTACTCAGAACATCATTAGGTCCATGGCGGCCTCCTCAGGAGGGTGGGCTACCATTCTCTTCAGAACCCTTTCGACATGGGTATCAAATGAAAGGGTATGATAAGTAAAACACCATAAGCAATACAATATACTCAGAACATCATTGTGTCCATGGCGATCTCCTCAGGAGGGTGGGTTACCATTCTCTTCAGAACCCTTTCGACATGGGTATCAAATTAAAGGGTATGATAAGTAGAATACCATAAGCAATATAGTATACTCAATATTTCGTTTGGTCCATGGCGGCCATCTCAAGAGGACGGATTAACATTTCCTTCACAGCCCCCTCGACATGGGTATCAAACGAAAGGCCATCAAAAGTAAAGCAATAAGCTATGCCTTTAGATCCATGGCGACCTCCTCAGGAGGGCCGGTTACCATTCTCTTCAGAACACTTTCGACATGGGTATCAAATGAAAGGGTGTGATAAGTAAAACACCATAAGCAATACAATTTACTCAGAACATCATTAGGTCCATGGCGGCCTCCTCAGGAGGGTGGGTTACCGTTCTCTTCAGAACCCTTTCGACATGGGTATCAAATTAAAGGGTATGATAAGTAAAACACCATTAGCAATACAATATACTCAGAACATCATTAGGTCCATGGCGACCTCCTCAGGAGGGTGGGTTACCATTCTCTTCAGAACCCTTTCGACATGGGTATCAAATGAAAGGGTATGATAAGTAGAATACCATAAGCAATATAGTATACTCAATATTTCGTTTGGTCCATGGCGGCCATCTCAAGAGGACGTATTAACATTTTCTTCACAACCCCATGTTTTTATATGAAGAAAGCAGTTAAATACAATCAAAAGTCAGCTAAGCGCTTTTCAGTAAAAGAGTAGTTGCGAGCACTCACGAGTGAAAATAGTAAAAATGATCAAAAAAGAGATGCAGCTATTATTGAAATAAAAATCATATAAAATTAATTTAGCTTACTTCTTCATTTTAATTTTCAGGAATTTCAAAATTAAGAAGATTGGTATATTATTAGTAGGTTTAGGTAACAATTTTCCACATGTATCCGTCGTCAATATCATGACCATGTTAAAAAGTGATTGCAAAATGTCGCACACAAGACTAAAAAGCAGATAATAATTATTAGATAAAAAAAACTTTTTAATATAACACGTTTTTATAACGAACTAAAAAGTATAAAATAATGGCACTAGCCCCATACAGATTTAGAACCTCAAACATATTCCTAACACTATACAGATAGTCCTGAAAATTTGTGATTGTGAATTTGTAATAGCTATGAAAATATTTGTAAGATTTTAAACGAAAAAACGTGGGCAATAGTAAAGAGGGTAGAGTAGCTGGGTTGAGAAATCATTCGCATCAATCATGTAGGCGCCCCACGTTTTTTCGTTTAAAATCTTACAAATATTTTCATAGCTATTACAAATTCACAATCACAAATTTTCAGGACTATCTGTATGGTGTTAGGAATATGTTTGAGGTTCTAAATCTGTATGGTGCCATTATTTTATACTTTTTAGTTCGTTATAAAAACGTGTTATATTAAAAAGTTTTTTTTATCTAATAATTATTTAGGTGAAAGACTAAAGTCTCAGGGAAAGATCCTTTGTACTGTAGACAAATTTTTTTTCATGTAGAGTGCAATGTCGAACAGCAGCTCTAGTCGGAAGATAGTGAAGAGAGAGAAGTGAAGGAAGGAACACTCACAACCTGCCGCAATATTTTTATTCCACCCACTCCCAGCCATTACTCTCGCGACTCTGGCATCGAGAGACAACTCGCTGGAGTGTTATACCTCCTGAAACGAGTTGAATCTGATCAACCAACCGGTGACATTCGTTTGGAGGTGCGCGGAAGGGCTAACGAAGGCTATGAAAGGAGGAACCGGGAATGTAAAGAGGGAAGAAGAAAGAAGAAAAATTATGTAGGTGGGGAAAGTGGGAAAGGCGACGGACCGTGGTGCTGCCAGTATTCGAACCCGGCACCTCTGGGATGTTAGCCAGGCGCCTAACCCCTAGGCTACCTAGGACCCATAACACTCCAACGAGTTGTTTCTCGATGCCCCGATATCAGAGTCGTGAAATGGTTTTGAGTAGGTGGAATAAAAATATCGCGGCTAGGTTGTGACAATTCCTTCCTTCTCTTCTCTTTATCTTCCGGCTAGAGCTAATGTTCGACATTATAAACGAAAAAATAGATTGTCAACAGTACAAAGGGACTTTACCTAAGCCTCTAGTCTGTCACATAAAAAAAAGAAAAGGTGTACAATAAAAGAGAGTTCTGCTGATTTGTAAGAGTTTCTTTTGGTCTATTTAAAAGTGCATAGGTCTCTGATAAAGCCTTAACGATTTCCTTTATTTCTATGAAAGTGAAAGACTTCTCTTTTCAATTTGAACGAAATCATAGCTTTAAAAATTTTATATTGTTTCCCTCTTCCATTCATATCATAATTTAAAATAAACCGTAACATACAAAAGGGAATATATTTTTACGGATAAGAATCGTGAAGGTTATGGCTATGATAAATGAAATAACGGACGCAACTAGATAAAAATAAGAACTCATTTTCACATCCTTTCAGGTTTATCATTTCCTTCCCATCCAGTTGGAGAAATTGTTTTCCTCGGTGTCATTGCTTGCGTGGTTGCGAGTGTGGCTGGCAGCGACGTGCTGAGCTTTCAAGTTAATTTTCGTGCTTAGGAAAAACAAAAGGATTCCTTTGACTGAAAGGAAACTATTTGTGTAAAGTTAAAAGGATTTTTTAATTTTAAACGGGAGCTGGGCTCCTTTCTCTGATATGTTACCAGTATATCAAAGGATACAAGGCTTTTAAATTAAACACAAAATGAAAAAAAAACAATTAAGATTATAACATATCTTATAAAATGTTTACATGCTTAATAACCATTCCTTATCCAAAACCAGCGGAGACGACCATAGACCAACCCACATGTCTACACTATCATCCCCTTCGGGTGCCAACTTCTCACATTTAATTCAACTAATCCTGACTAATTGTCACTTGTGAGTTGCTGAAAGCGTCATATGAGGGTATGTTAGCTGTGAGGGAGGTGCGGCTCCTTCAAAGCCAAGAAACTGGATTAAGTGATTTAAAGTGACAAATCCTGTGATTTGTGTTTTGATACCGTTATGAGTTTTAGGTTGACAGATTCAACAAACATAAGTCAGAGTTAGCTTAGGAACATGTTTGTTGAACAGAGCATATACATAAGCATATAGCGAAGATATTTAAGGAGATATTGCTTTAGGATGAACATGAATGTAATTAGAAACATATTTTTTATCTTGTGGGTAATATTTTGTCAGGTTAAAGAATTCGAAATTCAATTATGATAAACGATTTGGGTTTTAATGTAGGTAGACCAATGATCAAAGTGTAGTTTATTGGTATTAGTCCAATCAATCTACGGATTCACAATGTTAATTTCCAGACAATTGAAGGCAGGAAAAAAAAGATATGGGCGTGTAGAACACTTAATTTGAAGAAAGATAGCATGTTTTTTTACGGAGCTGCATTGGCGAACTTAACCTAAAAAATTCGCAAAAGTCAAAAAAACGGTTTTTCGCCAATAAAACAAAAAGTTGAGCTCAGATCCGTTAAAGTTAAAGTTAAATGAGAAAGTTATAGGTATTAAAATTATCTTTCAATTGAAGTGGTACAAAATATTGGTTAGTGTCTTATACATGGAGAAAAATGCAAAAAACCGTTAAAAATCGCGTCATTTCCATTTATTTTTTGCTTTTTATTGATGCGACGTACAAACTTTTTACTTGGTAAAAATGTTGCTTTTGGCAATCCGAAAACCCATATTTTTTTTGGCTTGAAATTTTGCAAAATATGGGTGAAATTTCGATTTTTGTAAAAAAAGGGCGTTTTGGTAAAATCCTTCGTCTACAGCTCCTCGACCTCGTAGGACATTTTTTAGAAGCTCTTCGAAATTTCACCCATATTTTGCAAAATTTCAAGCCAAAAAAAAATGAGTTTTCGTATTGCCAAAAGCAACATTTTTACCAAGTAAAAAGTTTCTAGGTCGCATCAATAAAAAGCAAAAAATAAATGAAAAAGACACGATTTTTAACGGTTTTTAGCATTTTTCTCCATGTATAAGACACTAACCAATATTTTGTACCACATCAATTGAAAGATAATTTTAATACCTATAACTTTCTGATTTAACTTTTTCGTATCTGAGCTCAACTTTTGGTTTTATTGGCGAAAAACCTTTTTTTTACTTTTGCGAATTTTTTAGGTTAAGTTCGCCAATGCAGTTCCGTAAAAAAAACACGCTATCTTTCTTCAAATTAAGTGTTCTACACGCCCATATTTTTTTTTCCTGCCTTCAATTGTCTGGAGAATTTCCGTAGATTTATTGGACTATATGTCCTACACTTAGCAGGCAATTAGTTTGTTAAGTGTTGTGGGGAAGTACAAGCGCTTTAATTAATTAGCTCGTCATTATAGATATTTTGCACTCTTCAACGGGTGCATTGTTTAACAGCATCTACTAATATGTGTAGAGCTGGAATTAACACGAAAAATTTACTTAAAAAGAATTAATTTCGGACCACCGGATTTCCGAATTCTATTCTGCTAATTATATTTTTACTATTTTTATAACAAATGACACACGTATAGGATATTTTGATAATTTCATATAGTGAAACAGTAGAAACTAAAAATAGCATTACTATTACCAGTTACAAGTAAAAAGGAAGAATGTAGATTTGCTATAGCCCGTCCACGGTGCACCCGATAGAATTTTTTGTAGTTTTGACAATTTTTTCACTTTATGAGAGTCGGGGTGGGGGGGGGTCTCGGAAAATATCACGAATTTTTCTCAAGAAACAGTGTAAAATTGCTAGATAACTGGGTTAAATTAAGTAAAACCTGTTTCTGCATTTAAGACCCCTATTCACTTACAGGTCACCCCGACAGGCCAGATCGGCAGGCACGGCCAGATGAAACACAATACTCAATCTGACTGAAGAATGAGGACTTCAGGTATCCGCCTGACAGGCCGTGGCATGCAGATGTCGTCATGATTCCGTACAGACACACAGGCGAAGACGACAGTTTAACAGGTTGTTAATTCAAGTAAGCAAATTCATGGTCGCAACGAAATCTTTAAAGGCACAAACAAATTGGTGACTGTAAAAGAAAAACGTTTAAAATACACGGCAGCGCAGCGCAGCGCGAAGAAAATAAATGAATGGGAAATTCTTTCGCAGGCGCCTGCCGTCATCGCCTCCGAGCAATCGGTTTGTGACTGGAAAAGAAAAACGTTTAAAATACACGAACCACCATATTTGCTGATACAATGCGCAGGTAGCGCGAAGAAAATAAATGAATGGGAAATTCTTTCGCAGGCGCCTGGCGTCATCGCCTCCGAGCAATCGGTTTGTGCCTTAAAGCGTCTCAGACTCACGCCATGAATACCCGTGAACAAGCGCTAACGCTAGTGTGGATGGTTTTCGCGCCTAGTTCGGCCCTTGCTTTCAGTTTCGAGTAGATACGGCTTGAATTCGTGCCGTGAATTCACGGCTTCAGACTGAATAGAAGTTCTACGGTGGTAGCAAGTAAGTTGTCCTCTTTTGTATGAAGAAGTCGATTGAAATAACTTACATGCTACCACCCCAGATCTTCAGTTACGAACTGACGACAAATGCCCACATATCGATGGGTGTTACGAAAAAGATATTGTTTCAAAATGTTGGTGAAAAAGATATTGTTTCAATTTATTGCTGAAAAAGATATTGTTTCGGTTTCTCGGTGAAGAACATATTGTTTCGTTTTCTGGCTGATATGTTTTCAGCAGACCGCATCCAGTTGGCGGCCGGGGAGATGTGTGCTGATACTTGACTTTGAGGCGAAAACTTTCAGGTCACGTCCTGCCGTCGACCTGTTTGTGAAAGGGTCCTTAAGATATAGCTAAATCCAATACAAAAAAAAATTATGCGAAAGCCAGAAAGTAGCATAGTAACAATCGAATTGTTTAGCCGCCACCGGAATGCCAAATGCGCGACTGAACAAATGCTGCGGCTTACGATTCAAATAACGCTGAACCACGAAAAGGCCATTAGAATATAGAACTACATGAAGGGCTCTCGCCGAATTTTAGCGTAATGAAATTCTTGTTGAGTATGAGTGCTCTTGTTTTGGTAGTTGTGTTGTGTGACCACTTTAAGCGGAAAAAGCGAATGGAGTAGAGGAGGGGCAACTTGGAGTTCGAATTATCAGTTAGGTAACTATATTTAAAGCTACTGGTGCATACGTGTATCGAAAATAGGTTAAAAAAGGATCACAATTTTTGGCTTTGCCTATTAAAAAGTTAAAATCTGGAGAAACAGACCCCAGTCAGCAGCTGGAAAGAAACGAAACGCCACAGCCAGGTCGCTTTTACATTATACCACGTAGATCTTTTAGGAACTGTCAGGCCAGGAAAATAATAAGAAAAATTAGGGCTATTTAGGCCACGGACCGAGTTACGGAAGGAAATCGATGGAATATCTACACACCTGGACAATGAAATAGGTACAAATTGTCGAAATTTTAAGATAACATTCTTTGAGCGTCATTGGAGAACAAATTAATGTCTGTTTCATCGCTCCAAAGAACGGTATGCCATTTTCTTTCACCTTCTGGGATCGACCAGGATAGGTGGGATTCAGCAAAATTTATCCTCGTTTTGGAATTTTTGGCATTTTGTACCTATTTTATTGCACAGGTGTGTAGTTGGATAAAAAGTAAGAAGCAGATTCAGGAGGAGTGCTCTGTTAATAATTAAAACGCGCAGTTTACGTTATAATAGTTTAATGTTTTTTGATGATTAACTAACACAAGATTTCACATTCGATTTACATGCGTCCACTGGGGACAAAGAAAGTAAAGTTTGATAAATTGGTCGAGATCTGGTCTCTGACCCAGAGTATTAAGCACTGACTCCTCACAGCAGATGATAAGTTTTTAGAGGTCAAGGCATCAGCTTTAGGTACCGCTGCTTTTGCTTACAAAGCAATATCAGTAGCTGCATCCCACATCTGGACCTCTGGTGTTGCAAGATGTGAATTTTCCTTAACATTCCGCCCGTCTCGTGTGGAAGCACGATTCCAGTGGATGACATAGGTGTGCAGGTGAACAGCGTTGATGGAAATCCGCCCGCCGTGAACGAATGAGGGATGATTACAACCTGTGGGAAAGTAAGTAAAGTGTAGATTATGTTGTTAACAGTATAGGTAAATTGTGTTAATGAAGTTGGTTGTTAGTTTCGTGGACGGGGAGTACACATAGTTTTGTAATAGCTCGTCTGAAGTGCCCAGACTTGTGGCGAATAGTCGCCACACGGACGTGACCGTCGATGCCTGGATGTAGCTGGGTGATGCGACCGAGAAGCCACTTGGATGGAGGCAGGTTGTCTTCTTTGATGACGACCAAATCGTTGACTCTGACAGGATCTTGAGGTCGTTGCCATTTGTTGCGCGCCTGCAAGGTGTGGATGTATTCATGTCTCCAACGATGCCACAGCTGTTCGTGAAGGTGTTGGGTTAGCTGCCAGCGAGTGAGCCTATTCAAGGAAGTGTCCAATGTGCTCGGAGTTGGCACTGCTAAAAGTGGTTCGCCTACTAAGAAATGGCCTGGTGTTAGTATAGTCAGGTCCTCAGGATCATCGCTTAGGGAATTCAAGGGCCTGGAATTGAGGCACGCTTCAATTTGCGCCAGTAGTGTTAACATCTCTTCAAGAGTTAAGGTGTGAGAGCCCACAATGCGACGGAAATGGTGTTTGAAGGCTTTCACGCCGGCTTCCCAGATTCCACCGAAGTGAGGCGATGCGGGGGGATAAAATGCCACTCTGTCCCTTCGTTTATGAGCTTTTGTGGAATGTCCGATAGGTTAGAGGTAAGTTGACGGAGGTGGTGTGATAACTCCTTGTCTGCAGCTACGAAGGTTCCAGCGTTGTCGCTATATAGTTTGGCACATCGTCCTCGACGGCTGACGAAACGGCGAAATGCTGCGATGAAAGCTGCACTGGTTAGATCTAGGACCAACTCCAAGTGGATGGCGCGGGTAGCCAGGCAGACAAAAAGTGCTACATACGTTTTTGTGGTTTTGTGTCCTCGACCCTTTAGCCACTTGGTGATGAACGGACCAGCGTAATCGATGCCACTATGCAGAAAAGGCTTCGTCGGGCGCAAGCGATCTGCTGGAAGATCTCCCATCAGCTGAGTTCTTGGGGCTGCCGTGTACCGACAACAAACCACACAGGTTTTTACTACATGGCGCACCATGTTGCGCCCTCGGAGGATCCAGTAATTACTACGAATATGGTGGAGAGTTGCCTGTACTCCTCCGTGAAGTGTTTTTAGGTGAGACTGCTGTATAATAAGTGTTGTGAAGAGGTCTCCCTTGGGAAGAATGACTGGGAACTTTTCATTGTAAGCGATGAGCGCATGCCTCAACCGTCCACCCACTCGTAACACGTCGTTAGCATCAAGGAATGGATTCACGCTTCGTAATTTGCTATTCGTTGGAAGTAATTTCTTGGCTTTGAGACTGGTTACTTCGTGCGGAAATGCTGCGTATTGGACTATCTTGAGCCATAGAGTGAGGGCCTTGTCAAGTTCCTCGAGCGTGAGCACGCCAGTTTGCTTGTTTGCCTTTTTCCTGCAGTTATGTACGAACCGAAGAATATATCCTGTTACTCTCATGAGCTTCTTTAATGTTGAGAATGTCTTAAGTAGGTTGGGAGCGAAGTCAGTAGATACAGACATGGAGACATGGGTACATATGTGGCTCGGGTTCCTTTCAAGTTCATGTGATTGTGAATTGCCTTTGCAACGGTCATAACGAGGCGGCCATGATGTTGAACTTTGGCTTAGCCATGGTGGGCCAAACCACCATAATGAATAATCCTTAAGGGCTGCCACTGCTATTCCCCTGGTGATGCAGTCAGAAGGGTTGTCTGCTGATTGAACGTGATGCCAAGTTGCGTTGGGTACCTTCTCGTGTATAAGAGCAACACGATTGGCCACAAACACCTTCCATTTTGATGGGTGTTCGCGCAACCATTCGAGGACGACGGTGGAGTCTGACCACAAGTGTACGGGAATCTTGTCGAAGTTTAGAGTTGTTTTGACGTAAAGCACTAATTCAGCAAGTAGGGCTGCCCCACATAGCTCCAGTCTGGGCAACGAAATGGTTTTGAGAGGGCTGACACGAGTTTTTGATGTAAGTAACGTGACCTGGAATGTGTCCAAATCGTGGATGACTCGCAAATATACTGCGGCGCCGTAAGCTGCGAGTGAAGCATCGCTGAAGCCGTGAAGTTCGATCCCAAGCGGTTTGGCGGTGGTCCCAACCCAGCGATTGATTCGAAGATGAGGTAGACACTTTAAGTCCAGTTTATATTTCATCCATTGCTGATGGAGATTTGATGGCAATGGATCATCCCAGTCCAATGTGGCCAACCAGAGTTGTTGCAAAAAGATTTTTGCAGTGATTGTAATTGGAGATAGCCATCCAAGAGGGTCGTATAGCCTGCTAATATCTGCTAACACCGACCGTTTAGTTGATGTGGGTGAGTCAGCTAGACTTATGCTGAAGCTGAATTCATCTGATGTTGGGTTCCATGTGATGCCCAGTGTTTTAATTGAGACGTCCTTGACGACCTTAAGAGAAAGTGAGTGAGCTCGGTCTTCCTCCGAAATGCCTGCTAGCAGAGTCGGTGAGTTGGCTAGCCATTTGCGCAATTTGAAGCCGCCTTTCTTCAGTAGTAAGCAGAGGTCGTCGCGAAGTCCTATCGCAGTCTCCTCATCGTATGCGCCAAACAGTGCGTCGTCGACATAGAAATTTTCAGTGATTATTTTGGAAGCCGCTGGATGTTCTGTAGTGTAGTCATGTGCAAGTTGTTGGAGAGTTTTGCAGGCTAAATAGGGCGCACAAGCTGTTCCGTAAGTGACGGTTAGTAGACGATAGCACTTGACTGGATGCTCACTGGAGGGGGACCAAAGGATCCGTTGTAGTTGGGTATCGGCTTTTTCAACGCGTATTTGCCGATACATTTTTTCGACATCTCCAGTAAGTACGTGAGGATAGAGTCGCCATTTCAGAATGACCGCAATTACATCGTTTTGAAGCTTCGGCACCACGTGAAGTATGTCGTTTAACGATAGATGTGATGTCGATTGTTGCGATGCATTGAATACCACCCTGAGCTTAGTAGTAGTGCTACTTGGCTTCAACACCGCATGATGTGGTAGATAGTAGACGGGTTCCACAGTGGCTTCTTCTGTAATTTCCTCCATGTGATTTAGAGTTTCATATTCTGTCATAAACGATGAGTACAAACTGAGGAGTTCGGGATCGCGTGTTAATCTCCGTTGCATACGTAAAAGTGCCGACATGGCAGCCTGACGAGATGATCCCAACGAACTAGCAGGTAGCTTTAGAGGAAGGGAGACAACGTATCGGCCATGAGCATCTCTATAGTGGGTTTGATCGAAATGGCCTTCGCACTGAATTTCCTCAGGAGTTAACCGAGTGGCTTGAGGAGGTTCTTGTAGTTCCCAAAATCGCCGGAGTAGAGAGTCAACTTCTAAAGTAGAGGTGTGCACGCGCATTGTAGATGGCGCTCTGTTTGTAGTAGTATCAGCATCGCCTGACACTATCCATCCGAAAAGTGTATCCTGCGCAATTGGAGCACCTGGTGGACCTTTGCGTATTTCAGGTAATATGATTTGCGCGTGAGGCGCTACTCCAAGAATAAGGTCTATCGATGATGGTTGATCAAAATTGGGATCAGCTAATGGCAAATTAAGGAGGTGTGGCCAAGCCTGCCTTGAAACTGCGAAGCCGGGTATGAGTTGAGATAGAGATGGCATCACTAATGATCGAACTGAGAATCGATGCGCTGAATTTTGCAGAGAAATCACGTCATGGTCCACATACGCGTGAGCGGTACCTGCTTCACATTTCATAACTCCGAACACGGCTATGCAAGTTTTTTGTTTTCGTAGACCTAACAGATTGACCAGAGATGATGTAATAAAGCTTGACTCTGAGCCTTGGTCCAATAAAGCACGCACCGTTAAACGTCGACCATTTGTCGCTTCGACTTGTAAGAGTATTGTCGGGAGCAGTACGGACGAAAATCGGAGCCCGTCCTGTGATAGATGTGCGCTGGTTGAAGGGCATGGTGCTTCAGGTACTGTGATCATGTTGGTCTTCTGGGGAGTAGTAGATTCACTTGGTTCAGTAGGCTTGTGGATCATCGTGTGGTGCTTCTCATGACACAACTTGCACCTGTTCGTTGACGGGCAGGAAGCTGCAATATGGTTTGGCCGGAGACAGTTGTTGCATGCCAGCTTCCGTCGAAGAAGGTCGATCCTTTGGTCGATGGACATTGACCGAAAATGAGGGCAAAACAGGAGATGATGTTTTTCATTGCAACTCAAACATGATGAGGATGTGGTACTTGCAGGGTTGGTGGACAAATAATGCGTGTGGGTACTTGGTCTTCTAGATGGTTGAAGTTTCTGCCCCGAAAAGCTTCGCTGTCCGGGCGCCGCGTTCGGTAGCGGTTGAGTGTCCTTGATTGCACTGAGTGCTTGTAACCGCCGTTCTAGGAATCCTGCTAGGGAGCTGAATCTTGGCACATCCGTTGATGAACTGAGGGAAGTTTCCCAGTCCTTGCGCGTAGTGGCATCAAGCTTGTTGGATAAGAAGTAGATTAACCAATCGTCCCAGTGTTGCACAGGTCGAGATAGGTTCTCTAGGGCGCGAACAGATTGTTTGAAAGTATCGAACACTCGCTGTAGTTCTGAACACGATTCCCTCACCATAGGCGGAAGGTCGATGAGCAATCTCAAGTTGGCATTAACCAAGACTCGTGTGTTCTTAAATCTGTTGACAATGAGCTCCCAGGCTGACTTATAATTGGCGTCAGTAGTCGCGAAATGCCGCAAAAGCTTAGCTGCTTCTCCTGTGATCGCGGACTTTAAATAATGCAACTTCTGAACGTCGGGCAAGGAATTGTTGCTGTGTATCAACGCCACGAAGGTGTCATGGAAGGATGGCCAGTCAATATGTGAGCCGCTGAATGAAGGCAATTGTATCCTGGGCAACTTGAGTTGTGGAGTAGAGGAAGGCTGTGTGTGAACTGTTGAGTGTAATAAGGAACCTTCATGATCGTCGTTTGACGTTTTTGGACTAAAGGCAGCTAGGTGATCTTTAAGCCAGTGTAATGTTGAAATATAGACACACTCGACATCGGAGAAGGCATCTGCTGTCACATATGGGTCTTTGGCTAACGCTTCCGCCGTAGAGTTCTCGTAAAATTCTTCATACGCAGTCATGAATTGAGACCAATAGGACTTGAGTAGATGTATGCGCGAGGTGAGAAATTCTTCATCTCTCTGATCCTTTGCAGTTTTATTTGTATTCACTAGGAAACGTTCAATTCTTTCCTTTGCAAATGTAATTCGACCCCTAATTCCTTCCATAATTTGAATTTTTGATAACCAGTCAAGTCAATCAGGCAGAGTGAGGATTATTTTAATCCGGTGATAAAATTCAAAATGATAATCGACGTTGGTTGAGGAAGTAGAGTTTATTTTGTTTGCCGCACAGAAAACTCAAGGGCAATGAAACTTCTTAAAATTTTGATAATGACCGACAAAGGATTGACTGTATTATTTATTCATCATAATTTCACACTTCAGACAAATTTGATAGTAAGATCACCACTAATTCAATAAATAAATATAGCTTATTTCAGTTGCAGCACATAAATGTATAGAACTTTAGGGCAGATGTTGCGCGGGAAATAAATTCTCCTAAATGTTGCGGCAGACTGCGGCACAAAATATTAACCACAGTAAAGCAAGCAAAATTCCTCAAATTACTGTCTACTTATAATAATTCAACTTGATTCAGAGTTGATAATAAAAGTCACCACTAAACTGTCAGATTCGCAGAGTATAAAATGTCAGGAGCTTGCGGGCAAATGCTGCACGAAAATAATTTTCAGAGATATTGCACCGAACTGCTGCACAAAATATTATCCAAAATATGGCAAATGAAATGCATTAAATTGTTGTTTGTTCATAATAACTCAAAATTCATAAAAGATTGATAATAAAGTACACTATTTGAGACATATAGTTTATTTTACTCGCAGTACATAAAATGTAAAAAAGCTTTCGAGCAAATGTTGCGCGAAAATAATTTGTGTAGATGTTGCGCTAAATTGCTGCACAAAATTTTTCCCCACAATACGAAAATGAAATTCCTTGAAATCTTGATGATGCACGACACTAAATAACGGATTCTATTGTTCAGTCATAAGTCCTAATAAAACAAAATTCGTAAAAAAAGTTGATGATAAAATCAACACTAATTATGTTCACCGACGACGACGACGACGACGACTAGGTTGTTATGTTCACCGACGACGAAAACTTCGAAACAACTTTTAGTTTGATGTTGTACGGTAAATAATGAAATGTTAATAAATGTTGCATCAACTAATTGTATGCGCGCACAACAATATACATAAACTCGGATAATTTTGTTTTTGTTTTTTTTTGGGAATCGCACTAAACACAATTCTTAATTATGATGATGATATGCATTTATCTACAGGGTTAGTGGTTATATGCAAAGTAGCTGTGTATGTAAATTGGAACGGACTCACCAGATAAGTATGCTAGATCCTAGATCATAACCGCATGGTTCCAGGGTACTTTATGTGGGATGAGTTTGAAGTCCCGTAAATCCGTTATGCTCAAATCTGGTGGTTAATCACACTAACTGTTGGGAAGCAGGTTCCCGGGTTTCGGCACCAAAAAATGTTAATAATTAAAACGCGCAGTTTACGTTATAATAGTTTAATGTTTTTTGATGATTAACTAACACAAGATTTCACATTCGATTTACATGCGTCCACTGGGGACAAAGAAAGTAAAGTTTGATAAATTGGTCGAGATCTGGTCTCTGACCCAGAGTATTAAGCACTGACTCCTCACAGCAGATGATAAGTTTTTAGAGGTCAAGGCATCAGCTTTAGGTACCGCTGCTTTTGCTTACAAAGCAATATCAGCGAGCAATAATAACAAGAGTGATTAGGTGGAGCTCAAGGACAAGTAAAAGAGTTAAACATATGAAAGAAGAGATTGGAACTACCATTATTCAAAAAGTCCAAAAAAATATTAACAAATGCGCGATAGATATACATTTCATACAAAAAACACAAGAGTATGAATGAAACAGAACATGTTGCTTGCTTCCCCTATTGGAATGTTTACATTCAAATGGAAGTCGAATTGGAACAGAGCACATGCAGCCGACTCTAATATGTTTATATGTATGCGTGGGCAAATTCTTGTTGGTACACATTGCGACTCTAAAACTTGGCTTTGTATTGTACATTAAAAACGCGGGAGTTTTGCAATTCTTCCAGTGTTGAGCTAAATATTGGCTAAATTGGAAAATTGGCACTTCCCCTTCATTTTTTATCTTTCTTTCACACACGTTGCGTGTAGTGTGAAAGCAATTCTGCCTCCTTTTATCATAGATATTACATCTTTGATATTTTGACTTTTTCACTCCTACTGAAATTTTTATCAGCTGATCTCAAGGGCATTGAAACATTTTTGAAAATTTGTTCTAGCTCATCACTCTTATTATTATTGCTCGCTGGCAATATCAGTAGCTGCATCCCACATCTGGACCTCTGGTGTTGCAAGATGTGAATTTTCCTTAACATGCTCTTCAGTGTCTGGAACAGCATTGGTTGAGCTTACGCTTCACTTAGAAATCACAGTTCTTTTTCAAATCTCCATTATGGGTATGAATCATGTGGCGATACACAGGCGCGGATTCAAGGGGGGGTCACGGGGGTCATCATGACCCCCCCCCCCCAAAAGCTCGAACTATGCAATAATAGTTGAGATGGGAGAAACCAAAATCTGCTAATACGCTTCTGCTACTTGTCGAACATCTTGAATGTCTCAACTGATAAACGTCTCGGTCCAACATGTCTGGAGAAAGCATTTCATTAAATTCGGTAACAATGTTGTCCAATAAAGGAATGGAGATTCTTCTTTTGGAGTTTCATTTTTTGACGATAAACAACCCGTGCTTCTTTGAATTCCTCATCCAATTGTGCAGCGAGATGGGCTTCAGTAAATAACCGTCGAAAACGAGAATCTTCATCACATCTTTTGGTCAGCAAGATTATCTTTGATCATATCCGTTGCTTTTTTGAAATCTAATGAAGACGTTTGGAGTATTCGGCTCAAAGGTAAAGTTGTACCGGATACGTACGAAAAGTAAAAGTTTATTATGTTATTAATGACTATGATAAAAAATCAAATAGTACGAATATTATACACGCCTATAACGTCATTTAACCAAGCAGATGAAATCGGAAACTCTAGGCAGAAATGTACAAGACGAAGATTTGCCGCAGCAGATGTAGTTTTCGCGCCCTCCCACACCGAAATCTCAATAAGTGCGTCACACTTTTTTATTAATTGTTCACCCTCAAACCGCATGTGCCCAATGTGATTTTCTACCCAACTAGTAAAGTTGGTTTCTACCAGTCTAGCAAAGTCCTTAAGTGATTTGCCACCAAGATGTTTTTTAAAAACGTTTGCAAAACCGTTAGCCAAAGCCAAAACTGCTCTCATTGTTCCTGAAGCATTGCGACAATTTGAACCTTTGGAAGATTTTAATAAAGAATTGTTAACAAATGATTACTGCAAGAACAACGTCTTGCGTGAATGGCTACTTTCGTCAACTCCTGACATACCCCTTTCAAATCAGACGCCATTACCGAGCAACTTATCTGTTCTAATTCCAACCAAATATTTTAGGTCCAAGTCGAAATTCTCACACAGATCGATGACGATATCCTCGGAACGAATTGCTTGGTATGCATCGCAAAATGTGATGAAATTCTCTGATTGCTCTGTTGCAGTAGTAGTAGTAGGATAAGCTAAGGTGTTTTGTATAAGAATTGTCGTTCGTCTCATCCAATAAAACTGCGCAGAACTTTGCCGCTCCAACTCTATTCAGAATAGCTTACTGAATTAGTCTTTGCAGGCTTCCATAATTTGATTTTAGGTGGTTTTACTGATATATGTCGCGATTGAACTGCGGTTTCCAAATGATGCTGAAGAGTAAAGTCACCAAATTCAACAAAGAGTGCCCTGAAGTTCCTATCATTTGCCATCAGAATATCTACTTTTCCGTCAGTGTCACGATTATAGAGAAGTTCATTATCCCTACATAATAACATAGATCTCGGATTTCTTTTACTTGTGAGTCCCGTTGTACACACAGATGCTGGGTTATGAAAAGTCTGAAGGAAACTTTTTTCAGCTTCTACCACCCTCTGATGATATTAGTTCCGTTGGTGTTTCGCTTTCTTGGTTTACTTTTAATTCCGTGACCCCCCCCCCCCCCAAAACAAAATTCTAGATCCGCGCCTGGCGATACATTGATTATTATCAGACTAATAAAGCAGCTTGAGTTTAAGCTTGAAAAGGAAAATGAGCAGCCCTACATACGCACTAATCTAAAAGAGATTTCTTCATTCACCACCCAGGTAAGCATGCCTTGGGTAGCCTAAGTACTCCGCGTAGAATTCTTAAAATATTGTAATTTTTCATTTTATATAATTTATTTCCCAAAAATTATTGCTAGGTAATACTTCGGAAATGTATGTTATAATTAGAGGCGTCAATACTGATATTCACAACATAAAAAACAACGGTCTCCAGACAATTACAACAAAAAATCAACCCTGATCAATCTCCATTTTTTACAAAATCCATAAATAAATTATTCGTTACGGTTTAAAATAGATGAGATTATCTATTATTCAATTCCCGGTGACAGGATATCGCTCACGAGCTACCTAATGTTGTGAATAAACTTTGAATACGCCGAAAGAAACGGACCTTTTCCAGGATTAACCAAAGGGAATTTACATTTCTAAAAGGATTTTCGCCACTTTACGTACGGCTCACTTCCCATATGCATTTTTAAGGAGGCAAGATTCCGCTCTGCACTAGCCGAGCCCGGCAACATATCGCAAGCACGGTCCAAAGCTAATTAGTATTCACACATCGTCAGATAAACGAGTTTTAAAATCCTCTTGTCCTTAAACATGGTTCTTTTTTAAGTTCTTCGTTTATTTAAAAGTTTTGTCTCTGAAAGGATGCGGAGCCAAAAAAGGAGCAGAGAATTTCCATGAAGCATCAAACAGCAGACCCTTTTCGCCGACCAACAAGGCGCTGGGGATGAGGCGGAAAACAAAAGTGGCCGATAATGTATTTTAGGGGTATTTACCCTTTTCACAGTTTTATCCTTTCACTGCTTGGCCCTGTGTCAGCGTACACAAAGCGTTGTTAAATTAGTAGTTGAAGAGCGATGCGAAAAGAAGAGCGGTTTGCCCAAAAAAATACTTTGTGTTGAGGGCTGGAGGTATTCAGTTTGCATTGGTTTCGTGGATTCGAGAAAAAAACATCAAAGGTTTTAAAATACGTCGATACTTAATGGTTTTCGATAAAAGGAGTAGTTATCGCACTCTGAATTCAAGTAAAAAATGGTGCTTTTTCATGGTTGAATTAAAGTATTGTGAAATGGAACCCAATGACAAATATGGATACTGATAAATCGTTTAACTTCACTACAATTTTTTTTTAATTTCAGATTTCCATTTGCTGAATGAAAGATGAGTTTGAATCTCCCAGACTCTAAAGTGCTTGCTTAGCGATTTGGTTGTGCTCTTTTTATCGTACATCAATGAGCTGCTAGATAAACCTTCCATTGGTAGAGAAGACCAGATTTTTGAAGTAAAGCTAGCAACTTTTTACGGATCAAGTAAAGGCCGGAACACACATATCCGCACCATGGTACAATAATACCCAATAATTATTGTACCATGTATCCGCACCATGTCCGTAACGCACTCTCATCGAGCCGTCTCCGCAGCACGCCGAGTGTCGGTGATGGAAATGGGACTAACTTCTTTAATTAATTTTTCTGCGTCCATTTGTTTTCTAGGGCACCTAGTCTACACCGTGTCCACGTAGAAACGAAACTTAATTATTTTGACGGAGGGTCGACGCGGAAAGGTGGGGTCTGACTGATTCAGAATTCCGAATTAATCCAAAAGCAGTCTCGGAGTGAGCATTTCAACTGACCTGGTCCTTTAATGCCAGTTGATTCCATTTTTAAATTATTCCTTTCGGTTCGATTACCTAAGCGTTAGCTGCGTCAGTAGTGGTGCGGCTGGTCGCCTAACTCTTGTCTATATAATTAGCCTTATCAAAGCTATCAATTACAAAAAAAAAACATCAAGCGTTCTGAAATGACCACTCAAAATGCAACTCTGGCTCCTGGCTGGGACTAAAATAGGAGAGCAACGAGATCACAATCATGTCAGTACTGACTTGAATTTATCTAATGGGTTCATAAATTCCATGAACCAACGAGCATGTTTAACTGGCGTGAATATTTGGTATAATTACAGGTATGAATTAATATAGAAGCTGCCATTCACAGAAAAGAGAAGTACACTGCAAATCCAAATGCGTGAATTTAAAACACATTTCGTGTGTAAAATCGTGTAGTCACTTTTTAGGCGTTTAAACTGTGTTAATTTAACACGGGAAAAGTGTGTAAAATTGACACACTTAATGCGCGTATTTTAAACACACCTAATATGTGTATTTTGTGCTTTTGAGTAAATTTTCGTCGTCTTTCGGGGAGTATGCTTAGCAAAATGGTCACCGAAGTCATTACCGCTTCGTCTCGCCGCCTTTCTGTTACCGACTGAATGTAAAAGGAGGTCGTGAAACTCTTTCCTAATTTATTGAGGTATGTGTGTAGGATGCGAAGTGTGTGAAATAATACATCCCAGTTAGTCCATTCAAAACGCGCGTTATGGTGTTCCAAAATAACACCGTTAAGAAAATCGAACCCTAAACGTTTTTGGGGTCGCTGATCACGAAAATCGAGGTCCCGCGGTCCCAAAATTAGGGCGTCACCCCTAAAAATGCAAAAAACACCCCTTTTTAGGGGGTTTTCGCGATTACTTCAATAATAATGAAAACTAATGCGATGAAATGCACTTTTTTTAATATTTATTTGCGAAGGGGGTAGATTTATACTAAATTTAGGCGAGCTTAATGGTAAGGGGTACCCCTAAAGGGTTGAAAGTACCCCTAAATTGTCGAAAAATGGCAAAAATTGTAAAAAAATTTTTTTTTAAAGTTTTTGCTTCAAATTCAATTGTGGGCGTACTGTCAGGCAGAAATAAATTATTTTCAATCCTTAGGGGGTTAAAACTACCCCTATAATATAGTTAATTGAAAACTAGGGGGGGGGGGTGTTCCAAAATAACACCGTTAAGAAAATCGAACCCTAAACGTTTTTGGGGTCGCTGATGACGAAAATCGAGGTCCCGCAGTCCTAAAATTAGGGCGTCACCCCTAAAAATGCAAAAAAACCCATTTTTTAGGGGGTTTTGCGATTATTTCGGTAATAATGAAAACTAATGCGATGAAATGCACTTTTTTAAATATTTATTTGCGAAGGGGGTAGATTTATACTAAATTTAGGTGAGCTTAATGGTAAGGGGTACCCCTAAAGGGTTGAAAGTACCCCTAAATTGGCGAAAAATTGCAAAAATTGTAAAAAAATGTTGTTTTCAAGTTTTTGCTTCAAATTCGATTGGGGGCGTACTGCGGGGTGGGTGAGGGACGTCAGCAAGCGTGTGGCGCAAGAGGCGCGGGCGGAACAGGGCGGACAGTGGCTGGCGGGTGGATAAAGGAAAGAGGGTTAAAAAAATTCCAAAGGTTTTAATAATATTTCATCAAATATAAAATTTTAATGCAAAACAATAAATTTCAATTTGTTCCAATTACAATGTTAATGTGGGGGTAGTTTCACCCCCTTAAGAGTTGAAAACATTAATTTTTTTGCTGATAATACCTTTTGAACCAAATTTCAAACAAAAAGCAAAAAAAAAAATTTCAATTTTTTTTATATAAAGTTGTTTTTATTATAGTAAGTTCGCCTTAATTTAGTATAAATCAACCTCCTTCGCAAATAAATATTTAAAAAAGTGCATTAGTTTTCATTATTACTGAAATAATCGCGAAAACCCCCTAAAAAGGGTTTTTTTTGCATTTTTAGGGGTGACGCCCTAATTTTAGGACCGCGGGACCTCGATTTTCGTGATCAGCGACCCCAAAAACCTTTAAGGTTCGATTTTCTTAACGGTGTTATTTTGGAACTCCCCCCCCCCCCTAGTTTTCAATTAACTATATTGTAGGGGTAGTTTTAACCCCCTAAGGGTTGAAAATAATTTATTTCTGCCTGACAGTACGCCTACAATCGAATTTGAAGCAAAAACTTGAAAAAAAGTTTTTTTACAATTTTTGCCATTTTTCGCCAATTTAGGGGTACTTTCAACCCTTTAGGGGTACCCTTACCATTAAGCTCGCCTAAATTTAGTATAAATCTACCCCCTTCGCAAATAAATATTAAAAAAGTGCATTTCATCGCATTAGTTTTCATTATTATTGAAATAATCGCGAAAACCCCCTAAAAAGGGGGTTTTTTTGCATTTTTAGGGGTGACGCCCTAATTTTGGGACCGCGGGACCTCGATTTTCGTGATCAGCGACCCCAAAAACGTGTAGGGTTCGATTTTCTTAACGGTGTTATTTTGGAACACCCCCCCCCCCCCGCGTTTTGAATGGACTAAGTAGGGAATTTACGAATTCATGAAATCGGAATTCAGTATATATTTGTAGATATTGGAAGCACTGTGAATCGATGGCTATTGGAAGGCATGGTATTGCAAAGTGCCATGCACACTTCACTTTGTTCATTATCAAGGAAAAATGCTGAAGCCACTCGTAAAATAGGATGATGTAATAATTATCTGCCTTCGGTCGTCTTTCTCCTACCCTCTTTATTTTAAAACCAGTTTTTGGAATTATGAAAAAGCAAAAGGTAGCTCTTGTGCCTTTATATTGGAAGGTATGGTAATGAAAATGGTAGCTTTTATGCCTTTATATTGGAAGGTATGATAATGCAAAAGGTAGCTCTTATGCCTTCATATTGGAATGAATTGTATTGCAGAAGGTGGTCGTTATGCCTTCGACCCTAGGACATCGCAATTTTAAAAGAAGGGATGATTCGATCTAGAAAGTAGACATTACGCATTCGAAGGAAAGTGTACAGAATCGGCTCTGGAAGGCATCCATTCCAATTTTCCCCCTAAAATTTAGGGGCCTCTCTTTTTAGGGGTCTTGTAACAATTCTCCGAAATATTTAAAACATCTATACGATAACTTAAAAACGTAATTTCTCAGGCTGAGAAAATAATACAATTTTTATTCATTTAAATTTATAAAATTGTCGCATTATCTGTCGACCACATGCAAAACGTTGAAGTTTTTTTCTTTTTATTCAATTATAATCAAAATATATACATTCCAAAATACATGGCCCTCAAACATAATTTTCAAAACGAAATTCAAAATCAATTCCATGTGAATATATTTCGAAATACATTTGTTTAACTCTTCAATTTTTGCGCCAAACCAATCTAATAGCCTTTAAAGAAACCAACCTAATGTGCTTCTCTATTTCTTTTCTTTTCTCTTCTTCTTCTTCTTCTTACTTAATGAGTTATCTTCTTCTTCTTTAACGGCTCTACAACCGGGATCCGGTCCTGGCCTCGCGCAACTGTTCTCTCCAACGGTCCCGATTCTGAGCCGATGTCATCCAGTTTGGCATCTCTAAACTCTGAGCGTCCTGGTCCACGCCATCCTTCCAGCGAAGGTTGGGCCTCCCTCGCTGTCGCACCCCATAGGTCTTACCGCAGATAACTTTCCGAGCAGGCTCATCTTCACTCATACGAGCTAGATGCCCTGCCCACCGGAGCCTACCGAGCTTTATTTTCTTCACAGCATCTATGTCGCGATAGCGCTCGTAGATCTCGTCATTGTAGAGTCTCCGGAATCGTCCTTCCTCACATACGGGGCCAACAATCCTCCGAAGTATTTTCCTCTCAAAAAACGCCCAAGAGGTTTGAGTGCTTTTTGCTAAGCACCCACGTTTCGGATGCATATGTGAGAACGGGTAAGACCATCGTCTTATATAGTAAAAGTTAAGACGTTATGGTTAGATATTTGATATTTGAAGAGCCTTGACAGACTATAGTAGGCTTTGTTGGCTTTTAGCCGTCGTGCGCATATTTCTGAGTTATCAAGAAGATCAATTATTGGTCAAATAAACTTGAAAATAACAATTCATTTATTTCACAATTCATTCGTTCTGTTTAAAAGCTACAAACAGATTGTATGCCTTTCGATGAAACACTGCAGAATGCTCTCAGTGTTGTTGTTGTAATTCACATGCTATTTCTACTTCATTTTTACCCGTGCTAAACACAACATATAAACATGAAAGCTATATTCTGCACATCTTTACGACTCCGACTTTCATATAAAACTAGTTTGAAGAAAATCGGTTTAGCGGAAGTCGGTTAATAAGTCTGTACAAAAAAGTGCTTGCGTATTAATATATATAGATTCTGATTGCTTGTTGAGTTCGTTGGCGGAACTTTGAAAGCCTGAAGCAGAAAGATGCGTAACGTCGTTCGAAAATAAAAAATGGGCTTACAGCGGGCGAATACCGGCCGCTTGCCTTTGATGGTCGTAGAATATATGATAGTTTTTAACCATTTTTAATGGGATACGGCCAAAATTGGCCAAAAGATTTAAATGGCCAAGAACTAAGCAGGCATTCCTCGTCAAATTTGGTCTCTGCACTGTATTGTTGAATGTGCTTTATGGGAACTTGAACATTTTCGTTATGTACAATGAATGACACAAGAGACAGAGTTTGGTTGTGGAGCGAAAGTCACATTAGCCCCCCAAGATGATTTCTTTGACCATTAGTTAAATTGCGCCAATTTAACTTATATGTAGTTTTGCCGAGTGTCTGCCTTGAATGAGAGAATGAGGAGATCACAATTGTCGGTTTGTGTAAGCGTCTGATTTATTATAGAAGAACACAATAGCATTAGGTTTTTTTTTTTTTTTTTTTTTTATGAAAAAACCAAGCTTAGGTGTAACCCTTTGTACTACCAGTCCGTCATTCGTTCAGTTCATGGTGCAATGTCTAGTAGTAGCTTGGTTTGAAGAATAGAGGAGAATAGGAGAATAGGAAAGGTTAGAGGGGGTCTGGAGGGTGTAGAAGAAAATGACGATGAACCTCACGTTTGAACTCTTAGATGTTGTACGAGTTCGGAAATACTGACTGCGGGAGATTATTCCACAGTCGAGTTGTTCTATTCATAAACGAACTTCTAAACCGTATTGTGCGTGAACGAGGGGGCTGTAGGGTATGGGGGTGAGCCGAGCGGGCTAGTCTTGTGTTGCGGGAAAAGTATTGCCGTGCAGGCAGGAGGTCCTGAATTTCGGTGGAACAGTCACCATGGTAATAGCGATAAAGTATGGAGAGGGCTGCTACATTCCTACGGTGGCTCAAGGTGTCTATGGAGGCGCGAAAGGGGCCATCACCAATGAGTTTGAGGGCACGATTTTGCACCTTGTCGAGACAAGCCAAGGTGGTTTTTGGGGCGCCTGCCCAGATATGTGAGTTGTATTCGAGGCGCGGCCGAATGTAGGATTTGTATATTGTAGCCAATGCGGCTGGCTGGAGGAGGAACTTGCATCTCTTGAGAAATCCAAGGCATTGGGAGGCTTGTTTGGCGATTTGGAATATGAAAATATACAACACGTATACCCGTCGGTATGTGTGTGCGTGGTGTACTTCCGTACTGTCCTGCAACCAGCTTTCTGATGCCAAGGGCTATGTTTCAATCATGTTTTGTGTTCGCCCGTCGTAAGGCCAGACATATTTCATTTTGACTCGGGAACATGAACCCGGTTTTCCACCACCAACTTTTCCGGCCATAAAAATGGAAATTATTGCTCGTTATGACCGTGGAGACGCCGCACTATTTTCGGTAATATCCCCCTAAAATATTACCAAGGCAACGATAATCTACGTCAAGGGTGGCGAACCTTTGGCACTCGTGGCACCTATGAAAAAAAATTGTTTTGATCGGCTCGAGTGCTTTTCATGTACACCAAGCTTGAAAGCTTGAGTGTTAGAAATTGTTCAGGGGTATTCAATCAGTTGCTCAAGAACTCAAGCTCATTTCAAACCAATATGGCGTTTCAACTTGACAGAGCTCGAGTTCTTCAAATTTTCAAGCTTTCTATCACTCAAGCTGTAATGGAAAAGCACTATGTTAAAATAAACAAACAAGCCGTCGCCGGCATACCGTCACTTGTTAATAATACCTACAGTATTCCTTCCTCTTTTAAATCTCCTCCCATTCACAAAACACTCTGCTACCACCCTGATTCAATATTTTAATATTACCAATAGAATTTTTAGAAAATATGTAGATTGCATTTTCATTTTATTGGCAGGCAACTAAGAAAAAATTCGCCACCCCTGGCCTAGGTAATGAGTGCATCAATTTTTTAAATCAAAATGGCGAAAAATGAAATTATGCAAAAGAACTATCACAATAGCTGCGATACTTTAGTATTGATAAAGTCAGACTACTCTTGCTACATATGGATACATTTTTTCTTTAATGGGTAATGATTTTAGTAGATTTTAGGAGTATTTGGACTTGTCTTTAAGGGAAAGAATTTTACGAGCTGGTAACCCAGTTTGAAAGAGCCCTATTATTAAGAGTTTGAATTTATTTTTCGTTTGTTAAAATGAAATATTTACTAATTCAATGCATTTTTAATTTAAAACCTAAAAGCCGCTATATTTCCTAACACCTTATTTATTTAGCCCTACATTTCTTCACACTCTTTTTTCTTCCATTCTTTTTAGTTAAGTCTTACAAGACAAATTATTCTTCTTAGGATTTATCTTTCGAAAGTTCTTAGCTGATACTCTGTTTATTTGGTCAATGTATAAGCATAAAACTGGGCGGATTAATGCTGCATTATATCTTAACTTTGCATTTCGCAGAGGCGTACCGGGGGTTTAGAATCTCCACAAATTAAAAATTTGTTGTAACGCCGTGGCTGTGAATCCTGTTAGGTAATATACTACTTCATAAAAGTACAGTTATTTTCTATCTAATGCGACAACCTCATCTTTGCTAAGTTTATTTCAGTGTGACAGTTTCATTAATTCAAAAACTGCTGCTGTCGCCGTAATCCCCTAAACAAAAAACTCTTTTCAATCCGATACCCTAACACCATTTCCCTTCACCCCGATTCAATGAATGAATGGAACTTATGGATTTTAGCGAATTGCTGCAATCGCCAAAGCAAAGGGTTAACCATATTTGCAAGTCCTGCATAATTCCGCACCATCCGTGGCTAACTGAAAACCGATGCACTTCCTGCCGCATATCTCGCATGTCTCGTGCACCTTACTAGACATTGCGAAATGAAAGTTTAGCGTTATGGGGACAATCAATTTCCCCCAGAAATGGTTAACTGCAGGGAAACGCTACACAAGCATGCATCAGGAGAGTCAATCGAATGGTGACAAACTTCTATCTCTTGCCGCGCGGTGTCTGCGAATTGACAGGTGAAATCGAAAACAAATTTCACCTTAATTTGAATTTATTTGAACTGCAACGACCTAGTACGGAATACGGTACGAGCCAAACGCACGTCCAGCCAGGATAAATGCAAATGAATGCGAAAATAGGCTTTTGCCTCTCGGAATTTTAATGGATATCCATGAGTCGAGTTTTTAGTGGCCATATTTAAGGGTGGAGGACTGCTAACGCAACCGATGTCCAAATTTTTATTTTATGGTTCATTTTGCATCAACTGGTCTTGGTATTAAGAATTTATGATTCGTGAAATTCAATCCTTACACACACTTCTTCATTTATTGCCCTCGTCCTTAAATGTAAACGCATAAAATATTTCTTAAAAAAAGGGAGTTTTTTGCGTACTTGCCTTTCTTCGTATCACAATTTTGGGGTATGCGGGACAAAAACATTGTGGTCGAGGGAAGTTAACGGACTGTGAAGTTGAGGGTAGTTTTCTTCACGATAAGGTTTTAAATGAACTTCGGCTGTAATTTCTGGAATTGATGTGTTGCAATGATGCGATTCTGATGATTCCATAGAAGCAAACTAATTGAGCTTAGGTAAGCATTTTGTAATAAACTTTTTATCCAATTTATGTTTGCCGGACCTTAAATATTTAGGGCTGCACAGCCACTGCTTGAGTAAAGCTAACCAAGTTATAGATATATTTATTTCACTTTCTGTTTGTAGTTTTGTCTCTTCTTTTATGCAATTTCGTAGATCCTTTCTAGAATATCTTCTACACTTTCTGCTATGTCAAATCAATAAGTCTGCTTAAGCTTAGTACAGGTGTAGACTAAGTTCAGGGTTATGGAGATTTGGAAGGGTGTTGCAGGAGGAGGTGGCGATGAACCCACAGTTTGAGCTCTTGGATAAAAAAAAGAATAAGTTCAATGATCTTGTTTATTGAGTGTGACATTAGTTCGTGATTGTAACGCAGATTACTGTTATCAGTGAAGCTATGCAATGCTAATATAAGAAATAAAGAAGGTCTGACCCCTGGTGTCTCCAGCAGTCAGCAGAGATGCGGCAGAAGTTAATCCCTGCAATACTACCTTCATTGAACGGCCCGAAAGTAAACTTTCAATCCAGTTCGGTAGAAATGAGTCAACTCCAATGCCTTTAGTTTATCTAAAAGAGCCGAGTGCCAAACTCCATCAAAAACCTTGGCGTTAGCTAGGTTGAGGTGTCTTGTAAAGCAAACTCAAAGATCGGCAGACAATTTTTTTGGAAGCCGTTCTGGCTGTAGTTTATAATTAGGTTCGATTATACATATCGAAATTGATTATCGTCTCCATGTTTTAAGAGAGAATAGAAGTAATAATTGTTATTGGGCGGTAGTTGAAGTGATTGCTTGTATCATCCTTGGAGGGAACATGTGCAAGTTTCCAAAAGTCTGGATAAGCTCCGGATAAGTATGATAGGGCAAAATGTTTGTGAAAAGGCTTAGCCAAAAAAGAAGTAGTAAAACATAGTGATCACAGTTAACTCACAGCGGCATAACGAATCTCAAAACCCACACTATACTCTCCAGTGGATCATCGAATGGAAGAAGAGAGTTTGGAGTAGTATTCATTATGAAATCACAAGAAGAAAAGACGGACGAGGACGAAGAGGATTTCTAACAAGAGCTTACAACTACACAAGTTTATATATCGTCAAATGATATTAAAATGGTGCTTGGAGATTTGAATGCCGAAATAGAAAAAAAAGTCCCTAGGAGTCATAGAAAAGCATAGCCTACACAATGACAATGGTGATTCGCTAGCTCGAACTCAATGGTAGTAAGTTCAACAATGCTCCCGCACAAAAATATTCATAGCAATTTTTTTTTTATGTGGCAGTGCTAAGCTCAGGGGTCACCCTTTGTACTACTAGTCCGTCATGTCATTTGTCACGTCATGGTGCAATGTCTAGCACAAGCTTACGTGGGGAGGGAATAGCAGGTTAAGGGTTATGGGGGTTCGAAGGGGTGTTGAAGAAGGGCGATGAACCCCGCGTTTGAACTCTTGGATGTTGTAGGAGCTCGGAAATACTGACTGCGAGAGATTATTCCACAGTCGAGTTGTTCTATTAACAAACGAATTCATATCTTGTTCAGTGCGTGAAAAGGGTAGTTTCAGGTGAAGGGAATGAGACGAGTGGGCTAATCTGGTGTTGCGGGTATAAGATTGCCGTGGAGGCAAGAGAGCGTTTAACTCGGAGGAACAGTCACTATGATAGTAGCGATAAAATTTTGTCAGTGCTGCTACATTCCTACGGTGGATCAGGGGGTCGATGGTGGAGCAGGCGGTGTCGTCATCAATTAACTTGAGTGCCCTTTTTTGCACCTTATCTAACCATGCCAAGGTGGTTATTGGGGCGCCGCCCCAAACGAGGGAGTTATATTCGAGAAGAGGCCGAATGCAGGATTTATAAATAACAGCACGGGCCGATGGCTGGAGGAGGAGCTTGCACCTCTTAAGAAATCCCAAGCACTGGGATGCTTGTTTGGTGATTTGGAATATGTGGTCATTCCATCGCAAGTCTTTGGCTAATGTCACGCCTAAGATGCGTAAGGATGGGTCGGCCATTAGTTGAACTTCATCCACTCTCAAGGGTGGAGAGGTGTTGAACTTCTTTTTGGAGATAAGACAGTACTTGGTTTTGTCGGAGTTGAATTCAACACGATTCTTTTTTCCCCACTCTAGAATAAGTTCAATGTCGTTATTAATCGACTTGGACATTAGTTCGCGATCATCAAGACAGGATATGGCATGAGTCTGTCTTGTATCGAAGCTGTACGAGTAACGTAGAGTACCGTCGTCAGCGAAGCTGAGAAGTGGGTTGTAGGGGATTGAAAGAAGGTCATTTATAAATATGAAAAATAGGGCCGGTGATAAAATTGACCCCTGGGGGACCCCCGCAGAGATCGGGTGGGATGCGGATTTGACGCCATCCAATACCACTTTGATTGAACGGCCAGAAAGGAAACTCTCAATCCACTTCTGTAGAAGTGAGTCAACTCCAATAGCTTTGAGTTTAGCTAACAGGGCTGAGTGCCAAACTCTATCGAAAGCCTTGGAGATATCTAGAGCTACCAGACTAGACTCACCGGATCCATGCAGACTACGGCTGAGGTGTTCTGTAAGACAGACTAAAAGATCGCCAGTGGATCTTTTTTGTCGGAAGCCATACTGTCTGCCGTATGAGTACGTCGGATTCTAGATATCCCATAAGCGTTTTGTTGATTATCGTCTCCATGGTTTTGGAGAGAATAGAAGTAATTGCTATTGGGCGGTAATTGGAGGGAAGGCTGGAATCACCTTTTTTCGGTAGGGGCTGAACATGGGCAAGTTTCCAAGAGTCGGGATAAACTCCGGAGAAATATGACAGGGAAAATAATTTGCGCAGAGGTTTAGCCAAAGGTGAGGCGCATTGTTTTAAGACGATAGGGGGTATATTATCGGGTCCAGTGGATTTGTTGGCATCGAGATCTTTGAGGCACCTGTACACCTCTCGAGTCCTGAAAAAACCCTGTCCATTGAATGGGCGTTACGCTCGGAAACAGGGGGTAGCACATCAGTTTCGGGTAAAGAAGAATTCGAAGCGAACATAGATGCTGATAGATTGGCCTTGGATTTTCTGTCAGTTATTACCTTCTCATTGTGAATAAAGGAAGGGGTTGAAGTTGTAGTGAAATTCTTCTTGATGGAACTTACCAAGGACCAGAAGGCGGCTTCTTTAGTTTTGATTGCATTCATACACTCCCGATTAAACCATCTGTTGGGCCTAGGCTTCACAGATTTGGTAGAATGGGGAATGAACAAATGCATTCCTGCCCGTATGATCCTGGTGATACGGATAACGGCAGAGTTGGCGTTTCTATTCCGGAAACTCAGGTTCCAGTCTGTAAACTGGAAGAAATTAATAAGCCCCAGCCAATTGGCCTTCCCATAATGCCATACAGTTCTTCGAACTGGTTTGGGAGGGGTGGGAAATTCGAATGGGAAGTTAGCACTGATTACGCAGTGGTCTGAATTACCGAGAGGTGAATCAACTTCGACGGAGTAACGCGCTGGATGAGAGGTTGGAAAAAGATCAAGGGAGATAGGTTCCTTGATCAGCAACATCAGGGACTCTTGTGGGATGATCCACAATTTGATGCAAGTTATTGATGTCTGCAAAGAGCTCGACGTCCTTGCCAGAAATACTGGTGCCATTTGAGTAAGTCAGCCATTTATCTTTGTGAACATTGAAATCACCCGCAACGATGATTTCACACTCAGGATTGGACGACAAAAAAACCTGAGATCTGTACGGAAATAGTATGTATTAAATGATGAAGAGGAGGCTTCGTTACTTATGTTAGGACTTCTGTATAGGAAGCAGAAGAATATGACGCGGCTTTGGAAAATGATTTTAATCCATAGATAATTAAAATCTGAAGTCGCGCTTGAATAATTTTTATAATAAGCCAAGTCGTCCCTCACATAAATGGCAATACCCCTATGGGGGGAGAGACTGTGCACTAAAGTGTATCCCGACACCTGGTAATGACCTTAGTCATTATCGGGTGATATTTGGGTTTCACTAAGTGCGAAGATTGGGGGTTTATAATTAGATAAGTGGCACTCAACAAAAGAGAAATTCGCATGAAGTCCACGAATGTTACAAAAGTCAATACCAAAATTTGACCTGTAACGGGACTTCGGTTGCGCAGGCTCAATCGCCACGTTCTCGGGGATATTTCCCGACATTACATTTGCCGCAACCATCAGAGTCAATAAAATTTGTCCTCGTCAAAGTGTTATGCCTGTTGAAACGGACAGAGCAAACAAATAATCAAATTGATGTAAGAACAATGAGAGGAGCGGGATGTGTCTTCGACCACTATTAAGTTAAGGTGAAATTTAGAACCCGTTTAACAACCAAGGCGCGCGTGGTATGAGAATGGGGAATGAATAAATAGTACAGTCAATCTGTCGTAAAAAAAACCCGTTTCATTGAGAAAACTGCCCCAAGGGTGAAAGTTGTTTTGTTTGTTGAAAAATGATGTGACTAAGCTATGTTTGCGATGGGCATGTGCAACTGTTAGCAGTTTTTTGGAAAACTCAAAAAACGTGAAAACAAAAATTTTGAAATGCGTTTTTATCGGTTTGTATGCATTTTACAGGAAAATTTATTGAACAAAAAATGTAGAGGATGTTGCGATCTACAATTTTTGTCATTGGCGCGATGTTGTACAACGAGAAGTGTACACAGTAGGTGGCGCTAAAAACTCAAAAAAAGTGTTTTTCCACTTTTTTGTCCTGAAAATATTATTTTAACGCAAAACTGTAAATGGGAAAGTTGTTCCTTAGATTATTACCAACAACTTTTATTCAAACAGTTTTTTCATACAGGTTTATGAAAAAAGGATTATCACAGTTATTAAAATTATTAGTGAGTGTCAGTAGATATAAAACGAAAAGTTGATGTCTAATTTTTACCAGGCAAGGCAATATAAACGCTTAATGAAATAAATGAAAATTTATAAATTTAATTACACGAACGGTGCATTTAAGACCGTTCTTATAGTCCATCACTATAAGGAAAGAATTTTTCTCAGAATTTTTAATATTATACGAAGGAAGTAAACAACTGAATTATAACAGATTTTCTATTATTTATGAAATGTATCTTGTATATTTTATGGAAATTGATAATCACAGGTAAAACGAAGAGTAATGTAAAATAGGCATAGATGGAGTGTTCACTATTATTTGTCGTAGATGGGGTGCAATTAAAATATATCAATTCTATCAAATTCTTGGCGGGTAATTATTGTATAATTCTTTCAGCAGCATCTACATGAAGATGCGTTACTTTTTCAAGTTATTTGTTGGAATGTTTTCGTGATTCTTCAAAATCTCCACTTACTATATTACTATATTGTCATCCAGTCTGAAGTGTTATTCAACAGAAAGGATACCATGAAAAAGCGTAATTAGTGGCTAGTCTCTAGGCACAACATCCCACTGGTTTTATCATAGCGTCGCGGCGGTGGATCAGCTGCTGGTGTTTCTTTGCCTTTCTATTTCCCCTTCGGTTTCTTCCAGCCGCAGCTTTTTATGTATGATGTCCAGCTCCAGGGTCGCTTTCACTTTCTTCCACCTTCCTCGTTCCTCACCATGTCTCAGTGGCGACTCGACCATTGCCTCTAGTCCTGCCCTACATTCGTCGAATTTCACACAATTCTACGACTACTACTCTGATGTTATCTGCGAACCCGATTGTAACTGCTCCTTTTGGAAGAGGCCTCGCGTCGCCGCAACACATAGTTATACATTGTGATCAACATGATGGTCCAAGACACATTCCTGCGGAACTCCTTAGTTTGCTCTGTACATTGTCAGCCAATCAGCAAAGGTTTTATATGCTACTGTTGATTACAACCTATCTAACATGCTTTTAAATGGACCGTGGTGGATAGTGATTACATTATTGAGCAGCTTCTATATCTATCCAGGATCGCCATTAAAGAACAATAGACAACTGTTCTAAATAATAGAAATGTTACAATCAAAAAACTACTTTATATTCCATTTAAAAGGGGGTATATTATTCAGTAGGAGTGCTACCAACGATTGGAAGGATTTCATAACAGAAATACTTATTGCGTTTAAAACGAAATGTACATACACCTAACATTTAGGCCTGGAATGGGAAGTAAGGAATATAATTTGGGTAAACATGCTCAGTATTGTGCAATATTACAGTTTGAAAGCCACTGCCATAGATGCTGATTTATTTAAAACAAAAATGTGTTTCTTTAAGCAATCCTACCCAAACCTTAATAACAAACACTAGCCCCAATTCTCGTCTTCCAATTATGAAATCTGAGTACGGTATCATGTATCATGACAGGCTCAAGATTCCTTTTACGCTCTGCATGTTTTCTTTTTTAAATGACCGACTAATTTTTCAGGACCAAGTCATGTTCCCTAAAATCTGAATTCAAGTCAAACACCGCCAACATTCTTCACAGTCACATTACGATACTGGCATACGTTAAAAATTGAGGAAGGAATATGACCAAAAAAATTGACTTAAAGGGCCCGAAGATGTTTTATGGCTCTTAGGGCATGGCTACACATGTGCTGAACATTCATACGTCGAAGTCCCTAACCGGTGTAACGTCTTCCTCGATTTTCTTCCTTTTTTTAAATATTCTTTTTTGAGAAGTCATTTCCCAAATTCTGTGAGCATTTTAAAACGGAAATTTTTGTGCCAAGTTGACTTCCTCCTACCGAATCCTGTTTAAGGACTCGTTCTCACACTTTTGTAAATTCAAAGTGTGAAGTAATTGGACCATTCAACGCTAATGGCTCTGGAGGAGCCCTTTTAACATAAGGTGATGATACTAGAGGAGTACGAAGTGCCTGCAGTTACTACATAAGCCCTCGAATGATTCAAGGCTTTTCGCCCTTAAATTTTCTTAATTGGAATTTTCAAGGTATAAACAGGGTCATGGAAGAGACTAGAATATAGTAGGAGGGAACGGATGGTAATGGTGTGAAATGTAATTATTATGGGCACCTTGGCTGGAATGTGTCATCGAGAACATTTGTTACTTTAATTACACGCAATTATTCGCTTTGGGGTATATAAGAAAGGCGGAGTAATGACACTGATGACATACGTTAGAAATTGGGGTGGGGGCGAATCTTGATGCGAATGGAATGCAGCTAAATGAAAAATGAGTACACCACTTAAGACAGGGTAGCTGTGTGTTGAAGGAGCTTTGCGTTTACCAGACAATATGATAAACGGCAACAAATCTATGTATGTCGTTATGTTTACGCGTAAAATAATTTTACAAGCTGTATACAATATATATAAAAAAATAGACTTGCTATTATTTATACTAAGTTATTTTTAAGTGCTTATTTTTAATGCACGTGTTTCATTAGCCCTAACTATAATGGTCTTAAGATACCTTAAGATTTTTTACGCTCCTATGAAATGTCATAATACCAACTATAATGGCCTTAAGCAATCTTTCGTTAACTTTTCCAATCTTTCGTCAAGTCTTTAATGTACGGTAACGAGCGTACAAATCTTAAGCAATCATATGAAAAGTGTAATTTTCTTTAGTGTTTCTAGTTGCAGAAAACGTTTTTTTGCAAAATGGATAATTAGGAGTTATTAAATAATTTGGCGTTATTAGTGAAATTGGTAGAAGATGTGAAAAAAAGAAAAAGAAAACCTAGATCGTGTTGTGTAAGAAAAATAAATAGAGACAATAAAAAAACAGTTTTGAACTAATTCAATCAGTTCTTCATTAAAACTATTGTTAATTTCCATTTTTTAATTTATTGGACGCTTTCCCAGACACGATTTGTTTACCTTTTACAAATGTCAAAACGTCTTAAGGCTATTATAGCTGAGCTTACGATTTGACAGATAATTAATCAGTCTTAAGAGAATTTGACGAAGAATCTTATGACGTCTTAAGATCATTATAGTTAGGGCTATTATTTCATGCTATTAACGATTCCTCTTTACTATTCCATATCACTTCTTATTGTTATAAGTGTGTTTTAAACTGCCCAATAAATAATTTCCGAGCCCACGAACTTCTAATTCACTTTTTTAATGTTTTTTTGGTGGGATATCACTCTTTTTTGTTTCAATACAAAATGTGAATTAGAAGTTAATTATACTATATCGCTTATTGTGTTCTACTAATGATACCCTTTCATTTGATACCCATGTCGCGGATTATGTGAAGAAAATGGTAATCCGCCCTCTTGAGATGACCGCCGTGGATCCAACGGTATATTGAGTATACTATATTTCTTATTGTCTTCTACTTATAATATCCGTTCATTTGAGACCAATGTCGAGGAGGTTGTGAAGATAATGGTAATCCGTCCTCTTGAGATGACCGCCTTAGATCTAACGATATATCGAGTAAAATATACCGCTTATGGTATTATACTTATGCTACCCTTTCAATTGATACCCATGTCGAGGGGTGGTGAAGGAATGGCAGTCCACCCTCTTGAGGCGGCCTCCATGTATTTAACGACATAGCTTATTGTATTCTACTTATCATACCCTTTCATTTGATACCCATATCGAGGGAGTTGTAAAGAAAATGGTAATCCGCCCTCTTGAGATGACCGCCATGGATCTAACCATATATTGAGTATACTGTATCGCTTATGGTATTCTTCTTATGTGATTACTCAATTGCAGATCAGAATATAAAGTCACGTCCAGGATGTTAACAGATGGGTCAGCTGTTACATTATTCTTGCCCACTGAAATAGGCGGAAAGTGTAGGCTTTGGTGGAGATAAGACTTCTTCTTCTTCTTCGATGGCTCTACGGCCCAATTCGAGCCTTGTCCTCCTTCAGCTTCTTCCTCCAGACGTCTCTCTGCTCCGCAGCTTGTCTCCAGTTTCTCGTGTTGAGCCGCATCGGTCTTAAATTATCTTCCCATCTTGACCGTGGTTTGCCAACTGGTCTTTTGCCATCTGGTAGTAGATACAGGGATTTTTTTGGTATCCTTGAGTCATCCATTCTTTGGACATGACCGGCCCAACTTAAACGCAGTAGCTTGGCATGGGTCGAAAGTTTACATTCTTTGTATAAGTCGTACAATTCGTGATTGTAGCGTATTCTCCATGCATTGTCTTCATTAATTGGGCCGTATATCCTTCGGAGAACCTTCCTCTCAAATATATCCAACTTGTCGGCGGATTTTTGGGAGATACTCCATGCTTCACAACCATACGTAGCTACTGTACGTATGATGGTTTTGTAGACTCTTATTTTTGTTTTTCTGTGGATGTCTCTGGATTTCATTACTAGCAGTAGTGAGAAGTATGTTCTGTTTGCGGCGTTTATTCTTCTTTGTACGTCTATCGTTTCATCGTTGTCTTCACTGACTGTGGACCCCAGGTAGTTAAATTGGTTTACCCGTTCGAAATTATATTCCCCCCAGGTGGTGGTGTGGTTTCTTCTTCTTCTTTCCACCCTTGACTGAATTAGAATCTTGCTCTTGTCTGCATTTATTTGCAGCCCTATATGTTTAGCTCCATCTTCTAATTCTGTGAATACTTCTCTAAGGTATGACAGTGATCTGGCAAGGCAGTTTATGTCGTCGGCATATCCTGCCAACTGTTTTGATTTGTTAAGCAGGGTTGCGTTCGCATCAATGTTTACTTTGCGAATTACTCCTTCAAGGCAGAGATTAAATAGCATCGGTGCCAGCCCATCGCCCTGCTTTAAGCCTTGGTTGACTGGGAAGGACTCCGTCAATTCTCCTTGTATTCTGACTGCACACGTTGTATTTTCCATTGTCATTTTAGTCAGTTTCACTATCTTTAGGGGTATGTTTAGGTCCAGCATTGTCGCATACATTTTTTCCCTGTCGATGCTGTCGTATGCTTGTTTAAAGTCGATGAAAAGTTGATACACGTCGATGTTGTATTCCCAGCATTTTCGGAGGATTTGCCTTATTGAAAAAAGTTGATCCATCGTTGACCTATTTCTTCTGAATCCAGCTTGGTATTCACTTATTACGGCTTCTGCATAAGGTTCCAGTCTGGCCTTAATTATATTGGTCATTATTTTATACACTGTGCTTAAAAGAGATATGCCTCTGTAATTTGCACAGTTGAATCTATCTCCTTTCTTGTGTATTGGGCAGATAATGCTTTGCTCCCAATCTTCAGGCATTTTTTCGTTCCTCCATATGCAGCATAGTAATTCATGTATAGCTGCTGAAAGCGGTTCGCCTCCTTGCTTGATCAGCTCTGCTGGGATGTTATCAATTCCTGGAGATTTGTTATTTCTTAAGAGTCGTATGGCACTTTGTACTTCCTCCAGAGTGGGTTCGTTTGTTTCTCTGGTGTCATCGTTATGTTGTGGACGGGGTTCTGGTACGTGTCGGATGCTCTCGTTTGCGTTCAGCAGCTCGCTAAAAAATTC
This sequence comes from Thereva unica, assembly GCA_949987705.1. Taxonomy (NCBI): domain Eukaryota; kingdom Metazoa; phylum Arthropoda; class Insecta; order Diptera; family Therevidae; genus Thereva; species Thereva unica. The sequence continues at coordinate 80,061,767 of OX465283.1, read as the reverse complement.
CTTTTTTCCTCTTTTCTTTACATCTTCGCTGCCTGTAACTATAGTGCCTTCTTTCGTTCTACATATACCGGAGGAGGGTTTGAAGCCTTTCTTGAAGAAGTTTACTTCCTTATATACTTCCCTGGTTTTGTTTCGGGCAAAGGTTGAGATAAGACAATATTTTGTTTTCAATGGGTTGACTTCGACACGATTCTTGCGCCCCAATCAATAATGAGTTCAATGTCCATATTAAGAGAGTTGGAGCTCCGCCGTTGTCTGGTCCCAAGTCCAGGGTGTGAAAGGAGGAGGGTGGTCGACTTGCCGAATTGACTAGAATCGGGAAATCGTAGAAACTAGGCAAGCTAACCGATCAAAGAAGAAGAAGAGAGTTGGACAAGAGCTCACGGTGTAAGAGAAGGTCTGGCGCTTGCTTGCTTTATGCTGTCCAAGGGTTAGGTACCATCATCGGCATACAGAAAAAAAGCTCTCAATCCAGTTCCTTAGAACTAAGTCGATACCAATAGCTTGGAGTTTAGACAGGAAAGCGAAATGCCATACTCCGTCGAAAGCATTAGAAATATCTAGAGTAAACAGACCAGTCTCATTGAGGCTTTGGATGCTTTGGTTGGGATGCTCTGTCAGACAGACAAGAAGGTACACCTAAAGCCGTACTGATTGTCGTGTATGAATTCGTTGGAATCAAAATTTTTTTTTTAAAATTTTATAAAGATGTTATCTGATTCTTATTTATCATACGCACACCGCCCCAAACTCTGCTTTCTGTGGTTCGGTTTACCCGCCCGATTCAAAACCGGTGTAATATGACTAATTTGCTGAATTGGTGGTCGTGTCAATTACCGTCTTCTAGGACGATACGAGTAGCTTTTCCTTTGTTGATGTTGAAGATTGTTTATGTGTAAGTGTAGTACGGTTAGATAAACAATGCTTCTTTTTTTCTGATTGACCATGAGTTATCCCAGTCGAAGTCGACCCATCCTGGCATAAGGGCGTAAAGCACTTGCTGCACTTCCAAACTTCTCCGGACATGGGAGGGAACTGCTTATGACCACCACTCTTTACCCACTAGCTGGCCACGCAGCCATCAGCACGATTCACCGCCAACCCACCCAAATGCATCCTCGAGCATCGTAAGCCTCCTCCTCATCGCAAAGTGTAGGTAACTATAGGTGAAGATAGCAAATAGGCTACTAAGTAAATGTGTCAATACTGTCTATTCTTGTACTTTATAAAAATTTCCTGTTTTTGATATTGCTATCCAGAAACATGGACTATTGCCGGATTATTCGGATCAAAATATTCTTGTTTCTAGTTTTTTTATGCATTCGATTTTATTTGAACCCTGCAGTGTTCCAAAAAGTTATTCTGAAATGAGACCCCCCTTTCTCTCTATGAAAAAAATTATTGTGAAATTCATTTATTCTTTTGGTACCTTGTGTTTATTATTTTTCCAATATTATCACAATATACTACAAACATTGCAAAATGAATTCTAAAAATAAATCCCTCTTGCACAAAAAAACCCCTTTGATTGCAAGTTTTACTTAACTCTGATATCGCAATAAAATCGAACTTGCTACCGATGCCAAACAAAAACTCTCCAAAATGCAAATATCACATGGAAGATAAAGAAGCTCCAATATTTTACCAACAAGTCAAGCGTGGGTATATTTAGCCCTTAGCTTAGCCCGATGCATTCACTTCCTCCTACGTCCTCCGTCAACCAGACAGCGGCATTCCCTTTGACTCGACGATGTTGCATGCGATTACGTTGCAGAGGGAATGGGGCGTATCAGAGGAGATATTCATTAAATATGACTTAATTAGCGAGGATCAAAAAGGTGCAATAAATTAATTAATTAATTCTGACGAAGTCTTTGGGGATTTATTTGAAGACAAAGATGCCGGTCCTTTGATGCCAAATTAAGCTGTTGTGGGTGCAAAGCTACAGGAAAATTTGCAGGATTAATTTGTATATTGCTATCGTCAATTCAAGCCAAATTAACTGGAGGTGTCTGCAAAAGATCAAAAGGCGTATTTACATTTAGTAGCTACGGTGCGGTTGAAGATTTAGAAGGTTAAATTACTGTCAATTATGCTACTTTGAAGGATTATTTTAATCAATGACACTCGAGCTGGCATGTGCAGGTTTGTAGATCTGATTTGGTTTTAAAAGATTACACTAAAACTATTTGCTTTCCTTACGGCCGCGGATGTGTGTTTCGAGGTCACGGAAAAAAAGATGGGGTGGGAGTTGGTATGCATTATTTATTTATTTATAAGCCCAACAAGGCACACTTTAATTAATTACCATACTCCCTTTATCCATATTGCATACATTTAGCACAACTTAATCTATATTGTTAGTACACGGCTAGGATGTCAAACAATCCTTGAAATCCCACAACCTGAGCTCCGCCTTCGGCCGGGTTAAGGGGTGATTTAATTCCTTCCAAGGCAGTCTCTGATACTGCCAAATTTGAAAACTCCACATACTAGTTCAGAAATTAGAATCGTAAGATTTAGAGTTTCACGAGAGTGAGACAAGACAACAGTCGGCCGCGGCCTCGATCTCGCTGCGTGAGTGTGAGACCACTGTTGTCTTTTCTCGCATCCCAATGCAACAGTGATATTATAGTGTTCTGTCGCGATAGTAACGCGTTACTCTCGCGAGAGTCAGTGTTGCACTCTCGACCTCCCTCACCATCCGTTTTTGCCCTGCGGAGAATTTAAATGTATGGGAAATTCCTTCGCAGGCGGCCGCCGGCCGCTACGACCCCTGCGACAATCTGTCTGTGCCTTTAAGGGGGTAAAATCAAAGTTGAATATGAAAAAAGATTTAAAAATTGTTGAAATATTATTAAAAAATTTAGGAAATTTATTTTAATCCCACCCCTAAATCTAAACAGAATAAAAAATTCATTGAAAAAGAATTTCTTTTCGTAGATGCAAAAAAATTAAATGCAAAAAAAATTAACATAAAATTAACATTTAAGAGAATTTTTATTCCCTCCAAGAGAATCCACTCAGAGTGTTCACTTAGTTTTTATTCACACCACCCATTGCCTCCACGAGAGTAGTGTGACTAGATTAGGGACGCTTCTCTCGATGAGACAATGAGAAGTTTAGAAGGGTGCACTGGGGCTCTCGCCGGCGTGTTGGGAATTTACCGGCAACTTTAAACTCTGGAAGACTGAGGTTGTCCAGTTCATAAATATATTACTAGTCCAGTAAATAGGTACTTTTTCTTTGCGAAAAATACCGCACAGCGTATACAATTTTAAAGACATCTTCTAGACCACTGCCAGCCATAATGTACCCGAAAGAGCCCAAGAATGACATAAGTAAATGAGAGCCATCTAAACCCCCTAGATATTTGCAAAAAAACCATTTTTAATAAACTTTTGAGGTGTAATAAATCCATAAATATCAACTTTATAGAAAAAAGCAAAGGCAACAAATGTGGGCAATGATGAGCGATATAATCAGTTTTGAAATGAAACGTGGACAGAAAAAGATATTGAGAATTTTTTTTTTGAATTTACGTTTTGCGACATTTAAAGCTCGTGAAATACTAGCCCTATGTAAAAAGGATTTTTTTATGGCGGGCTAACCGTTAACGAAATTTAGTACAAAGAAAGTGATACATAAAGTTTGAAGCACTATAACTCCGAACATATTGACTTTACAAAAAAAAATTCTGAACAAAAAAGTTAAATCACTTATTTATCTACAAAAAAGATTATATACATTTTTGTCGTAAAACTCATAGTTTCTGAGATATAGAATTAAACGCGTTTCTCTTCATTGTAAGTGAAGCATAAGGGTGGGGATGCCGCCATTTTGAATTTAAGCTAATAAAAATATATAAAAACATTTGGTAAAAAAAAATCGCGTGCGGTATTTTTCGCATTACGAAGGCCTTTTTTTCGACCTATTTACTGGACTATACCGACGAAAATATAAAACTCTACTTTCTATAGAATCGAGAAATCCCGCAACTATCCGAGGAAAAATTGACCGACTGGGAAATCCCGCGAGATCGAGCGAAAGCGCGACAGTCTCACTTTCGAAAGTGTTGCCTCGGCGAGACTAGGAATTTTTTACTGTCGCGCTACTCTCGTCATGGGGCAGAAGCTGTTGTCTCGCGTGTTGTCTTGTCTCGCATGCGACAGTGCGAGAGTTGCAACACTAGTGTTGCATCTCGTGAAACTCTAGTAAGATTTAAAATGGTTGAACTTCCTTTTCTAAATCCGTGTTGTTCGTTTAGCGTTGAGTCGATGAGAGGGGCAATCTTCTCACAGACTAGTTTTTCAAAGTTTTTTGAATGTGAAGACAAGGTGATGATTCTCCTGTAGTTATCCACAAGGTGCTTAACACTTATTGGTCAAAAGCTGGCTGCAAAAAACGTGATCTATCGAGTAAGAGAATGAAATGTTTTTGAAAAGTTGGTAGGTACTCAAAGCGGCCATAAAGAAATCTTGGTCTGACGATAGTGGTGCCCAAGTATGGTTTGTGCGCTACATGACCTATCGAGTAACAGCTTGGAATTACTCTCCAAATTTAGTACTTACGGAGTTAAAAAAATGTATTTGTCTACCTGGTCAAATCTGGTGCTAACCACTTTTTGTTGCAACTGACCAATCGAGTAGCAGTTTCAAACTATAACCAAAATAAAGTGAATACATTTTTATAACAGAAAACACAAGTCTGGCAGGTCTGTGCTGGTGCTAAGTGCCTGGCAGACCACCTTGTATATAAGTTTTTAATTAATAGGTACTTAAACGTAGTAGCGCCTATACCAGGGAGCGAAAAGCTTTATTCGGAATTGAACTCAACCTTGTGCAAATTTGCTGGTTAATGAGGACGCGGAATACCCGTGCTTGTTTCACACCTGACCGCATGCTAATGTAGACAAGTCAAAGTTGACGGAGTCGAAGTTGTCAGTCGCTAGCGGGCATGTCAAATAGTCTGCGATTACGTTTTGTTTACCAGACAAACGACGACTGTCTGTGGTGAACTGCGAAAGTAGATCTAGATGGTTTGTCTGTAGTGACGAGTAAAAATAGTCTTGGTCTTGCAGTCTCTTGCAAGATCAAGAACAATACGAAGACTTAGCTATGCTTGCAAGACCAAGACCACGACTATATCAGTCTTATCTCGTTCTTGCGTTTGCTCATCACTGTTGGTCTGACTTGGGAATCGTGCAATAGGTTTATGATCTACTTAGACCACGACATTGAGTCGTTCGTTGAAATAGCGGAAATTTTTAATTGCGAGTAGTTCGTAGAGTATCCTTTTACTCTGCCGTCGTCTGGTTCCAAGCTTGTATGAAAGTAGGAGGGTGGTCGAACTGCCGAGTTAACCAGAATCGGGAAACTGAAGAAACTAGGCAAGACACCTTATGGATACACGAACTAACTATTCACGAAATAATGCTACTACATCCGAGGCAGCCGATACACCAGCATTGGGGACCAAGGATGCTCGTGAGAAGTGGGTTACTGGCCGAATACCCAAACTACTCACACCGAAAATGAAATTCAATTCGCCGCGTTAATTGTATGAACAGGACATCTAGTCGATCAAAAGGAAATCATAGCAATGGAACTGTTCAAATGCAAAATATCAGTTGCTGGTCTACCGGAACTATGACTTACCGGAACTGGGACATTGACGATCATCCCGCCAACAATCCACGAAACGATGACGCTTTACTATTCCGGTAGTAAGAGACGAGAAGCCGACGTCGGCTTTATAGTCGATCGACGGGCTGCCAGCAGCGTTTTGGCATTCCAACCGATACCCGAGCGTTTGGCGGTTATAACCAACGGTGGAAGACCCATATCGTATTCATTTATGCGTCAACCGAGATCAGTACGGACGCGAACAATGACGAATTTTGCGATCAACTTCAACAGACGCTGGATATGATACCTCGGACCGAATTTAATATTTAGGAGCAGATCCAACCGGCTGGAAAGGAACGTTGGGCAAATTCGGACACGGAGTAATTAACGACAACGGCTTACGCCCGGCTTTATTCGCAGCGTCAAACAACTTGATCGTTGGCAACAGAATTTTCCGATATCCACTCAAACACCAACTCACCTGGCGAAATCCTTCCAGCAAAGACTCGGCGATGTTAGATTAGGTATAGAGTCGGTGTCGTCGGAGTCTATTGTCATGTGTGCAATGGAGTTGTGTCCACCTATCCGTGAAAGGACGCAGCCAAGGGTCGAACGGATCTCGGACAGCTGCCTAGACCTCGTTGATCAGCGGAAGTGAATGAAACTCGTCGACTGTGAGCAATATCGACGATTGAACAAAGAAGCTCGACAGAGAATGAAATTGCAACGAGAAGCGTACTGGAATCACGTTGCGGCCGACATGGAAGAAGCCGCGTCGAGCCACGAGTACCGGACGCTGTACCAGACAATCCGGCTGTTAGGTGGCAAAAAAAACTTCAACAAACGACAACATCAAAAAAATCGGATGGAACTTTGGTGACTTCTTTCCGTGAGCTCCTGCAGCGGCAGAGAGAGCTCTTCCACCAACCACGATCCGCCACAAAGTCCAGCACCCGAACCACCGATTATCAACACCCGAGCCGCCGACTAATCAACTTCTCGATACCGAACCGACAATTATCGATGTGAAATGGAAAAGCGCTGGGAATAGACTAAGTAACCCCCGAGATGATCAAAGCCGGAGGTAATGCCTTATCACAACGACTTCATGTCTTTGTATCGGTGTGGATGAAAGCATTTGTTGTCCCAATTTTGAAAAAAGACGACAGTCGGGAATGCAAGAATTATCGCAGTATTAGCCTCCATTCGATCGTCTGGAAAGTATTTAAGAAAATCATACAATGGCGGCTACAGAAACATCGAGAGCAAATGAGCCGGAAAGAACAAGCGAGATTTAGACTACTTCGAGAATGCATTGATCAAATATTCCCACTCCGTCAGCTAATAGAAGAAAGATTTCGTTGCGGCAGACGAACTGTCGCCGTTTTCATCGATTTCAATTCCCCTTTCGTTCTTTGCATCGATTGGAACAGCCTTGTGGAGGGTCTTGGAAACCGAACACGTGCCATTGAGAATCATCCAACTTTTCGAAGCGTCATAAATCGACAACAAATTCAACGGCTGAACCAGCAGCAGCAACGTCCGAGGAGTTCCCGATTCAAACGGGTGTGCGACAAGGAGACGTCGCTTCGCCACTTCTCTTCAAAGTCGTGATCGACGCGGTTATGCTTGAAGCACGTGATGGACGACTCGGAGTTCGACGACAACAAATTCGACGACAACAAGTTCGTTACTAACTTAATGTTCGCCGTTGTTAGCGCCGTCTTCGCCGACACGGATGCCGAAGCAACGGACATTTTATCCGACTGGGCGATGCAGGACCAGTCTTACGGGTTAAAAATCAATGCGGAAAATACCAAACGGACGGATCGAGGGAAAGTGTTCACCTCGATGGAACCCAAATCGAACAGGTTTTGAATTTTTGATGTTTTTTTTTTTTTTTTTTTTAGAAACATAACGGACTTACGTCCACTTTATAATTGATTCGAATCGCATTAACGATGTAGCTCAAAATTATTCATATTTCAAAATTAAGTTATCGATGACATGGTTTAATTCCTGCCAATTTACAAATCTCAAATCCAAATTCTTCTCATTTGCATTTGCGCATACCCTAGTTAAGACATTGTTTTTAGTATAATCAGATTTGAAAAAGTCTAGATAAAATATTGAGTTAGATCTTGTGTTTCTTCGCGGCACAGTATAACACAATTCGTTGCGAAGCATTGAACACTCTGTGACACCATTTACCAATTTATACAAAAATTTCAAATCACAAGAGACCCTAAGAGAGTAAACGAAAGTGGCATCGACGTCCGACGTCCACAGCTGCATCGGCCAGGCTACAGCAACATTCGCCTCGCTCAAGTGGTGTATATGGAAACGAACAAATATTTCCATCAAAACTCCAAGAACGCCTTTATCGAACGTTGCTTCTTCCGATTCTTCTTTATGGATCTGAAACGTGGACACTGCTCAAGCTAAACGTTAAGTAGCTTGAGGTCTTCCAAATGCGATGCTTGAGGCAGATCCTAGGTGTTTCTCTTCGTGATCGCCTTCGACACGAGACAGTTAGACAAAGATGCGTTCAACAGACACAGATCGAAGAAGAAATGCAAAAAGACGCCGAGCTCTTTGCGAGCCTCAACAACTTGCACCAAATTGTCAAATGTCCGACGAGAGTCCCTGATATTCCAGGTCAAGGAGCCCATCTCCTTGACCTGTTTCTTATTTCTCATCCGACGCGGTACTGCATCAAGGTTAGCTCACCCCTTGTTTGGCCTCCTCAAGTGGATGATTCAGCAATGTAGCTTCTGCCATCGAAGTCTTTACTTTGAGGAATGCCTCTTGACATCCTGCCGGCGAAGGAAATTCTTTATCTTTCGCGGAACGAACACGATTGAGGAGAAATCCCAAATGCTTATTGATTGGTACTAACATTTCGGCTAAATTAGGAATGAATCGGTGATAAAAGCTCACCATTCCTAAGAGCTTCTGTATCTGTTATATAGAAGTGCGAGTGCGAGATCAGCGATCAGCTTAACCCCGTTTAAAGATGAAAGTATTCGATCTTTCGAGATGCGGTGGCTTAGGATGTTGGTCTCTGACGCTGCAAAAAGTCACTTAGTCAAGCCGAAGGCGTTTATAGAGCTGTTCTATATGGTTATGGTTTGACTCAGATTTACTAGCGATGAGTATATCATCTAAGTAGACTAAGATGAAGTCGAGATCTCTCGTAACTTCGTTTGTAAACCTCTGGAACCTTTAGGCGGTATTACATAACCCGAATGGAATACTAGTGAGCTCGTACAAACCAAACGGAGTAATCAATGCAGTGTTATATGCGTCTTCTGGGATAGATAGCTATCAGAAAATAGCGCATGTCTCCAGTTCCGGATGTTGATCATTGCCTCTTCGTCAGCCGTCATAGAGTCTATCCACCTCCTCCTGAGTTTACCTACTGGCCTACTTCCCGAAATTTCTGAGGCTATAGGCCATTTTGGGATTCGATTGTCCTCCATCCTGATTACGTGGCCGGCTAGCCTCGGTCTGTTAATTTTTATTAAAGTTGATAGTTGTGGGTCGTCAAAAATTTCATATATCTCATTGCTGTATCTTCTTCGCCATATTCCATCCTCCCTGGTTGGGCCTATTATGCATCTGAGAATTTTTCTCTCAAACCGGTTGACTCGTTCCTCTATGTCCTGGGTCATAGTCCAAGTCTGGCTACCATAACACAGTACTGGTCGTATTACTGTTTTGTGGAGTGAGAGTTTCGTTTTTCTGTGCACAAATCTTGAGTGCCGGATTGGTTTTTGAGCATAAAAGGCTCTATTAACCAGTAGTATTCGTCTGGTTATTTCTTCTTTTTCTTTGTTTCTTTTTGTGATAGTAGACCCAAGGTAGACTGTTTTATCGACTACTTCTAGGTTATGTTTGTCGATGGTTATGTTTCTTCCCATTCTAAATTTTCCTGCTCTGGATTGTTGCATCACCTTCGTTTTTTTCCTCGTTTATCTTCAGGCCTGTGCCCTTTGCCGCCTCTTTTAATTCGACATAAGCTTCTTTTGCTGCCAATATATGAAAATCAGCTGTAACAATTTGGTAGTGTAATGTCTACAAAGTTTATGGTGCAATATCTACAAAAGGGCCCATTGTCCGGACTACCGAGTGTGCATACGTTCTGAACTGCAGTGGGATACGCAGTTCAGAACGTATGCACACTCGGTAGTCCGGACAATGGGCCCTTTTGTTGATATTGCACCATAAACTTTGTAGTACAGCTCCTAAAGATTTGAAGATTTTCACGAAGTACGGCCCGAAACTCAACGGTTATCTTTTCTCCTATTGCTAAACTCCCCCTATTCCAAATTTCATTAACCTACAATTTTTTTGCAGTTTTAGTGATTTTTTAACTTCCCAGTATAGGAAGTTATTGTAATCGGTCCGAAAATCGAAATCGAAATTTTCGACGTATTTTCATCTTTCAAGGTCCCAGGAGAATTTTAAGCAAAAATTTGGGAGGAAGTATGTGTGTGTGTGTGTGTGCGTACGGATGTGGTAATTTTTTCCTGCACGATATCTTTCGAACCACGAAAGATGATATTGACTAACTTGAGGTGCCGTTCGAAGCGTATTAGCGACAATATAATCTGAAAAGATTTTTATAATATTCGGACTAGCGGTTTTTTGGTTTAAATGACATAAGTGATTTTTGTACCTGCACGATATCGCGTGAACTATAAAAGATATCGACTTAGTTGACGTGCCGTTCGAAGAGTATCAACCAAAATATGATCTGAAAAGTTTTTCATAAAATTCGTTCGAACCGTTTTTTTGTGTAAACGACGTTTATGATTTTTGTACCTGCACGATACCGCGCCAACTAAAAACTATATTGACTTCATTGAGGTGCCGAAAAAAGAATATTAACGAAGAAATGCTCTGAAAAAAATTTCATAATATTCGGTCGGGCCTTTTTTGTTTAAATAGAAAAAACTTGGGCTAATTGTCAGAAAGACCTTAAATTGGCAAGTTTTGCTAATACCTAATAAACTCGATGGAATGAGACCAGTTCTAAACGAAGTGATCTTTATCGGGTTCTGCACAGCAATAGCCTTCGAACAAAACATCACTTGTCAAAATCCGAGAACCTTTAAAAATCGTGCAAAAATTTCGATACCTTTTACAAACATCACGAATTTTTCAAACCTTGGATTAGCACTTTTTGACGGGGAATTGTTTTCTACGCGTGATACAGTTTCAGAAAATTGCGGTTCATCCCGGGATTTCCAGTAGTTACCGCAAAATTTGTTCTTTTTGGTCAAGTCTGACAAGTACTTAACAGTTACAGTTTTGCTAATATCTTCGGAAAGCTTTGGAATTTCCAAATGAAGTCATTCGCTTCTCAGTGTGTCAATGGCGCTTCAGCCCGCTCAATGCGAATTTGAACAGCCGCTTGTCAAGGACCAATTCAGTTATATCGAAATTAATTATATTAAAATTAAAAAGCTATTGTTCGGTATGCGTATGTTTTATTGTTTTCTAATTAATTAATTCTGACAACCAACAAAACCTAGGCTACTCGATTGCGTGAATATTTTATAGTTATAGTTTTATTCTGACGATGACATTCGGCCATTCCTGACATTGGACACGCCCTCGGGTTCATCTTCCTCTGAATCATCCTCTTCTTCATGGCCATCGTCTTCTTGTGCATTTTCCAGTTCTGGCGATGAACTGCACCATGGTTTTATCCTATCTGATGAGAATATAGAACAAAATCGTTTTTGTGTCCGTTGCTGTCCTTCAATGTCCTCGATAAGGTATCGATCCTTTCCTAGTGCTCGCCTGACTATATATGGACCCTTGTACAGAGGCTCTAGTTTCCGTGACATACCCGTAGCTGGTGGGACGTGCTCGATGAGTACCAGATCGTTCTCTTTGTACAATTTCGGAGTTCTGTGTTTTCGGTCAAATCGTTGCTTCCATTTTTCTCGCTCTATTTGTATGCGATCGAGAGCGAGCTGTCTCTTTTCATTAATACTTAGACTCTTCTCATCCAGTTCGTAATCATTGTTTAAAGCTTCAAGAATGCGATTAGGTATGATATCTCGTAGGTCGAAGTCAAAAATAATCTCGTTAGGACAAAATTTAGTAGTTTCGTTTTTTGTGGTATTTAGCACCCATTGAAAATCTCGCATGCCTTTATCCCATTCGTTTGGCTTTTCTACAGTTGTCCTCAAATAATTGAGAATAGTTTGATTGAACCTTTCAACCTGGCCATTCGCTCGAGGTGTTTTCACTGCTGTTTTTATATGAATGATATTATTTTTAGTACAATAGTCTTCGAATGCGGTTGATGTATATGCAGTGCCGCGATCAGAAATAATACGGGTAGGCAATCCAAAATAGGTTGAAACTTCATTCAGGAATTGTAGTACTGGTTGTGTCTTAGTATTCCTGACGGCTTTTACAAGTAGGTACTTGCTGAATGCGTCCGTAATTACAATTATATAAAGATTCCCTCTCTTAGATTTTATAAACGGTCCTAAATGATCAATATGAAGCGTTGCGAACGGTATAGGCAACGGATCATCGTAATGCAGTTGTCCTTCAGGCTTACCCCCTTTCCTTTTATTATATGCGCATTCAATACATGACGCAATGTATGATTTTACATAACGACGCATTCTCGGGAACCAAAAATCTTTCTGTAAGCGTCTCAAAGTTTTTTCTACTCCGAAATGTCCCCTTTCGTCGTGGTATAGCCGAAGGATTCTCCATCGAACAGCGGATGGTAGGACGAAAACTGTTGCTCCCTCCAATTTCCTAAATAGACGTCCGTTTTTGAGATCATACTCATTTCGTATTTGTTTCCTCTGATCCGTGTTAGTTGGGCCCTTTAGTTCGTTGACAATTTGCCGAAGTCGTGGGTCTTTAAGTTGCATGGACACAAGCCAATCTTCTGTGCCTTCTCTGACGGTGATTTTCAGAATATTCTCAGCAACGTTATTTGCTGGTTTCGCTTCTTCGTAAGGAGCACGGCTTAAAGCGTCGGAGTGGGGGAGTTTTTCCCCAGACCGATGAACAATTGTATAATCGTATTCTTGTAATCTTAACAGCCAACGAGCGATTCTTCTATTCAATATGCTTTTAGCTTTCAACGTTGCAATTGCTGAACAGTCCGTTACTATTTTGAATGACTTACCTAGAAGGTACATTCGGAATCTCTCTAACGACTCGACTATAGCTAAAGTTTCTTGTTCGTGGCTATGATAAATTTTCTCAGCGTCTGTGCAGTTGCGACTGAAATACGAAACTGGCCCATCATTTCCGTTCACATCTTCCTGAAGTAGTACCCCAGCAATACCGCTCGAACTCGCGTCCGTATGGACTTCGTGTCTTCTCTCCGGGTTATAAAGTTGCAACACTGGCGCAGTACAGAGGGCTTGTTTCAGTTTTAAAAACGCCTCATCATGATCAGAGGTCCAGACAAACGGCTTTTCTTTATTTTTATCCCTTAACAGATCACACAATGGCTTTGCAATATGTGCAAATTTACTTACAAATTTTCGAAAATATCCACTTAGTCCAAGGAAACGTCTAACTTCATGAACGTTAGTGGGTGTCGGAAAATTTTCGATACACGATGTCTTTCCAATTCCGGGTCTGATTTTATCTTGGGTTACGTGATGACCCAAAAATTCTACTTCCGTAGCTAGAAATTGACATTTACTTGGTCGAATGGTTAGTCCTTCTTCACGAATTATTTTCAGGAACTTTTGTAGTCGTTCTAGATTTTGATCAATCGTTTCGGCTGGGATTATTATATCGTCAAAGTAGATAAGTATTTCCTTCCGATTCATTTTGCTAGCTAATGTATTCATCATACGCTGGAAAACACTAGGGGCGTTGACTAGTCCAAACGGCATAACATTATATTCGTAGTGGCCCTGATGAGTACTAAATGCCGTATACTTCTTACTGTCCTCTTCTGTGGCGACTTGGTAGTATCCAGACATTAAATCAAGGATTGTAAAATACTTATTTCCAGCGAGCATGGCTAGTTGTTCTTCTACAATAGGCATAGGGAATTTTTGCTTCGTTGTGTGTTCATTTAATAGCCTATAGTCTACACAGAGTCTATGCTCCCCATTCTTCTTCTTCACAAGCACTACTGGAGCTGAGTAAGGTGATGTACTTGGCTTGATGATGTTATTGTTTAGTAAATCCTGCGTGATGTCATCAACAATTTGCCTTTTAGCGAACGGAATTGGATACGGTCGTTTTGCTATTGGTTCCGATACTGTTACATCAATTTTCATCGTTGTTGTCCTGCTGCGGCCCAACTCTGGATATGTCTCAGCAAAACAATCTTCATACTCGGCTACAATATCCTCCAGCCTTTCGACGACCTCAGGAATAATATCAGGATTAACGTTCAAAGGGAATTTCCTTCGGTTGGCTCCTTCGAGACGGCAATTTCCGGATTCTATAATTAGACGAGTGTCTTCCGTGCACAAAATATCGGTTCCAAGTAATAAAGGTGTATTCAGCATTTCGTCTTTTACAATAAGTAAGTCTGATAGCATGCCTCTGCCATCAATCTTTGTTCGGTATGCGTATGCTTTATTGTTCTCGTTAATTAATTAATTCTGACAACCAACAAAACCTAGGCTACTCGATTGCGTGAATATTTTATAGTTATAGTTTTATTCTGACGATGACACGCTTTAGTGCAGCGAACGAAATACGGAGGAAATGTTTGTTTGCTAAAGTTCAGGAAACACAAATTCTTTAGAAAAATCTTGTGGATTTACTACTATTATAGTTAGTTGAACTAGTTTCTCTCGGGATTTCTTTGTCATTAGTTCTGATACTAGGCAATTTTCCACTAGTGCTAAACGTATAACTATTTTGTAAGAAGTCAGTTTATTCCATCTTCGTTCATCATACTGGGAAGTTAATCGTGTGGACCGAAGGGGTCAAACCCACATCCCAACTAGTTAACTCTAGAAACTGTACTACTGCAGTATATACAAAATATCAGCTTTAAGAAAATGACGTAGGTCTGGCGAGCTTGGGCTCTTGGACTATATGCAAAGTATTCGTATATCCAAAAATGTATTTGAATAGAGAACAAATCATATGCCATGGTATGCGATAAAGAGTTAAATAGCAATTTCTATCTAGTTAGGAAACAATTTCTTTTCCTTTTACTATCCCAGAGCAAATTCAGGCTCGAAACTTCACTCGGTATCCTTGAGACCTTCCCTAGAGCATAAAACTCTATAACTAATATCGTGCACAACCACAATATAAAAACAAGTACTTACCAAGTTCACAGGTGTTCAGCTCCAACGAAAAAGTTCCTTCTTTCAGCTTTTTGCAATTTTCCTTTTAATTTTTCTTTTCCATAGAAACTTGTGAAATTCTAATTCCGAAAGATAAGAAGACTTTGGTGATTTCATTCTGTTCGTAGCAGAGATTTTGTTTTTTTACTCGGTCGATAAAAACACACCTTGGAAATTAATTAACTCTTCTCAAAGGCAAAAACTTTTTTATCCTTGATCTTTTGATGTTGATTTTGTGATTTTCTGATTAAAATCAACGATAGACAAAGGACAGCTAACTATAAAAGTTTCTGAATAAGTAAAAGGAGGGAAAATAGTAAATCGTCAGTTTTGTTTGTTCCTAGTTTTTATTTCCTCTCGTTAAAGAAACTTTTAAGGGAACACTTTTTCTGTAGTTGTACTTCCTCAATAAATCATGAAATTTGACTACGGCAACGAAAGAAACATTTGGACATTTTGTAGCGTGTACGATTTGAGAACGTGTAAAAACACTGACAGCTTCCCGCTGAGTTTGTTTTAAGTTGTCAAGCAGTGAAATCTTATGTCTGTTGGGATCACAAATTGGGATTTGGGTACGGTATGGTTTTGACGTCTAGAATCCATTCGATTTGAACGTACATATTTATTTTTATTGTTTTCCTTGTAAACTATGAAGATTTTTATTTGGAACTAGCTGGAACCCGGTGCGCCTCGCTGCACCAATAAGCCAATAGTATGGCGTGCGCCAAAACAATTGGGAATCTCAAAATCGATGGGCACTGAGAGTCTCAAATCCCGGGATGCAAGTACATTCGTAAAGAAAAGTGTAACTCCGTTCGTTTAAAAACCCAAATCACTTGCTCATTTATATCCCTAATCACAATTCAGCGGTCTCACTGCCACTTTTGTCGTGGTCAGATGCTATGAGGGAGTGTTTTTGCCCGTAAATGAATTTCGAAGAAGAAATTACAATGCACGTCCGCTTGAACTTTATCCATACACGAAATTTTAATGAGGTGAAATTGTCAGTTCGCCGCCTGTGTTTATATTTCCAATTCTTTTGGTACGCGCTATAGCTTCCGTTTATTTTGCAGTTGAGGTGATAAGAATTTTAAAGTACAGTAGGAGCCACTTTCGTATTTTTGATTCCGAATAATATCGATGCTATCGATTGAAATTTCGCTATTTGAAATGACCAAAAGTTGTTTTTTTCAATACTGTTCCATAGATGTGATGCTTTCAAGGATGCATCCGTTCAGCTCATTTGCAAGCTTTGATCGAAGTATACCAGGCAAAGTTGAGCAAGTAGTGTCAGAGCGCCTACCATGGATTAGGTTTTCCTCGGAAATCTTGAAAAGCCCTGTCATGCGCTTCGACCTATTTCTTATAGGCCATGGTGCGTTCGCTCCAAAATAATAATTTTGCACGGATGTGGCAATACGGGAGTTTTTACTGATGTTACATGTAGGTGTTTCTCTCTGGTTCAAATTCAATAGGAACTTGGGTGCTCAATACACTAAACATCCACCATCAAGTAGCGTTGATGCAATTCCCGATGATGTCACACTTCACACTATGAATGGAGACAGTTAATACGTTCAATAAGCAACGTTTGGCAACATTGGGCGAACTTTTCAAACATTTAACGGCATGATAAAGAGTAATTTTTCCGTAAGAAATATGAAAAAAAATATGTCCCATGCCAAATTATTGTATGTTGAAAAATCAAGCACCTTGAAATCTATGCAAATTTCCAGGTACCATAGCTCAAAAAGAAAAAGCGACGAACATCTGATTATTGAATTTGTCGTCTTTTTGGCCGACATATTTTTTATAGGCACATGCAGCCGAAGTTACTTCAATCCAAGTTCAGAGAACCGCGTCCTTCGCGATAAATCTGATTTTTTCAACAAAATTGTACGGCAACTATCCGTAAATAAACTCCGATCGATCTGAAACTTTGGAAATCGTATTTTTATCGGAAAAAAACCAAAACAAAATGGATCTGACTTCTTTAGCAGAAATTTGAAGAGTACCTCCCATACAAAAGTTTCGGATTTTTCTATATCAGTACACTACAGCTACCCGAAGGTTTCGAGATAGCCTATATGTTATTCTGAAGTATGAGCTATATTATTGTAAAGTTTCATTAAAATCTATTCAGTAGTTTTTGCGTGAAAGAGTAACAAAGATCCATACAAACATTCGCGTTTATAATATTAGTAAGATAGCCTATAGCAAAAAACCTGTGTGCGTTGCAAGGCTTTTAAATAAAAAAAAATTATGTGTGCGTTGTACGCGGTAGGAAAAAAAACAATAAATCTGGAAAAAAATTCCCTCTTCCCAATCTTATCGGTAATTCAATTAGAACAGCGTTATGTATTCAAGTAGATGCATCTAATCATGTAACTTCTCGGTGAATTGGAATTTTAACTTTCTCTTTTCGGTTAGCCGTTACACTGCTCCCTTCTTACTCAGTATTCGTCCCGAACACAGCTTCCTCCAGGTCCCGTTTTTTCCGATCGAACTTTTTGGAAGCGATAGATGACATCGTTTAACCTCGTGATGACAATGTAGGGGCGCACAAATTTGCAAACTTCGACTCTTTCTACCGTTTTTACTGTTTCTATACTGGTTAGAGGGAATTTTAGAAATTTACTACATTTCAGAATGTGGCTTGGGAAAATTCGTGCGTCATATTGGACCCGCAATTTTGAATTTATAAGCTTTGATCATAAATTCGTTGTTTGCCCTAAAAGCCCCCAGATACCGATTTTCATTGCAATCGGAATACAATTGGAAAAATTCGTCGGCCATATTGGCGCGGCCATTTTGAATTTATAAGTTTTGATCATAAATTCGTTATTTGCAACCTTAGAAACCCCTAGATATTCACTTTCATTGGAATCGGAATACAATTGGAAAAATTCGTCCGCCATTTTGAATTTATAAGTTTTGATCATAAATTCGTTATTTGCAACCTTAAAATCCGCCAGATTTCGATTTTCATTGGAATCGGAACACAATTGGCAAATTCGTCGGCCATATTGGCACGGCCATTTTGAATTTATAAGTTTTGACAACAAATTCGTTATTAGCGACCTTAAAAACCTCTATATACCAACTTTCATTGAAATCGGAACACAATTTGCGTGGCCATTTTGAGTTTTCGGCGGCCATGTTGAATTTTTTTATAAATTATAGCCTATATGTTATTCTGATATATGAGCTATATTATTGTAAAGTTTCATTAAAATCCATTCAGTAGTTTTTGCGTGAAAGAGTAACAAACATACATACAAACATTCACGTTTATAATATTAGTAAGATAATAATAGCCTTGATTTTGGTTTATCGATGCATGTTGGAAAATCTATTGTATTTTAGATATAAAAATTCTAACTTAAAATAGTGGAACCTATTCAGCCGTTTTAAAGCCATTATCACCCCTATTCCTAAAATCACTTGTTCTGCAGGATGATTTCCGTCCTATTAGTATCTTACCATTTGCATCCTGAGCACCTAAGAAAATCATATCTATGTTCAATTGCAGTCCTATCCTTATTGTGAAAATTTGTTAACCCTGTTTCGAAATTAGAATTACTGAAAGAGTGAAGTCAATAAAAAATATCTCTAGAGCAAAAAGGCCAGTTTACAGTATGAGTCTGTCTCTGTTTCACCAAAGAGGCAACAACAAACGGCAGCCTCAAAGGCCATTCATACACGAGGGATCATGGTTCTGGAACCAAAAGTTTCCTGAAAATACACGGAGCAATAGCAAAGGAAGCAGCTTTTGTGTTGCTACGCAATGATTATTTGCATTAGTGAGATGTCAAATTTTTGATTCTGGTCGGCTGGTTATTTAAATCAGTTCATTTACTTATAATCTATAATTAGTTATCATAATGAAAATAGTAAAATTATCATGGATGAATATAGTGCGTTTGTTGTGTTGATTTTGGACTGTTTGGAAGTTTATTATTATTAACACCATAGCAATGTATTAATACCTTATTTGTGTGAGTGCGTGCTTTCCGTGTTCGCAGATCGAAAGCAGGAGCACAAAAGTCTCCACCGAAGCACGAAACTCTCCACATATTTGCACGCTTCCTTTGCCCAAAAAAAGCTTTTGCTCTGGAACCATGGTCCCGCGTGTATGAATGGCCTATGACTACGTAGACCAAAAAAAGCTTTTAATTTCGTTAAATTTCAATATTCTAACGGCTATTAGGTGCATCGTCGTCTTTTATTGTAGTTTTGTGGCATATTTACCATTGTGGAAATGTTTGAAACTAATAAAATTGTCTTTTTTTATTACACATTAATTTAATATAACAATCTAAAAGGATTTTCAGCTCATTAAATTGTTTCTCTGCGACCTTGTTAAAAATTTTCGATTTGACAGTTATACAAAGTTTCGAGCTTTCAACGAAACTTTGCGCTTGCATTTTGTACACGGCCACTTTGTTCTTCCACTTTGAGTCTGGGATGTAAACTGGCTTAAAGTCGTGTAAAGTTGAAAAACATTTGTTAAAAACCCAGAAACCAAGCGCGTACCAGGCGAACAATCACACGTTTGCTATAACGGGTGCTGTACTCTTAACAAAGTGCAAGTGCATGGTGCTATTGAGCAGACTAAATCCACGACTTGTTTTAACACGAATAAAAATAATTTAGTTGTTTAATTTTTTAAAAGCATATACGCAACTTATACGCATAGCACGCATAGTACACACGCTCTTCCTGTTAGTCCAATCAATCTACGGAAATTCTCCAGACAATTGAAGGCAGGAAAAAATATATGGGCGTGTAGAACACTTAATTTGAAGAATTATAGCGTGTTTTTTTTACGGAACTGCATTGGCGAACTTAACCTAAAAAATTCGCAAAAGTCAAAAAACCGGTTTGTACAACTTGTGTGTATGTAGTACCTATAGTAAATATTGAACAACAATATGTGTCAAATTCACAGGTATTTAACGAAGGAAAAAGGCTCCGTAATTTAAAAAGATGTCTTCGCTGTTGACGGTCATTCGGTTAATTTAATTTATTTTTAAATTAGTAAAAAGAATATAAATTTTTATCAAATAGTAGTTTAGAGTCGAAAAATAATGAAATAAAAAAAAATGAGTGTGCTTAAGACCACACTTTAGAAGTAAAACTTTTGTGCCCAACGGCTAGTAATATGCAATAGATATAGTGGAAAGTCTGTCGGATCTATAGTACGCTTGAGAAAATTCAGGCCAATGACAGATGCAGGAAGAATAGTGACGAATCTACTGACGGTGTTGATACAAATACTATTTGAAAATATCAATATTTATGAATTCCTATTTACATTAAAACCTAAAAGTAACCGAGTAAAAATAATTTTTATTAGCTAATTTTCTGAAAAGCATACACGCGGTGCACCTAGTACGTAGCATGTAAGTGCGCATCCCACACGGGTATGCACGCTTCCGCCACAGGCATGGATACTACCGCCACAGGCACGAAAATCTAAACATTCGGCTCATGGAAGTAAGCTGGTGTCATATGCAAGCGTACATGCATTGCATTCAGAGATTCATAAAATTGCATGGTTTTTTTCCGTCCCGGATTTCACACATAGCCCTAAAATCTAAGTAACGAGTGAATGCAAGGTGCATGTGTTTGCTGTGCATACTTGTGTGTGCTATTTCGAATGCGGCATTACAGAAAAAGTTAAAAGTAGTCCGACCTTTGCGTGGCATTCATTCCATTCATGGAACATTCCGTCAGGTCGCATTTGAATACA
The DNA here is from genome assembly GCA_949987705.1 of Thereva unica. NCBI lineage: Eukaryota > Metazoa > Arthropoda > Insecta > Diptera > Therevidae > Thereva > Thereva unica. The sequence continues at coordinate 80,041,068 of OX465283.1, read as the reverse complement.
CGCACTTCTATATTATTTATCAACGAATTGAACGCATGTACGCTTGGATATGTCACCAGCTGTATGCATGCTCCGCTCCCGCTACATTCATGATCATTAATAATTGCATCCGAATCGGCATAGACTATTCCAAACCCAAGTATTGTTTTACCAAGCAGTCCGCCAACCTCATCCAATGAAGCTTTACCTACGCGAGCCGCTTTACCTATGCGAACGAGAGTCAGTCTACTTGAGTATGGTATTGGCACCCTTTATGGCCACCTAGCCAATTACCTGATTTCTTCGTCCCATACAATCTTTTAGGGAGCCAGTTAATTTTAAAGGGAGCAAAAAGAAATGCAAAAAACAATCAACCTTTTTTCAAATTCTTCTTTCTAGGCGTAGTTGAAAATAATTTATTTTAGCTGATTAAACCGAATTTGAAGCATAAAGTTGAAAAAACATTTTTTACAAACCTTTATATTTTCAGACGATGTAGGGATAGTTTCAGCCCTTTACTATTATCCCTTATCATAAAATTCGCTTTGTTATAAATCAACCACTTTTGAATATATAAATATTGCAAAAGATGTATTTTATTGGATTGTTTTTGATTATAATTAAAATTATCGCGAAAATCCTTAAAAACAGGGAGCATATTTAAAGGTGACATGCATATTTTAAGACTGTGGGACCCCGATTTTCGTAACAAGAAAAATCTCAAATAATTCACCTCTACATAGCGGTGAATTTGTATTCCTATAATGAGATAAAGCAAAGTCTGGGCGACAACGTAGCTAACATGCCAGAAAATTTATGCAGTAAGGCAGAGTGTATTTTAACTGTTGCACACACAGCCCCGAGTTTCTTCGGCTCTTGTCTCTTCGTCCGCCCCATTTCCCATAGTTATACGAAAGTTCTGACGATTTTTCATGTGTGAGAGCGTTACGTGAATGAAATTGATTCACTCTCATGTAAATTTTTCTAAGCAAACGTCCCTAAAGAAGTTTTACTTCAAAAACTTGCAGTACAAAAACTTGTCTTTTTTGCGGCAAAAAAACTTGTCTTTTTTGCGGTGGAGTTTTTTGTACATAAAATTGAAAATATTTTAACTTATAGTGCATGATAGTCCAACTCTTAACGGAAGAAAAAGAGCTTCGAAAAAATGTCCTACGAGGTCGAGGAGCTGTAGACGAAGGATTTTACGAAAACGCCTTTTTTTACATAAATCGACATTTCACCCATATTTTGCAAAATTTCGAGCCAAAAAAAAATGAGTTTTCAGATTGCCAAAAGCAACGTTTTTACCAAATAAATAGTTTCTAGGTCGCATCAATTAAAAGAAAAAAATAAATGAAAAAGAAGCGATTTTTAGCGGTTTTTAGCATTTTTCTCCGTGTATAAGACACTAACCAATACTTTGTACTACATCAATTAAAAGATAATTTTAATACCTATAACTTTCTCATTTAACTTTTTCGGATCCGAGTTCAACTTTTTGTTTTATTGGCGAAAAACCGGTTTTTTGACTTTTGCGAATTTTTTAGGTTAGTTCGCCAATGCAGTTCCGTAAAAAAAACACGCTATAATTCTTCAAATTAAGTGTTCTACACGCCCATATTTTTTTTTCATGCCTTCAATTGTCTGGAAATTAACATGGTGATTCCGTAGATTGATTGGACTATGTAGACACAAATGCACCCGCCATAAGAATGCCGGCTCTGATACTGATATGAATGCATTCGTAATAGACCATTCCAATCGGGGGTGTCGTTTTACCAAGCTGTCCCCGAACTAAGTACTAACCACGTCCAATGCTGCATGACCTACGCAAATAAACGATAACCGGTTTACTGAGTATGCGAATGGTACGGTGTGTTTCAAGTTCCATCAATGATTACAATCACTCTATCTTGTCAACATCAGATATGTCCAATATTCCATCATTTTTTGTCGGATTCAATCAATTATCCATCAATGATTAGAGTTAACTTCCATCTAGTGATGAGCAAACGCAAGAACAAGAGAAGACTAATGTAATCTTGTTCTTTTGTCTTGTTCTTGTTCAGTCTGTGTTGTTCTTGTTCTTGCAAGCATAACTAAGTCTTGTTCTCGGTCTTGCTAAATGTGGATCTATTCCTATAACAAGAATACTTTGATATGTAAAATATGAAGGAGTTTTGTTATTAACAACAACAAAAATAAATCCAAACAATTATTTCATAAAGATTTTCAGAAAATTCTAAAGAGCCTAAATCAAATTAATTAAGCTCATTTTTATCGATATAATTTAATTTAAAGTTTCATTTTAATATTTATTAAGAACAATTAAAAAATATTAAAAATTCCCACGCTGTGGTACTATTATGAAGAGCCGAAGCTCTAAATACCTGCCAAGATTACTTTTATTGATAATAAAAGTCTTGAAATGATTTTTCCCTGCTATGACGGACATTAATTTACGTCATTAATTAAAATTTTTCCCATCAATTAAAGACCACAACCAATTTGACATATTATTGCCCGGATATATGTCAATCTTGCACATTTTATTAATGGCGTCTCCATAATTTTCCCTCGGAAGAAACTGCACAGAAAAAAAACAAGAAATGTTAATTGCCGGTGCCACTCAGCTCGGGCTTTTCCTTTTAGATTTTATTTTCCATTCCACAAAGTCATCTGATATGCAGCCACATTTGAAGCTAAATGGCTGCGCTTCACGCTCCACGATTCCTTAGCAGAAATATGAAGGAAAATATTTGCATTAGCTGCAAGACGTATGTCCTCCCAGCATCTAGATTGATATGTGAACATGTAGAGGGCAGGCTTACTATAAATATGTGCATGCAAAACTGCAGTTGGCTTGATGCTCTTTTTGGTTTGCGACGTTATATTAGTATCATGTTGATGTCTTTATTAGTGCCCTGTGACTTGTGGTGAAGATAATTAGTGGGGATCTGCAGTTATTGGCGGCTTACCCTTCAGTTCTTCAAGGGATAGTAGACATGATTCAAATTGATTGCAGCTGTTAAACGGAAGTTCACTGATGAAGTAAATTATACATGAAGCATTTTTATGCCAAGGCATAAAACCATAAAAATACAAAAACTTGTGGATGCAATTTGTTAAAATATTTGAATGCTGGTATCAAGGTGGTTTATGGAATAAGGGACATGGGTTTTAAATAAAGGCTAAGCAAATAAGTATCATATTGATGGAGATGTGGACTGTGCGATCTCTTATTTGATGAAAATGTTGATGTTAGATTTACATATGTATTTTTCGTTCTAGATCTTTCCCAGGTTACCAAAAACGAGGGTAGAGGTTCTGTCCCACCCCAATTACTCGACCCAATGTCATAGGAGTAAAGGCGCACCACTACCATCCCGGCATATGCAGTGGCATATCCTTCGTTTTATTAATTCACCCTGACTCTACGCTGTCATAAATATTGCTACCCAGCCAAGAAGGGCAGCCAGATAACAGAACGTTGCTGGAAACACTGCCGAGATACACCTAACATTGGAGTACATCTTGGACTATATGATCAGGTCAGAGGATGTATGCGCTGAAGGCGGAATGTTCTTCTTCCAACGACGCTACAGTCCAACTCGAGCCTTGGCTTCCTCTAATCTTTTCTTCCAGTCTTCTCGATTTCTGGCCGAACCTCTCCAGTTCGATGAATGGAGTTATGTCCCCCAACTGCTACAACTAAAACCTTCCATCTTTTCCTCGGCCTGTCCACGTGTCTTTCTCCTCCGGTGATGCCAGTGAAGACCTTAGCTGCTTTGTCTTCCGGCATGCGCTTGACTTTTCCAGCCCAGCGAAGCCAATTGACTTTTATGAACGTCACTAAGTCTATGTCGTCATGAATTTGATATAACCTGCTGTTATATCTGATTCTCCATGTTCCTTCCTCATAAATTTGGCTTCTCAAAGTCTTCCTTTCAGAGAAATTTAGCATTTCCTCTATCCTTTGTGTGAGCATCCATGTTTCACTCCCGTAGCATATAACAGGACGAATTAGTGTAAACTTCGTCTTTCGATATATTGCTCGAAATTTCATCAATCTACGGTGGGCGAAAAATTTCTCCTGGTTTCTTTTACCTCTTCGTTTTAATTCGTCACGGTTGAGCCTAAGTATGCGAAGTGGAGCATTTCTTCTTATGCCCATCTATTGTTAGGTTGCTACCTATCGTTGCTTTATTTGCCCGTATCTGAAGCATTACCTTGGCTTTATCTTCATTTATTCTCAAGCCAACTTCTTTGGCTGCCCCTTTAATCTCTGAGTAACATTCCTTAACTGCTCTGACTGACCTTACTACTAAGTACTGCTCTGGCTGACCTGCCTACTACGTTAATGTCATCGGCATACCCGATCACTTGAGCGGATTTGTTTGCCAGTGTTTAGTTTCGCTGAATTGATGTCTTTCTGATGACTGCCTTCCCCTGTTTGAGCCCTTGATTTTGGAAGGCATCTGTAAGATTGTTCTGAACTCTTACTCGGGCATTTATGTCGAGGTGATTTAATTGTATCAGACGTACTATTGTAGCTGGTACACCTAATTCGAGTAGGATCTAAAGAAGTTTCTTTCTATAGATTGAGGCGTATGCCTGCTTGAAGTCTACAAAGTCCTGGTATACGTTTACATCTCCCAGCATTATTCTAAGAGTTGTTTTAGTGTGAAGAGCTGATCAGTGGTTGACCTTCCTCTTCTGAAGCCGGTAAACATTCCTCCATCCTTATTTTGGTTATCACCTTATGCAATTTTACTACCACCACAAAGCTCCCTTTTTATCGATTTCCGCGGCTATTCTATCGATTCCCGGGGCTTTGTTATTCTTCAAGCTATTTACCAATTTTTATTTCTTCAAGCGTCGGGGGTTCCATGTTAATACCGTCATCTGGGATATCCGCACGTTCTTTGCTAAACGTGGAGTAATTATTATCATTTAGGAGCCTTTCAAAATATTCCGTCCATCTTGCTTGTATTACAGCGAGCTCTGCTATAATGAAGCCATTATTATCTTTGCATATGGCTGTCCGTGGTTTGAAGTCACTACTGATTGTTTTGACTTCGCGGTAGGCCTGCCTGATGTTATTGGAAGCTGTCATGAATATCTTGAATTTGCCTGTTAGGTAATTCTCTTTTCTTTTTTCTGCATGCTTTATCTGCGATACGTCTTATTATTCTGTATGCTTTTAGTTTCTCTTTTGTTGGTCTCGATAAGTATTCGCGAAGGCTTGAATTTCTCTTTGTAATAGCTGTCCTGCAATCTTCATCAAACCAATCATTTCTCACTCTTCTTGCTTCTACTCCTACGGTCTATTCAGCAACCACTTTCAAGACACGATTAATAGATGTCCACACTCCACACGCTTTCAATATAGTTAGACATTCTTTCAGAAAGCATTCTCGTTTGTACAGAGTACAGTACAGAGAGTACAGAGAAGTTAGTACTATTGTTCTGCATCTGGAACTTCAAACTTATCAATATTAAGTTTTAGTTCCCCTTTGTAACCTCTATACTGATAATCGTGCTCTGAACCTTGCTTGCACCATGTAGTGATCATAGCGGCAGCAGGCACCTCTATAGGATCTTACATCCAATATACTTGATTGTGATCTCTTTTCAATTAGTACATGATCGATCTGGTTGCTAGTACTTCCACCCGGCGACGTTCAGGTCACCATTCCAACGCTTACCACCATTCCTTTGCTACTGGCTAGATCTATAAGCCTGACACCATTATCTTTGGTGGTTGCGTGAAGTCTATGGTTGCCTATTGTTCCCATATGCTGAGCTTCCTTCGTGATCATAGCGTTAAACTCACCCAACATCATTTTTATATTATTGGAGCGTATATGGTCGAATATCCTTGTAAGATTCTAGTAAAATTCGTTCTTTTCTTCTTGAGGTTTTTCTTCCGTTGGTGCATGTGCTTTGATTATGGATATGTTGCGAAATTTGGCCTTTTATAACGCCAAACGCTTCTTTTTACCTACCGGTGTAATTGGGAGTGTTCCGGTAATAATCCTCTCACTAACTGGTGACCAGCTAATGTGGCTGGACGTGGCTTCTTTGGTGAGTATTACGACAACGCCATTTCTACGGCTTTTTCAGTTTCATTTCTACCTGAATATAAGTGTTTAATCGCCTATGTGCTATAGAATATCAGCTGAACGATCAAAAAACGTTTAGTCGCCTATGTGATATAGAATATCAGCTGAACGATTAATACCCAGGCCCAAATTGATGTACCTCTGAAATACAAATTTGAGGAGTTGGGTAGCAAAGAAAAATAATAACACTCGGTTAATAATTCAAACTTGTTTTGCTTTATTCGTAAAAGTAATAAAAATTCATTCACAAAAAAATATATGTATATAAAAAAAATAGCCGTCGTGTGATGTCCTGGTGCTAGCTGCGGCGAAGATTCCCACGTTGAAATTTTATTTATATTATAAAGTTGCAAACGCAGATAGAACCATATTTAACCGTCAGGCATATTATGGCTCTCTACTGTTTGTGTGTTTTTTTTTAGTATTTTGGAGCAAACGTATATAGAACCAAATTTAACCTTCAGGCATATTATGGTTCTCTACTGTTTGTAGTATGTACTTACCCAAATTATCTTTCCGCTGAACTAACACCTGAGATCACACTAGCCTTAAGCATACCATGATCTTCCGTCGAAAGTTCCTCGAAAGTGGTCAAAAGAAGAGAGAGCGAGCCTTTGGAGATGCTCTGTTTATATAGGCTTGAAAAAACGGAAGTAGCCGAACTGCACTGTCGGCATATGAACATTTTTCAATTATTGATAATTCAGGGGATAAGCGTCTCTTGACAGCATAATTAGGCTGTAAAAATTCATTCATGATTTTTCAGATGTAGTTTCATATTTATTTGCAAGTAACATTCATGTTTCTTCCTCATAAAAATGGCGACGAACAATTTATTTCCTCCATTTTACGAAACTATTTCCATCCCTTTTACTTCCTGCTCCTTGCACTTCTCTTTCCCTCTTACATAATCTTATGTAAAAAATATTATTTCAAATACCGTAACTTGGTCCTACTTTGCTCCTGCCTAGGTAATTATGCTCCAATTGCGGAAAAAGATTTTTTCTTATCTGTGCCAAACTTATTCTATGTAACTGTCCATTTCTGAACGAAATCGGTAAAAATAAAGTTATAGTGGCAACACTGAATAGGAACTTTTTTAATCCGCCATTTTTTTCGACTGTCAGGTGTCAAGCTTCTTACTATGCTCCAACTTCTAAAACAACCGAATTACAGTACAAATACAATTTAGGAGCAAAGTTACCCAACTTGACGGGTAACATTGCTCCTTAATCATTGTTTTATATATATAATAAAACGCTACAAAATGGTAGTTTCATCACTTAGATTCTGTAGCCAAGGTGTTAAATTTACAATCTAAATTTAAATAGCAATTTTAAATGAAAACGTTTCCACGCAATTTTAATAAGTCCAAGTTTGGAGCAGATTTTGGAGCAAAGTAGGACCAAGTTACGGTATCTTTTTATTCCTGCATAATTTTGCCTTTCTGGCACCACCAATCAAAAGCTCATTAAATTCTACATCAATTTGATGTATCATAGTATGTACATATGTGCATAAAGTTTGACATTTCCGCGCTGTCACAAGTTGTTCGCGGCGTCGCGGTTTATTTCGCGTATTTGCACCTGATTCGCACAGTTCAGGTACGTGTGTGTGTTCAAGTGACGTTTTAGTATTGTTTTTACTTGTGAATAATGTGTTGTTTTGTGATTTTCTTAGACGAAGGATGAAACTTTTACAAAGGTTTACATTTTTGCATGCATTAATTTGACTATTGGCCTCGATTCCCAGATCCGACGGCGGGGAAGTGAGTGCGGATTTGACACTTTGCGATTCTCAAATCCGCAGTCCCGGATTGGTTTAAATCGAAAATTCGGTAATGAAATATACGATGTCGGATTATCTTAGGCGCATTTGTCGTTCAAATCCGCAGAAAATTTGTTGCGGATCACACAGCGCGGAAAATGTCAAAAAGAAATTCGGGGTTGCGGATTTGAGAATCGCAAAGTTTCAAATCCGCAACTCACTTCCCCGCCGCCGGATCAGGGAATCGAGGCCATTATTTGTCAATTGAAATGTGTTTTAGAGCATAATTTATTATGTTAATTGTGATGCTATTTAATGTTATGTTGCATGATATGTCGGCGAATCATGTTATTTAGTGGGTTTTATGCATGTTTTAGTTTGACAGGTTGTTGTTGTTGTTTTTTCATGTAAATTCTTATGTTGTTTTTAACGCTCAATTTGTTGCCTATTTATTGGGATTTGAGCATCAAAACAATTTATTATGTATAGTATACTTAATTTATTAATTCATGTCCTTTATTTCCAGTTTATATTGTGAGGATGTAAGTATACATATGATATGGGAAGATTTTATTCATGTAAATTTTTAATTTCAGATTTGAAGTCCTAATGGAAAACAGGTAAGTATAGTATCGTTTTTTATATTTGCATATATGTATGTACTAATTCTGCTTTCGTTTTGGGTGCGATTCATCATGGAAGCAGGTAAGTATGATGTATCAAAATTTTTATCTGGGCTGAGTTAACAATTGTTTATTTTCAGATTCGTAGCTGCTAATTTAATTCTAAGTAGATTTTTAAGATTTATGTATGTATGTATATTTCAAATGTATTTATTCATAATTATTTATAATTCATTTAGATTAATTTATGTATGTATATTTCTAGTTTTAAGTATAATTCATTTAGGTTAATTTATATTTCTAGTTTTAAGAATTTATATGTTTAGTTATTTATAAGTATTTAGTTCAATATAATTATGTATTTTTTATTTTATTTTTTTTAAATATGATCCGTTTTTTTTTCTTTTTTTTTTGCTTTTTTTTGGAATTCTATTTTTAGGATCACTGTGGGCTGAACAATAAGGATTCACCGTTTGGGCAGATATGTTCCTCCGCATCGGGCCATCTAGACTCGCTAAGTCCCATAATCTTGATTTTATATGGATTCATCTCGTTGAGGACTTCATCTAGCCGTCCCTCAGCCAGCAGTGTTATCACATTCCATGATCCGATTCGTGTCCTTGTTCGATAACAAAGGTCGTCGTCGTGTTGTCTTTCCGGCTCCGAGGCATTGTTTGCCGATTCGCAGCAATTGTGTTTTTTATGGAAGCGGTTTGCTAACCCTCAATCCAACCGACTTAAAACTCTGATTTGTGGCGCAGAGAAATCGCCATTCGGGCACCACGGGGAGGTGGGATTAGGACTTGCTAAGGGAGCTGCTATAGGTGTTTGTCTGCAGTAACTCTTCTCGGGTTCCAACAGAAGTAACAAAAGGGTGCCACTACTTTCCAATGTCTTTGTTAGCCATTCGACTCCCTAAAGCCCCCCATACACGGTAAAATTGGATGTACATCGAAGGGCGGATGTACAACCAAAACTACCGATTGTGGGCCGGTCGGCCGATCAAAACTCGTTGCGCTTATGGGTTTGATGAAATTCTGGATGTACATCCAATTTGACCGTGTATGGCGGCCTTTAAATTGCTACCAGTCTAAATAGTATGGATCGAAGACCAGGGTCAGCGGCACCCACGTCCTGCTACAGAGGCATACTATGTAATTCGTATCAATGAAGAAGTAAAGTAAAGTAAAGAATAACAACAGCCAAATAAATGCTTAGTTGAGTGTCATGTTTAATTTCTATTAGTATATTGTTAACATTAATTACATATACCTTTAGTTAGATTGGAGTTCCTTCGATTATGATGTAGTCTAGCCTTAGCTCCCGCAAACTTATATTTAGGAATGTTTCGGTTGTAATTTGTGTTAATCGATAAGTATCGAGTGTAAATCGTGCCAGTGACTGGCATTCATTGGGTGGTGTCGGTTTATGAAAATACAAAGCTCAGCAAGGGTAAGCGCTTTGGTACCAGGGCCATTGCATGAGTCGTTTTTTTACTGCGATTGAAACTTGAGACATTGTTCATTGTGAAAGGTGCGAATGTTAAGCTGCGGCGTTAAACGCAAGGATGGCTAAGCAACGGCCGATACAACTCCTGTCTCCGGAATTTCTTTGTCTAGGTATCCCTCCACCGTCATTATGGGAACACTCTCAGGCCGGCAAGTGGTGATGTATGTAGATACATATGTGGAACACAACCCCTTGCGTACAAGCCTTTCTTTGGGGATTGCGTATCGCTTTTGCCTGATTGTTTTGGGACCACTATTAAAAATTTGCAGTCAACCAAATATTGGTAATACTTTTCTTTCAAAAATGCCTAAAAGAGTTTCATCGGCGACTTTCCAAGTACATGCCTCTGATCAAAACATCAGAACGGACTTAATTAGCGTGGAATATAGTTTACATTTCATTCTTCTAGCCAAAATAGCTTCTGTTAGCAACGCTCATTCTCTTTCTGTTTTCCGTTATCTCGACACTGTCAGCTTGCAATACTGTTCCAAGATAAGCAAATCCTTTAACGGTTTCTATGTTATAAGTATCTTATTGTAATGTTTTGCCTTGGAGTTGTGTATCTTTCATTCTTTTCGCAGCAGTTTCCAGTTTGATGAAGGCTCCTTTTACCCTTGCAAAAGAGCTACCTAAAGATAGATACCGACGGCTCTACTCCAGTGTCTTTTACCACCTTCTCCGACACTATGTTAATTAGGAAGCATTACAGCGCGTCACGTTTTCTCAGGCCCTTCTGTGATGTGAAACTGTCTGAGAGGTCTCGTTCTCTATGTCGTACTAACTCTCGTACCGATGAGAAATGTAACATACAAAACACAATATACAAATTTTACCATTGTCTGTCTATTTGAAGGAAACGACTCATTCATAGAAACTATACCATGTTTAACAGCAAATTTAATTAATCGTGCTTCGATCACTTATAAATCTACCAACCACAAAGTCATTAAATCACTAGCCTCTAATGCGTTAGTCCTGTTCCGAGTTGCTATCTCTTCGTACATCACTAACTTTCCATAAACAAACAGCGGCGAAACAATTTCAATAATTTACAAGCCTCAGTTCTCAGCCAGTCGAAAAATTTCCAATTGGATTGCAGCCTGTCTGGCGTTGACTATATTTCACAGATGTCGTCAGAGTGCTAAATATCTTTCTGAAAACCTCAATTAAAATTATATCATGCCACCGCCACACTCCCTGCACTGGCCGAGGCCAAAAATGTTAATCCCAAGCTATGTCAATCGGCGACCGCATAAAATTGCAATTTGGCTAGCGCTTCCACAATGCTCGGCTGCCAGCGACTATTTCGGGATTGAATCCTGCTCCTTGTCTAGATTCCTTCCTTCTTCATCAGCCTACACTTGAGGCATTGTCAAAAATGCTTTTGTTTAATCCTGGCCGAGCGCGTTGCATAGTGGATGATGCACTTTCGTATGATGCATGATTTATGACTTGTTGATATCCAGTCAGATGCATCTGGCAGAGTGTCTACGGTGGCAGGGCGGCGGTGCTGGCGATGATAGCATGAAAGCTTAACACTTTGTGGCAGTGAGATTACAGGGAGCATTAAGCTGGTGACTGAGTCAAGAGCACGGCCCGTGGGGCTGAGGGCCGTGATTAAGAGTGTCATAAAAATAGCCTGCAACCCATCCGCCTTCGGATCTGCTGCAAGGCGAGCAAGTTTTCAGATAAAAGTGCAAGACGCATCGCGTCACACGGATGAAGTGAAGTTTTCGGTTGCTGCCATCCTAGTAAATGAATTGCAACCGCATATACGAGACAGATTTTTATTTCCTGCGGTAAATTAATTGCCACCAACATAAATCAACCTGCTGTCCTCAAGATGCACCGACTTAAGACTTATAACGATTCTCATTAAGGCGGCCGTTAGGCCGAAGTCTCGCGGCACTCAGGTTTATAAATAACAGTTGCAAGACGCTTCCATTGATGGTTTTCACCTCCCGGCTCCCTCCGCTCGTTATTTGTTAAGTGGTGCGAAAATGGTTTCTCTGCGAAGTTTCAAAAACAATCACTGACCGAATTTTGGCGCTGGCCAGACAGTAGCGCGAGGTCGACCTGACTTTCAGCGGAACGGTATTAAATCTGGTTAATTATCCAATTTTCTCCCTAATGAAACTTCACACGCAGTCTACCGAAATCTCTAATTTGATCAGAGAGCTCCTAAGTAGGCACTTGCCCAGTGACGTCAGGCTGCGCGGTCTATTGGACAAATAACTTTCAAATTTGGAAAGGCGCCAAAACTGTGGCGGCAGCAAATGGAACAAAGGAGAAAGCCCAAGATGTAGAATTAAACAGTCAGAAAACAACGAAGAAAATGAAATTTCCCTAATCATTCGAAACAATTGACATAATTGGAGCCCAAATTAGAGCCGGCTTCTTCTTGTTGTTGGCGCTCCTCCTCCTCCTCTGTCGGTGTGTATTAAGAATCCTCTTCAAACTCTTCTGCTTCTCCTCCTATGACTCTTCTTATTTTATCAGAATTTTAGGGCCTAATAAAGTGATTATCTCGCCTTTCTCGAGGCTGGGTGCAGCTATCCTTGTGTACGTGGTGATTTTAAAATGAACATTTCGCTGGCATTTGAGAGGATTGTGAAGACGTCAACCAGCCCCAGTTTTGGAACTGGTTTTAAGGACTGGAATAAGGCGAAAAGTAGCAATTTGTAAAGGAGAAGTTCATTTACATTTCTTAAATTTTAAAGGTGGTCGTTAAGGCTGAAAGGGGTGCTTAAAAAACAATTTCAAAATAATTTCATTTTGAGTTTGAAAGGCATTACTTCCGGTAATGAGTTGCTGGTAATTGGTAAAAAATAGGATGTGTTTAAAATATTTTTAAAGATATGAAAATAATCTGAAGCACGTAATACGTTCTTATAATTAAATTATAGCATCACCAGAAAACTGATGAAGATTCTGAAGCACTTGCTAACATAATTTGATGTGGTTAAAGAAACACTTGAGAGTTTCTTATTTCTTAACGTGCTGGATATAAGGTTTCATGAACTTGTTAAAATATAGATTTATAGGTTTAAATTTGTTGTTAAAATATAGATTTATAGGTTTAAATTTTAGAAGAACGTCTAAACTAAATGCAATGGCAATGCAACATTCTAGCAACCAGCAAGCATTCGAAAAAATGATTTTATAGAAATGCGAATTAATAAAATATGTTATAGTCCACAGTCCCTGAGGCAATTTTTTTTAATGATTAGTAACAAGCTGAAATTTCATGAGTAGCTTCCTGACGCCCAACTTTTCTCTCTGCGAAGATTCTCGATAATGATGTCTAATGAAACGCGTGGTAGTCAAACATGGCGGTTTGGTGATTGCAAAAAAATTTATTATAACAATTTGTTAGTTGAATCAAGAGATCAATAACAAACAAATCAAAGAAATCAAAAAACCGTTTGTCATACAAAAATATAAATAATGGTGCAACCGAAGGGTCGCCCACCCGCAACATGTGCAAAAAACGAGGTCATAAATAATTATTAGTAACAAGCTGATTTTTTCGGTGTTGGTTCGTACTTGTGCATGCAATAAGATGCAATTGTTAGTTTCATAGAAGCATTTTTGTCATTAGTAACTGTAGAATAAGGATGTCACTTAAAACATTAGAGTATCTTTAACCTAACTACAACAGTGTCCTACAAAAATGTTGGTGCATATCGCTAGTCCTACATACTTATAAATACTGTTTAATAATTTCCAGATCCTACTCATGCGATTGTAAAAACCTTCCTAAGTGCAAAGATAGTAAGGAAGAGTAAGGAGTAAAGGATGTATTTTCTTGCACCGATTGAATTGCTTCCCACTTAAAACGATCTAAGCCCCTGTCTACACTGTCAATAAAAAACTGCCTGCCATATGTTATTGCTTCAAAATTACTAATGAAGACGGTGTAAACCCAGAAATAACATTTTGCATGCCATATACTACAAACTAAATGTATGTCGTTTATTGCCGGACATGTGTCTAGAAATAAATTTGAAATATTGTGAAAAGATGGCAGATTTAAAACTATCGCGGGTTGATATCATAAAATTAATAAAGTTATATGTAAAGAAATTAAATTTCTTATTATATTGCTCGGAGTAGGCATTCTGATTTGACATATTCCGGAATCAAGAGAAACGTTTAAAAAAATAGGAATTGGAAATTTAATTAATAAACTTTAAATATCGTTTTTTTGTTTTCAGAACAACGCTATTGTTTAATGAAATTTCGCAATTCTTGAAGATATTGTCTAAACAACGATATTGTCCTTATCTCCGAATTGCTATGCGGTATGGAGAGCGGCCATCAATTGGATGCTGTGTACACTGATTTCAACAAGGCCTTCGATCGAGTGGATCACGTCATCCTAATTGAAAAATTATTAAAGTTTGGAATATCAGGTTCTGCCCTGGAATGGTTAAAATCATATCTGAACGGAAGAACACAGGTTATCAGATTCCAAGGATTTCTATCTAATGAGATCGAAGTAACCTCTGTCGTTCCTCAGGGTAGTCATCTCGTTCCCCTTCTCTTCAATATTTTTATCTACGATCTTTCCGAAAAATTAGCAAATATTCCACATCTCTTTTACGCGGATGATCTCAAAATTTATAGTGTCATTAAGACACAAACTGATGCTTCCTTCTTGCAGACAAAACTCAATGCCCTACACGACTGGTGCACCATGAACAAACTGCAACTTAACACCAGCAAATGTCATACAATTACCTTCTCCCGCTTAAAAAACACACAGAACCATAACTATTATCTCAATGGCATAATGTTGAATCAGGTTGATCATATCGTAGATCTAGGCGTCGTCCTAGACAAAAAACCCAATTTCAACCTGCATTACGATAATATAATTGCCAGAGCCAACAAACTTCTTGGTTTCCTCAAGAGGAGAGCCAAAGAATTCGGTAATGTCCTGGAATGTGCGTGTCCTATCTGGGATCCTATATTCCAAGTGATCAGCAGGAAGATCGAATCTATTCAAAAGAGATTTCTTGTTTTTGCCCTGAGACATCTACACAACCCCCATGACTATCAAACCCTACCGCACTACTTGGACAGGCTCAAAGTGTTTGATCCCATGCCGTTATCTAGCAGGAGGAAACTGCTCACATCTTGCGTTGCCTTTGACGTCCTAAGTGGAAAGCTTAAAGTGCAGTTTCTGTCGGACCGGATCAAATTCAATGATGTAGTCCGACACACACGACACACTAAACTACTTAGGGAATATCCACACCGTACCGATTACGCAAGGAACGAGCCCGTCAACAGATGCTGTATGGTTTTCAATAGCCATAGCTCCTCTTTCTCCCTTTCACTCAACAAGGCATCCTATAAAAAATACTCAGATCCCTACTAACATAACCCCCTCTCTGATATTAGTCGGTTTTTAGTAGCTGTCAGTAATGTAAATTATAAGAGACTGTACACTAAGTTTTTAATCTAACTGCCGGGGCCCAATGATTCCGTCAACGTGATTTTCCCCTACCACTGTCGGTGAGAGCTCGCCCAATGAAACCGTCACCGTCAAAGTAGCTTTTGCTTGACAAATGTCATTGTCTACTTGTGATTGAATTAACTGTATGATTATTTTGTATTTGTTTCAAATTATTAATATCTTCTTCTTCTTCGAGTACATTTTTCCGCACTTTCTGTTCAAGAAAATTGTGGGCGGGTTTATAGCACCAACATAAATGTAAAAGCTTTCTTGTTTAATTAGGGTTTACTGTTTTTAATAGATGGCAGGCAAATCAAAAAAATGAGCGAAAAAATGAGAGCGTTTTTGCTTGTGGAGGGGTAGACCAGCAAAATTAAAATTAAATCCAAGTCACCGTCACCATCAAAAGCAACAACAATTTATATGGAAAATCACGTTGACGGTTTCATTGGGCCCCGGCAGTAAGTATTTGTATGTATACCTAGTTTAAGTGTGCCTTGTTTGGCCAATAAATCAATAAATAAATAAAAATAAGGCTTGGGTTGAAATAGGCAAGCAGTTTCATTTCAACCCGAATCACATTAACAAAAAAAATTAAACATTTACGAACGCCGTATGTTAATGAAAAAAAGGTAGAAGCCTCCAAAAAATCGAGAGCAAGTGCAGATGTATACGAACCGTGCCTCTTCTATTATGATGAGCTCAAATTTTTGGACAACACAATCGTTCTGAGGAAACCTCCAACAAATGATTATAAAGTAGGTTTTTTTCATTTCGATTTTCAATTATATTTTATATCAAGTTCTAGATATAAAATGTATGTTGTGTTAATGGTTTATTTTTTTAGTTCTCAGAAACTGTTTCTCAAGACTATTCTGAAAAAACTGTGGAAGAGCATTCTACAAAAGATAGCAGCTCTGCAGTAAGCGTTATCGTTGAATTAGCGTTGTGTTTGAAGATGAAGAAATTTTTGAAAGTTCCCCCCCAACGGAATTAGTAACAACCTCAACACCACAAATATCAGGTAATGCAGAAGTAGCTCTTGCTAAAACTACGCCGTGTTCGCCAATTGTTCAGCATAATGCTGCCAAGTCAACACTTAAAACAACCAAGGCTGCATCTGCATTGAAAGCAGACTTCCAAAATCGTGGCGACGTACGAGGGCACTATATCCGCAAATGTGGGAGAAAAAGAGGAAGACAAGGATTCTTATGCAGCTTTTGGACCCGACCCTTGATTTCCTCAGAAGCAATGGTAGACCTGGAAACCGTCATGCTAAAGGTATTATTCTTCCGCCTCAATTACCATATTTGCAAATGAAATGATTAGACCACCATCTGTATCTAATACAAGTACCAGGGACACCTCAATGAGTGCTAGTACCAGTTGCAGTACACCTTTGACCCCAGGAGCTTTTAGTGCAGGAAGCTGGACGAGTGCATTTGATTATGATATCTTGAAAGAAGCAATGAACAATGCAGAATTTTAAAAAACAAATCTATTAATTTTAATGATGAATTAAACCTTACATAAATTTTTACCAAGCTCTTTTTATCTATTCGACATGCATATTTGTGAGGATTCTCGTGTTCCTGTGGATCTAGTGTTGTGATAGTGTCTGGTAAGCTGTATCCAGTTTCACCTGAATTATCTATTGGAGCGATTTTTATATTTCCACTTAAATAATTTTAAAGAACGCAACACGCTTGCACAATCAAATCTGCACGGTCGACAGTGATGAGCAAGACTGGTCTTGCACATTTAGTAAGACCAAGACAAAATAGGAGAAGGACAAGACAAAACTCCAAGATCAAGATAGCAAGACTTTTTGCTCGTCACTAAGTGCCAAAAGTCCTGCAGTGGTGAGCAATAAGTCTTGTCTTGCATATTTAGCAAGACCAAGACAAGATTGCAAGTCTTCTTGCAAGACTTTTTACAAGGCTTTTTGTAAGACGTTTTGCTTATCACTGCAAGACTTTTGGCGCTAAGTGAGCAAAAAGTCTTGCTATCTTCATCTTGCAGTCTTGTCTGGCTCTGTCTTGGCTTGGTTTTGCTTTGGTTTTGCTAAATGTGTAAGATCAGGCAATACTGCCATCACTAGACAACACTGACACTGACTTCTATAGGGCGATGGTAAATTCTGAAACGGTCTCGTATGCCTTTTTAGACGAGGTTAATCCCGTAAATAGGGCGACGCAACAGTGTAACAGAGGTTGTGATACCGACGTTACAAGCATCCGAAGAGGGTGGGCAAGCTGCAAGCCATCTGCCAGTTTTGTTTTGGATTTTATTAACTTCCCAGTATAGGAAGTTATTGTAATCGGCCCGAAAATCGAAATCGAAATTTTCAACGTATTTTCATCTTTCAAGGTCCCAGGAGCATTTTAAGCAAAAAATTGGGAGGAAGTATGTGTGTGTGTGTGCGTACGGATGTGGTAATTTTTTCCTGCACGATATCGGGCGAACCAAAAAAGATATCGACTTCATTGAGGTGTCGTTCGAAGCGTATTAACCGAAATATGATCTGAAAAGATTTTCATAAAATTCGGTCGAGTCGTTTTTTTGTTTAAGCGGCGTAAGTGATTTTTGTACCTGCACGATATCGCCCGAGCCACGAAAGATATTGACTTACTTGAGATGCCCTTTGAAGCGTATTAGCGACAATATAATCTGAAAAGATTTTTATAATATTCGGTCGAGCGGTTTTTTGGTTTAAGTGACATAAGTGATTTTTGTACCTGCACGATATCGCGCGAGCTATAAAAGATATCGATTTAGTTGACGTGCCGTTCGAAGAGTATTAACCAAAATATGATCTGAAAAGATTTTCATAAAATTCGGTCTAACTATTTTTTTGTTTAAACGACGTTTATGATTTTTGTACCTGCACGATACCGCGCGAACTAAAAACTATATCGACTTCATTGAGGTGTCGAAAAAAGAATATTAACGAAGAAATGCTCTGGAAAAAGTTTCATAATATTCGGTCGGGCCTTTTTTGTTTAAATAGAAAAACTTCGGCTAATTGTCAGAAAGACCTTAAATTGACAAGTTTTGCTAATATCTAATAAACTCGATGGAATGAGACCCGTTCTAAACGAAGTGATCTTTATCGGGTTCTGCACAGCGATAGCCTTCGAACAAAACATCACTTGTCAAAATCCGACAACCTTTCAAAATCGTGCAAAAATTTCGTTACTCTTTACAAACAGCGCGAATTTTTCAAACCTTGGATTAGCACTTTTTGACGGGGAATTGTTTTCTACGCGTGATACAGTTTCAGGAAATTGCGGTTCATCCCAGGATTTCCGGTAGTTACCGCCAAATTTGTTCTTTTTGGTCAAGTCTGACAAGTACTTAACAGTTACAGTTTTGCTAATATCT
Organism: Thereva unica; assembly: GCA_949987705.1. Lineage (NCBI taxonomy): Eukaryota > Metazoa > Arthropoda > Insecta > Diptera > Therevidae > Thereva > Thereva unica. Next base: position 80,022,217 of record OX465283.1, on the reverse strand, counting down.
CCGGAAATCTTTGGAATTTCCAAATGAAGTCATTCGCTTCTCAGTTTGTCAACGGCGCTTCAGCACGCTCAATACGAATTTGAACACCCGATTTAGTGCAGCGAACGAAATACGGAGGAAATGTTTGTTTGCTAACGTTCAGGAAAAACAAATTCTCTAGAAAAATCTTGTGGATTTACTACTATTATAGTTATTTGAACTAGCTTCTCTCGGGATTGCTTTGTCATCAGTTCTGATACTAGCCAATTTCCCGCCAGTGCTAAACGTATAACTATTTTGTAAGAAGTCAGTTAATTCCATCTTCGTCCATCATACTGGAAAGTTAATCGTGTGGACCGAAGGGGTCAAACCCACATCCCAACTAGTTTGCACTGCACTTGATTCTGCACCGGGAATAGCACTGGTACTTTGGTGTAAAAAGAATATGACGCATATTTTGAATTTCACCTTTATGGGTAATATTAATAAATTATAAGTTAACAGTTCAATGTTGAAAACAACTCAATACCGAAACGAAGAGCTGAACTTTTTATAAGCAGTAAATGAATAAAAAAGGAGAAAAGTTTCCCAACAAAATTTCCTCGCATCTATGACATTTCCAGACTTCATTTCATAGCCAAAGGATATTCCCTAAATCCCAAGGTTCATTTTCACAATATGCCAAAGAAAACAGGAAAATATTTCTGCACAGCATATCTTAACACAGTGAAAAATCCATCCAACTTCCTTAATATCATATTCACCTGCTTCACCCCATTTCAAACCTTTTTCGATTCAGCTCGGTGTGAATTTTTAACAAAACAAATGCACCGGAAACACCAACAACACAATCAAAAAGTGTTCCTTAACGTGTTACTACCAGCAGTTCGGAAAGGGATCCATTTTTGCTAGAAAATAAGACTATTGCCTAAGGAATTCAAAAAATTCTAGTAAACCACCCTTAAGGTGGATGCTAACCAAAAATACACCAAAACCCATAAGGGATGCAAAAACTTTTGACATTAACTTTCTCGTCCTTCAAGAAGGAGCTTATGTATGTTGTGTCTGATATTTTTGTGTAGATGCCAGAGACCTTCTAGGATATTCCCAATGTTGCAAAACATTTTATTTCGACGTGAATGTAGGAAGAGGGATGGAATTTGTCTAAAATACATCAGGACTCTACTTAAGATAAAGTGAAGAAGAACGAAGGAAAAACTTTTAAATAAGAAAACTGAGTGTTTTGAAAAAGTTTAAATAAAAGTTGATGACTTTCAGTGCTTTCGGGGATTGTGTGACGAAATTCAAATCTGTTTTGTTTTGGGAATTTCAAATAAACCAAGAATAAAATGGAAATCTGGAATATTGCACTAAATTAGGGGAGTCGTATCAGAAACAGCAAGCAGGGAATAGGTTAAAATGGAGAAAATACGAAAAAGTAATTTAAATATAACATTTTTTTTTTCACAAGTTTCAATTGTATATACTACGATTTTCTTATGATAAAAATCTGTAGATTGGGTTTTAAAAGGCTGCACAACTTTTCTAATTTAGTGGACTTTAAAAGTTTGTTGCTTGTTTGTAGAAATATTTTGTCTCTTTCATGGAGGAGGGTTTCTACATTTCCAAGAAATAATTCAGCTCTCGAGCAAATAATTCGTGAAAATACATGAAAATTAAATTTGATTGTTTTCTATATTGAAGATAACCCATTTGCATGGTTTAATTTTCACAAATGTTGCCCTAGCTGCTTTGAAGGAATTTCAAATTACAATAAATTATAAATGAAACTCTCTGTTGAAACAGTAATTAGTGAATATCACAGTGAATCTAGAAGAAGGCCCTCCGAAAACCTAAGCCTACCGCAGTGCATCAACATTTCGTCGAGTAAAAGTATATTGAGTAATACGGCAGCATCAACAAGGAAAAATGCGCACGACAAGGTTAGACATAATAAATTAGTGAAACTAAAGAAAATGACAATTAAAAAACAAGGTATACATAAAGAACTGAAATCCGTCCCAGTTGAGCATGGGTAAAATTCACCCTATGCACGTACAATCAGTCTGTCATTCCGTACTAGTCATGGTGCATTACATATTTATAAATAAGCTGAATTCTCGAAGAGGGGAGTAAGATGGGATATATTAAGAGGAGTCTGAAGGATGTTTTAGGAGCAGGCGATCAACATTGCGGTAATGCAATAGGATATTGTACGTGTTGGGAAGTACCAACAAGGGAAGATTGTTGCGCAGTCGTGTTAGTTATTATTATTATTATTCTTCGCCAAACCATCCCGAGGAAGTAATGAAGCGGGCGGCTTAAAAAGGCTTCATAAAATGTGGTTAGTCTTCTTCTGCTTAGGGCTGGGCAATGACAGAAAAAATCTAGTACACTTTCCGAATTCTTACAGGTTCTGCAAAATCTTTAGTCTCTCAAGACCTAAGCGGTTCGCAAGCGTCCGTATCAGACAGTGCCCGGACAGCACTAGCACCCTGGCTGAGAGGTCTTGTCTAACGAGGGTCAGTGGCGAAGTGGTCCGCTTGAGATCATAAGACGGACAGGTTAATTTGGCCAAAGTGAATTTATTAAGATCCCTCCAATGCTTTTTGGCTTGTTGCATTGGGCGCTGTTTGCATCGGAGTTTGAAATTGGCCCAAAGCATACCAGCCCTAAAAGGAGAGTATTGGTCGTGCCTTTCCGACCCCAGTTCGTCAGCTTTACAATTTCCCTCTACATTTCGATTACCGGACACCCCTACAAGGACGGTCCTGAACTGTTGAGGCATCTCGTTAAGAGATCTGCGACATTCAGAAGTAGTTCTAGAGGTGTTTGCGCAAGAGCACAGGGGTTTCAGAGCCACCTGACTATCTAAGAAAATGTACACAGTTCGATTCCTATCGCCTTGCTGGTTGGTTAGTAGAGCAGCTTCTTGTATGGCTAGAACCTCCGCTTGGTATACACTGCAGTGATCGGGTAGTCGGAAGGAGACTTCAATCCCAAGCTTTGGGGAAAAAACTCCTCCTCGTACCCGACCCTCGAGCTTAGAGCCAGCAGTAAAGAAGTTAATGGTACCATGAAGACCTTGTGGTCTATTTCTCCATTCACGACGTGAATCTCCGTGAAGGTAATCTCGGGTAGAAGTCGGTTTTTATGGGGACAATAACATAGTTCAGCACCTTCGTGTGCCCTCTCATGACTGGTGCAAAAACCAGATTCTTTTATTCTAATTGCGGCGATAGTTGCGCTTTCCTTTGCCACAAGATTTAAAAGAGGGAGGTATAATATTATATTTAGGGCATCTGTAGGGATGGAGCGAAGTGCGCCTGTTATTCATAACTCCGGACATCTTTGTACTTTCTGTAGTTTGTTTAGCACGGTGGACTTAGTTAAGATTGGCCACCATACTAACACTCCGTATAGGAGTATTGGGCGGACGATCGCTATATGGATTCATCGTACTATGTTTAGGGAGAAGCACAATTTCTTCCCATTGATGCTCTATGTTTGCTTTCTTAATGCACTCTTCTGTGTTTCCATTCCAAAGGAGTTTCTTCTTCAGGACTACTCCCAGGTATCTGGAACTGTTGCTTAATTTCAGCTTTATATTGTTAAGCCGGGTGTTAAAGGTAGGGTTTTATACCTCCTTGTGAAGTGGACCAATTCCGTTTTTCCTGAGTTACCACTGGGTCCGCGGGTGTCCGTCCAGCTTGAGAGGGTTTGTAACGCCGCCTCGATGAGATCACAGAGGAATTGAGGAAATTTTCATTTTACGAAGATTATGCCATCTGCGTACGCTAGTATGGGATGTCCCTCTGCCTTCATGCATCGCAACAGCTGGGACATAGTTACAACCCATAGGAGCGGGGAAGCTACTCCTCCTTGAGCAGTGAGTCTTTTTTCGGCCTTACGGACCGAGATGTTGCCCAAGATTGACTTTTTTAGAACTGGACTCTGGGTGCTTGGTTCCTCCACAGATAGTTGGCGTTTATAGGCTGGTGCACCTTTAATCCGCTCAAGCGTAAAGTTTGAAATGAATGAACAGGGAGAGGAACACAAGGTTGGGAGGACGACTGTCTGTTACGTTCGAGAACGCATTGCCCAGAGTGAACCAGCGTGTTGGAATCGTCACGCATACGTGGAGGTCGTCGTCAATGCACCCCCAGTCTATACCGAAATAGATAACTCAATGGCGTGGGCGGTACACACAGTTCCACCCAGTCGCTATAGGTACTAGGACCTTTTTTTGGGAAAGCTCTAGGCACAGATTTATAACTACCAGTTTGTCATGTCGTTTACGCCATGGTACAATATTTTGTAGTAAGCATAACTCGAAGGGTAGGAAAAGGAAGGAATAGATGAAGGGGAGTCGGAGGATCCATGAGTTAAAGCTCACATTTTTTTAAAAACTATACCCTAATTAGAGGGACTCTCAAACCCGCTGTTCCGAAGCAGTCCCTACAAGCAAGCAACTTGACTCAGTTTATTAAAAAACCCAAATTATCGGCTAATTTATCCTAGTATACCCTCAACATGCTCGCTCTATTTCTTGATTATTTTGTAGCTGAAAGTAGACTAAACAGTTCTTGCTCCACAGTTCCTCGTACATAAGCCCGTGTTTGTGACGAACAGAGATACATATCATTGTGCACTTTCTTCCAATAGCAAACTCCAGGTTTAAGTTTTTACCGTCACGCACCAAGTCTGCGAAGACCTGGCTTGACTACCTGAAGACCTTCGCATTTACTGCATAAAATGAAAGCTGTAGTGGACTATCTACAAAAAATGACAAAAAGTCAAATCAAATTTACGACCAGTTAAATTTACAAAGAGCTATAAATTATGATACTTTAAAGTCGATTCCGATTTTTTTTGTCAAATATTTCACAGAAATTATCAAAAATGTCGAAAATGTAATTTTTATCAAAGATTACATTCGAGTCATTTAACTTGACAGCAGCAATAGAAATTTTTTTATCCTTAAAAGCTTTTAATCTTCCTCTTAGCACTAAAGACAGGTCATCGTTACTCGCAAGTATAGGGTGACCATTCTCGTTACTTCCAAGTGAATGAATTTCGTTGTTAAGTGGTGCTCAAGGGTGCTTAGGGATTTTCTATAAGTGAAATCATTTCATATTAAAAATGTTGGAGTTGAAGCTGTTACTTTAATAACTCTGGTGGATATATTTATCAATATGTTTACTATGTGAATGTAGAGGGTGTTTCAAAAGGTGATGTAATTATCTTAAAGATTAATTGCGAATTTAGAAAGTTGATTTCTTATTCATCCTTTTTGTATGTGGGAGAATATATGGGACTGGCTTTTGTCAGTTAGAACTGTAGACATTTTTGAATTTATATATGTTATAATTATTGTATTCCATCTACAAAATGTTTGGAAGGGCATGGTCCTTAAACAGGCTGTCACACACATTTCTGGATGCTGGACCGGGGTAAGATTCTCACAACTTGTAATTGCGCGGCGGGCTTATAAATATACTCGATAGGCACTTCCTAATTGCAATTTTTATAGTAAGATTAAAAAAGTACTGCGTTTTATAGGAAATTTTTTTGAGTAAAAAGGGAAGCCTTTGAAAAAGGGAGCGATTGGGGGGGGGGGGGGAATGAAAAAGGCGAGGTCGTTTTTTTTTGTGGGAATCGAGTTTAGTTTTGGAGTAATAGGCCTGTGAAGCAGGCAGAAATAAAAAAAAATGTTTTTGAGAAAAAATAATTGAATTTTTGTTCGTCGGGCGGAAAATTGTTGAATTTTATTAAATGTAATATATCCGTCCGGAATATGTTTTTTAAAGGTTTTGTCGGTGGGTTTAAAAATCGTATCCACCGGACGTTATAAATCCGGGGATTGCCAGTTAATATTTCTGGAAATGTAAAAAACTGTTTTTTTTTTTTTTTTTTTGGAAAAATCGCTGGGACCTTCTCGGGGACAGGAGAGGCTGCTGATCAAGAAGGGCCTCGAAGAGGAAGGCGAATTTTGAAAATTTTGATGCAACCAGGTGCACCCCCTGAAGATATAGAACTCCGGGCTATATACAAGAAAGAATAAGTGTGCTGTTTTGCGGACTAGGCGAAGAGGGGGTCAGGCCCCAAAACTGTAAGGCGATCAAAAACTGTAACTAATTTGTTAAATTTGTTGGTGAGAGACGGAGCTTTCGAGAGATAGACCCCGATGTGAAGGCCCAATGGAAGAGGACCTATGGAAAAAAAGTATTTTGTTTTGGTGACCTGCGAGCCTAACTTGGAGTGAAGCTGGATTCGGATTTGGAAGGCCAGAAGGAAGGCTCAGAAGACGTGACAGTTAATTTTTTTGCGTATGGTGTCTTAAATGATGGGGAACAGGATTTTTTTTTCTTTTTCATTATATTAAGTTTTATTTCTTTTTAATTATATTACGATTAGTTATTCATGTAGTAATTAAGATGTTGTGAATTTTGCATTTTTTTTTTCCTTCCTTTTTTGATTCCCTTGTGTCTATTTTTGGTTACGAGCCACCAGATAGAATTTGAGTTTTTCTTGTGTGTTGAAGTTATTGTTTTCGCTCACGGGTGAGGAGTGTCCACAACCAATGGTGACTAGTTGTGGTGTTATTATAAAATAAAAACAAATAAATGTAAATAAAGGTTATAGTACCATAATTTGTGCGAGTCCTCATATGTGCAAACCCGCGGTGACGTATTCTAGTGGCCTGTAAATTATTTTGTAAAAAGGCAAGCTGCTCAGCCTGCCTTCACAGAGTTTTTCGTATCGATTCGAAGTAATGTTACGTTATCAAGTAAAAGTACGTTGTAGTCTCTTACGTATTGTTGAGTGTTTGTATATAGGTTGGGTTGTTAATTAAACCATTTTCTGTAACCAACATTTTCTTTTGATTATTACATATTTACAGTATTTGATTCATCATTGGTTTCAGCGTTGATTTCAGGTTTTTTTTCCTTTGGATTATTTTCAATTTCATCATAATGGAATAGGTGCAACAGTGGCATAGCAGCGGGCGATACTCCTCGCCTTGAATGAAAAAGGCAGGCACTTTGCTCCCCCGGACAGTGCACTGCGCTGATGAGGGAAGGCACCTTCCGTATAGTAAGTGGTGATGCATCAACGCATGTGGTATCCCCGGGGTCTCCCCACCACGAACCGCCGACGAGCAGCCTTTTTCACGGGAGAGCCAGGATGCTGCATTTGGGGGAATTTATTTGTCGCCCCGATGAAATTTATAGTTTTTGTGTGAGAGTCGGAAGTTGGGCACTTCTGGGCCCCCAACCGAAGCTTTCATTACAAACTTTATTTATCTAGAGTTAACCCTTCTAGCACAGAAGGCGCACTTTACAGCTAAGCATGAAAATCTATATATACATACACATACATACATACATACATATATATATATATATATATATATATATATATATATATATATATATACATATATATATATATATATATATATATACATATATATATATACATATATATATATATACATATATAGAGTTTCCCTTCTAAGACAGAAGGCGCACTTCCCAGCAGGGCTGAGAAATATTTACCACTGCCGTGGCTCAGCTGAGACATGCAAACATAAAATATTAAAAACATAAAAGATCAAAAACATTAAACAGAGGAGCATGCAAAACTAAAAAGGAAGCACGTAGAGAGTCACGCCACATTGAGAAGGGTCCTTTTTAAGGACAACTTCACTGGTTAGCAAGCTAAACACACTCCTATTGTTGTTAGTATTTATAAGCATGCGATTAACGGGTTCGAACATGCCATAATTGGTGTTAGAGGAATTAATGTGCAAAAGAGGTTCACCTCTCAGGTTGTAGTTATTCACTCTAAATGACGCGCGGTTTCTTAAGAAACCAGAGTCCACCTTGTCATTCATCAGTCGATGAACGAATATAACGTCAGCGACCTCGCGGCGCTTATGAAGGGAGCTTAAGTTGAGCAATTTAAGTCTGTTCTCATAAGGCGGAAGAGCGAGTGGGTCATCCCATGGGAGGTGGCTGAGTGCAAACCGGACGAACTTCCTTTGAACCGATTCGATTCTACTAACATGGGAGGAGTAGTAAGGAGACCATACCTGGGAAGCGTAGTCAAGCAAAGGCCTAACCAAAGATACGTACAGGTGTTTAGTGACGAGGGGGTTGTTGAACTCTTTGGACCATCTTTTTATAAATCCCAGGACTGAATTGCCCTTGGAGGAGATATAATTGATGTGGGTGGAGAAATCCAACTTACTTTCTAACCTAACCCCAAGATCGATTACAGATTCAGTACGGGAGACCTTGTTGTCAAGGAAAGTATAGTCATAAGTTATAACACCACGTTTCCTACAAAAAGTCATGATCTCGCATTTACTAATATTAAGCACAAGGTTGTTGTTGGAACACCAAGAATAGAAGGTGTTTAGATCTGCTTGCAGAAGTTTGCAATCCTCTATACTCCTTATGTGGCGATACAGTTTGATGTCATCAGCGTAAATAAGGATTTTACAGTGCTTTAGTAGTGTAACAATATCGTCAATTGATAAAATAAAAAGAAGAGGGCCAAGATGGCTGCCTTGCGGGACTCCAGAGGACGCTTCGATATTCTTCGATTTGACTCCGCGGAATAGAACCTGGTAGGTTCTATCGGCTAAGTACGACTGGAACCAATCCACAAGGGCATGCGGAAAGCCTAATTTCTTTAGTTTAAGAACTATAATAGAGTGGGAGAGCTTGTCGAAAGCCTTACTAAAATCTGTATAGACACAGTCAGTTTGGCAGCCAGTGACAAAGCCTCTAATTGTGTGTGAAGAGAACTCCAGTAAATTAGTAGTAGTGGAACGGGCTGCAAGAAAACCATGTTGGTTTGTTGAGATAAGCCTTTTGCAGATAGGGGCGATAGCAGAATAAATAATAGATTCGAAGAGTTTTGGTATAGACGATAACTTCGCAATTGGCCTATAATTAGATATTTCGTTTTTACAGCCTTTCTTATGGACGGGTATTATAAAAGAGTTCTTCCATAAGGTTGGGAAGCGCCCTTTATTTAGGGATTTTTGAAATAAACATAGAAGAGGAGACAGTAGGGCCCCTGCACAGGATTTTAGAACAGCTGGAGGGACTCCATCAGGGCCGGACGAAAAGTCTTGTGGAAGTTCATTTATATGCTTCGAGATATCATCTCTGGTTATAGACAGGGAAAAGTTTTGAGCCGCTTGGATTGCATTGATATGTCGAAAATTGTCTTCATCTGGTTGGAATACAGGGGACGAGAAAGATTTGAGGAAGAACGATGCAAAATTGTCACAAATTTCTGCTGAATTAGAACTTGTTCTCGTTCTCGTATTTCATGGTGTAAGGGTAATTATCAACTTTTTTCTTTGTGTTGATAAATTGAAAGAATGCTCTGGAATCACCAAACACTTTACCTTCCATGTTTCTGAGGTACTCTTTATAGAGGGTTTCGGAGAGAGCATGAAATTGGTCATAGCAATTGAGAAATGCATCGAAACTCGCAGTGTCTTTCTTCTTCAGGTAGTTTTTCCAGAGTTTATTCTTCAGGTTTTTGGTACGTCTCAACTCGTTGTTGTACCACGGTGGGGATGATCTGGATGATTTTAACGGCTCGATAGGTACACAGGATGCGAAAGTTTCATACAGGACGGAGTAAAATCTGGCTACATCGACATCCAACTCATTAGGTAAGAGCAACCAATTGAAATCGACCGAAGTGAGCTTGGATGACAGTTCCTCAAGGTTGGCTTTTTTAAAGTTAAAGGTAAAAGTTGGCTCCTCTGGGATTGGCTTATTGTTAAAGACAGAACAATAGCTCAGTAGGAGAGGAGGGTGATAATTATCGACAGGTGACAAGACAATTGAGCTAGGCTCAACATTCATGTTGTCTGAGTCGGAAAAGAATACAAGATCTAGCCGCTTCACTTAAAAAAGGAAAGCATTGGCAACCAAAAGTGAATGATACTGCCAGAAAATGGCTAAAATTTTTTTGTGTGATAGTCTAAGCTCAGGTGTCACCTTTTGTACTACTAGCTCGTCGTCGTCAACTATGTCGTATATGTCCAGTAGTAAGTATGGAAAGTCCAGTAGTAAGCTTAGCTCGAAGGGTGGAGAAAAGGATAGAATAAGTAAGGAGGGTGTGTTGGGGACAATAACGATGAACCTTTCGTTTGAACTCTTGGGTGTTGTATGAGTTCGGGGATACTGACTTTGGAAGGTTATTCCACAGACGAGTTATTCTTGTTATAAACGAATTTCTAGATCGAAGCGTGCGCGAAGATAAGAGCTGTAAACTGTGGGGGTGAATCGAGCGGGCAAGTCTTGTGTTGCGGGAGAAACTTGCCGTGGAGACATGAGGTTTCAATGGAGCATTCATTGTGATAAAATCGATAAAATTTTGCAAGGGCTGCTACATTCCTACGGTGACTTAATGAATCTATTGAAGAGCATTTTTTTATATGAAAAAACCAAGCTTAGGAGTAACCCTTTATACTACCAGTCCGTCATGTCGTTCAGTTCATGGTGCAATTGTAGCAGTCGCTACTTGTATATACGTTTTGCGTTGTAATAAGTTTTATTCAAGTATCCACTCAGTTTCTGTTCTAATAATTTTAAGCACAGTGTTTTTGGTTACGTCACAATTTGGATTCTCGCTACTACTATTAAATACACTTGGGGAATTTGGATTGTCATATCACGTATGTATACACTGTACACAGAAACAATTTTAAAAAAACATAGCCACACAAATATTGTAATATTAAAAATAATTTTGAATAATTGTAAGAGTATTAGTTAGGAGTTTATTCGATAAGGAAGTCTCCTATAATAAGTTGTATAATTAAAAACCGTTATGTAATTTTCGGTGTGACATAATAAAAAAATAGAAAAATCTTAAACTATTAAAAGCTAAAACTATTAAATATAATAATAGATAAATGTTAAATAAACGTATTAAATAAAAGAATAATATTAATATAAAATATGTGAAGTAAAAGTTTTTATTGGCAATATATATACCTACATATATCACTTATATATTGCAATGAGATGAGGGAAGACGCAAAAATTAGTACGTCCCCCATTTCATATTGGTGACCCCGACATTAGAAGAACGAAGAAATTTTTCAAAGAAAAAAGAAGAAAGAAGAATTTTAAAAAATTTTTATGAAAGAAAATTTATGAAGAAAGAAGATATGAAGAAAATTTTGAAAATTTTACGAAGAAAAGAAGAAGATTCAAGAAAGAAAAGCATTTGGTGAAAAATTTTAAGAAGAGGTTCATTTTTTAATAAGGAGACCAAGTATTTATTTTAATTAAATATTTTTCTTTAATTTTAAAATTTAAATTGTATGGAATTGCTTACACTAAAAAAAACATTACACTTACATAATTTAGTAGTGGTGACAATTCAATTTATTTCCTCTAAAAATTTTTTTTTTAGGAAGTGAGACTTGAATAAAATTTTCGGGAATTTATTTAAGTTTGAGTATTAATCGACTCTTTTCGCGAACGTCCACGGGTGTTATTTTAAAGTATCGCGAAGTTTTTAAGTAAAGTCGAAATTTTATTGAACTTCTTTTTACGCGAGTTTTATTTAAAAAAAAAAATTGTGATTAATATGAGTGTCCAAGGTGGTGATAGTGAAAGAATGCACGTTGATAATGAGAATATTAGTGCATCGGCTGTTAAGCTACCAACTTTCTGGTCTCCATGCCCAGAAGCATGGTTTATTTTAACAGAAAGTCAATTTAACTCTAAAGGAATTAGACTAGATGAGACTAAATTCGAACATGTGATACAAGCTCTTCCTTTAGAAATAATAATGAATATATTGGATTTCATTCAAAACCCACCACCGGAAAACAAGTATGAAGCATTGAAAACAACATTAATTCAACGATTTACAGAATCTGAAGAGAAAAAGTTGGAACAATTATTGTGCAATTCTGAGATGGGAGATCGAAAACCATCAGAATTTTATAGATCAATGGAGATACTTGCAGGAACATCTTCGAATTTAGGAAAGGACCTGATTAGGAAGCTTTGGATGCGAAAATTACCGCCTAGTATTAACATCGCATTGATGTCCTCTGGTAAACAAAACATTCAAGATATTCTAACGTTAGCAGATAAAATTTTCGAATGTTCCAGATTTCAGTATACTTCATCCATCAATGATTGTTCTTCAAATCCTTTTATAAACCAAAAATGTATTAATATAAATAACATTGATTATGCTAAGAAGGTTAATGATTTAGAGAATAAAATTGAAAATTTAACAGATTTAATTAAGAAACTTACATTTAATAGGAATAATGAGTTTCATCATAGGTCAAGGTCTAGAAGTAGAAGCCGTGATAGATCGAAATACAATAATAATAATAATAATAAACCATTTTGTTGGTTTCATTTTAAATTCGGCGACAAAGCTAAAAAATGTATTAAACCTTGCAACTATAATAATCAAAAAAACTAAATATCCCTTCAGCGTGTTTTAAAAATAATACCCCAAAAAAATCTAATAGACTTTTTATTTACGATAAAGAAAATAAACTTAAATTTTTAATTGATACAGGAGCTGAATTATCAGTAATACCGAATTCATATTGTGGAAAATGTAAGAGAAATCCAAATTTAATTCTTACGGCAGCTAACGGATCAATTATCCATACTTACGGAACAAAACTTCTTAAGATAGACTTTGGATTAAGACGAGATTTAACTTTTCCGTTCATTATAGCAAGCGTCGACAAACCTATTATTGGCGCAGATTTTCTTTCTGAATTCAATTTGCTGGTTGATTTGAAAAATAAGAGAATAATAGATGGTAACACCGAGTTAACAGTTAATGGAATCATGATTAAAACAGATTCTCCTTCACCCAGGCATTGTACCTTTGATAGTGAATATGGTAATGTTTTAGCTAGATTTCCCTCTCTAACTCAACCTCCACGCTATGATTTACCTGTACGACATAATATAGTGCATACTATTACCACTAAAGGTCAACTACCATTTTCAAGACCTAGAAGACTCGACACTAATAAATTTAAAATCGCTAAATTAGAATTCGAGCACATGGTAAAATTAGGCTTATGCAGAACATCTTCGTCATCAGTCTCATCAGCACTACACATGGTTCCAAAGAAAGATTCCACTGATTGGCGACCATGCGGAGATTACCGGAGACTTAACTCAATAACAATTCCAGACAGATACCCGATTCCTCACATTCAAAATTTTACGTTAAATTTGAATGGTTGTACCATATTTTCGAAGATTGATTTAGTGAGAGCTTACCATCACATACCTATGGCAGAGGAAGATATCTATAAGACAGCGATAACTACACCTTTCGGTTTATTCGAATTTACTCGAATGCCCTTTGGACTTAGAAATGCTGCTCAAACTTTCCAACGGTTTATGGATAGAGTTTTAACTGGTTTGGAATTCGTTTTTGTCTACATTGACGATATATTGGTTGCAAGCAAAAATAAGGAGGAACACAAGAAACACTTAGAGCAGGTGTTTGGCCGTTTAGAAGAATATGGAATAAATATTAATCCAGGGAAATGTCTTTTTGGTGTACATGAAATTGAATTTTTAAGTCACAAAATTACGAAGGACGGGATTCTTCCTTCTGAAAATAGAATTAAATTCATCCAGGATTTCCCTTCACCTACTTCCATTAAGCAGATTCAACAATTCATAGGAATGGTAAATTACTTTCACAGATTCATTCCACGATTAGCAGAGTTGTTAAGCCCCATTCATATACATTTAGTTAGGGAGCTTAAAAAACCTAAGAGTTTAAAAAATTTTGACTGGACGGAAGAATGCGAAGACGCGTTCGTCAAAGTGAAGAAGGCTTTTATTTCGGCAACGTTATTAGTGCATCCAGCGGAGAATCCTACTTTGAAGTTGACGGTTGATGCATCAAACATTGCGATTGGAGCAATGTTGGAACAAATTAACAACAATGAAAGCGAACCTTTAGCGTTTTATTCCAGAAAATTAAACAATGCAGAAATTAAGTATTCTACATTTGACAGAGAGCTTTTGGCAATGTACTCAAGTATTAAACACTTTAGACATTTTGTGGAAGGTCGTGAATTTACAGTATTCACGGATCACAAACCTTTAACATCCGCAATTTGGACCAAAGCGGAGAGAAGTCCAAGACAAGCAAGACAATTAGACTATGTTACCCAATTCACCTCCGATATAAGATATATCAAGGGAGAATCTAATGTAGTAGCAGATACTTTATCACGGGTAACCGTAGAAAATAGCAATTGTGACGCGGTTAGCGAAAAACAAATAGATTTAAGCATTATCGCAGAAGCACAAAAGGATGATACAGAGTTGAAACAGTTGATTGAAAACCCAAATAAAAGTTCGAAATTCATTTTAGTGGAAACAGATGTACCTTTCTTAGAAAGTAAAATCTGGTTAGAGTGTTCCACTAGTAGAGATCGTCCATTCGTACCAGAGATATTACGAAGAAGCATATTTGACAAAATCCATAACTTATCACATCCAGGAATACGAGGTACAAGGAAATTAATTACAAGAAGATATTTTTGGCCTAGGATGAATACTGATATTAATTTATGGGCGAAGTCATGTATAACGTGTCAAAAAGCGAAAATTCACAGACATACAAAATCTCCGATACAAAAATTCCAGATACCTATGGGAAGGTTTGAACACATCCATGTAGATTTGGTAGGCCCATTGCATCCGGTGGAAGGATTCGTATACTTGTTAACAGTAGTGGATCGATTCACCAGGTGGCCGGAAGTATACCCACTAAAGAGTATTACAGCCAGCATAGTAGTCAAGACATTGTATGAGCAATATTTTCCGAGATTTGGGATTCCATTGACAGTTACTACGGACCAAGGAGGTCAATTTGAAGGAAAACTTTTTGAGGAATTTTCAAAATTATTAGGAACCCATAGGATTCGAACAACGGCGTATCACCCACAATCAAACGGAATGGTGGAGAGGCTACACAGACAGTTAAAAGCATCTCTTAGAGCTAAGATGTCTAATCCGAATTGGTTGTGGCACATACCAGCTATATTACTAGGTTTAAGAACAACAGTTAAGGAGGATCTTAAGTGTAGTCCGGCTGAATTAGTTTATGGTCAAACATTACGTATCCCCGGAGAATTCTTTGTGAGGGATCCACACCAAGTATCAGATCCAACAGACCTAGTAGAACAATTACGAGATCACATGAGGAACATCGTTCCAACAGATTCTCGGGATCAAAGAAGAAATTTCTATGTTCCAAAAGACTTAGAAGAGTGCGAATTCGTGTTTTTGAGGACAGATAGAAGTAGGGGATCCTTACAGGATCCTTATGAAGGTCCGTTTAAAGTTATTAAGAGAAATAAAAAAAATTTCACGATTGACGTCAACGGAAAAATAATGGTAGTATCAATTGATAGATTAAAACCCGCCTTTATTGAAAAAAAGGAAGACAATGAAAAACCAGTAAC
Source organism: Thereva unica (assembly GCA_949987705.1). Taxonomy (NCBI): domain Eukaryota; kingdom Metazoa; phylum Arthropoda; class Insecta; order Diptera; family Therevidae; genus Thereva; species Thereva unica. The sequence continues at coordinate 80,006,709 of OX465283.1, read as the reverse complement.
TAGAAGTTCAAAGAAAAAGGTTTCATTTCGGTTATAAAATTAAAAAAATTTTTTTTTGGTTTTATTTGAGTAATTAAATATTAAAATAAAGTATGATAGTACATTCATGGACGCTCGCGCTGAAGGGGGAGTTATGTAGCAGTCGCTACTTGTATATACGTTTTGCGTTGTAATAAGTTTTATTCAAGTATCCACTCAGTTTCTGTTCTAATAATTTTAAGCACAGTGTTTTTGGTTACGTCACAATTTGGATTCTCGCTACTACTATTAAATACACTTGGGGAATTTGGATTGTCATATCACGTATGTATACACTGTACACAGAAACAATTTTAAAAAAACATAGCCACACAAATATTGTAATATTAAAAATAATTTTGAATAATTGTAAGAGTATTAGTTAGGAGTTTATTCGATAAGGAAGTCTCCTATAATAAGTTGTATAATTAAAAACCGTTATGTAATTTTCGGTGTGACATAATAAAAAAATAGAAAAATCTTAAACTATTAAAAGCTAAAACTATTAAATATAATAATAGATAAATGTTAAATAAACGTATTAAATAAAAGAATAATATTAATATAAAATATGTGAAGTAAAAGTTTTTATTGGCAATATATATACATATATCACTTATATATTGCAATGAGATGAGGGAAGACGCAAAAATTAGTACGTCCCCCATTTCAGCAATGTCTAGAATGCTTGGTTTGAGGAATAGAGGAAAATAGGAAAGGTTGGAGGGGGTCCGGAGGGTGTAGAAGAAAATGACGATGAACCTCACGTTTAAACTCTAGGGTGTTGTACGAGTTCGGAAATACTGACTGCGGGAGATTATTCCACAGTCGAGTTGTTCTATTCATAAACGAACTTCTAAACCATATTGTGCGTGAACGGGGGAGCTGTAGGGTAAAGGGGTGGACCGAGCGAGCTAGTCTTGTGTTGCGGGAGAAGTATTGCCGTGGAGGTCCTGAATTTCAGTGGAACAGTCGCCATGGTAATAACGATAAAGTATGGAGAGGGCTGCTACATTCCTATGGTGGCTTAGGGTGTCTATGGATGCGCGAAAGGGGCCATCACCAATGAGTTTGACAGCGCGATTTTGAACCTTGTCGAGACAAACCAAGGTGATTTTTGGGGCGCCTGCCCAGATATATGAATTGTATTCGAGGCGCGGCCGAATGTAGGATTTGTATATTGTAGCCAATGCGGCTGGCTGGAGGAGGAGCTTTCATCTCTTGAGAAATCCAAAGCATTGGGAGGCTTGTTTGGCGATTTGGAATATGGCGCTATCACCAATAAGTTTGAGAGCACGGTTTTGCCCCATGTCCAGCCAAGCTAAGATGGTTCTTGGGGCCCCGACCCAGATATTCGACTTGTATTCGAGACTGGGACGAATGTAGGACTTGTAGATTATAGCCCTAGCGGACGGCTGAAGGAGGAAGTGCTTTCTATACCCAGGATTCAGTTTCTAAAATGGGTCGTACTATGAAGGGTCGTACTATGAATGACTTCCCACAAAAAACCCAGGAGTGAAGGAAGGATATCCTATCTCACCCTGGATAAATGTCGCCCACAACCAGCCAAATTTTCGAGAGAGTCGCCTTTCAAGGCTAATCGAAAAAAAATTCTGGTATTTTGCACCATATACAGAAACAAGGTAATGGCAATAGAGACTGACAGATTCAAATACCGTAGAAAAAAGCAACCTAGTGACGTCAGCACTAATATAGACACAACAACTGCTTCGATTGGAAAGGGACTTCAGCACCAAAATGACACTTTTCTCACTTTTCCATAAGACTGTGGGATTTTGCAATTATTATCGAGGAACAGTTCTGCTATCTCGTAACAATTTGCATATCGAAGATTAGAACTCAGTGTCACAGAAATAGGAAACAAAGCTAAGGATCAGTTTTCAAAATTCAGGCCATAGGCTAGTCGGTGAGTCCATTTCATGGCATTTTTGGCCCATAGAGAAAAATATTGTTGCAATCGCTTCGTTTTAGGGTGTAGTTGAACACCTCAAGTTTGCCCAAAAATTGCTTGACAGCATAACTTTTTATATAACTTGTTGTGAACAGAATAGGCATTTTTTCTATGTTTCTTTTAATATCTCCGTTGCTGCTAACTTTTAGTATAACGTAACAGTTATTCGTTATGAAATTTTCTAAAAAATAAACCTCTGTTAGAAGTCGTTAGGTGCAAGTGTGATCTTGCAAATAGCTTGCAAGGTTTTGAACAGGGTTTAAATAGCTGCAGCAATTTTAATGCTGTTACTGTTGACTTTGCTTTACTGCCAAGAAGACCACCGAATTTTACTTTGATTTGCTTTACAGCAATCATATATTCAATCATTTTGCTGCAGGCTGTGAAAGCTTTTTTGCTTCATATTGCTGCTTACGCTGTTGCTTACAAATGCTGGAGCATGCTGTTCCGGTTGCGAATGCTTCACATACGCATACAAAAAAGTTTCCACCCCTCTAAACAAAAGTAGCATTTTACTATATAAAGTTGCACCATGAAAAAAAAAACTGAAGGAAGCAAAGTATTTCACAGGCTTTGGAGACGAAACCTTTGAAAAACTGTAAGCAAACAGAAAACTTCTCACATCAAAGCATTTAAAGCCGAAGAATTTGCAGCCGGACCAGTATGCTGCTGAAAGTAATATGAAAGCAACAGTATCCGCAGCAATTTGGAACAAACAGCAGTAATCTTAAAAATATGTGCTTTGCTTTAAGTTTGCTTTGCTTTCAAACCCTGGTTTTAAAATCACGATATTTTCACTATTTTGTTTACTCAAAAATAACTACACATAGAAGATGGTGTTTATGTAATCCTGGCAAATGTACAAAAATTTTCAGCCAGATCGGTTCATTACTTTTTGAGTGATTCGTAATTAATCTATCATTTTTTTAACATTAATTACCAATGGTGCCGGTTTATAATTGGGAAACTCATTTACAAAATTCAAAAATCGATTGAAAAATAAAATCGCGATAGAATTTTTGATAAATCGAAATTTTGGCCATTCTTATGAGCTTTTCTATGCATTTATATTAATTCTGCACTAAAAATATTCAAACATTATATCTTGTTATAGCTTTACACGTAAAAACAAAAAAAGGTAATTTCTCAAGATACATATATCAGCTGTAAATGCAGAATCTTTCTACATTTATATTCGATTGCGGTGTCGGACCGGTGTCCGACATAAGCATACATAGTACATGACACACAGTACATAATACATTGCATAAGAACATAGGACATAGAACAAAGTACATAGTAAATAATACATAGCACATAGTGCAGAGTACATAGTGCATATCGCATAGTAAATAAGTGAATACATAGTACATGGTGCATAGTAAATAGCACTTCGTACATAGTACGTAATAAATAGTACATAGCACATACATAGTGAATGGTACATAGTGCATAATATATAATACGCGGGTCATCGTACATAGCCTTTTTCTTCTTTGATCTTTTAGCTGGCGATCCGAGCGGGACGTCTTCGCAACGAATACGCTGCTGTGGATGGCGCTGGGTCTTGAACTCCATTCACGACTCGTTTCCATTCTCGACGTTGATTCTTTAAGTCGTCAGATTTTCTTCGGTGATATTTTTTAGTCAAATTTTCTTCTCCAGTCTGCGCTACGGTCTTGCCAGAAAAGTTTACGTCTAACTTTGTCTAACTATCTCATTTCGAAGGCGATCGCGAAGTGAGATCAGCCTAAATCATCGCATTTGGAAGACCTCGAGCTTGTTCACGTCCGGCTTGAACAGTGCCCACGTTTCCGGTCCATAAAGAAGAATCGGAAGAATCAACGTTCGGTAAAGGCGTATTTTCGTTTTGATGGTAATATTTGTTCGGTTGGTAATATTTGTTCGCACTTGATCGAGGCGAATGTTGCTGTTGCCTGGCCGACGCGGTTATGAATGTCGGCCGTTGACCAGTGATCCCAAATATTTGAACATCGGAACCTGTTCGATTTGAGTTCCATCGAAGTGAACACTGGATCTCGGTCCGTCCGTTGTGAGCATTTTGGTCTTTTCTGCATTGATTTTTAACCCGTATGACCGGGCGATACAGGAAATGTCCTATAAGATGTCCGTTGCTTCGGCATCCGTGTCGGCTAAGAGGCTGCTCGGCGAACACCAAGTCGGTTATGAAGCTGGTGTCGCGTTTTCTAACTCCGGGTCTTCCATCGAATGCTTCACGCAAAATCGCCTCGATCACAATGTTGAAGAGAAGTGGCGAAGCGAAGTCTCCCTGTCGGACACTCATTTGAATCGGGAACTCCTTCGTCGCTTCGACTAAGAACGCTGTTGGTTGAGCCATCGTACGATGCATGCAGAAGATTTTCAATGGGACGCACTCGGCCGGAATGCGGTAACGCTGCTGGCAGGTCTACCCAAAGCCAACCTCTCGTTTCTCACCACCACCAATAGTAAGTAAAGCGTCATCGTTTCGTCGATTGTTGGTGGGACGATCGTCAATGTCCCGGATCCGGTTACGATTTTCTTTTGGTCGACCGAGTTTCCATTTTCGTTGTGACTAATTTGGGTCCTCGGCCAGGAACCCACTTCTCATCAGCATCTCTGGTCTTCAGCGCTGGCGAATCGGCTGCCCTTGTTGAAGTAGCATTATTTTGTAAATATGTAGTTAGTTCGTATATCCATTCGGTTTTTTGTCTAGTTTCTTCGGTTTCCCGATACTGGTCAAATCGGCAGGTCGACCACCCCCCTCCGTCCTGGGACTTCATACAACTACGGCGCATGCTGTGGATGTTTGCACGGATGTTGGCAATCAAGTTGGAGTGTCTGTATATTTGATGATGCCAACTTGGCTGTCGTCAACCATGTTTGCCGTGTGTATGCTGCTTATGAAAACTGCGTTATATGCGTCCCTGGACATGGACTGTCAGTACAAACGTGTAATGAACAGTGAACTACATAATTGTAAATCATTGAGCTTTTTTGAGCTTAATACAAAAATAAACTGCTTCAAACAATTTCATTCACAATTTGTATTATTTTTTTATCAAGTTGTCATTATAAAGTTAATGTTTATGAGCATATCCTTCTTGTTTATGTCCTTGAGAGCCAAGATAACTGAGTTCGCCAGCACCCTCCTCAAAATAAAAACTCTACAATTTAAAGATCACCAAAAAATACTATTGATCTTCTTATCGAAAACTGTTAATAGTTATAAAGTTAAATTTACAAATTCAAATCTGTGAATTGTTTCTATATTGAAAAATCGAAGCTGATTCATTTTTTTCCTAACGAAAATGTAATGACAATTTGGCGTGTGGACAATAAAGCCTGGAAAATAAAACCTACCAAAATGTGTGAAGTATATCGAATTCATTTCTTAAAAAAAATACGTACCCCACGTACAAACCAATCCTTAGAGTGCAACATATGTTCCTAATATAACGCAAACAGCGCACACCTGGTCCAAGGAGAACCCATTATTAGATTCCTTTTAATCCCAACTAACGCGCCAAATGAGGATCCTATAAAGATGAACCTATAATAACTTAGCGTCTTTCTGCCTTTATTTGGAAAGAAAACAACATATGCCAAGAAGATCTTCAGACAAATCCGTTGATCCGAAAAAAAAATCATTCTTCTCCTAAACATCTTACCCTTTTTTTGCTTTTCGCTCAAGGACTCCTTCCGAAAAATCCTAGGCCCTTATTATGTTTTGAGAATATTCCGAAAACAGCGCAAACCAATTGCAAATGATGCGTGCAAACCTCGAATGTATCGGTTACGGTGGAATGGCAATAGGTGTGCCTCCTACGGATCCTCATAACTGAGGGTCCCGATTCTGATCCTTACTGACAAACCACTTAAACTACCTGTTGTGTCCCTACTTGAAACCTGTTTTCTTCTTGCGCCTTTCAAGGATTTTTAGCGTATGGTGAAGTGACTGATGACCTCAATGATCACGCTAAGCCGCACTAAGGGGTCTCAGCTATGCTTTATGAAGTTGTCTTCGGGATGAATTGTGAAAAGATGCTCTGAAATGTCGAAAATTAATTCGTTTTGGGGTGAGTTCTGTGTGAAATTCCGATTTAAGCTGGAACGGTTTCCAACGAATCTTGAAGGCGAACCGTTTTTTGTGGGTTTGGTTTCTAAGGAGGTGCGGTGTGGGTGCTTTGTCAGATGTTGGTTGATGGATAAATCAATTTGGTGCGGTCTGTAAATATTAACAGATTTTTGTTCGTTTGGGCTCGTTTATTTTATGATGCATGTCAGATGATGCGGGGAAAAACAAACATTTGAATAAGTTTTATTTTTCTTTACAAATTTGCTGAAGGAGCAACTTTTGCTAATATTTTTTGTTTAAAATAACGCAAATCTGTAGATTTCGATTGTTTGGGTTTGGCTATAAAAAACTGATATAGGTGCTATAAACTAACTAAATATGCTTCAGCAATTTGTCATGGTGCAATACATATCTGGTAGTAAGCTTAGTTCGAAGGAAGGACTAGAGGACACGTTAAAAGTAGCTGAATGGTGCGATGAGCCTTGCGTTTAACTCCTGGATATGCAGAGAGTGGCATGAAGGCTGTAGGAGTGTACCGAGTGGTTTTGTGTTGGAGGAAAAATATTGCCGTGGATACAGGAGAACATGAATTTTTGAGATATGGTATGCAACTTTCCCATAGCAGCTATTGCCTGAGAGCACGGTTTTGCACTTCTCCTAGGCATCACGAGACAGTTTTGCAGGCCCTAGCGCAAAGAACTGAATTATTGTACTTAATACGCGGTCGAATCTTCGATTTTTAAATTACAATTCGAGGAGGACAAATTTCCGTCTCGTAAGGCCCCTATGCACGGTCAAATTGGCTGTACATCGAAGTGCGGATGTACAACCAAAACTATCGATTGTAAGCCAGTTGGCCGATCAAAACTCGTTGAGTTTATGGGTTTGATGAAAATCTGGATGTACATCCAATTTGCTGGTGTATGGGGGCCTTAATCGAAGCCCAGACACTGGTATGCAGTGTTTCTTTCAGGTACTACTCCGGGGGGGCAAAGCCCCCCCGGAGTAGCCTTACCGCCCCCCCGGGGCACTTGGAACTGAATAGCATTACGTATGTTCACGACGAATTTCCCGACAATTTGGCAAATCATTTAAACCTATAAAGCGAGCTGCTTTCCGTGGACCACGGGAAGCATACAGTATAACATAATAATATCGACAGTCAGAACAGAAAACACGTGGTGTGTAGCAAGGCGAGTCGGCAGGCTTGTTCGAGAGAAAGCGGAGTCCGCATTATTTTAAGAGGTGCAGTCTGTTTAGAAAAAAATAGGGATACTCTTTGTTTAACGGAATGCTAGCCTCATCTAACTTTTCATCGGTGCTAGCTCTGAAATTTGAAAGAAAAAAAAGATATGCTTGCTACTACAAAACCCTTCACGGGCGAGTCCAACTCGCACTTGGGAAACGTGCACGCGCGGGGCCGGGGAATCCCCAGACGTAAAATGAACAAATTTTTGTTTCGTATCGGTCAGATACCCCTAGCACGAACAACTTGCGAAAAAGTATTCGTATCGTTAACGTGAGCATTTTGTATGGAAACGTGAACAGCGCGTCTGGTGTGCCTGGTGTGTGCGGAAGGTGGAAAGTGAAGTGTGCGGAAGGTGGAAAGTGAAGTGCTAAATAGTTTGATAGCGTGATGAGATGAAGTGCTGAATAGTGTTGTATTCGTCCAGTATAAGTTTCGTTCATTTGAATGTATCCGGCAACGCACAATTTGTTAATTCTTTTATAAAATGAAGAGAACAATAGACAGCTATTTTCGAGCCACACCGGCGGCGGCACCTACTAAAAAACAGAAAGAAGAATGTGAAGCTGGATCATCCATTCTTCCTAATGAATCACACGTGCTAAATACCGATTCTGGGTCGTCTAGTCTAAAACCATCTGGTAAAGAAGAACGGCACTATAATAAACAATGGGAACAGAAATATAGTTGGCTAGTTTACGATGAAGAAAGTGGAGGTGCATTTTGTAAACTGTGCCAAATTTTTATGAAAAATGAGCCAAAAGTTTTGCAGAAGACAGGTGGGGTGTTCATAACAGTTCCATTCAAATCTTTCAGAAAGGCTTTAGGAAAAGACGGAAAATTACAGAAGCATGAGCATTCATCAGCTCATACTATAAGCGTAGAAATGGAAAATCTCAGAAGGCAGGCCATGAAAAAACCCATTCATGCTCAAATTATTCAACAGAGTGATAGTGAAAAAGAGTTAAATAGGAAGGGCTTAAAAATACTTTTGAGAGGTTTGTATTTTTTAATAAAAGAAGAAATAGCTCACACAACTAAATACGAGAGTTTGATTGATAGTATTCTCGACAAAATGAATGGCGAATTTAAAACATGGAGACATGCACTAAGTGAGCGATCTAATTATAGTAGTAAGGAAACAGCTTGTGAACTACTAGAATGTGTGGGTGAAGTTTTAAGAGATGAGTTAAAAGAAACATTGAAAAACAAGAAGTTCTCCGTTCTAGCTGATGAAAGTACTTCTTTAAGAAACGAAATGGAGCTAAGTATGATGTTCAGAGTAATGGAAGATAAAGTCCCTGTGGAAAAGTTCTTGGCAATTGTCAAAATCCCCGATGGAAAGGCAGAAACTATTGCTAATGCTATTGACAAGGAACTCACTGCTCTTAATTTACATTATAACGATATTATTGCTTTTGGATTTGATGGCGCTTCGAATATGGCTGGAAATGTTGGTGGTGTGAGAAGGAAGCTATCAGAAAAGGCAAATAAAGAAGTTCTTTACATACACTGTAAAGCACATATATTGGCTCTGGCAGCAGCTTCCTGCAGAAATAAAAATAAAAAGGTCAAAAGGTTTTTTCATGTTTTAAAAGACATATACAAGCTGTTTAGCAAGTCCCCTAAAAAGGAAAATATTCTACATGAAATTCAAGCAGTAATTAACGATCCCATTCTTAAGATTCCAGAATGTATTGAAGTAAGATGGTTATCACATTACAGGATAGTAAATGCTGTTTTTAGGACCCTTAAGTCAATTATGATGGCTTGTGAACATATCCACAAAGAAGGCGCAGATCTTGCATCACTGGCAGGGGGCATCTTACTGGAAATAAGAAATGAGAGTTTCATCGTCACCTGTCACGTAATGAATGAACTCCTCAGTGCACTTTCTTACCTCAGCAATGCTTTGCAAAAGAAAGACTTATGTCTCGCCAAAGTGATTCCTCTAATTACCACCACAAAATTACACCTGCAGGATATTACAAAGCAATGCGAAGATGTCAATAGCCCTCTCCAAAAAAAAGTTCAGCTCGAAATAGAGAAATTCAAATCTGAAGTGCACCTGGTTGCTGATGAAAATGCAACTGATACATTTAAAGGGTTGAAGAAGTATTGTGAAAGCGTAATTGATGAAATAGAAGACAGATTCAATGACAAATCAATTGATGTCATGACATTTTCAAGTAGTTTTGAGGACTTTCAATCAATAATAGCTTTACAAGACACAGAAGTAAGAAAGTTTTGTAACAAATTTCCTACGCTTAATGCGGAAAATGTGATAGCAGACCTTAAATCATTTAAATTTTACATCAAGTCCATGCTAGAAAGCGGAATTTATAAGGAGACAGGTGAAAATCCAATCGCTAAAATCTTAGAAGCAGACGTAGGGTACTGCGAGTTAAAAAAGCTTTGTGAAATCCTTCTTGTCATTCCCGTAACCACAGCCTCCGTCGAAAGATCGTTTAGTACGATGAATAGGATACTGAATAAGGCAAGAAACAGAATGCTACCTGAAACTTTAATGCATTGTATGATGATTAGCATCGAGGGACCAGAGACTCCAAAAGAAGAATTTTTGGAAAAAGTTGTTGATTTGTATGCAAGAAAAAAGCCACGAAGAATAAGATTTTTGTAAAGAATAATATGTTACTTTGACAATTTTGGTTCAGCTTAGTTGATCTTTTAGTTATTGTGTAGCTTGATAGCATTTTTCATTCATTAAAATATTAATAATAACTGGAATTAATTTTAAATATTACTTTGTTTTAATTATTTAGTCCGCCCCCCCAGGTCTCTTAATTGCCCCCCTGGAGAATTTTGCCTGAAAGAAACACTGCTGGTATGCTCATTCAGTAGTAGCTATTCTGTTAATGTTATAGATGGAATGTGAAGGAATAGGTGAGTGCTGGTAACTTGACATCCTTCAGAAGGACGCGAGAAAAATTGCCGCAGCTACAGTTTTAGTAATCTGGTTTGGAGGTGTTGAATTCTTCCGAAATAAAGAATGCATTTGATGGTCCTGTTAATTGAATTGGCTCACGTTGATGACAGGTTCTGGCATGTGCTTGGGTTTCATTGATGAACTCGTAGGAGCAACGGAGAGTACCGTCGTCAGATAAACTATGAATTGGATTAAATAAGATTGAGAGCAAGTGGCTTATAAAAATTAGAAAAAAAGTGGGTGATATAATGGATCACCGGCCCTGGGCTATGAGTTTTATATTCAACGCCATCCAAATCTACTTTGATGGAACGGCCAGAAAGGAATCTCTTAACAGTTGTTTAGAACTGAGTGGATACAAATAGCTGTCGAAAGCCATGGCTATATCTAGAACAACCGGAACACACTTCATAAATTTTTCTATATTAAGGTTGCCGTACTCTATTCCCGAGTAAAAATGAAACTCGCCTACACGTATCATGCAGCTGGCACGCACGAGCAGTGTCAATCCTGCGGCGCCTGCAACAGGGCCGGCGCTTGGGTTTTTTGCGCCCGGTGCACTATGCCATATTGCGCCTCATAAGATGTTCATTTTTGAACGCAATAGATAGGAAGTTTCACATTGGTCAACATCGAACCAACAAAAATCAGCTGAAAAACACGTTTGTAGAGAAGAAGGCGAGAGTGATGTGGCAGTTTTTTGACAGCTGTGTAGTTTTTGTTCTTTGTCTCCCTTTTGCTAGGAAAAGAAACTGGTAGAATTAATATTAAAAGTAACAACAAGCTAAAGCATTCTAACGTATAGTTTGCCTGTGTTGAAAATCCATGCATTCTTCATCGAATTTCAAAGGGTTACAGCCAATTTTTGTTAGTTGGCCCGTGTGAAACTGGACATATTAATTTGTTATACAGTAATATCCCGGCTTCATCGGCCGAACTGCGAAAGTGCGAGCAAATTCCTTTAATGAACTTGCCGGAGTTCCCATACATCACATATTGAACTCAGGAAAAATAAAGCCTGAGTTCGTCCAACAGAACATGATATTTAGATTGAACGTAAAAGATTACTAAAAAGAGAGTAATCAACTGGAATAATGGAATGTCGTTACAGTGAGCTTTTGCATTTCTAACTTCTGACGAAAAACAACAAGTGTAAACTGAACGCCAGCCGATGAAGCCACTTATACAAATTGAATGGAAGTTTATTGAACTGAGGCCGGAGAAGCCGAGGTATAAAAGAACAATCAAAAAAGAGCAAATAAAGAGTTATCGCCACAAGGAGTTTTGTTATCCTCATTTCGTTCATTTACTTCTTTAAACAAGAAAGAGAATTTAAAAGTGCAGCAGCGTCCTCAAGTTTATATCTATCATAGTAAACAGTTTTCTTTTGTGGATATGGTGCTTTTTACAGGATTTTCAAAACATGCTTCAAATAAATGAGTTTTTTCCCTCATTTGGGAATTTTTTCGAGAATTTGTTGAATCCCAAAGCTAAAATATTTGGAAACTTCCTGCACGAGGAGTACAGGGACAGCAATTGGGTAAATTTGTGTAATTTCTTGCACTCGAGACAATACTATTCAATTTTTTTCAACGTTTAAACTTTCTTAATTTCTGAAATTGCGCCCCCGCCAAATTGCGCCCGGTGCAAGTGCACCATTCGCACCTATGAAGGCGCCGCCCCTGGCCTGCAACAAGCAAGCACCAAATCGGCTGTATAGTTTTAAAAATTGTATAGGACGAAGAACATCGGCAATTACCTTGGTGGCCATAAAGGGTCGTTCGATTGCTTGAGTCAAGCAGCTTTGGCTAGTGCTTAGCTGGAGGACTGCTTGGTAAAACGAAACTCGCGTTTGGAATGGTCTATGTTGCTGTGGATACATTTATAAATGTTCATTCGTGCATACTTCTGGCAGACGAATTTTTAGATTTTTGTGGCTATCGCAGGAGCATTAATGCCTGTGACCGGGAAAATTTTTAGATTTTCGTGGATGTGGAGCATGTACATGCCTGTAGCGGAAGCGTACATGCTTCTAGCGGACCAATTTTTAGGGTTTCGTGCCTGTTCAGGGAGCGTGCATATCCGTATCCTATGCGCATTTGTTCACCAAGCATACTAGATTCGGGCGCGTGCTTGCTTTTAAGAAAATTATCCAATTAATTTATTAGTACAGGGGAATCAACTCCCCATTAAACGGCCTGACATTACCGATTTGATAGAATGACGTATTCAAGCCAGTTTGATTTTGGTGATGCATTGTTGACCTTATTAAACTGGAAACACAAATCCCAGTCAGCAGCTTCAAAGAAATGATTAACCTGCAGCTTTCCGATAATGCCAGACACTTATTTTAGGAACTGTCTTAATGAAAATGAAAATGATATGGAAAATTAACGTTACCTAGGACCGAATTGCCAACTGTAAGTTTACGTTGACGGAATGCCTTGTATGGTAAGAAGTAAGAAACTGTACTCCTTGTTTTGCAATGCCCATAACTTGCACAGGCTGCTTTAAAATTTGGTGTAAAATGTTGGTGTAAAATGTTGGGCTTGGCGAATTTTCCAGAAGCACTGGTGCCGAATACTAAGAAAACACCCGCTCCGTAGATCTCTTTAGAAATAGCATCAAATGTTAAGGCAGAAGCGTCGGTATTTATGTTTGGGCTTCTGTATTATAAACAGAAAAATAAGGATAATGACGTTATTTCGGGTGTGAAATCCTCGTGTTGTTGAGTTTTAGATATTAAGAAAATTTCGTCGTTATTCCATAAACCTTGAAAATTGTTTGAACTTCCTTCAGGCTACTTTCTTCTTCAACAATTTGATTAGGGTAAGAAATTTCGGTGGAATTTTAATTTACCTCGCAAGTACCAATTTTCTCAGATTCAGTTTGATTTAACTTTGCAAGTATTTCTGTATGTTGAATGTAAAGCAGTATTTTTTAAGATATTATTTAAAATGTGACACTAAGGCACCTGTGCAAAACTGTTGCGCTATTCGTCACGTTTTCTCATTGTTTAGCCCAATGATTTATAATTAACTAAAAATGAGGTGAAACACCACGACTTTTTGGAGTTTTTTAATGATTTTTCACAGGTTATTTTAGTCATCTTCCTTTTAGTTTACACTTCATTGCGTGCGTTAGCGATAATAGACTACAAACTGAACATAATAGACTACAAACTGAACTGCGATAATAGACTACAAACAAAACATATTACTGCCTATACATAACATAAGCGACATAAAAGCCATTTTAAAAATATGTACTGCAATAAATTCAGGAAGATTAAATTAATGTAACTAATAAATTCTAAAATCACTAAAAATAAACCTTCCTTTTCTTAATGTTGTCATGTCAAGTTCGACGCAAGTCGAATGCATTATGTTTAACGAATGTTTAACGTGTAGTGACCGCGTAAAGTTTAATTACCAAACTTTACGCAATGTCACACAACAACTTCCGGCACGATCAAAACGATCAGTCGGAACACTCCATCGATCACCGAACTCAAAGTTCAGTGATCTTGCCGTTTTCTCCCGTCCATATCGGTACAGCCAATTTCTGGCATCTCCGCTAGACACTCGATTGATACGGTTCCTCCACATCGGTTCTAATACGCGTGCTAATAAATTAATCATTAAAATCTAATATTAAAAACTGTGCAAACAAAATATAAAACTAATAATAATAAAATAATAATTGTTTTATCTTAATGTGGTGTTTTATTTACATAAAACCCCCCTATAAACGATAGCGTTTATGGCGTGTTATGTCAACCGTAGCTACCTTCATAATAAGGTGAGCCAGTTGAGTTTACATGCAAATCACATTTTGCCATTTTAGTGATGCCGATAGAATTAGACTCAGCAAAAAAAATTCGTACTTCTTATGTACTCATCCTCGAGTTGAACATCCATTGCCATAATTGACAATATATGCAATGATAACTAACAAACAAATTTATTGAAATTTGGACAGTAGTAGGTGTGTCGGGTCAACTAGTTATATTATATAAAAAGGTGTAAAAAAATTATTAACAGAAATAACTATTAAATTAACTAGGTTTATATATGTAAATATTTCATAACCAACTTGCAAGAAAGCTTTAGTATAACATGATATTGAAACGATCACAGAACACATGATACGTCTACAGTGCAAAAAAGTTCTTTTAGCTTTTCAATACCAGCGACACAGACCACATCTTTACTTGCTTGAAATTTATTGATAAATTTGTAAAATATATTTCATGTACATTATATAAATTAGCGAAAGCATAACCAAACTTAACAAAATATAGCGCACCTAACGCTTAACGAAAATATCATTGCGTCTATAATTAGTTATTTATGAATAAATTTTTTTAAAAAGGATTCACTTAAATCTTGTCAATTTGCCCCTTTAAAGCGGTTTTATAGCACCCCTCAACGTAATTTATTTGTAGTAATTTCAAACTCTTAACTGATCTCAAATAAATTTAATTCCCATTTTAATACGATAAAGACTTCGATCGGTAGCAATAAGAATAATTCACACAATCCCAATGTATTCCCCATTTGATCTTCCAATTTGAGAGAACACTTTAAGGCATGATCACCAGCTAAAATTCAATTTATCACCCAAGACCGAGCGGAGCGCCCCTATGATCTTGAATCGTTATTCTTGTGCCGGTGGCAAAGCACCGCAGTCCCACAACGCCGTCATATCAAACAATGATCGTAAATATTCTAATTAACAGAGAAGACGATGCTGCCAAGACGGATCCCGACCGACTTCAGAGGGATTCCTGCGTTTAGAACTACCGAGCACAATTAGAGCATAAATTAAGATCAGCTATAATTAAGGAGCCTGTCACTCAAACGCGATGGGGATATGGATCTTAGTCACTAGAACTCCTTTTTCTCCCCATGGGGATGCGCGGTAATCTGGCGAATGGGTAAAGAATTCAACGAGTGCTGAAGAAGAAGCAAACGGGAAATTGAGTCAAGCATAAAATTAGTGGCAACATAAGCATAAGGAAATTCATTCCTTTTCGATCTTGTTACCAGATCTTAAATTTAAACTCCATTTTTTTTTGGCTGATGTCGATTAAAGGCACCAATAACTGCCGCAAGGGATATAATTGAAAGTGGATTGGTTAACGTAAATATACCCAGAGAAAATGCGACTTGAGCAGGTGAAGATTTAAAATAACTCAAAAATTAATCACCGGGGAGGGAACAACCAATGGCGAAACAACGCAACCACCTGCTTTCATCTGCCAAGATGGAGAGTGCTTTAACATGCAATCAACGCATTGGATGCACCCTTCAGAAACCACTTCATTATGCTTCATATTCAAAAAACAAAAAAAACTCCCCCGAAAATTTCCTAAAAACCATCCCACTTCCTGTTTAAAACCCGCCGAAAAGAATGGAAACGCCCAGGTGTAACGCGTTCTTTTACTTTTTTTTGTTTTTACTTTTTAAATTTTTTAGTAAAACCCAAGATGGAAACGCCACAGTGAATTTAATTCATGGGGGAGGGAAGTAGTTGCATTGCATCAAGAAAACGCTGCAATTACATACATCGAGCAATGCTTTTGCTGCTCTGACGATTTTATGTAGACGTTAAAGGTTGTACGAGAGGTGAATTTCAAAGGTGCCAATGATTAATTGCATCCCAAAGGCGTTTACGTTGCGAATTTAAAATTATTTAAAAGAAAAATGCTTTTTGACTTCTTTAAACCAACTTGTACAAACATATATATACATGTATGTAAGGGATTTTGTGTTTGTTGAGCAGGCTGCGGAGAAGGAGTTTTTGGTTATTTCGTGGAAAACAAAGGGATTTGTGATGTCTGTTAAGGGAACGGACCAATATCAGATATAAGTAAGGGACTTTGAAATGGTTATTAATTTCTTGGCGGGATCAAAAATTAAGTAATTTGTGCCTTTCTTCAAATAATTAATTTACATTCTTTATAATTTTCCGTAGCATGAATGTTAAGAAAGCTTAAATTAGTTAGGATGAATCTGGGAGATTGGGTGCAAAAATTCATGTTGTTGTATGAGTAAATAAAGAACACGGGATAAAGAATACCCGTTTAAGGATCCCGGAACAATAATTCAACCCAATGTGAAATTTATGTCACTCATAAGTGTTTTTAATTTTAAAAATTAAGATACCTATATAGATATAGATTACCTATACTCTTATTATACTGGAACTTTTCTTTAGCGCCCACGCTTTTTTCCATTTAAGTAAGTAGCTGCAGCAATAAAAACTTTACATTCAAAATTATTTTTTACTTTTTGGTTCATTTTAAAGTAAAACCGTATTTATTACCGTACTATTAATTTTTATTTCTACTTTTTAGTCTTTATATGTCTTCCATCATTTTGTGGTGCCGGTCACACCGCTTACTGTATTCTAGCTGTCGTACTGTTTCATTGGAAGCCGATGTCGTGGGGTTGGTGGAACACAATTGCAAAAATCGGCCGCCATCTTCGAACCGACTTCTTGATTTTTATAGAGAATGGTCACATTTCATTAAGTACTTATACATATGTCATGAGCTGAACTGAACCCGAGTCCAACTTCATGTAGACGGAAGTCAAGTTGAGTTAGGATTGACAATGACATTGACTCAGCTATGCTACCTGGGTTGAGTTAAAACTACGCATGCAGACGTGAGTTCAGTAGTTGAGTAGCTGAATTTAGTTGGCAGCAGCATCTCTCTGTTTTGTTTGTGATTTTTTGTAACGTTTAGTGGTTTGCTATTTTAAACTCAACCTCAACTCTACTATTCCACTCATCTTGTATACATGCTAATAATCGGTTATATTTTTTACTCTTTAGTCTATTATAAGTCTTCCGCAATTTTGCGTTGGCCGCCATTTTAAATTTGGCTAATTGCTAACACAGCTAATTGTATCGTACATGCCATATCTCTACATTTGATATCCATGTCAGGGGCCGCGGAGCACAATTGCAAAAATCGGCCGCCATTTTGGAGCCGTCATCTGGATTTTTTTACAAAATGGTGAGATTGCATTGTCATTCAAACTAAACCTAAGTTTCAGCTCGACCGGAAACCGAGAAGGGGAAAAGATTTTATTACAGAGTTACAAGTGAAGCTAATAAAAGCGTTCTTCTTGTTTCCACCCTTGACTGAATTAGAATTTTACTTTTTTCTGCATATATTTGCAACCCTATATCTTGGCTCCCTTTTTTAATTCCGTGAATATTTCTCTAAGGTATGACAGTGATCTTGCAAGGCAGTTTATATCATCGGCATATCCTGCCAACTGTTTGGATTTGTTAAGTAGGGCTGCGTTCGCATCAATGTTTACCTTGCGAATTACTCCTTCTAGCAGATATTAAGAAGCATGAGTGCCAGCCCATCGCCCTGCTTTAAGCCTTGCTTGAGTGGGACGGACTCCGTCAATTCTCCTTATATTGTGACTGTACAATCTAATCCAATCTAATCGTCATCTTAATAATAGAGGTTACAGTGAACTTTTAAGTTTCTATAAAAAGATAAAGGCAGTGTTTTAAAAAAGATACAATCCTAAAGAGAAACATTGAGAAAAGAGGTAAGAAAAGTGTCCCCTTCTAAAAGAATTGGGATATCGACAGATAAAATCTATCTACCAAATTTGTGGTACTACGATGTACTTCTGTTCACTTTAGAGCTTCTGAGAGCGAAGCATCTAAACTGGCCACGCGGTGACGCCGGGCGCAGGCAAAAGTAACTTGCACATGACAGTCCTAAACTGATCTAGACTTGGTGCTACAGAACCTTATCGCCCTACCGCTTCTCTATCAAAGAAGATGGAGACCCATTTGTTCTGGTAGGTCCTTCTTAAGTTCTCACGAGTGCAGGCCTGTATAGGGTACAGATCTGCTTGAACGACAGTTGCTAGTTCTCTTCACTTCATATTGGAACGTTCACATATGTGTCTGTTTTGGAGCCATCCGTGTACCAAACTGGTCCACCCGGGATACTTCCAGGTTAGTCTCTGTTGCATGGACATCTTGTCTTGCATGAACATGTGCAACGGGCATCTTATACGACATTTTCAGCACGCCCCGTCATACGAGTTAAAAATCAATGCGGAAAAGACCAAAGAGCTCACAACGGACGGATCGAAGGCTAGTGTTCAACTCGATGAAACTCAAATCGAACAGGTTCCGATGTTCAAATATTTGGGACCATTAGACAACAGCAGCATTTGCCTCGCTCAAGTGGTCTTCTTTTCTTCTTCTTTGATCCGTTAGCTGGCGGTTCGAGCGGGACGTCCCCGCAACGGACACGCTGCTGTCGGTGCCGCTTTAAAAAATGCGATTTCTTGCCTAGTTTCTTCGGTTTCCCAATTCTGGTCAATGCGGCAGGTCGACCACCCTCCTCCTTTCACACCCTGGACTTGAGACCAGGTGACGACGGAGTTCGTTCAAGTGGTGCATATGGAAACGAACAAATATTACCATCAAAACGAAAGTACGCCTATACTGAAGCTGATCCTTCCGATTCTTCTTTATGGATCGGAAACGTGGACACTGTTCAAGCCAGACGTAAACAAGCTCGAGGCCTTCCAAATACTATGCTTGAGGCAGTTTCACGGTGTCTCACTCCATAATCGCCTTCAGAACGAGACAGTTAGACAAACGTCGACTACGGTAGTTTGGACTGAATAACCGCTTTGCCACGCCAACTTTTCTGGCGAAACCGTTCATCAGAATGGAGAAATCTGCGCTTGGCAACGAAGAGCCGAACCTGGCTAAAGAATATCGAGGGCGACTTAAAGAATCAACGATTATCATTTATCGAGGCGTGAAACGTCGCTAAAAATCGTCAAGAATGGAAACGATACATGGATGGATTTGAGACCCAATTTGGACCGCCAGCTAACGGATCAAAGTACAAAGACGAAGAAAACGGATGAATTGAATCATTTGTGTCTGTAACATATGTGGTTCCAACAGGACGGCGCCACTTCTCAAACACAGCTCGTGCTACGATGAAAGTTAAGGACAAAAAGTTGATATATCGAAAGATTTGGATTTGACTCGACTTCGATTATTTTCTATGGAGAACAAGCTCATATTCAAAAGCTTGACAGGCGCCATATTTTATACATAATGTTAAAGACCATGTATTCAAGTAATAAAATATATATGTATATAGAATTGTGTTGCATTTAAAAGTAATTTAAGAAAGACATAGGCCTGTAACAAAAAACGACAATAATTTGTCACGAATTTAAATTTTGATAAAGAATAGATGGCAGACCATATATTTACAATAATATTTCAAAACAATACTTACTTGTCGCCTTTAATATTAATCACAATTTCCATTATCATTTTCCACCTGCAAGGCTTAATGAAATTTTGTATAAAGTGCAATTTGTAACGCGAACATAAAACTGAATTTTGTTTTGACTGGTTTGCTCTTTTCATTAACTCAAAAAAATATCCTAGTCCACCATACATTTTATATGCTAAAAGCAGGAATATATTCGTGGTACATTATTCTCTTGAATAAAATTACTGATGTTTTCCCTCTTGAATAAAATCATGAATATAAAAGCATAGCAGATATGAAAATTGTTTTAAAAAGTAAATTAACTCAGTAAAATGAAATTCCTTTATATACAGAAGCCACTCTAAACAAAGCCAACCACATTTCATCTAAAATTTTCCACCTGATAAAGTCTAAAGCCACTTCTTATCTCATTTAATAAAATTTTAATCGGCGAACACAAATTCAATTTGTCACCTACTTAGTTAACAATAAGGAAAGCTAAGCGCTGTGTCGTTATCCCTCCAGGACATGACATAAAACAGCCGGAGGTCGGGGCGGCTACGTGTAAGGTGAACCGCCACTCTAACGGGGGGTAAAAGACTAATCGCCTTATCCTGTCTTAACTAAGGCTTACTTCACCTCTGGTTTAACTTTCACTTAAAAAATTGATTGTGACGTAGCGTTGCTGATAATTTCCGTCAAGAAGAATAATTTATCGTCCTTTATCCATCATACTGTGAAAAGTGTACCCAATATGTCATAAGGTCAAGCGACAGGATCTCTAAGTGATTACCTGGTCTTCGGTTGCGTTTGACAGGATGTGGCTAAGTTAATTGTGTACCAGAAATCAGTGTATTAAATATGCAAGACCAGGATAATAAAAGAATGAGAGCGAAATTTATTGGGACAGCAAGCGTCTTCCTTCAGTCAAAGACAAGCACAGTAGACAAAAGGAAGGTGTCTTAACTTCATTTGTCATCTTGACGTGACAGTACCCAACAAAGGTGAGCTGGTAGACATTCGGCTGTGTTCCAGGCAGGTCTTGACTTGGCAATTTTTGAAAGGCAACGTCAGGGCGGTTGACAGTGCTCCTTTTGTTTTTAGATCATTTTTCATCGCGCAATGGTAACGTGTTTTGATGAATACAAAGTAAAAAAAAAAGAACGGTTCATTTTCAATTGTATAAAAAAATAAATAACAAAACGTCACCCTACGGTTTATTCTATTGTAATCGAGATAAAATCTTACTGTTATGCCTCTGTCATTTTTAATTAGCATTCGAGTCCTTTTAATACCAGCCCTCATGCATAAGTTACACGCGCAACATTGTGTCGTTAATTTTATCTTAAATACCAGTAAAATTCAGATACCAGCTTTCACCCCCATAAAACCCTCAAGTGAGAGTATTGTGACAAACAATCAGTTGAAAGCCATAAAGTTTCGAGCTCATGATTAAAATTTGCATAGCGTCATCAGTATTATCCTGTATCCAGGATATTCCCCGGTACTGTAAACGAAGGCCAGCAACAGTCCGATGACTACAACAGTACGCAGTCATCAACAAATCCTGGGCAAAAAAAGGAGCCGTTCGTAAAATTTATGTCCAGCCCTGCTTTAAGGACTTTAGGGGTGTGCTTCTGAAATCATCGTCATCATCACAAATTCTATTACAACTTGAATAAACCCACGTTTACCACAGTTTCCTTACGGTCAAAAAGGATCCGATATTCGGCTTTTTCCCCAAGCTCAAAGAAACATAGGGGCTGGCAGTGCGTCGGTTTTAGCGCGTTTTTTTACGATTATGAGATTTTAGTGCACACCCGGGCCCTATAACCTGAACACTTCCTCCATGCTAGGATAATAATATTGTATTCTACGGTAAATTGCCGCATAAAATTTCAAATTATGTCAAATGTAGGCTGATTTACACTGCGAAGGTTTCGGCGGCTCCTTTTCGAATTTTTTATTTATGAACAACGCGGTTTCGTTTTTATTTTAGTTTTAGTGAATATAAATTTAATGGATTCTAGCCGACAAGAGAATAGTGCCACATATGTTCTTGCCACTTTTTTTATATTTAGAGTGAATATCGGAGTGCCGTCTTATATAAATCAGGCTACCAATTGAATACTCAAAATGTCCGATTTTCCTACATGTCCAAGCTACTTAAGGCAGCATTTCCCTTTGTCGTCTCGAAAATAGACCAATTTTTACGATTCTTTTTAAAGAAAACTAATAGAGTAATCTACAAAATTCTTTTTTTATAACTTTTATTCATCTTTCGACTATATTAAAAAAAGTTGTTGGATCAATCAAAAATGTTTTAATCCCCCCTCCATTCGGACAAAGATTTATGTGCTCAAGGTCGCACACGTGACCTAAAATCAAAAATACACAAATTTTATAAAACTACACCCTACTACCTACTGACTGACGGAAATGGTTTTTTGAAATTTGAAAAAATAACAAAATGGCGGACTTTTGAAAAAAAGGTCGATTTTCGTCTATTTTTTAGCCACATTTATTGTTATAACTTTTTAACAAATTAAAAAATTAAAACCGTCATTCCGTGACAAATTTAAAGAACAATAATTGTGCCAAATTTTAAAACGATATCTTGGAGCTAATTCAGTGGTCGATTCTTGAAGTGTAAAATCTGCTGACATAAACGACAGCTTATTGACTATCAGCACACCGCTGAATAAGCTTCACTTCTTATGGCAGCAAATACGACTTTCAGCAAAGGGCCATAGGCTGAGAATTCTTAGCACCTAAACTCTCCGAACCCTGTGCTGACAGTCGTAATTTGACTAAAACGACAATTTCTTCAACTCAAACGACTTGTCACGGCACGCGACTCTCAGCACACCAAGTTAAAAACGAGACAACATCGACATCTACATGTGACTGTCATATGACTCGACTTTCAGCACAGGAGCCATAGACTAGTCGAAAATTCCCAAAAAAAAAAATTTTGTATCATTACACGAGGAAAAATTGTAAAATATAGTTGAATGGAAAAATACAAAATTTTGTTGAATTTTTACATAAATAAAGAACATTTTTATGGAATGAAAATGAATTTATTTTATTTGAAATCCTTGATTTTATTCATTAATTTCCAAGTGGTCCAATTGTATTTCAAAATCGTCATCATCATGTACCAACTTTTTCGTTGACCGTAGCGTGAGGTAAGTGCTCACAAGTTTTTCGGACGGGTCATCTGAGAGTCGGTTTCGAATATCGCTGTGTATGTAAGACCAATTGGAGAATAGACGTTTCAACTGTGCGGTGAATGCGGGGATTTTAAGTAGTCCATAGCGAATGAAGCCCGATTGTCATGACCCAGTTCAGCGGCTAAATGCCAAAACGAACTCGGCGACTGGGATTCAGTGACTTGGAGACTCGAGATTGTAGTTGCTCCTCATCTTCACACTGTCGAGAATGAAACTGGAAGTTTCCTATCAGCCTACCTCCGTTTTTTTATTCAGCCCGCTTTGCAAAATGTCTAGTGACTAGTAGTAGTGAAGAGGATATCGTTACCCAATGTTATTATTACCGCCGCAGAAAAATAACAGTAAAAAGATTCTGGTTAAATCCTTATATCGAAAGGAACATAAATTGAAGAATGTTTGTTACTGCAAAAGAATTGCAGGAATCTGATAGTGTATTCCTTGCATTCTATAGAATGAGAAAGGACACTTCTCAAAAACTTACGCAGCTCATCACTCCATCTGGCTCTCATATTAGTTAGCATTTCGCAGTGAAAAAAAACCCATGTAGGCCGTACTCTTCTTACATTCATCCGGGTTCAACCTGTTGCCGCAATAAATTGGATGTAAGAAATCGGCCGTCATCGTTACAAAGTTCAAAAAGTTGCTTTTGATCATGTGGTTTTCCAAAAATTCGCGCAATTCGCCTGGCCCATTCTGCAACAATTTCATTAATTTTTCGGATGGATCAGTAGCAGAAGAAGAGGTGTTCTTTTGTCAAAAGTTCGTCGATTCGGTTACCGGATTTTGTATTTCGAGCAATGTCTTCATCAAAAAAAAACGAGTCTGCGTAGGCCCACACTTTAGAGGTGTTAAGTTCTATGACTAGTCTAAATTTCCAAATCAATCTTAATACAGGACGATAAGGATCAATATATTTTGTTTATGAATATTCTATTAAAGTTTATTTAATTGTTACTTGTCTGCACTAACTCCAAAATGTGTTGCAATATTTTGGAATGTTTACTTATCACACAAAGATCGGACGATGGATGACTGGGATAATGTAGTGTTTAGTAAAAATAGTAGATAATATATAGTAATATAAATACATAGTACATAGTTCATAGGAAATATGTAGTACATAGTACACAGTACATATCGTCGGGTTGATGCAATAGTCACGAAACAGAAATTTTGGGTTGAAGAAGTACTTACTAAACATTTCATTTAGAAGTACTTCCACCCAGTACAAAAAAGACATTACATTAACATGGAGAAGGCCTAGGCGGAGAAGTACTTCCCTTTTCCCTTCTATAGAATATGTTTTGAAAATACTTACATTTATTATTAAACTCTTAATACAAAGTTATTATATTTTAAATTTTTGTAATGTAATTTAGTTGGGGTAGGAGTGAAGGGGTGAGGTAGCTTGAAGTAAAATTAAGCCATTTATATTTATATCATAAACAACATTTTAAATATATGTTTATACATTAAAGGTAAAAAACTTAATGGCTTAGATAACTGAGATGATTAACAAAGAAAACGACCAGCTACGACGTTTTTCAACACGCTTTTTGCCCGAAATCAAACTCTTGGTCACCAAACCCATTCTCCTCTTACTTATAAGTCATTATAGAAAACACTTAATTCAGAAGTACTTCCAAATCGACTTCCCAGAGTAAATACTTGCGATTTTCCCTACTGGGATACTACCCCAGGTATGTAAGTAAAATACAGATGCCCAGTCGAATAGGCGAAACGTATTCCAAGTATCGCGGAAAGCGATTAATCCAAGCAAAATATTTAAATATTGCAGCTAGAGGTCGCGCCAAAAGAGTTGATGCCGGAGCGCGCAGCTGGGGAAATTAAAGCTGCACACAAATAAAAATTGCGCACATGTTGGTAAGAAATGCGCTTATGTATTTTCAAATTTCCCCTTCTAAATTTGTTGCGACTAGGCTAAGGGACGGGAACGGCATGCGGGGATTCTACTGCGCATAGAAAACGCGACTTTTTCGGCATCAACTTTTTTGGCGCGACCTCTATGTAGCTGGCTAGAGCATGGTAACTTTTAGTCGAGGTCCAGCAACAAACAGCAGCGATGGTGACACGCGCATTTTTGTTGCGCACCCGTTTCTGGGCACTTCTACAGTACACAGGTAGAAGATATAGAATTGGGCATAAAAGCACTTTTGGCAGTCCAATAACTCAGCAACCACAGCTCAGTTTAAGATAAGAATTATAGCATGATTAAGAATAAAATACTGAATCCAAAAATGCAAAAAATTCAAAATCGTCAAATTTGCACTTAAGGGCCTAATACACTCAATCGAGCAATTATAGGGTATCGCGCGCCCGCGAATATTAAGAAAACTATCCAACCAAATGAAATAATTTAAATTAGGTATTTTTAAGAAAACATAAATCTAGCTATTCATGGTGGAAAATTTTAATATTTTTTATTAGTATATTAGTTATAATGGTTCAAAGTTCCGTACCTGCGCCCGGAAAATACTCCTATTTAGGTGGAAAAATTTTAAAATTTTTTTAATGTACGATAAACTTAAATCGATTATCTAGCTATTCATGGTGGAAAATTTTTGAATTTTAGCCTTCTTTCATGAGTAAATTATGTTTTAAAAATTGTCCACAAAATTTAAGAACGAAAATTCCCTAAAATTCTTCAGTTTTAATACATCAAATTTCCGCTCCAAGCAAATCTCTGCGCTAGTTGTATTCTGTATAAAGCATTTGCGTTATCATACACGAGATGCGTTTGTATAAGTGAGAGCTTCTGCTTCGGCTTTTGCAGGGGAAATTTCAAACCTTTTTTGTTGCAGGCATGGATGGTGATCGTATTTTCGGGAAAAAATAAAATCTGAGGAAAAATCGGTTTGTTTGGCAAGAATTTTAATGACTTGCTTGATGGTGATTTCTTTGATTTGAGAATTTAGGGATTCTTGCCCGGTGGTCAGGTAGTGATCAATCGGTGTTTATTATCTTGGCTTTATGAAAAACCCAAGAAAATATTTTAATGGCAAATACTACCTTCATGTAATAATTAAGTTTTATGACATCCTTGTTTTTCGTTATTGTCTTTTTAGCCGTAACAACTTCCCGGAACTAGATTCGCAAAAAAGGTGTATCCCTTGCACAGGTATTTTACAACATGAGTGTAGATAAATTTTGCGTAAATTCATTTTTTATGGTTTTTATTATTTTTGTATGTAAATATGGGCTTTGCTGGACCTCTGGGTTAATTTGGTAGGAGGTCCGGAAATTCGGAAAGTCGGGGGTGTTTTTCAGATTTTTTTGTAAAGGGGGTGGGAGCCAAACAAAAAAAACTAGTATCTAGCACTTGCTAAATTTCAAATCAGCAAAAGCAGCGATATCAAAATTTCACATGAATGAAAAATTTAAATATCAAACAAAAAAGATCTATTCTCATATCCCATGACAGGAACAAGTTCGTAGAGTGCATTACTGCGACATTAATTCAATTTCCATTCATAATTATCTAACACTGGCTTCAATTTCTAGCCGGCGACACCGCAGAAGAGATTTCTTGAAAGTCGCCAGAAAATTTACCTCGGGCACGCACTCATAAAGTAAAGCCCAACAAGACATACGAATGCAGCCGAACCCCTTTATTGTGCAAAAATTTCCCCTCCGGCGGCCGTGTTGTGCACTGCAAGCAGTGCACAACAGGTAATTTTGACTGTGTTAGGATGTTTTTGAGATTGGGTTAGTTTAATTTTGTGACTGTATTTTTTTTAAGCTTCCCTTAATATTTTGTTGTTGGAACTGAATTTCATGTTGAACTTCGTCGCTGAGTGTATTAGGGCCTTAAGCACTTCTGGCTTTTTACTATAGACTTGTACAACAAGCTGCCTAAGCAGCTGGCTAGAGCATGGAAACTTTTGGTTTAGCTCCACCTAGCCACCGCTACCTATGTGTGCGAGGCAAAATATCCCACGCTTTGTGGAAGGGATTGGGTTTCAATGTTGCAATGCAGAAGCTGCTCTCAGTACTCATTTCATATTCTCGCATGCACACGCCACTCTCAAAATTCATGGCATATTCTCGCACACCATCGCTGCTGTCTGTTGCTGGACCTCGACTAAAAGTGCCCCAGGTATGTAAGTAAAATTTGGTCGAGCTCCAGCAACAAACAGCAGCGATGGTGTGCGAGAGGATGAAAAGAATGTTGAGAGCGGCGCGGCGTCTGCATTGCAAGAATATGAAATTAATGTGTGCCACAATAGGTGTGTTCGATTACTGCTCCAGCTTAAGATTGAGCAGAAAAAATCAGCAATTTGCGTTCTTTGAAACCTTTGATTTTTTGGGCTCCCATTTGCCTTGCTCTGTGTTTTTTGAGCCTATTCTTTGTTGAGAATTCTCACTTTTTCTCCTCCACCAAATTTGTAGCAGCAGGCAGAGCAGCCAAATTCTTCTTATTATTTTTCCTTTGACAATGGGCAAATTGAAAGCAGGAAAAATCGGAAAATTGATTTAGGAATGATTTGTTCGAAAAATACTTGGAAATATTGAAAAATACACATTAATTTTTATAAAAATAACATTTCGATGCTATTGGTTTTATTGGTATATATTTCTTCTCCTAAAATTGACATTCGTATATAACCTCTAAAAACGCAATTTGGAGCAAAATTGAGCGGAAAAGTGTTTTTTAAGATTGTTGTTATTTTTTGATTTTTTCCGTTCTGACATCAATTAGTAAGCTGCTGCTTGAGCTGCTTAAGGCCCCCATACACGGTCAAATTGGATGTACATCGAAGGGCGGATGTACAACCAAAACTATCGATTGTGGGCAGGTCGGCCGATCAAAATACGTTGGGCTTATGGGTTTGATGAAAATCTGGTTGTACATCCAATTTGACCGTGTATGGGGGCCTTTAGCTCTACTCTGAACTTTTTAAAAAGTCATCGAACACACTTAATATAACATGAATTTTGAGAGCGGCGTGTGCATTGCAGGAATATGATATGAATGCTGAGAGCAGCTTCTGCATTGCAACATCGCACCCATAGAAATATACGCTGCTGTTTGTAGGTGGAGCTAAACCAAAAGTTTCCATGCTTTAGCCAGCTGCATGGGCACAAGTGCCCAGAAACAGGTGCGCAACAAAAGTGCGCGTTTTACCATCGCTGCTGTCTGTTGCCACATGTGTCCAGAAACGGGTGTGCAACAAAGTGCGCGTGTATTATCACCTCGTATAAAGACCGTTTTTCCAACGAGTTTTGCCAGCCGTCAACTAATAAAATAACTCGTTTGTCTATTTTGCCAATCAATTATTTATTGCGTTACTCAATTGTTTCATGCGTTTTGTGGCGATGAGGCGGATTTTATGCTGGTCACAATGCTTTGACGAAATTCTTTCGGCTATTCGAAATGGTCTGTTACAACCATAAAAAACATCGCCGATAACGAATCGAGCTTATCGCTTTCAACAGGCTTCACTTCGTCCATGAACCGTTCAATTTCTGTTGATTCGGTTTTCTAAAGCCCGGTAATGCAACTTGCAGTTTCTTAGTTAGACTAAGGCTTGAATTTGGGTAATAAAGGAAAAAAAATAAGGACTATAATGATATTGACTACGAGCGGTTACAATATGAAATTTTTATCTGCACACATAACCTCAAAAAAAATCAAAAACTGAAGAAACTGCTCAATTTTGGTTTTTGGTCATAACTCCGGATATTTTTAGTGAAATTTAATGAAATTTTCAAAAGTTATACTTCATAATGGGAAAAATAATTAGTTAAAATTTCAAATCAAAATATCTTATACGAGTCCCAAAAAATGACTTCTTTGAAAATTGATTAGCCTATCAGTTTTGTGCATCGCATCTTATTAGGTTCTTACTTTTTTTAAAATGTAGGTTCCTTTATTCACTTTATGATGGTGGAAAGACAAGTTTTTAAACTTGAAAAAAGTGAAAAAAATCTAATCGAAAATCGAAATTTTGAAAAATTTTACCTTTTTTGGCAAAGCTTAATTTCTATTCTATTATTAGTTCATTTTTGACATGATGATCTGATTTTTCGAAAAATTGACTTTTATCAAAAAAAAAGTGAATTTTTTCTAAAAAAAAAATGACGACAAAATGCAAAGACACCGTTTTACACATTCATTTTCTCATGTTTGTTTTATTTACATTTTTCCTCTCGCTTTTTGAGTGAATATGAATACACATCAACTAGAGCCACATACTTATTGAGCGCAGAAAACGTCGTTTAATGACTCACACTGTGTATTTTTTAATGTTTAGGAGTTTTTGACATACAAGAGGTTTTAGACCGTCGAAAACGTAAAATACTAAAAACATTAATATTATTGTTAACATTAATGAACATAAGATTTACAGGTTCAAATCGGCCGTAGTTGGTGTTAGAGGAGTTGGTGTGTAAGAGAGGTGGCCCTCGCAAATTATATCATATCTTTAAACGACGCACAGCGACTTAAAAAACCTGAGTCGATTCGTCCATTAAGGTGCTGATGAACGAAAACAACATCGGCCACCTCACGACCCTTGTATTCATATTATGGAAGAACTAAAGGGTCTACCAAGGGAGGTGATTCAGTGCGAATCGAACGAGCCTTCGTTGAATCGATTCAAATCTTCTTACATACGAAGAATAGTGAGGAGACCAAACCTAGGACGCATATTCAAGTGAAAGTTTGAAAAGATAAATGTATAGATGTTTAGTGATCAGGGTGTTGTTAAATTCTTTGGACCACCTTTTCATGAAACCCAAAACTAAACTGCTCTTGGAAGAAATATAGTTAATATTGGTGGAAAAGTCCCCTCATTGAAAATTGAGTAGTTATATTACGTCACGTCTCCTACAAAAAGTCATGTTTTCTCATTTACTAATATTAAGAACCAGGTTGTTGTTAGCATACCAAGAGTAAAAGGTGTCAAGGGCAACTTGCAAGAGTTTGCAATCCTCAATACTCTTTATGTAACGATACAATTTGATGTCATCAGCATAAATCAAGATTCTACAGTGTCTTAGCATGGGAGCAATAGCATCAATTGATAGAATGAAGAGGAGAGGGCCAAGATGATTGCCTTGAGGGACACCGGATGACGCCTCTATGTTTGCAGATTTGGATTCACGGAAAAGAACTTGGCAAGTCCTGTCAGCTTAGTAAGACTGGAACCATAATATAAGGGCTTGTGAAAAACCTAACTTTCTTAGTTTAAAAATAGAAGAGCTTGTCAAATGCCCTACTGAAATTCGTGTAAACACAATCAGTTTGGCAACCGGAAACGAAGCCCTCGACAGCGTGAGAAGTGAACGCAAGAAGATTGGTAGTAGTGGAACGAGCTGAAAGAAAAGCACGTTGATTCGTTTAGACCAGCCTCCTATTATGATATGTATACCAAAGCGACGACATAACGACTGGAAGTAAGTACATTAAGAGGCCTGAGTGATTTAACACCCTTTAATAATAAGTAGAGATTATTTAAGATCCACGGTCATTTACTCCACTTTACCTTGCCTAAGCTTTTGTGCCCAAAATTGAGTATACTTGCATTAACTTACTACCGTACAAGGTGACTTGGATACATTATTGTACATGTAAGTCATCTGTACTCACTTTTTGGATTTACATTAACTTACATAATGGAATGAAGTAATTTAATCAAGATTATTGCAAACGTATTTTCCTTATCTGGCCTTCATAATGATATCAGAGGATCATAAAAATCTGGAAGATAAAAAGTGTTTTACTTCCTGCCAAATTAAATTGAAATAAAACCGAAAGAGAATATAAAAACAGAATAAAAGTAAGAAGCGGTCTTCTAAAAGCACGATATCTCAATTACAGATTGCATGTAACCTATTAACTCATAATCCCAGGAAAAACAGGACAGGTACCCACCAAGCAAGTGAATTCCCATCTTACGCACGACAGTGCCGATGCCAAGATGAAAAACTTCGCATGCAACAGAAACCGGCAGGTATCATCACTTTATCGGAGCGCTTCTTCCCCCCAAACAAATCCTCCAGTTATCTGGTGATTAAAGAGCACTCCGTGTCCGTCCGCGTCTGAGACGGCGGTGGGTTTTGACTTTCTGATGCTTTTGTTTGTTTGCAAAAACAAAAACCAAAACAACAACATCGACTGCAACACGACCGAACGGACGGACGGAACGTCCTGAGTTGCTGGCCGGCACGTCTGTCCGTGTCCAGACCGATTGAGTCTGTCAAGATTAAGTTATCAAAGATGAAGGTAATTGCACCACTGCACCACTGCACCCCAAAGTGCACTAACAACTCAATTACTTTGGATGCACGAAAAACAGATGTACATGACGTGGGGCTCGGATGGTTCGCTGGTAGGTAGAGAATACCCAAGGTAACCAGAGACGGGTAGGTTGAGCTCGCCGCCAGGTAGGTAGGTACCTCCAAGATATGAGGTAGGTGTAATGGAGAAATACTTAAGGAATGTGTCTTCCGAAGACGTGAAGTTCGTGTGGAACCATCTTTCTGTGGGATGAAAGAAAAGAGAGGTTTTGTATGCTGGGAGGTTCGTTGATGCTGGTGGAAGCATGTGAGAAATGAGATTGAGTATTTTTATTTTATTTATGAAAACTGCAGAAGTAGATAAACTGGACATTTTCTGCAGAGATGCAAGCTATTGAGCTGGGACAACTGTGGTGGTCCCTACTATTATCAAATAGAAGTTTTATTAACAGAAGGAATGGAATTTCTTTTCACATTAAAGTTATAAGTAGAAATTGTTTGAAAACTTACAGATAGAATGAATTGCTACTGTAATATTAAAAAAAAGTTTTTCTTATGAATTGGAACTCCCCCGAAGACTTCATAATATTTGCTTTTTATTTTCTAAAACGATTTAGGAAAAAAGAATAATTTGTAATGGGACAATCACTAGGATGCTGTCATCATTCTATAATTTGCCTTTTAAAAATAGTGTTAACTTAAATAGGTACCATGTATGATTAAGGTCAAATTGTCAACAAGAGGTACTAAATTTTAATACCAAGATTAAAACGTCTCACACAGGTTTCATGGCAAGAAAATTGTTTATTTCTATAATTAAATTTCACAGTTTTCCAAGGTCAACTTTGGCAAGCCCTTTGCGGAAAGTAAATACATTTTTCCATAACTGACACTGCGGCGCCATCCTTGCTACCAACTATTCCATACACTAAATGGAAAAGGTCTCTTTAAGACTCGCGAGTTATATAGGTACCTCAAAGCGCTCCATAACAACTATTCCAATTTTCAGTCTTCTTCTTCTTCGTTAACGGCTCTACAACCGGGATCCGGTCCTGGCCTCTCGCAACTGATCTCTCCACCGGTCCCGATTCTAAGCCGATGTCATCTAGCTTGGCATCCTTAAGCTCTGAGCGTCCTGATCTACGCCATCCTTCCAAGTGTGATCCTCTAAGTCAATGTAGCGGTTTTTTAAGTATGACAAGTCATCCTGGCAATATCCAGATCCAGGCGCTCCAACTTCTCGCAGATGATATCTCCGAGGAAAGGACTAGCTCTGGCAATTTCTGAGATTTCTACAATTTATTTCTATCAATTCCCCAATTTCATTTGCCATTAAAATAGCTTATTACTGGAGAAGGTACTAGCGAAAGTATTGAAATTAAATTTGAAACCATTAAGATATTCTTCTTCTTATAGTGTTAAGGCTAATGGTTTGTATTTTTGGCCGGCGGGGGTCCTCACCATAGGCTCAGACGGCTCCGATTAACTTAGCGGCACGAGGGTGCCAGAATATTTGCTATTTCTATTTCTTGTTGAGGGACGTCTTGGCGGGCCCGGCGACCTATTTCGTTTGGTCTATTGTGCCATCTCCGCCATTAAAAAGTATAGGTTTCTAAGATAGCCTAAACCTGATTTAGGGTTTCTGTCCCAAATCTCCCTGAGAGTCGTGAAGTCTCGATGGAGGAGGCCCAATCTTTTCTTCGCTGTAGCCTCACAGACGCACAGCAAGTGCTCCGCAGTTTCGGGAACTGCCCGCAGAACCGACAGCCAGAATCGGCGACCAGACCTATTTTTTTAGATGGTAGTTAAGCAGACAATGGCTCGTCAAAAGCTCTGATATTATTTTTAACTCCCACACCTCTTGAGATTTAAAAGTTTGCCAATGGCTCACTCAATCATACCCGCAATGTTGTTCCTATTGTAGGACCGGTGGGCAAGTACTACAATCCAGGGTTAATTACCAGAGAACCGGGGAAATGAGTACTGATTAATATCTCCAATGATCCGTTTGGACAGTGGCTCGTCAAAAGCTCTGATATTATTTTTAACTCCCACACCTCTTGAGATTTAAAAGTTTGCCAATGGCTCACTCAATCATACCCGCAATGTTGTTCCTATTGTAGGACCGGTGGGCAAGTACTACAATCCAGGGTTAATTACCAGAGAACCGGGGAAATGAGTACTGATTAATATCTCCAATGATCCGTTTGGATCTTCTCAAACTTTTGCTATAATTGGTGAGGGCTTTCTCGTAGAGGTCCCAGCTGCCCGATACCTTAGCCATATTAAATAGTTTTCTGACTTCCCTCCTTTGCCTGCTGAAATCATTGTTCCACCACGAAACCTTTTGGTTGGAGCTTCTGCTACTTTCCTAGGTTGATGATCGTTTCCTGCGGGTTCGTGGAAATAAGGTCGAGATCGGCCTCAGTAATGGGATTAGTATCAATATGGCTGACTCCTAACCTGAGGGCTGTGCGATAAGCCCCCCAGTCAGTCTGCCGTGGAATCCTAAATGCATCCGAGGATATTGCAGAAGCTCTCAGGGTAAACCCTTATATGGGTGTTCGAACCTAGAATTAGTATTAGTGCTTCCCCACACAAGATGGTGCGCGTTGGCGTCGCAACCAATCCCTAACTGAATATTCTTCTTAGTGCAGTCCTCCACAAGTCTCCTGACATCTGGCGGTGGTGGGGCAGGCTCTTCTCCAGGGAAGTAGACCGAGGCTATGACAAGCCTGGACATTCCTAGGTCTCCAAGCAGCCCTATCTGAGTCGCAACCGCAACTAAAAACTAAATATACACACATGTATTTATATCATAATTACTTGAATATCATAATTAGTGATGAAACGATTATCACTTAGCGATTACGATAACGATTACGATTATCAGCCACAATAATCGACGATTACGATAACGATTACGATTATCAGCCACAATAATCGACGATTACGATTACGATTACGATTATTGCAACATTTTGTATATTTTAAATAAAACATAGTTTAAAGTTAAGGAAATGTGATACAATATTACAAAATTTAGTATTCAAAATTTAAATATTGCAAACACAACACTTCTAAATTGGCAGTCTGTTTTTTGTCGGTCTGAATCAAGCCGGCAATCGAAAGCAACCTCTTAGATGCGACACTGGAAGGCTTTAAACACAAATATTTTTGCGATTTTTCGCAAAAACAGAGGTGGTAGCACGTAAATTGTTTCAATCGACCTCTTCATACAAAAATTCAAGTTTTACAAATATTTTTGCATGAGGAGGTCGTTTGAAACAACTTACGTGCTACCACCACTGGGTATTGTGTGGCTATTTCCCAAAACTGAAAAATGTCGGCATCTTGCAGTAGGTTGGATGATTTGATACACGAGTCTACCTCTTCTATGGCTGGATTACCTACATATAAAAAGCATAAATAGTCGCGTTGTCTTTGAAATTTAAAAAAAGAGGCTCATTCATTTCTGTGTCATCAACTAGATCCTTGCAGATACCCCAGATTCTGTTTTACTGGTGGAGAGCTGAGCAACAGAAGCTTCACTGTTTAAATTTGCCAGTACTAATGTGCTCTGAGCAGAAAATGTAAAAAATCAACCAAACCTGTTTGCCAACTATGCGAACGGGACTGGGAGCTCCCTAAGCTGTCGAAGGAGAGTTCCTAATGCGTTCGGATACATCATGTAAAGGTGTAATCTATAAGACGCATTTATAAAGGTTGTTAACGAGAATTTAAAAAAAATTTATTTTAAAATACTTTTCATAGATAATCGACAAATAATCGCAATGATAATCGACGATTACGATTAATCGTTAAATACTGATAATCGTCGATTACGATTAATCGTAATCGAAATCGTTTCATCACTAATCATAATCAATTATGGGTCTCTTAGACGCCGAGTATTGCAGTCGCTCCGAGATTTTAGTATCCCCGTGAGAGTAGCGCCTAACGAGTCAAGCGCAACTCCTTCAAGCTTACCAAAAAGGTAGGCCGTAACCTTCTTACGCTCATCCGGGTTCAATCTGTTGCCGCGATAAATTGGATGTAAGAAATCGGCCGTCATCGTTACAATGTTCAAAATGGCTTACCCAGACGACATTGACATCATTGGAAGAAGAACAACAAAAAGCAAAAATCACTCAAATCTCTTGGGCGTGTTTGAGAGGAAAATACTTCGGAGGATTGTTGGCCCCGTATGTGAGGAAGGACGTTTCCGGAGACTCTACAATGACGAGATCTACGAGCGCTATCGCGACATAGATGTGAAAAAAATAAAGCTCGGTAGGCTCCGGTGGGCAGGGCATCTAGCTCGTATGAGTGAAGATGAGCCTGCTCGGAAAGTTCTCTGCGATAAGACCTATGGGGTGCGACAGCGAGGGAGGCCCAACCTTCGCTGGAAGGATGGCGTGGACCAGGACGCTCAGAGTTTAGGGATGCCAAATTGGATGACATCGGCTCAGAATGGGGACCGGTGGAGAGAACAGTTGCGCGAGGCAGGACCGGATCCCGGTTGTAGAGCTGTTAAAGAAGAAGAAGCCTTGAACATAGGCTTTTCTGCCGCCTTTATATTAAGCTGTGCGTGTGCCCAACCAAACTTGTAGCCAATTTGGCCGCCCCAGCTCGTCAATTGACCTTTAGCCCACAGAGAAGGTCATCTCTATGAATGGTCGGCGGTGCACTTTGTGGAGTACTCTCCATTCCTGCATTCTTAGAGTCCTGTTTTGGAGCTCTATCCACTTTAGCTTAATATCAGTAGGGTCTTCAGTTGCAGTTCGGAAGTACCCGACCACAATATGGCTGCGCGGCAGCTTGCCTTCGTCCACAGCAACAGTGCCAGAGTATACTGTGATCAAAAAATAGTAAACGTTTTTCTAGAGTTAGTATTTTTCTAAAAGCTCGTATGACATGCCAAACTGGATGACATCGGCTCAGTATCGGGACCGGTGGAGAGAACAATTGCGAGAGGGCAGGATCGGATCCCGGTTGTAGAGCCGTTAAAGAGGAAGAGTGACTATTAGACATTTCGCAAATAACGTTTACCATCGATTTTAAAAAACCATTTAAGCATCAGGCATGTCACAATCCGAAAACATCTATCAGAAGAAGTCAGAATCAAATGGTAGATTTGGTTCTTTGTTTATACCGGGAATCCAAGAACTGCCTATTTCTTCTTCTAAGTCAACCCATATCTGGGAATTATTTGTTAGAAAGTAACCATTAATTAGTAACAAGTACCCAACCCGCAAAACTAGATAATTTAATTTTATCAATAAAGTGTATGAAAAAGATATGATATCTTTCCAAAACCACGAAAATAATTTGAGCGCAATACAAACCACCCCATTTAATATTAATATCTAAACGCTCGGGTTTTATACACACAACATCAAAGGAAATTATTATTCATTAATATTCGCTGCTTGTACAACATCTCAATTAATTTAATTTATCCCACTCTACAGGTGGGCTCTATCCAACAACGCAATAATTTATACCACATGTTTCAAATAATTATGATTAATTGTTATCCATGTTCAGGAGCATAAAACTGCCCTCATATGCAAACACTAAACAATCATCGGACCATTTCTACATATTTAGGAGAAATTCGATTAACATGGTCTAAGCACGGCAAGCCAGCGAGCAAATACCAAATTTCAGGCTAATGTAGTTAATTAATTCCCGTAGACTTTGTCCAAAATAAAAGGGAACACTAAAAAACAACAGGAAAATAAAAAACCTGGGGGAATAAACATTTGTTTAACAACCTAATCAAGGAATCAACCCTTTCGTGCCAACTATTGAAGAAATGGTGTAAACTGGTTAAATGGAATCGGAATTGGGTTGGTAAACTGAGTAAACAGAGGAAATAAATGTAGAAAGTTTCCAGGGAAGAGAGCAACTTCTGCTTTCTTCTTTCATTCGTTTTTTTTGTATAAAAACAAAGTTGCTCTGTTTGCTTTAGAATAAACAGTTACCTGGTTGACACACCTCATTAAGCCCCATTAAAAGGAAAGCTGCACATGTTTCTGTGTAGGAATAGGAATGGCCAACCCTTCTCTAGGGGCTCTGCTGCTGTAAACCTTTAAATGAGTAAACATTAAATAAAAAGTAAGGACGCGACACAACCTTCTTTTAGTTTGGTGCAACAAAGTGAAAATTAATATTCTTGGTGGAAAACCTTTCAAATCAATGTGTTTACTATTATTATCCGGTGGGCAGATAAGTATACTTGCTAGTTTAGCTTTTAGCAGAAAATAGCATCGCCTTTTTGACTTTCTCGTAACACCACTAGTGGATAATAAGATTCAACTAGTCTAACATATTATGTGCGTTACTTGATCTTTTATCGGAAAAAAACTCCCGGTTGAGAAAGGAGGAGTGAAAAGGAGTCAAAGACTTGGCAAAAGTATATATGGGCGTCCTGGATACAGAACATAACCTCATAGTGCCAAAACCTGCATATGAGAAGATTCCAAGCCCAATCTAGTGGGC
Source organism: Thereva unica (assembly GCA_949987705.1). NCBI lineage: Eukaryota > Metazoa > Arthropoda > Insecta > Diptera > Therevidae > Thereva > Thereva unica. Next base: position 79,969,151 of record OX465283.1, on the reverse strand, counting down.
GCCCCTCCACTGGAATAAAGGTGTGTAGGCTAATAACCCACAACTAGGAACAGTTTTTTTGTTATGGAACCTCAAAAGGAAGAAACCGAAAGTAGCTCGACAACGAAGTGGCATACGAAAAAAGCTAACGATTTGATAGTATGTTCCTGGAAGGCAAGATCATTGTATAATGTAGGGGCACTTACGACACTCCTGACAATAATTAATAAATACAAAATTGACATTCTGGCAATGCAGGAGATGCGCTGGAACAGCAAAGAATAATGGACAAAAAGAATCTTGCACCCAAGAGAATATATAATGGGAACAGGATTTATAATTGGAAAAAGTGCAAGCAAGATCGTAACGGTTACATGTCACCGTTATTTTTGTCACCCTTTGGTCCATTTTCATTAAAAAGGTAGCAATGTACACAGAATACTCCTACTTTTCTAAAACTCTAAAACTCAAGGCTCCAACCAACCAACTTCCAGAGTTATGGGTCGTCATGAATATGGAAAGCTTGGACAATTTCGTTCACGAATGGTTCAATAACCACCCTTCTTTTCCAAACCTGATTTCGCTCTTGTCGCTGTCAACAGGCATCCTAGCAAACCTCAAAGTAAACGTTTCGCAAGCCCTGGATATTGGAACTAAAACTATGCAAAGTTTCATTGGCAGCAAATTTCGTTCCATGAAGCAGTATAAGAAGAATGTGGTTTTGTAACTAGTCTTTATGAGCTAGTACTAGTTGCCCCTTAATCCCTCGTGGGACATAGGGCGGAAACAGTTGCCCTCCAGCGGACTCTGTTTTGCGCGACAGCTCTTAGCTCTGACCAGGATCTCCCAGTAGTTGCGGCCTCTGCTAGTAGGGTTCTCCTCCACGTTGTTCTAGGTCTTCCAACTCGACGGGATCCTTGCGGGTTCCAGTCAAGGGCCTGTTTGGCTAGATTTTCGTTATCGCGTCGCAAGGTGTGGCCAACCCAATTCCATTTCCTTCGCCTGATTTGGTCGTCTATCCTTTCTTGGCCGGCACGGCGCCATAGCTCTTCATTTGAAATTCTATCTTGCCAGCGGATTTTTAGGATACGACGTAGGCATCTGTTTATGAAGACTTGTAGGCGCCCTGTGATGAATTGGGTGACTTTCCATGTTTCGCAACCGTATAAAAGAACTGCCTTAACGTTGGAGTTGAACAGCCGCAATTTGGTGTTGGTTAAGATCTCCGTTGATCTCCATATGTGGAACAAGCATGCATATGCGCTTCGTGCTTTATTTATTCTGGAACTGACATCTTCTTCTGCACCACCATTTTCGGTAATAATACTACCGAGGTAGCAGAATTTATCTACCAGTTCCACGTCACGGTTATTCAGTGCAGTTCGTTCAAGTGTGTTTGCATTTATCCGCATTTCTTTGGTTTTATTCGGATTCAGCCTTAAGCCTGCTAGACTACTTTCTGTTGCCAAATTGTTTAACATGTTTTTTAGCTCCTGATGTCTGTGGGCCAGCAAACAGATATCATCTGCGTAGTCGAGGTCCTTAAGGCGATCTAGCAAACCCCACTGTATGCCGCCTGTTCTACTATCTAGAGCGCCAACAAGAATGTCATTTATTACTATAAGAAATAGTAATGGGGATAGTAAGCATCCTTGTCGTACTCCTGAACTCACCTCAAAGCTGTCGGATAATTTTCCGTTATGGAGAACTCTGCATTTGGAATTGTTGTATAGGGCTTTTATCAATTCTATTATCTTATCCGGCAGTCCACGTCGCCGTAATGCCTGCCATATAAAGCTCCTATTAACTCTCCTATTCTTTATGAGCAGCACCATTAAAATCAATAGCGAGGCAGTTATTGCCAACTCTCTGCCAAATTTCAAAAGAACTGTAATAGCAAAAAAATAGGTAAAAAGCTTTTAAGCTAAATGGTTTTATTTGAAATCGTAAGCTGTACCAAAAACTACAAAATAATTAGAGCACAAACATGAACCTTCTTGCTGTTCTGACGTCTGGTAAGAAATCGTATAATAGTACGAGAAGGGCTCTTTGTGTCACTGCGTCACCGGATTAAGGAAATTCTGGGACCTTTAAGAGACTAAAATATAAACATGATTATCTTAACAGAGGTAATTTCTCGGCAAAAGTAGGAGAAAGTTGCTACAAAGTTTAACACTGGTGACGAGGTTTGAGGGACACATTTTACAAGGAATTGAGAAAGAATCCTTAAAAACGGAGTGGAGAGTAGAGAGGGATCATCAAACAGGCCTATTTCAAAGGTAGCACATGTCAGTTCTGCAAGCGTTGTCTGTTCAATTTTGTTGCGTATTTTATTTCATTTTTTGTACCATTTTAATTTTTTTAATATTTCGCATTGAAATTAGAGTTAAATACTGAATGCATTCTTAAACTATTCCTTACCTTAAAGTAACGTTCACGAAAATTAAAGAGCTTTTTGATGCTTTTTTCTATACCCTTCAGTATGTATTCCTGAAATACTCCAACAACTTTTCCGGTTGGTGCCACAATTCTTGAAATAACACTCGAAACTCTCCTTTGTTGTCTCTACTAGAATATAACTGGTTGACATCCTCTGTTTTTCCACCCTTTAGCAGCAATAACTTCATTAACGGACTTTCAAGAACATAAAATTCATTAATATCAGAAAACGCGCACAGTGTAACCGCCTTGTTCTAAAGATTTTTTTTTTTTTTCGATTTTACCAATTGGTTGCCACTAGTCTCCTACAAATTTAATTTTGAAGTGGCAAATGCCATTTCACCGCCAACTTGGGTTTATATTTTGGAGGATTGTATCGCGACTCTTGGAAATTAGCTCATGTACAGCCATTCCCAAAAAAGCGACCCCTTAAACTAACGTCCAATAGCTTAACCGAGCGTATCAACCACTTTGGTGAGTCTGGTCTGGTTGCTCTAGATATATCAAAGGCTTTTCACAGAGTACCCTACTCTGTTGAACAAACTCCAAGCTATTGGTATACAAGGTAGTATTGGATGGCGCCGAATCGAACCCCCATGTCATTTCGGACGGAGTTCCCCAGGGGTCAATTCTCTCACCCGCACTTTTTCTAATCTTCATTAATGATCTGCTCTCAATCCCTTCCAACCCACTTCACTGCTTCGCTGATGACTGTACTTTGCATTTCTCTTACTTCTTCGACAATCTAAGACAAGCACACGCCAGACCTTGTCTTTACCACCATCAACTGATTCTTCATTGGGGCGAAATGAACCGCGTGGAATTCAATGCCACGAAAACGAAGTATACTGTCTGATCAAAAGCAACAAAAATTGCACCGACCTTCCTCTTATCTCAGTACATAAAGAGAATCTAACGGCTGATTCAACTCTCAACATCCAAAGGTAACTTTAACGGAGCATCTGCGATGGAATGATCATATATTCCAAATCGCCAAACAAGCCTCCCAATGCCTTGGATTTCTCAAGAGATGCAAGTTCCTCCCCCAGCCAGCCGCATTGGCTACAATCTAAAACTCCTACATTCAGCACCGCCTTGAATACAACTCGTATATCTTGGCAGGCGCCCCAAAAACCACCTTGGCTTGTCTCGACAAGGTGCAAAATCGCGCCCTCAAACTCATTGGTGATAGCCCCTTTCGCGCCTCCATAGACACCTTAAGCCACCGTAGGAATGTAGCAGCCCTCTCCATACTTTATCGCTGTTACCATGGCGACTGTTCTACTGAAATTCAGGACCTCCTGCCTGCACGGCAATACTTTTCCCGCAACACTCGACCAGTCCGCTCGGCTCACCCCATACCCTACAGCCCCCCCTTCGCCAGCAATACGGTTTAGAAGGTCGTTTATGAATAGAACAGCTCAACTGTGGAATAATCTCCCGCAGGCAGTATTTCCGAATTGGTACAACACCTAAGAGTTCAAACATGAGGTTCATCGTCATTTTCTTCTACACCCTCCATACCCCCTCTAGCCTTTCCTATTCTCCTCTATTCTTCAAACCAAGCCCACTTACTAGTCATTGCACCATGAACTGAACGACCTGACGGTAATATAAAGGGTTACTCCTAAGCTTGATTTTTTTTTTCATATAAAAAAAGAAACATTACAAATGCCATACCTTCCAGTCAGTGGATAAACAGAATGCATTTTTTCTTTATTCAATTTTTCTATTGTACAGGTTAAAGATTTGCACACATGCAAGAGCGTCCTCATCGTCCAACGACCGTATTTAGACTGAGAAAACATGTGGTAAGTCGATGCCACCTCGGTGCACGTTACACCACTTCGATGCTATCCCACCGCCATCCCTCTCCCACACCACTTGCAGCTTAATTACCATTCCACCGCCACTTCACCACCACCCCACTTCAGGGCGCGCCATAGCTTAGGCACGTCTTTTAGGTAAATGTGTATTATTTGATATAAGGAACAAAAATTTGAATGATTTCGTTTAGAGGATATGTAGATACAAAGTGGGGGCAAAATCTCTTCGTCGCTCATATTTTAAGGGAAGGAGTCATCAGCCTCCCAGTAGGCTTAAATTCACCTCCGACAAACCTATGTATGTTAATTGCACTAGCATCCGCTCAAATTATATCTTTATCATATTTATTTAAAAGTGTCTTTATCTTATCCTAAAATTCGACAAGGACAAGCCACCAAGCTGTAACTCATACATTTTAAGAGAAACAGTGTTTCTAAAAAATGATCCATAAAAAACCGCTACACATTGCATTCACTTTTTTATAGAATGGCTAAATACCACATAATCTAGGGTTCATTTTTGGAGAACCACCTCGTCTTTTATCATTTCCGGGTTGGATGTAAATTGAAGGGATGCGAAAGGATGAATAAAATAATTGTAATACTTCAGTGCCTATCATTCAATGCCCGTCACTTGGAAAGAATAATATTCCATAAACTTTTGGCACGTAAAATAAAATTGTGAAACTCATGGCAGAAGTCTGTTAAGGTTTAATTGCACTTCATTTGATACTGACTTTAGGCTTTGTTGTTTACTGCGATACTTTTTTATGGTTGGAGTCAGATAATAAAAGGGCTTTTTATTCCTGTACTATAATCCAAATGGTGACGTTGGAAATGGCTAATTGAATATACTGTGACGGCAAATTATTGAAGGTTATTAAAATTTTAAATTAATAAATTTTTAATAAAAATTGAGGCTATATATTTTTATAACGTGCTGATCTATTTGTGATGAATCATTTTATTTTAAGACCATTCTCCATGTTAATACAAGGAAATGTTCAACAGCGTTGTTATTGAAGTCAAATGGTACACGCACCTTCTCATTGTTCCGCCAATTATATATATAGTAACTTTTTTTATACAGAAATTGAAAATAAGAGAAGAATGAAAAAAATAATAGTTTAAAAAAACTAAAAAATACGCTTTTATTTTAAAATGAACCAAAAAGTCTAAATTAATTTTGAATATAAAGTTTTTATTACTGCAGCCCCTTATTTAAATGTAAAAAACGTGGGGCGCTTTTTACCTATATTCTTATTTTATTAATACTGGGGGCCTACTATGTAATCGGATCAGAAAGTAAAATGATCTGAATTCGGAAATTTCGTACTATGTATTCTGTTTTTCCAAACACACCTCATCCGAAAGTACAACTACGTTTATATCCGGAATTAATTTTGTTGGGGGCCTACTATGCATTGGGGTTTACTTAGAAAAAATCCGAAAACTGTTGCTTCAGTCGTCGGAATGCAATTTGTTATCGGAAACAAAGAATGAAAAACTTTTGAGCATCAAGGAAGTACTTTTTTTATTTGAATTAAAAGTTAAACATGTTAAATAATACGAAATTCAACAATATTGTTTAATATTATAATTTTAGCTTTAAAAAAATAAATAAAAGTGAGTGATCACTAAGCAAGAACGATTTGAAACTGCAATGGCTTTCTTTTCTAGCTCTGTCCTTTCCACAATGTTATCTATTTTGAACACGAGGTTTCTTCGATTGCACTTCTTATTTCGTCTAGTACAGCCGACTATAATTAATAAATACTATTACTATTTTAAACACCTACATAACCTCCAAACGAAGCCAGTTTTTCTTCTTTTTGCCGAATTGAAGAATACACAATTACCCAAAAAAGCCTGAATATGTTGCTCTACGATAATCGGTATAGGAGTTATTAAAGCTTAAGTAAATTAAAAACTTTTCAAAAGGTATTTTGATAAAAACTCTCTATCTCAGTGGACAATTTTTTTCTTCAAATATACCCTGGAATCAGCCCTTAATGGATTAGAATTTAAGTCTGAAGCACACTGTATATAATTTAAATTGATTAAAACAAACTTTTAAAAAGGCCAATTCTTCATACTTCAAAAATTTGAATTTATAGATATGACAACCAAATTCAGATTTCAAATCCGTAACACTTTGTTCAGATCCGAAAACTTTACATGGTACCAATTAACTTTCCAACCGGAAGTGAGTTTTGGAAAAATAAAATTTTCTGATCCGAATACATGTAGGCCCCCTGGAACTTTTCATTAGCGCCACACACTACGTGTGTATTTTTTTGTAGGGGGTTTTTTAAATGACATTTTCTCGAAAACGCGCAAAGTTCTATTGCTAATTTATTCGATTAACTAATATACAAAGCTTTCCGTTTATAATAACAAAAGATTCAAAAATAGAACTTTGCGCATTTGAGAGAAAATGTCATTTAAAAACCCCCTACAAAAAATACACACTACCACAAATTTTAAGCCCTGTATCATAAACCAATGTACTTATAATATAATACAAAATTAAATAAGAATAAACATGCCTTGCTTGATCACCGACATAATACACTTCCATAGATTTTATCGTTAAACGATAGAAATTAAGGTTTTTATATCGCGCATAAACTGGCATTCCTTTTTCGCAAAAGTATTATTTTGCCTAAACTATGAACTTGATGGTCATGCGCTCGATGACTCATAGCAGTCAACGACTTAATATTTTTACACGTGATCTGATACATTATTACAACTTCAATGATACATTTTTTTGAAAAGTTTCCACATTTTGAAAATTGAGTTTTGAGCAGAACCTATGAGCGAGCACTATTGTGCGACGTTCATGATTTTTGTACCTGCACGATACCGCGCGAACCAACTGTATCGACTACTTTGAGGTTCCTAAAGAAGAATATTAACGTAAGAATGCTCTCAAAATTTTCAGAACATTCGGTCAGGCTTTTTTTTTGTTTAAATGGAAAAACTTCTGATAAGTGTCTGAAAGACCCTAAATAAATTGATAAGTTTTGCTAATCTATCTATATAAATATAATTGGAGTGTCTGTCTGTAATTTCAAAATAATTCCAAGTTCATATGGTTATTTACATCATATTAAAGCAAAATCATGCATTTTTTAAATTTTTGTCTGTCTGTCTTTTTGTTCGAAAGAATCGACTCGCATGCATGCATGAATCAGCTCGAGTTTGACCCACTTCCATATAACCGATCAACTTGAAATTTTGTACATATGTTTAGCTCGCGTGACAATGTAATCTGACCATTTTGTAAAAAAATCAAGACGACCGACGGTTCCATGATGGCGGCCGAATTCCCCAATTGCGCCCCCGACCCCCGACATTGGTATCAAATGAAAGGGAATGATAAGTGCAGTACAATTAAGTATTTGGTGTCATTCAAAATTCACAATGGCGACGAAAATCGCGGTTTAAATATTTCTATACAACCCACTTGATATGGGTATAAATCGAAAGGACATGACAAATAGAAAACTATTACCTGAGTGGCATCATTCCAATCTATCTATATAAATATAAATGGCGTGTCTGTCTGCGATTTCAAAATTCAATTGTGTTTTTCTAAGTTCATGTGGTTATCCGTCTTTCTATATAGATATAATTGGTATGTCTGTCTATGCAAACACCATTTTTAAAATTTTCGTCTGCCGGGTATTGCGATGAGACTTTCACTGGAATATTCTGTGCTTTTGCGCCCATATTTCAGGCAGATACGACTACCAGATCCGATAATCGGTACCGACTATAGTGTCAGACTACCGGATTAGACCAAGAACTAGTGGCTTCTTTTTCACTCGATAAAAAAATATTTTGCTGATAGAGACGGGCGAGCTGTAATTGGGTGTATACACATTATACATACTGCAGGAATTATATTAATTAGCCAGGAGACAGATTTTATAGAAATAAAGAAATATCCATCTGAGCATTTTGTAAATAAATCAAGAAGATATGTATAGTAATTTTAAATATAATACGGTGGTCACTACAAAATCGCGGAAGACATATAATAAACTAAAAAGCAGAAAAAAATATATGCTTTTAGTTTAAAATTAACTAAAAAGTAAAAAATAATTTTAAATGTAAAGTTTTAATTGCGCCAGCCACTATATGGAAAGGGCCCACCTTCCGAAATGTAAAAAGGCGTGGGAGCTAGCCAAAAATTCCGGTGTTAATGAAATAGGTAAAGAGTGCCATGCTTTTTTACATCGTCTACCAGGAGGCACTGTCATGACTTTTTTAATTAATCTCATACTGCCCAAAATACGTGCAGATAAAAGGGTTACGGTAGCGGGTCATTAGCAGAGATTGCGGCAACTTTACTCACATAAGGAAAAACAGCTCATTCTGTTTAAGATACCGATCATACAAAGCTAAAGTTTTACGAGACTACATGAAGGTTGCCTGGGGTGAATGTACCATGGCACATAAAGTATATATTGAAGCCGTTAACGGAGCAATGCAAAATTTCAGAAGTAAAAACCAATTATTTTGGGGAGTAACTGTTTTATTGGCATAGATTTCCGGTAAACGTTGCCAGTTGTGCCGACAGTTACGCGGGCCTTTGAAATTAATGCACGCCTGAAATGATCATTCATTTAGAGACAGGTTAAAAAACGTCATTTAAAACAAAATATGCGAGGGAAATCAGAAAACTCAGAATTCAGTACTGTTCTCCTTAACATAGAATATAGAAAATGTTCAGAATAATGATAATCATGACATTGAGCTGCTCTTTGTACATATGTTCGTAATAGATACGGAAATTGTGATGAGCGACATTCATGACGATTTGCAAAATATCAACTAAAGCCGAAGACGACGGCGCCAAATTGTGGATTTTCGGGTTTTCAGTGGGCACCAATTTTGCGAAATTTTTGACCATTTTCAACGCTATTTTTGGGGAAAAATTGTAGAAGTTGCCATGGGGAAGTTCTGCACAGAGTGCCCATTACCTGGGAACGTCAAAATCTACGCACACGGGTCGTAATATGATTGGCTATGTGTCTGTTGTGCACGTAGTCAAAATTTTCCGTCATATTCTGTCAAGATACCGACAAAGCTAAAGGGAGAAAACTTTTAAATTCAAGAGGTAGAAGCGTGAACATGTAGAAATAATAACAGTACTCCGGACGGGCCAGTAGGTTGATCAAATTACCCCTAATCTTGAATTTTAGGATAAATTAGGTTGATGTTTATGATCAACTTACATCTAAGGATTAACTTCAATGATGTACAAGGTTCTACATGGCCAAAGTTCTACATCCCCAATTCCCCCGATGGCCAGCTACCAACCAGCAATCAATAAAAACATGAAATTCAAAAAAAGCTGTCAAAAAGCATTTCAAGTTTACCGAATTAAAATCATTCGTAATTTGCATAGTTGCATGCTGTATGTACGTATACAGTGCTAAAAGTGGGCAGTCAAAGGTAAACAGTTGATGTTTTGGACAGCATAACCAATTGCACAGATTAAATATTTCAAATTTATGATTCCTTCATTTAGTGGAAAACTGTATTTTTTCATGGAAAAACTCCACCAGCAGAAACTTTCTTCATTATGAAATAAAATTTACGATCATGAAAAGTGGAAATCTGTTCATCCATCCCTTTTCCTTAGGCAACAATCGAAGTAACACCACTGTCAGCTAATCAAATTTTCAGGCTTGGAAATGTTTCCGCTCGCCTCCACTTCACCCCCTGCACTTATTCAGCCCAAAATACAGTTTATTAAAGGCTGTCTAGAGTCTAGAGATGAGGATTGAAGGAAATTTTATGAAGCATAAAACTTTCTTTTATTATTCAGATTTCAGTTCGATGTGGAACTAAAAGGGTATTTGTGAACAGGATTGAAATCCTTCTGGTATCCGGGCGGGCATATTGACAATGCAATTTTTGAAATGAGAAACTTTTGTTTTTCAAGTTAAGAGCGATCTTAATACAAATTATTTTACTTGACCAGGCAAACAAATCTAATTCATTATTGTTTGATGTGCTTTCAGGGAAAGTTTTTTTGGAGAGCTGCTTACAGTTACTGTTTTAAGTATGGTTAAGATTGTGGTGGATCTTAAGGCATCTCTTAAAAAGTTTCTACAACTTTAGCTGGTTGGGATTTAATTTACTGAATCTGAATTTACTGATACTGAGTCTACCAAACCAGGTAAATTTTAATATCGATACTTTTTCCACTACTTACGGATGGTCTACCATGTTTAAGATTATACGATCCAATTAGTGAATGTTATTCAAGATTCTCAGTTTCAGTTTCTTACTTGATATTATTAATTGTTTCTGTTTTTTTTTCCTTTTCACTCAAGTTCCTACCGCAAGCTTTTTGTACAATGACCAAATTTATAAACCAGACCATTCGAACGATTTAACAGTCTCACTAAGAGTTTCTCAACCTTGATTGGTCAAGCAATATCCGTTAGACTAGTATTTTTTATAATTCGAAATGGCAATTCTAAGATGGCGGCCGAATTCTGAAATTGTACTCCCCGGCCCCGGTAGAATAAGCGTCATTCAAAATGGCGGCCAATAGAAAATGGTAGCTACCTTTTTTCTTACAACCCACTCGGTATGGGTATTAAATTAAAGGATATGACAAATAGATTAATATTAGCTGTGAGGCGTCATTTCAAATTCAAAATGGCGGCCAAAACAAAATGACGGATTACCTTTGGTATATGTATCAAATGAAAGAGAGTGACAAAAGAATAAATACTATACTATACTACACTATACTTTACTATACTATACTACACTATACAATACTATATTACTATACTAGCTGTGTGGCGTCATTGCTAATTCAAAATGGCGGTCAACACAAAATGACGGTTTATCCTTTTGCTTACAACGCCATCGATATGGGTATCAAATGAAAGTGTGACGAAAGAAGGACGAGTATAGTACAGAAAGCGGTGTGACATCATTTTAAACCTAATATGATGGTCACCAAAAAATTGTGGAACACATATAATAGACTAAAAAGTAGAAAATAAAAAAATGTCATTTAAAACAACAAAAAAATACATTTTTACTTTAAAATGAGCTATAAAGTAAAAAATATTTTTAAATGTATAGTTTTTATTGCTCCAGCCAGTATATGGGAACAACCTACCTTTCGAAATGTAAGAAAGCGTGGGCCACTAGCGAAAAGCTCCGGTGTTAATAAAATAAGAGTATAGGTAAAGAGTCATGTGACTACATGGCGTCGAAACTTAGTTCGATGTAAATATTCTACCAGCGTCTTTTTAATCATATCTAGCAATAGTAAGAGATAAACGTAATGCCAAGAGCAAGAGTAATTCTGTTACCGTCAAAGCTGACCGAAATCTATTAAAGGAGCTTCCTTACTTTGCCAGAAGGTACGAGATCACTCTTCAGTGCTCTTCAAAAACGTAACTATTCACTGTTTTCCTTCCCTTCCTTTTGACCCAATTTTTATGTTAAAATAGACTTTAGTTAAAAGTTTTTCACAAAAGCTTCCAAGAAAAAAAATTGGAAGCTGAATCTTTACTTGCTTTTACAATTTTAGAAATGAACGTTGGAAAATCGCGATAAACGTACAAGCACACACACACTTACACACATTGTATGTGAATGTGGGAGAAAGCATATGTCCGTCAATATCGTGGCCTAGATTTGCTCATAACTTTTACTTGTAATCCACAATACAAGGAGATTGGTCACGACATAACAGCAACAGTTTACAGTACAGTACGTATGATATCGTAAAGATATCAACTTCATTGAGGTATCTTTCGAAGTGGATTAACGGAAATATAATCTGGAAAGTTTTCATAAAATTCGGTCTAGTCGTTTTTTTGGTTTAACGACATACATATCGTCGCTTATCCAGAATAGTGCTACAACTCAAAAATTTCCAATTTCGAGTTTATTTCATGAATGTATAGCTAAATACGCATATTTTTATGTAGCAAAAATCCATATTAATACTGCTAAAAATGACCTCTGGAAACCCGCTGGAATCCAAGATCATAACATGGGCTTGTATGAAACTAAAAACTTTCAAATGACTCCCCTGTAAAATTCATTGTTTTTGAGTTGTGACACTATTCTGGATAAGCGACGATATGTGTTCGTTGTACCTTCGCGACATTGCGCGAAACAACAATGATAGCAGCTTCGTTGAGGTGCCGTTCGTACCGTATTACGAAAGTCATAATCTGAAAAGATTTTCATAAAATTCGGTTTCCGGACATCCCAAGAATACTTCAATACTTCCGGTTACCAACCCAAGAATACTTCAATGATATGTGTAACCGTAAATTCTACTGTAAATTTATGAAAATGGAGGTCTTCACGTTGTAATGACTATGGAAGCGACTAGGTAATGACTTGTGAAATACTTTCGTTTGAAATGTGATGTGCTTTTATAATTTTTTATCTTTGGATTGTCGAAGCCGTTCTTCTTGAGTTTATTCCGTCCTCATCAATTTTATAAGATTAATTTGTACCACTAACAATGAGCAACAAAATCAAAAAGATATCTGGCTAGAAAAAGCTCACTAAATAAATATAGCAAAAATGGAATGGTAATTTCGGAAAGCAGTGTTTTTAATGCTAAAAAGGGCAGCCAGTAATTTATTCTGCATGGCTTACATGGTAATCTATGTATCACCTAATACATTTCACCTCTGAAATAAGTCTTCGTCTGTAATGCCTACAGTAAGTACTTACCGCCCTAGGGCATCCCTATGTAAAAGTAACCTATTATTTCATCACAAAGGTAATGGGTCCATCTCATTACCACCTCGCTACATTTTTATATTTCCGCTGAGTATCTCGTTAAATTATTGAATATTCCACACGGGTGTGGAAATGCTCTTAATTTCGTATCTACAAGCAATATCACGGCGTAGATGTAGAAAAAAAATTTCGTTTTTTATTTTCCTACTAGCAAAAGCCCGCGTGCGTCGCAACGGTTTTTAGTAAAACAAAATTATGTGTGCATAGTCCGGAATAAGAAAAGGGTACAATGAAACAAAGAACAAATCTGCAAGACATGATTTTGGATATATAAAAAACGTTAGAGTTGACTATAAAAATATGTTACCTACAACTTTTTTTATAATTCGAGCTTAATCATCGGAAAACTTTTATACTACGTGCACAACAGATTCCTAGCCAATTTTATTCAGAATAAGTCTTGTGCGCGTAGATTTTGACGTTCTCAGATAATTGGCACCCTGAACTTGAGTTGAGTCGATTAAGTTGAGTTGATATTTTGGAAATCGTCATAAATGTCGCTCATCAAAATTTCCTCGTCTATTACGAACTTGCAAACAACATCCAGCAGCTCACTGGCAGCATTCTCATTAATCTCAGAACATTTTCTATTGTATATCCCATGTTGAGGAGAATACTGAATTCTAAATTTTCCGATTGCGCTCTCATCTTTTGCTTTAAATGACGTTTTCCAATATGTCCTGTGACGGCAGTCCAATTCCCTTACGAGAAGGAAAATGAAAAAAAAAACACCTTGAAATAGCCACTTTATAAAAATAATTATCACCTGGGAAAAATTGCTTTAGGAAAAATGGCAAGGCCGGGAAAATCGAAAAAAAAGAAAAGTCGGAAAAAAATTCAGTTTTTTCTTGACCAGTTTGAGAATAAAAGCCCGTTTTTCTTCAAGTGCGAAGGTTTAAGGATATTTTTAAAAAAAAATTTTTGGTTACCCAATAAGTGGTGTGTGGACATAAATAAGCGTTAATATATTTATATTAAAAATAACGTTAATTAATGTTTAAATTAAACATAATGTAACCCAAGAAAAAGACATAAAGAATATAATTTTCTGTGTGAGTGCAAGAGAAAAGAATTGAACTTATTGGGTGCAAGAGAGGAAAAAGGGAGAACCTAAAGGAAGAATTTCGAACTATATTTGCAACAGAGCAGTATTCAAAGAAGATGATGGCAGGTACCTCTGGAGTGGAGTAAAAAAGAAAACAAAACAGGAGTAGAAGTGGACAAGAAGCGTATGGAAATTGAGTTAAGTTTTAGGTGCTAAGTTTTTGGTATATATTAGCGTTCGCTGCGTAATCAGCGAAAGAACAAATTGTGGAGGACCATTGCCTGGACTAACTTACGTATGTAGGTCCAATGGAGCCTAATTTCAAGGATGACAGCATAATAGATTGCGGTTCAAGAAAAAAACCATTTTTTTGGAAAGAACAAATACATATACTATTATCTTAAACATTTTTTTCTTAATTTACACATTTTTACTTAATTTCCTTATTTATTTTATCAAATTTTATAAGTGAACATTGATTTTTAAAATTTTTTTTACATTTAATTGTTATTTGATTGTTGATTATTTTATTTAACGATAGCGTTGGCCATAATAATTAATTCAACTTATGATATTGTTTATTATATTGATTTTCTGATTTCTTTTTTTTTTCTGTGAGCGACTACAGGGTTTTGGGTGAGGTCGTTGTGGCATCACATTGAATTTCCTTTTGTCCCATAGGGGTATAAGCGTACTGGTACCAGGGCGGGTGCACTCTTTCATGTTTCTTTGGGTTTTTGTTTAATTAATATCCAATATTATATAGCAGTCCCAATAACGGTATAACCACCCACCCCCTAAGTCGTCTTGAAACCTCAACTATTGTAAGACGTGTTAATGTGTTAATGTCGATGTATTGTGTTGCCTACCGGCATGTATATTTGATGAGGTTGGTTGTATTAAAGATACGCTGTTACAACGAGTTTTTTTTTTGCTTGAAGAGATTTGAGTTTTTAGTTTTCTTTTAGCAGTTTTTTTTCAGAATAATTGAAAATAATATGGCCGGTTAACGGACGATTGACTTAGCGGCGAACGATGCTTTGCTCTCCGGAATTCTTTTTCAGGGGCTTTACTCGCTTCATGTAAGCACTCCACTTCCATCCCGATGGGAGACGCTCTCATACATGCAAAAGGTGATGCATTATTGTAGGTGGTACCTCCAGGTTCTACACACTCCACGACCCCCCCGGCGAGCCAGCCCTCCTCTTGAGGCCGGGGTACCACCTGGATTGGTTGGATTGGTTTTGACTGGGAATTTTTTTGTTTGTCCAAATTTTTGTTTTTTTTGCAAGTGTAGCTAAGGTGGGCTTCTTCGGGCAACCCACCTAGGTACACTGTTACAGTCCCTAAATGAGTGATCATTTCAGACATGCATCAATATCATCGGCCCACATATTTGTCCGGACAGCCGGCACCATTTGCCCGGTAATTATGCCAGTAAAACAGTTACTCCCCAAAATAATTGGTTTTTTCATCTTAAACCTCGCGCTGTTCTGTTAATAGATACTTTATTTGCCATAGTACACTCATCGCATTCCCAGACAGCCATCATGCAGTTTTGTAAAACTTTAGATTTTTTCCACGCAGGTTTTTAGATTTGTTCCACGCAGGATTTTCCAAATGATCTTCTTCGATCGGTATCTTAAGCATAGAAGTTGACGAAATCTCTGCTACTGTACTGATCTCATATTGGCCAAATAACCTTCCTTTCGTAAAGTTAAAAAGCGTGGAACTTTACCTATATTCTTATTTTATTATTACTGCATCTTTTCGCTAGCGCCCCATATATTATAGATACTGGCTTTAGCAAAAAAGGTTTCATTCAACATAAGTTTTTATTTTGTAGGCATTTCTAAACAAAACCATATTTTTAAGTTTTTTAAACTATATTTTTAGTTTTCTACCTTTTAATTTATTATATGTCTTCGGTTATTTTGTGGTGACCGATATTTAAAATGAGGTCACCCAGCTTACTGTACTCTACTCATCATACACTTTTATTTGGTATTCATACCGAGAACGTTGTAAAAAAATGCAGTCCGTCATTATGTGTTGGCTGCCATTTTGAATTTGGAATTACGCCATCCAGCTAATAGTATTCTACTTGTCATATCCTTTCATTTGATACCCATACCGATCGTAATGTAAATAAAAAAGTAATCCGCCATCTGTTTTGGCCGTTATTTTGATCCGGCCGCCATTTTGAATTTGGAATGACACCAAATAGGTAATTATATTATACTTATCATTCCCTTTCATTTGATACCCATGTCGGCGGTCAGCGAGCACAAATGCGAAATTCGGCCGCCATCTTGAAACGGCTATCTTGTTTTTTTATAAAATGGTCAGATTGCACCGTCACTTGAACTGTACATGTGTGCAAAATTTGAAGCTGATCGGTTATATGGAAGTGGGTCAAAAACAATTTTCAAGATTTGTCTACATACATACATCCATGCATACATACAGGTAGAGCTAATTATATAGTGCATATAAATAGCCTAAAACATGCCCGCCAAAATACTGAATCTTCCAGTGAAAGTCCCATCCCAATCCGATTAGTCGTTTCCGAGATCAGCCCGAACAAACAGACAGACAGACATACAGACACGCAGCCATACATACAAACAGACATACAGACACACAGACATACAGACACACAGACATACAGACACACAGACATACAGACAGACAAAAAATTTAAAAATGCGTGATTTCGTTTTAAAATCATGTAAATAACCATATAAAATTAAAAAAACACAATTATTTTGAAATCGCAGACAGACACTCCAATTATATTTATATATGTATGTAGATGAATTTCACTTAATTTTAAAAAGTTCCAAAAACCAAAAACCCTGAAAATAAATTCCCTTAGTTCTTTTTAAATATATTTTTTGTGTCGTTGGAAGTAGTCATTTTAGTTCAGTAATACTTTTCTTATTAGTTAAGTGCCATATTTGTGTTTTCTTTTTTTCCAAAAAAATCTGGTTAAAAAAACGTTTTCATTAAGCACGAAGTGAAGTTTTTCTCGGCATGAATTTTTTACTAATTTTGTTTCAATTTCAGAAATTTTTTGCTTATTATGACCTCAAAAAACATTAAAAAACGAAAATACAATGAAGAAAATAGAACATTTCAAGGAGAAAGGGTAGAAAATTTTGCTTTATTGACAATAATGGAAAGTCTTTGTGTCTTATTTGTAAAGTTACAATTGCTACCTTTAAAGTAAGAAATTTACGCCGACATTATGAAGTAAGCCATACTAGCTTTTCAACTCAATATCCAATAATTTCAAGATTGCGAAAAGAGAAGCTTAAATTACTGCAATCAGATTTTCGTGAGCAAAAAGGGCTCTTGTCTTCTTTTATATCCGAAGATGATAGAGCCAAAGAAGCTTGTTTTTTATAGCTTGGAATATAACTCGTGCCAAACGCCCATATGGAGAAGGGGAATTTATAAAAAAAAAACTTGGAAGAAGATGTTAATCACATAGGTACCTATCCTATAGTCCAATCAATCTACGGATTCAAAATGGTAATTTCCAGGCAATTGAAGACAGGAAACAAAAAATATGAGCGTGTAGAAAGAACAATTAATTTGAAGAAAGATAGCGTGTTTTTTCCCTAATTTCATTGGCGAACCTAACCTAAAAAATTCGTGAAAGTCAAAAAAGGGGGGCGAACGGCTAACAAAGACCTCGGAAAGTGGTGGCACCCGATTTGTCACTCCTGTCAAGACCCGAGAAAAGTCACTGCAGACGAACTCCTAGCAGACCTGTTAGCAAGTCCTAATCCCACCTCCCCGCGGTGCCCCCTGGGGTACTTCTTCGGAAGGAGCTAACGGGAGACGGGCGAATGGCGAACTCTCTGCGCCACAAAACAGAGTTTTAAGTCGGTTGGGCTGAGGGTTAGCAACCCGCTCCCATAAAAAACATCATTGCTACGAATCGGCAAACAATCCCTCGGAACCGGATGGACAACACGACGACGATCTTTGCTTTTCGAACAAGGACACGAATCGGATCATGGAATGTGAAAACACTGCTTGCTGAGGGACGGCTGGATGAAGTCCTCAACGAGATGAATCGATATAAAATCAAGATCATGGGACTTAGCGAGACCAGATGGCCCGATGCGGGGGAACATATCTGCCCAAACGGTGAGTCCTTCTTATATTCAGGTAGAAACGAAACTGAAAGCCGTAGGAGTGGCGTTGGCGTAATACTCACCAAAGAAGCCAGGTGCAGCCTCATTAGCTGGTCGCCAGTTTCTGAGAGGTGCGCCTGCGTACCAGACTAAGAAGTACTACGGTAGTCGAATGCTATGCTCCAACTGAAGACGCAGAAGATGACATCAAGGACGAGTTCTATATGCGACTTAATGAGGTTTTTAGCGCTATTCCAAGGGGAGACATCATTGTTTTAATGGATGACTTAAACGCACAGATCGGCCGTGACAACACCGGCCTTGAACACACAATTGGAAACCAAGGCCTAAGCCAAGTTACCAATAACAATGGTGAGCTTTTCGTTGACTTTTGTAGTTCCCACCAACTCATGGTAGGTGGAACTTACTTTTGTCACAAAAAGATACACAAAGAGACCTGGGTATCGCCCGATGGTAGAACGAGAAATCAGATAGATTCTTGAGGATGTCAGGAGTTTCAGGGGAGCGGATACTGGAAGCGACCACCATTTGGTTGTAGCAACTATTCGCCTTAAAATCGCCGCAATCAGAAACGTGCAACATGATGCTAGAACCCGTAGACGGTTTAACGTAGACCTTCTGCGGGAGAGCGTTAAAAAGCGGGAATTTGGTGGAAACCTAAAAGAATTATTAAACCAGCAAACCGTTTCTGACGGCACAAATATCGAAGAATTGTGGAGTACGACAAAGGGCGCGATATTGACGGCTGCGGAAATGAGCATCGGTTATGTCCAAAGAAACCAGCAACACTGGATCTCGGACACAACTTGGCAAAAAATAGAACGCAGAAGGGCCCTAAAAAATAACGTAAACTCTACAAACGACCCGGGAAGACGTCACCAACTAGAACGGGAATACTCCCAATTACATCGGAAGGTTAAGAGAAGTGTCCGGCGTGATAAAAGGCAGCAGATAAATGAGCTCGCAGAAAAAACGGAAAACGCGGCAAACACAGGCAACAGTAAGGTGCTGTACCAAATCACTAAACAGCTCTCGGGAAAGCACTCAACTAAAAAGCATGCCGTTAAGAGTGCGGATGGAAGGCTGCTGTGCAGCGACGAGGAGCAGCTCCAAAGATGGAGAGATTACTTCTTCGCCGCCCTGAATGGTACACTTACACAGGAACCTCAGGAAAACAGCAACAATGCACAGCCAATGAGAATCACCAACCGGGCCCCATCCAAGACGAAAATAGTAACCGCAATTCATGCGATGGCCAATGGTAAAGCAGCTTGGAAAGATGCCATCCCGCCAGAATTGTTGAAAGCCGACTCAAGCCTCATAGCAGATGCGCTTCAGCCAATCCTAGATATAGCATGGAACACCTGTATCTTTCCGGAGGATTGGACGGAAGGTATCATAGTCAAAATACCAAAAAAGGGGGACCTAACAATATGCGACAACTGGAGAGGCATCTGTTTACTATCTACAGTGGGCAAAATTTTGTCCCATATATTACTATCTAGGATAAGTGAGGCAGTTGACCGAACGCTTAGGAGGCAGCAGGCCGGATTCAGGAAGGGCCGCTCCTGTATTGATCATATTAACACCTTGAGAATAATAGTGGAGCAGTCTACTGAATTCCGATCCCCCCTTTACCTTGCTTTCGTAGACTATGAGAAAGCGTTCGACTCGGTCAATAGGAGCTTTATATGACAGGCACTACGGCGACGTGGATTGCCTGATAAAATAATAGAATTGATAAAAGCCCTATAACAATTCCAAATGCAGAGTTCTCCATAAAGGAAAATTATCCGACAGCTTCGAGGTGAGCTCAGGAGTACGACAAGGATGCCTACTCTCGCCTTTACTATTTCTTATAGTAATAAATGACATCCTTGTCGGCGCTCTAGATAGTAGAACAGGCGGCATACAATGGGGTTTGTCAGACCGTCTTAAGGATCTCGACTACGCGGATGATATCTGTTTGCTGGCCCACAGACACCAGGACCTCAAAAACATGATTAACAATTTGGCAACAGAAAGTAGTCCAGCAGGCTTAAGGCTAAATCCAACTAAAACTAAAGAAACGCGGATAAATGCAAACACCATTGAACGGACTGCGCTGAATAACCGTGACGTGGAACTGGTAGATAAATTCTGCTACCTCGGTAGTATTATTACCGAAAATGGTGGTGCAGAAGAAGATGTCAGTTCCAGAATAAATAAAGCACGAGGCGCATATGCATGCCTGCTCCGCATATGGAGATCAACGGAGATCTCAACTAACACCAAATTGCGGCTGTTCAACTCCAACGCTATGGCAGTACTTTTGTACGGTTGCGAAACATGGAAAGTCACCCAATTCATCACAAGGCGCCTGCAAGTCTTCATCAACAGATGCCTTCGTCGTATCCTAAAAATCCGCTGGCAAGATAGAATTTCAAACGAAGAACTATGGCGCCGTGCCGGCCAAGAAAGGATAGACGACCAAATCAGGCGAAGGAAATGGAATTGGGTTGGCCACACCTTGCGACGCGAAAACGAAAATCTAGCCAAACAGGCCCTCGACTGGAATCCGCAAGGATCCCGTCGAGTCGGAAGATCTACAACAACGTGGAGGAGAACCCTACTAGCAGAAGCCGCAACAACTGGGAGATCCTGGTCGGAGCTGAGAGCTGTCGCGCAAAACAGAGTCCGCTGGTGTACGGTTGCGAAACATGGAAAGTCACCCAATTCATCACAAGGCGCCTGCAAGTCTTCATCAACAGATGCCTTCGTCGTATCCTAAAAATCCGCTGGCAAGATAGAATTTCAAACGAAGAACTATGGCGCCGTGCCGGCCAAGAAAGGATAGACGACCAAATCAGGCGAAGGAAATGGAATTGGGTTGGCCACACCTTGCGACGCGAAAACGAAAATCTAGCCAAACAGGCCCTCGACTGGAATCCGCAAGGATCCCGTCGAGTCGGAAGACCTAGAACAACGTGGAGGAGAACCCTACTAGCAGAAGCCGCAACAACTGGGAGATCCTGGGCGGAGCTGAGAGCTGTCGCGCAAAACAGAGTCCGCTGGAGGGCAACTGTTTCCGCCCTATGTACCATAAGGGATTAAAGGAGCGCAATGATGATGATGAAAAAAAGGGGTTTTCGCTAATAAAACAAAAAGTTGAGCTCGAATCCGAAAAAGTTAAATGAGAAAGTGTTAGGTATTAAAATTATTTTTCGATTAATGTGTTATGAAATATTCATTAGGGCCCTTAAAAATCGCGAGTTTTTCATTTATTTTTTACTTTTTAGTAAAGGAACCTAGAAACTTTTTACTTGGTAAAAATATTGCTTTTGGCTATCTGAAAATTCACATTTTTTTGGAGCGAAATTTTAAAAATATTCGTAAAATTCCGATTCCGAGGCATTTTCTCGAAATCGTTCGTCTACAGCTCCCAGATATATGGAAGAAGATTGTTTTGCAAATTGTTAATGTTAATAGAACAAATGCCAAAACACATCGTCAATTTAAGAACTTATTAAAAGAGTTACGAGTAAATAACGAAACTGATGAACTACCCAACGAACAGATGATGTGTAGTAAGAAGGCTGATAACTTAAAATTTTTGAGACGTTTTGTAGATCTTCTAAATCCTATCATAAAATTTACAAAAGAAAAAGGAAAAACCTACCCAGAATTAGAAAATGAAATCTGGCTTTCTGACTTAATGTTCTTTACAGACGTAATGGAACTTTTGCAAACATTTAATTTGGCTTTACAAGGAAAGGAAAAAAATATTATTGATTTTTCACAAGCTGTATTTAGTTTTGGAGCTAAATTTTGGCTTTTTATCAAGGATATAAAGTCCAAAAAATTTAATTATTTTCCACGAGTAAAAGCAAATATAACTATGTAAAGAAGAAAAAATAGACGAATATGCATCCGAAATGGAAGAATTGAAAGTGGATTTAAACCGATGATTTGCAGATTTGAAAAGTTTAAAATCTACACTTGCATATTTTGTAAACCCATTTATTTGTGGTGTTATTATTGAAGATGGATTTCCTGCTTATGAAATATTTAAAAAGTGGCTGCGTAATTGGAGTTTTGAAATTACATACTACATACATATAATGCGGCTCTTTATAACTATGAAAAACCGTTATTCATCTCTCATCAACCTCATGCGTGCTCACCCCTGTTATATACTTTCGTTCATTATTGCACTTGAAAGTTAATTTCTTAAAGATAACATGAAGAATAGTTGTCTGAAAACTGAAGATGTGTTCAGCGAATTCAACTTGGTTTAGAAATCAGTCCCCTAAAGTCTCCATAAGAAATCCTTTCCATCCAATCTTATTAATAACACCGCCGCCGAAATTGATATTTTTATAACATTTTTTTGAGTTAAAATAAAACAATTGTGGATAACTGAGTTGAAAACCGTAAGTTTTACTCGATTTATAAGAAGGAAAAAAGGCAAAAACATATAAAAATCTTTTTAAATTACGCAAATCTCCCGCAAAAATGATTCCCTTTTCAAATTTAAAAAAATAGAGCGCTGGCGTCAAATAAAAACAGATCAAGCATTTCCACCTGACAGGATTAAGACGTAATTTCTTAAATTAGGGTTTTGACCAAAACTAAAATTGGAAAAGGGAAGAGAAAAAAAATAGAAAAAAAAACATCAAAAGGACTCGGCTTAGGTAGGTAGGGAAACATCATAAATCTGTTATAGTGTGTTTTTTTATATGTAGGCCATCAGACTCCTTGAAAGGAGAGGTAATCATTAGAACAGGACCCTTATTATTAGGCAAGAAAAAAAGGACTTAGGATTCTTGTTTTATATTTATTACTGACAGGCAATTTCTTTAGAATGTTAAGATATGTTGTTTCAATTCTAGATAAGATTTTATCTTGAATTGTTTTGTTTTTAAGTGTTTGGATATATACAAAGCAAGCAGGTACACAGAATTGTCTTTTCTTAAAATTTTTGATTTTAATACAAAAAGAATAACACAAGTAAATCGAATTATTTTTTTTGTCATTTCTATAAATATATGTATGCAAACCTTAAGTAGCATCAGATTTACAACTAACAGTCATACAACTCTTATATCACTTGTAGATCGCTATCCAATTACCTAAATTTATCCCTGATCACTGATCGCATGTACATCAATCTTCGAAGCTACTACAGAACTCTACTTCCATTATCCTCGTTTAGCCGTAGAGACGTCGGTTTAAGCCCTTATCTCAAACAGCCACTGGTAAGTTATGTTTTCGCCCTCCAAAACTTAACCAACCTTCTCACTCCGATGTATGCATGGATATCTTTATATCCAGCCAGATATCCTATATTCATTGTGTCTGGAGCACACTGATCCATGATCTCTCAATTCTAATTAAGCTGATCGATAAACTCCCTTCATCTGATTGCATCTTCACGGAGAAATAATCGCCTGGTGTGCCTCATAAATTTAACAGAGAAAAAGGGCCCACAGCCGACCAGAACACACGGCTGATATATGATCTTCATCTAATCAAGATTTAAGCCAAATTATAACAGACAAAGGACACGAAACGCAAGAGAATTCGATACTTCTGGAAACTAAAGAATTAAAGAAACGTAAAGAAGACAACATGTCAATAGATAAGGACTTCTTCAAACTTGAAAAATATTTACGGCTTTTTAGTACAAAACAAAACTACCAAAAAAATGGTAACAAAAAATATCACACCCCATTACGGAGCCACACAAGGTTCTCGTCTCTGTTCTCTGTTTTTTTCAATAACATAAATTGGCGATGGTTTGACTTAATGCTTTCTAATTCAACTTTTTATGCCTCCATTAAGTTAATGCGTTACTTTGTATAGAATTTTAATAAGGATTTGAAGATAGTAAAATGTTTTTAATATCCCTGTTTCAAGCTACCGAAGATGTAAAGGGTCAAGCGAGATTGCGTTTAGTAAAAGAAATTTAATAGGTAAGAACTTGTATACTTCAGCACTGATTAGCTGTGATATAAAGTACTTATCCACGCCTCTAATTAAGATTTATTGATCGTGATTTGATATGGGTTTATACACGAGAAATTACAACCACGTGAAAAATACGGTTTACGAGCGTAGTTTATGGGCGCTACTAATCTCCGAAGGTGCAAGCAATTTTAAAATACAAAACCTCTTTACATTGCAATGTGAATAGAAATCTCCTTTTTGTGTATTTATAACTTTATTATTGATTGAGTTATAAATTTGCTGAAGCAGTTAATTGGAAGTATTTATTTGATTTCTACATGTCACTATCATATGAAAACTTGAATATTGCAATCATTTTGTACAAGGATAATTTACAATAATAAATGAGCTCTGACATTTAATCAGGATGCTGGTATGAGGTTAATAGTATTTGCAATGCATGGACTATTCGAGGAAGCTATAAATGTAAAGATGTTGCCATCCATTTTTGTAGGAATGCTGCGTTGTGATATATAAAATGCCGAATTCAAGGACGGCCGAAAATATGGCATACATAAATACATACAGAACGCACGTTTAATCCCACATAGGAGATAGGGCCCTACAGTTACAGCTCTAACCTCTGGCCAGGATCACCGAGTTGTTGCGCCTTCGGCTATGTAGGGTTCTCCTCCACATTGTTCTAGGTCTTCCGACTCGACGGGATCCTTACGGATTCCAGTCAAAGGCCTGTTTGGCTAGATTTTCGCTTTCGTGTCGCAAAGTGTGGCCAATTCGCCCTGTGATAAATTGGGTGACTTTTCATGTTTCGCAACCGTACAAAAGTACTGCCTTAACGTTGGAGTTAAACAGCCGCATGGTGTTAGCTGAGATCTGTGTTGATCTCCATATGCGGAACAGGCATGCATATGCGCCTCGTGCTTTATTTATTGTGGAACTGATATCCTCTTCTTCTGCACCACCATTTTCGGTAATAATGCTACCGAGGTAGCAGAATTTATCTACCAGTTCCACGTCACGGTTATTCAGCGCTGTCCGTTCAATGAGTTTGCATTTATCCGCCATTTCTTTAGTTTTAGTCGGATTTAGCTTAAGCCTGGTGAACTAGTTTCATCATTCATGCTTTCAACATGTTTTCAGGTCCTGATGTCTGTGGGCCAGCAAACAGATATGATCCGCGTAGTCGAGATCCTTAAGGTGATCTAGCAAACGCCATTGAATGCCGCCTGTCATTTATTACTATAAGAAATTACTAGTAAATTTGAAATGACGTTAATAGTAACGAAGCTCAAGAGGGGATTTTGGGATTTACTCAAGCGTAGATTAACATATGGGGATACCTTGCACCCTGTTGAGTACCTCTACTATATCTAAGTCTGCTATATAGCGCCGAGCGCATAGGGCAGCCGATCGGAATAGTAAAAAAATCGATAGTTGAAAATACTCGAACGTGTCAGATTAAGGTACATTACATGCTGGAAAGTGTAAATTTCAATATTCTGACGATTTGAGAGTGACGTAAGGGAGTGAGGGAGCCAAAAAGTTGTAAAAATAACGTGACCTAGGCATTTTCAAGTGTGGTTGATTTTTGTTTTTTTTTTTTTTTTGTTTTTAAGGAAATAATTCAAAGGTAGCCCGGAAAATATAATGTGCGGATTTCCACAAGCCGAAGTAACAAAAATCGTCAATAAAGTTTAGCGCGTGCAGCTGTGGTGAAGCATGTTTCCCCACTACGCGCCTCCCCCTCTTCCACTCACTCGTTCGTACCGTTACCATACTAGTTTCGGTCAGCCATTTCGCCATCACTGTTGACCATCCTAATCCCACCTCCATGTAGTGAGATGGTCGGATGGCGAGTTGTCTGCGTCATAAGACAAAGTTTTAAGCCGGTTGGACTTAGGGTTAAAATAATCGGGAAACAATGTCTCGGAATCGAATGGACAACACGACGACGACCTTCTTTGCTTTTCGTATCAGAGGGTCAATTCTAGTTCGGTGTAGTGAAAACGTGTAAACACTTTACCCCCAGGACATGAATTGCATCATGGAATGCAAAAACGTGATTCGGCATAGAGGTTTATAATACCATGTGATGCAAATGGCGTTAGGGGTTTAAATATTTATATCAGTGTCACTTTTAACACTTGCGTTTCGCTTCCTTTAGCTTTGGAGACTGATTTTTTTTAAATTTTATTTTACTATTTCTTTTTGAATCCAGAAAAGTTATACGTTATTCAAATTTTAACCGGCAGATGAATATAACTCCGTCATAATTTTTAAATGCCTGTAGACGATCCCCCTACCGTAGAGAGAGTATTCATCATATAACTTTTTTTGTCTTTCTACCATCTACCTAATTTTCAAAATCCAACGAATAAATCACCATGCAGCATCCTGGGCTCTCCGACTATAATAGTATGCTACTTATCATACCCTTTGATTTGATACCCACACCGAGTTCAGGTAATTCGCCATTTTGTGTTGGCCGCCATTTTGAATTTTGAATGACGCCACATAGCTAATTGTATTCTACTTGTCATTGTCGTACCCTTTCATTTGATAGCCATGTCGGAAAGCAAAGCTGCAAAATTCTGTCACCATCTATTTCTATTTACTGAGAAAAAAATCGGAAACAGAAAGGATTTGAATTTGGGTTTTTCGATTTTAGTCGTTTTTGCAATGCGACACTTGATTACCATCACCCGTGAAAATAGATAATAAAACGCTAAAATTTTAATGTTCGTTAATTTTTTTTATTATTAACAGTTCGTGTGATCTCCGTTATTGCGAACCACCTCAAAAAGCCTATTTGGTATAGATCGGAACAAGTTTTGCGGTGTATCCTCGAAAGCATCCTCAATGGTGATAATTAGGCTGTCTCAATTTTTTGTGAAAGCCATCTTCCGACATTTTCGACTATGTTTAGATCGGGAGAAACAGCTGGCCAATCTAGAGCATCTATGTTTTCGTTGTGAAACCACTTCTTTACACACTCTGCTGTATGGATGGGCGCGTTGTTATGCTGGAAAATCCATCTCCAGCCTTCAAACATCTCAAGAAAATGTATTGCTTCCACTTCTAGCAGCTCTATGTAATTTTTCGCGGTCTGTCGGTCTTCCAAAATGACCAAATCTATCGCTTCATAAAATGAAATGACACCTCATACCATAACGCAACCAAAAGTGCTGTGACGAATCGGAATTCATCAGGTCCATCTAGATTAAACTTCTTTCCGTTAGAGAATATCACTTGCTGCCACTCGTCTTTCAAAGCAAGATGACTCCTGCAATATTCCAGTCTAGCAATTTTTTGACGCCGAAGTAAATGAGGTTTCTTCTTTTGACGTCGTAGATGCGGGCGCTGTTGAATTATTTTTTGTACTGTTCGCACACTTGTAAAAGTCGCCGTTGTCGCCTTTATTTTTCATGCAGAAGCAGCAGAATTTGAGGTTTCACGCAAAATTGACCTTCGTCCTCGCTCTGTGGTCGCTTGTGCAGTAGGACCGTCCTCTACGGTTTTTTTCCATAATTTCCCGGATCCTTTAAAAAATTAGATATGGTCCAAAGATCTCGGCTCGTTTTCGGGCAATTCGCCTGTTAGTCCATTCAAAACGCGCGTTATGGTGTTCCAAAATAACACCATTAAGAAAATCGAACCCTAAACGTTTTTGGGGTCGCTAATCACGAAAATCGAGCTCCCGCGGTCCTAAAATTAGGGCGTCACCCCTAAAAATGCAAAAAACATCCCTTTTTAGGGGGTTTTCGCGATTATTTCAGTAATAATGAAAACTAATGCGATGAAATGCACTTTTTTTAATATTTATTTGCGAAGGTGGTTGATTTATACTAAATTAAGGCGAACTTAATGGTAAGGGGTACTCCTAAAGGGTTGAAAGTACCCCTAAATTGGCGAAAAATGGCAAAAATTGTAAAACAAATTTTTTCCCAAGTTTATGCTTCAAATTCGATTGTGGGCGTACTGTCAGGCAAAAATAAATTATTTTCAAACCTTAAGGGGTTAAAACTACCCCTACAATATATTTCATTGAAAACTAGAGGTGGGGGGTGTTCCAAAATAACACCGTTAAGAAAATCGAACCCTAAAGGTTTTTGGGGTCGCTGATCACGAAAATCGAGGTCCCGTGGTCCTAAAACATGGGCATCCCCCTAAAAATGCAAAAAACACCCCTTTTTAGGGGGTTTTCGCGATTATTTCAGTAATAATGAAAACTAATGCGATGAAATGCACTTTTTTTAATATTTATTTGCGAAGGTGGTTGATTTATACTAAATTAAGGCGAACTTAATGGTAAGGGGTACTCCTACAGGGTTGAAAGTACCCCTAAATTGGCGAAAAATGGCAAAAATTGTAAAACAAATTTTTTCCCAAGTTTATGCTTCAAATTCGATTGTGGGCGTACTGTCAGGCAAAAATAAATTATTTTCAAACCTTAAGGGGTTAAAACTACCCCTACAATATATTTCATTGAAAACTAGAGGTGGGGGGTGTTCCAAAATAACACCGTTAAGAAAATCGAACCCTAAAGGTTTTTGGGGTCGCTGATCACGAAAATCGAGGTCCCGCGGTCCTAAAACATGGGCATCCCCCTAAAAATGCAAAAAACACCCCTTTTTAGGGGGTTTTCGCGATTATTTCAATAATAATGAAAACTAATGCGATGAAATGCACTTTTTTTAATATTTATTTGCGAAGGTGGTTGACTTGTACTAAATTAAGGCGAACTTTATGATAAGGGGTAGTCCTAAAGGGTTGAAACTACCCCTAAATTGACGAAAAATGGCAAAAATTGTAAAAAAAATTTTTTTTTTCAAGTTTATGCTTCAAATTCGATTCTGACTTCATTTTTTAAAAAAATCCTTTTTGTATAATCGTACATCACATTACATTCCTCACTAAATTAGGTTATTACTTCAACTTCCAAGTAACTGCAATTAAAATTTACTAAATAACAAACTCGGGTGCAATATCTTAATTTTATTACTTTGCCTCCGTTTTTACCTGCCTAAATGTCATTGTAAAAAAACGGACCACCCCATTATTCAGAAGTACCTCAAATAAATTAGGGTACATATTTCGCAATTATTGTGTGATTGTCGTTTTTACAAAAATGCAGAGTTTATTTAAAGATTCCACGAAATGAAATATTTCTCAATATATTTTTTATTTTTTTTTCTCTTTAGGGGTGGTTTAACCTCTGTACACAGAGGTTTATAGTGAAATGTTCCAAATGTTGTAATGATTACAAATGGAAAATAAAATTTAAATGTAAAACAATAAATTTTAATTTGTTTCAATTACAATTTTAATGTGGGGGTAGTTGTACCCCCTTAAGAGTTGAAAAAATTAATTTTTTTTCTGATAATAGATACCTTTTGAACCAAATTTCAAACAAAAAGCAAAAACAAAATGTTTGCAATTTTTTTTATATAAAGTTGTTTTTATTATAGTAGGGGTAGTTTTAACCCCTTAAGGGTTGAAAATAATTTATTTTTGCCTGACAGTACGCCCACAATCGAATTTGAAACATAAACTTGAAAAAAAAAATTTACAATTTTTTCCATTTTTCGCCAATTTAGGGGTACTTTCAACCCTTTAGGAGTACCCCTTACCATTAAGTTCGCCTTAATTTAGTATAAATCAACCACCTTCGCAAATAAATATTAAAAAAAAAATTATTGTGTATTAAAGAACACAAGGCAGAAGCGAAACATCGCGTACATACTTATGTCTATTATGTTCTTTATTATTGAATTTTTTTTTCTTCATTTGCTCGTGTCTTGTATTATAATCTAAAATATGAATGAAGCCATAATATTTTAACTCAATTGATAAATCATAGTATAATGAATATTTTGAAAGTAATGCTGTACAGTGTATAAAAAGCAACAAGCCATCTATTTTTAAGTAGCTAAAGCTTGAATTTCTGGCGGAAATTTTATGTGTATCGCCCAACGGAACTTCAGCTAGTTTCAAGTTGTAACACTTTCATGTACACTGCTGTTATTCACAGAGTAAGCACTTAAATTTACCCTTTTTCACTGGTTAGTATGCTGGTTGTTATTATGGAACACGGCCATAATCTCAATTCTGGCAATATACGTTGTTTTAATACAATTCAAATTTTATCATATGAAAATTGGAGATAATACATACATGTAAAGAAATTTTGCAATCCAATATCACTGAGCAAATATCACTTGTCTAAATAGAAAACAATCCTGTTTGTAAGCCAAAGAAAACCAATAAATATGACAGCGGATCACCTCAAATACAAGTTAAATGTGATATTCAAAATTTATTTTAAAAATATTTTTCAAAAATGATCTCTAATGTCAAACTTTAATTGTAACACTTTGTAGCTAACTAGCTGTCGGTAATGACAGTTCGAAATTATTATTCCCTAATGTAATTGTGAGCCCACGAGAGGACAATACTCAAGTTATTACATATGTACTCAAATATATATTACCAAAAACACTTTTAGTATTATTAATTGACAAAAAATCAAAAACATTTAGCTGGTTTTGCAAAAACTTTATCTTTAATAGCTCATACACAATCTTAATTTTTTAAATAACCGACTCCTCATATTTACTTTACCGATGCCTGCGCCATCTATGTACAAATTTAAATAAATTGCAAATATTTTCCTGCTGGTTTGGTAGAATTTATTTATATGGCATCACTTAATGTAATGTAATGTAAATGAGTGAGAAGGCAACTTCCGTTTCGTACAAATGTCCTTGTTTTCGTTTCAGTTTTCTGAATTCACTCGTACTGGCTCGAGTCAATTCAAAATCCCCGGAACGAGAGCAAGGAAGTTTCACTTCAAAAAGTACATTTCATCGCATTAGTTTTCATTATTACTGAAATAATCGCGAAAAACCCCTAAAAAGGGGTGTTTTTTGCATTTTTAGGGGTGACGCCCTAATTTTAGGACCGCGGGACCTCGATTTTCGTGATCAGCGACCCCAAAAACCTTTAGGGTTCGATTTTCTTAACGGTGTTATTTTGGAACACCCCCCCCCGCGTTTTGAATGGACTATGTTGGAAAACTGTCGGTGTTTAAGAGCAAGAATTTTTACAATCTCGCATTCATTCAATGTTTTTCCTAGTCCCATATTTTTTCGTATGTAGTAAAAACACTAATAACGTCGTAAGACAACTAGTAACAACGAAAAAAAATCAATTTTGTTTATACTGAAGCACGTTATGAAAAAATCAAAACAAACTGGTGAGGATAATCAAGTGTCGCTAAAATCAAAAAACCCAAATTCCTTTCGTTTCTGTTTCCGATTTTTTTTCTCAGTAAAAAGAAGTAAAGTAAAAAGGGTTATAAAACGGTTTGGAAGTGGTTTCCAAGAAATTGCATTATTCCAGTGCGATTCATGTCAAATTTAAACAACAATTTTTTGACAGTATGAAAATAGCCAGATCAATCAGAAAACCCCAATACAATAATACAACACCAGCCGCCCCCTCCGCAAAGAAGCGTATAAAAACTTAATTGCCACTGATATCGGGGATGTTAAAAGTAAACAATTAAATTCTTTCATTCTTCACCTTCGTCACGGTAATGTATTTCTTTTTGATAGAAACAATAGTTTTGGAGTTGCAACTCATCGGTTTTTTGTCACATGGAAGCAAACTTACAGACACATATATTCACGTCAAAACTAAGATATTTAGCAATTTAAAGCGAATTTTGCTTATAGCACAAAAAAACCAAAAAATTAATGGCAAAATGAATGTCAGTGATGCAACAATGTCTTGGATTTTATACTTAAATGTATATAGTAGCTTGTGACGCTTGGTGACATTTCAACATAACTTTACAAAGTTCCATTTAACCCCAAACTTTCTTATTAAGTTTACAATAAATAACTCAACTAATTTGTCTTTTAAGGTTAGTCGAAGGTTGCATTTGTAACTTTAACACCCACTTAGTTAGTTGCTTCTTAATTATTACTTCTGCTGCTGGGTGTAATTTCAGTTTTTATTACCCTTGTCCAATGTCGGGGGTGAAGTAATTGCAATTCTCTTGTGTACCTCCAATGATCCAACAGACATAGCGAATTTTTAATTGGGGTTGATTGCATTGCATACACTTAGGACTGGTATATAATTACCTTTGCGTTAGAAAGTATTAAATTTAATTTCATATTTTATTTTGAGCATAGGACATAGTACATTAATAAATTTCAGGATAATTCACAACCCTATGTTACTAATTAATCCATGGACATAACCGGAAAAAGTTTCTCTGTGAACAAACTTTTTGAAGTTCCGCTTGTGTATGAGAACCAAGGAGAAACAAGATAAAAAAATTTACCTGAATCAAAAAAAAAGTTATACACCAACTTTTGACTTTAAATATGCACCTTAACCACTTAACATCTTTATAAAAACTTGGAGAAAACAACGACCCGAAACAAAAAGAACATAATTGAAAAAGAAAAAAACTTCTAAGAACATAAACTCAATCCCCCTTCAGCTAAAATGCAGCATAAAATCATAATTTCAAAACGTATGATGCCGTTGCACATTTTGTGAGCTCTGACGTTCAACGTGTGCACCAGAGCTACTCCGTTCCGATTAAGATGGATGATGGTGCCCTCGACTAATTTATCATGAAAAATCTGATGGAATCTGATGGGATACTCTCGTGGAAAATGGATAAAATGGATAACGTGCTGGTAAATTGCCCGGTGATGACTTCATTTTCATATCTCCCGACGAGATCACATCTTCATCCACTACGCCTCGTCCCATCCCAGAAAGGCCGTGTTGCAAGTGTGTCTAATGTTGCCGACACGGCATCAAATCTTAAGTTGTTGCCCACTAAATGGGCTGCAATGCTGTTGAATATCTCAAGCTGGGTTCTGGGGCCCTCGGAGCCCCGCGGGGCAACTCAACGGGCTCCGTACGTTTTTTGGCGCTAAAAAATTCAAATTTTTACGAACAGCGAATGTTTATGGCCGACGCCTGAGCCTGCCTCATTATGTCTTCATCATCGCTGTCCTCCGCCTCGGAGTTTTGTTTTTAAGATTATTTTTTTTTGTAGCCGGCTTGATTAATTGATGATTATTAATTATCATTAAAGGTGTATCTGATTATTTCCATTCCAATAATGAAGAATCACGCTTGCCGCACGGGGCCTTCCTATTCTTTGCTACCCGGGGCACTTGTTAGAAGGCGCTGCTGATAGCCACACCATCAACCTCCACCTTATGCCCGGATCTTTGGGCCTGGGTATGGCTACGAGACTGGGTTCCGGGTAATTTATTCCACTTCCATGTGAATAGTCATGAGACCAATCCCCACTAGGTATTCTAGAACTACATTGCAGCTGCCTTTTATTTTTTTTAATAATACAAAAGGCGGCAGTCTCATATCTTTATATCTACAGTGCTCAGGTAGGTTGGTCGTTTTCTTTACAGGTATTCTTGGCTAATTGACGTTGAAAATTAAGACATTGTGAAAGTGGAAAGCTGAGAAGGTGGCTTCCATGATTATTTGGTATTTTCGAGGCTTTTTATTACCTTAATGAGATGTTTTGAATTATGGTGTGGTAAGGGCGACTCATATCGCAACCTTCATATCATTGATCATATGATAAGTGTTGTTGGGTAAGGTTAAAGTCATGTTTTTAAGAACCTTTTGAATAGTATCGCCGTGATGCGGAACTACAGAAGCCGTAGATTTAATGAAGTAAAATACGAATGGAGTGGGGAATTAATGTCAAAGTCTTATGTGTAAATTGCTTAGAAACATGCATGGACAGTAACGTTTTTTAGCCTTTGATTTATATTTTTGATGAAAAGTTAAAAGTTGGGACACCAAAAATTTTGGTTTAATTTCGAAATGCATTTTGTTAATTATGATAATGCATTATTTTGAAGGAGATGCACCACGTCATGAAATACGGGGAATAATTCCGCCAGGATATCCTGCGAGTTCCAAGCCTGGAAGTAGGAGGAAGGTTTAGGCCCCATGTTCTATAAATCACAGTTATGCCGGTAGATTTAATAACTAGAGCAGGGATTCTCACCCTTTTTTCTTACTTTCACAATTTTTCTCTAAAGCTACATTTATAGGCCTACTTACAGTTTGTGACGATGATGCCACAGAATGCTGGTCTTCATCACACCTACTTTTCTTTTCCAAAGCATGCCATTTGTCCATCGTGGTAAATTAATAAATATAACCGCTTATCGTTAAATATTATATACACTTCCAAACTATACGACCTTTAACTATTCTGAAAAGACTAAACAGCCACAGACAGAATGGTGAAAGAGGAAAATGAATGCACGGTGGTGTTCGTTTGCCGATAGCCTAGCGCTGCTCCCTCTGTCTGTGACTCAGTGTTCCAAATTTGGACACTAGTGTTCAAAAATACTACAGCCAGAAATGCAGTAGTAACGAGCATCGTGTTTGCTGGCTGCAAATTTTAAATTATTATTCAAGAACGTTTGCGTACCACCAGTTGAGAAAAACTGATCTAGAGGAATAACTAGATCACTCATGCCTGAAAGTTGGGTTAGAGGCGGAACAAGGAACCTTATATTAGACTCATCGATGCACTGTAGGAACTAAGTAGGACTGGTAAAGGACTCCTAAAATGAAGAGGCACTACCACCGTCTACAATGACAATAATGCCATCATAAATCATGGTTGGTGTTGGTCTCTAATGCCTAATCTCCAATGAGAAAACCAACCACGAACCAACCATGATTTTGGACATTTTTTTGTACTAAATTGCCCGCTGAATTTCATGTGGCAAGTCAAATGGTTTAACTAGCACATACGGAAAGTTACCAATGTCGACCAAAACACGAGCGAGACGGATAATTCAATTTACAATGAGAAGGGATAGGAAGCAGCACTTTGGTTGGTTGGTTCGTGGTTGGTTTTGCCATTGGAGATTAGGCATAAGTCCCCAAAACTTTAATCATACGCCTCAATATAGTTTTTTCCTAGGTCGATTAACTCCTTGCATTTGGTTTAGTTAAATGAATATAGGTACACAAGATCAGATGGACTTTATCAAATGGCAAACAATCCAACAAATTGGCCATGTTCTAGTTAATATTAGGCATACATGGTAGTAGCATAATGGACGTTATTAATACCAAGGAACATATGTGGTCTCCGAACATTCCCCAATTGCTGGGATCACAGTAGAAACAACAACAACTTATATATGATTGTAGCATATTGAAAAATTAAGAAACGAAGAGACAAAGACAAGAATATTAACAGAAAACTTGGAGGAGTTGACAGGTCTCTCTAAATGGAATCTGATGTGGATGTGGCACTCTATAAAAAATACAGCAATTGCATTAGGAGCACCAAATGACGAAATAATAGGCAATGGTTTTATGATTAATATAAAAGAAGAAAGCAGGCAAGACAAGAGCATATCATGAAAAGTACCTAGGAGTCCGAAAAGACACAAAAAAGTAATCAAGAAAAAACGAAAAAACCAGAAAGCTTAACTAATAAAGCTAATAATTTCTGCAAAGAAGTAAATTGCTTAAGAAGCTATAGTCCGACAATAGCTAGTGAGTATCGATGACATACTTGAGATGTTGGCGAAGACATCTTCAATGGAAAGCAAAATCCTAATACATTATTAGGGTTATAGGTAATTATAGATATTGAAATTATCTTTCGATTGATGTGTTATAAAATATTGATTAGGGCCTTATTTAGGGAGAAAAACGCAAAAAAACCCTAAAAATCGCGTGTTTTTCATTTATTTTTTACTTTTTAGTAAAGAAACCTAGAAACTTTTTACTTCCCAACAAACAATTTTATTCCTATATGAACCTCCAAGATCTTCTAGAGAACAATTCTTGCGCACCTAAGGTCCTATATAAAGACAGATATTAATCTCACGGTGCTCCCTGGGAATAGCGTGTTATGTTCCTAAAATGAGAACAGTTTATAAAATATTTTAGAATTAATTTGTGTGTACTTATCTGTCTTATCTATGTATGTGCCGTCCGCCCGAACAGCATATTGCTGATGAATCTTTCTTACAGATTATGGCCGAAGGACGCGAATTAGTGGAGGTATTCGGCGCAATGGAGCTCTAAATTTCTAGCGGCCAAGGTGGTTATGACGGGAAGAGGAATCGGCGGCAACCGGCGCAACCTGGAAGGAAGATACTGAGCATATATCATCATTATTAGTATTAGTATTATTATTATTATTACACGTTTATCACTATTAACTTACCTACGAGCTGTATTGTTGTTGTGAACGACCCGCAATCCGTCGAGTCAATTATATCCTCTCCACTCAAAGAAAATAATCTG
This sequence comes from Thereva unica, assembly GCA_949987705.1. Classification (NCBI taxonomy): domain Eukaryota; kingdom Metazoa; phylum Arthropoda; class Insecta; order Diptera; family Therevidae; genus Thereva; species Thereva unica. Next base: position 79,932,582 of record OX465283.1, on the reverse strand, counting down.
GAGCTCCGAAGACTCCCAGTTCTAAGGCTCCACACTCAGATCAAGAATAAGAGAGTACGTCAGGGAGCGCTCTATATTGGGAAAGATAAAAGGAAAAAACTCCAGCTACCCGGGAAATCCGCCAGCATATCTTGAGCTGTCCGGCTCAAGCTCCTTCGCCGATTGCGAGAATATGCGTGGTGCTGAATTTCCCGAGGTGTAGCAATATTTTGCCTAGAAAATAATTAACACCATATTTCTAATTTCAAATATGAATCTTGTTATCCGTTGATGGAAGTGAGCCCGATTTCTACCGATTCAATCGAGCCCACCCGGTGCGGTGGGACGGCTGGAAAATGGTGAGAAATAATAGGAACTCGCGGAATAGTGGGTTTTTCCATATAAAAAGTCGGGCCCTTGATGAATACTCTCTCTTGAACAGTAGTGATCTGGAAGTGAGTGCGTGCGTAAGAACGAGTGGACAGTGGACAGAGTGTTATACTAGGAGGTGACCGTTACAACCGGGATTTGAAAAGAGTCAGGATTGCGGACCGTACAGGGATAAAAGTTAAGTCATTTTCTGGTACTTCATTTATTCAGGTTTTTCTTCTTTTTTTTTATTATTATTATCCTTTTTTTTCCTATTTATTAAGTTTTTTTGAATTAGTATAAAATCATTTTTAATAATTTCATTAGCGTTTTGATTTAATTCGAATATTGTTACTGGAATAAAGAAACACAGAACCTTAAGAATTTTATTCCCTGTATTTGAGTGCTATATTTTTATTCATTTTTTTTGGTGTGGGTTCATATATATATTTTTTTTATTCATTTTTCTGGCGTGGGTTCAAGCCCCACCTCAGCTCACAGGATCGTAGTCCTCAAAACTACGTGGCGCCCATAATTTTATTTTTCTATAACCCGCGCCCAACGCTGAGTTTAGCCGAGCCGTGCGTGCAAATTAGCACGTAACAAATTGGCGCCCAACGTGAGTTTAGCCGAGCCGTGCGTGCAAATTAGCACGTAACAAGCGCTAGGCTTTTATAGCGATATAATGGAGAATCCTATAATATGCTCCGAGAATAAAATTTAGTCTTGATATGAAATAGTATTTCTCATAACGTACTTATATCGAAATCTCATATTGTTGTACAACACTTATATAAGCCTTAGTTCAATTGCTATTGTAGCCAACAGATGTTATAAGACTGTTGAATCATATCCCATATTGATCTGTATTACTTATATAGGCACTAAATGTTTTCTCTTTTTGGGAGAAGTAAATTTATATCATTGTTATATTAAGTTTAAAAAAGCATTATGGGACAAATGCTGAACCTTCATAAGATATAGGAAAGGTGGCATTAATATAAATTCACTAAAGGACAACAAATTCTATTTGAATTAATAAATTTGTATTTATGTGCAATTTAGAACTCTATATAAAATTTAGAGTTTTGACTTGAAAGTAAGTGATTAGATATATTATAAGTAATATAATTTTTTTACTTTTAAAATGGGTTTCTTGCAATGTATAACGTGAAATTCAATAACGATTGAAATTTGACTGTTAATACTTTGTACGGTACCTCGAAAAACAACAACGCGCCTTACGATAAATTAATATATTAGAAAATTTAATAAATTATGAAAAAAATATGTGTTCGTGTCACAAAAAAAAATTATTGAATCTAATATATTACATGTATTTTTCAATAAAATTTCGTTATAACTATTTCTTTTTATACCTATAAACGCATTTATTCTTCAATTTTTAATTATAAAAAAAGGGGTTTATTTTTGTGGTTATAAAATTTAGCATACATATATGGCGCACGAAAAATCTATGATATAGTACTTCAGTTCTTGATTAACGATAATAAATCTTGATATAACAGCCAAAATTTAATGCCGTGGCTTTAAATCCTATATTAACATTCATAACCTCTTATATAAGAGTCAAAGTCTTGTTAAAAAATTTAAATTGCTGGGTTAGGAATAGAAACGTCTTTATAACATTTGTAGTGCTTTATCAGCACTTAACAGAAAAGACCGAAACAAAATGTATTCATATAACATTAATGTTCTTATTTCGAGAGAACAATTGTTTGAAGAGACTTCTAATCGCTGTCGAATGTCAGTCAGTAGAAAAATCTAAAGAAAACAACAAGGAAGAGAGCAGGACTGACCCTCCAAGATTGCAGGCACTTATTTGGAAATATTCGTGGATGGACCGAATAATTATGGAATAAGCTTTAAAACAATTGATAACCAGCTGCGAAAAAAAGGATTTAGAAACCAATGCTAATTCTGATATTGATCATGAAAAAGGTGCTGATAAATAAGAGAAGAAATTTGTTTTTCCATAAATGGGGAGGGAATGTGTCCGTTGGAGCTGAGTATATTTCGATCAACATTGATTAAACTGCTGAAATCCATTTAAGAAAATTATATTTTTTAAATTCAAAGTGGATTATTTTTTTTATTTATTTCATTGTTATACATCGCAAGATATTGTATTGCTCGCAAGGTACACTGTCTTTTAGTATTATATTGCTTAAATAATATAAAAATGTGCGATATTCCAATGCACAAGACAATGTAGACCTCTGACGGCATAATGTATTTCGGAAGGCAATTTACATTTTACTAACCATTCAGAAACAAATTCTGTAAGGGGTGATGACCATTTTATAAGATAAGTAGAAAAATTTCCATCCTATAAATGTAATGGAGGATTATTTATTACATTTTTCAACGGCGGGATTATTCTTACATCCTGCGGCATGATTGACATTTTAGTTAGTATCTTATAAAGGTTTTTATATAGGAATACAAGTTCAAGTGCTCCCTATTATCCTATATGAACGTTTGTTAAAAACTGATTGTCTATATAAGTGTTGATGGAGAAAATAAATTCTTACAAAAGTAGTTATTTTTTCTATTCTTAAATAAGAATTGATTTGAGATTTACTTTCTATATAAGTCTTGATATAAGAAAATACTACCCGAATATTGTTTTCCCATATTCATTTTCCCCACTACTGATATAGGAATTTTATACAGGACTTTAACGCTTTGAGAATTATAGTCTCTTGTACGCACTCTAATAACACTAACATTTCAGTAAATAAGTTCCTCTTAAAGGATTAATTCTCCCTAGACCCATATGAAGCGACAGATGTCGAATTAGCACTCTAGCTAATGCTTCAAGAACTACAAGACCTATATCGAAATTTAAATGCAGATCAAGACTAATATAGGAGCGTTATAAGAAAACTCAAAATTTTCAGCACTTGAATTCTTAGCAATGTTCCTTGGGTTGGTAAAAATATTGATTTTGGTTATCTGAAGCCCTATTTCTTCGGTAAGAGTAAGAGGGCTATCATAAGCAGTTATTTAAAATTTGAATTTTTAAATTTTATATGCCAAAAACACAATTGAAGGGTTGTAAGTCTAAAGGGTCTAAGTGCCAAAAAATCAAAAGTCAATATTTTTACGAAAATACAATCTATGTGGCAAGCCTAATAATATCCAAATGGGTCAAGGTGCCTGTTTCTTTTAAAATTTTACTCACACACAAAAAAAAATTGTGGCGGGGTCTAAGTGCCAACGTGCTTTAGCTCAAAAGGGTCTGTGCCTGTGCGCGTGCAGGCAAGGTTGGGGGTGGGGTGGCTGTTAGCATGGTGTTAGTGTTTTCGAGCGGTTATTTGACTAAATTACGCGGTAAAAAATGGACGCTCCGTCATCGAGTGGTCGAAATGTGCCGAGAAAACGTAATAAACAGAATATTAAGGTGGAACAAAAGAAACGTCGTTTACATGGAGAGGAGTACAAAACATCAAGAAATGTTACAGTCGCAAAAAAAACATTATTAGAGGTAAGTTTGTTATTAATATTTTGATTTTCATGTTGTAATGTACTCTGGGTAGTATAGCAATGTGTTTCTTCCAAGTCGTTTTAATGTCAACAAATTCAAATTGCCACAACGGTAACGGTCGGCAGATCTGTCGATTTTGTTTTAGTTTCGGCGGTTTAAATAATAATATTAATTAATGCGAATATTTTAGACGCTTTTCCTAATAAAAAATAATGCTATGTTTCATCAGGTGAATTGCAAGTGCAAGTTTAAATGTACGCTTCTCTCCCGCGGCAGAAAAGAAGAGATTTTTAAGGAATATTATAGTATAGGAGACTCAATAAAGCAAGGTAGATATAATATTATAAACTATTACTAATTAAACTTAAAAATGAACACATATTTTGACACTAATATTTTATTTCAGGTACTTATTTACTCAGCCTCATTCAAATAACACCTGTAGGTCGAAGACGTCATAGAACATATGCTAGTAAATCTGAAAGTCGCAGACAGATATCTGTAGCCTATACGTTGCCTGATGGCACCGGTAATCACGTCCAGGTATGCAGAAAAACGTTTGAAGCAGTATTTGCCATAAGCCATAAAAAAGTACAGACTTTGTTAGAGAAAAAGAGGAGTGGAGAACATATTTACAAAGATAACCGGGGATCAGGAAACAAGCCGAGAAAATTTACTCCTGATGAAGAAAATCTTGTAATAGAACATATAAAATCATTCCCATATCAGGAGAGTCATTACAGTCGACATGATACCCAAAAATTGTATCTAAGCCCTGATTTGAATATTAATCGTTTATTCATGGCATTTAAAGAAAAATACCCTGATTCTCCTGTTAACTACAGATATTACTATTTAGCCTTCAAAAATAATTTTCCTAATTTGAAGTTTGGACGTCCTAGAACCGATACTTGTCCAAAGTGCGATTTGTTGCACGCAAAAGTAAAAAGCTCGGGAGGTAGAGATAAAACGAAATATACTGTAGAGTTAGAAATACATCATAGTAAAGCTGAGAGTGCACAAACGGCTATGAAAGCTGATTCAATAGAATCTCAGTCTCCAGCTAGTAACAAAATAACGATGGCCATGGATATGCAACAAGTAGTTTTCATACCAACACTGACACATAGTCAAATGTTTTATAGCAGGCAACTATCATGCTACAACTTATGTGTTCATATTGCTGACAATCAACAAGCTTTCATGTGCCTCTGGAATGAGTCATATGCAGGAAGAGGTGGTAACGAGGTCGGCTCTTCCATATTAAAGGTACTAAAAATGATATCGTCTAAGACTTTAAAAAAGCATGCAGTTATTTGGAGTGATAACTGCATAGGACAGAACAAGAATAGAATGGTTCTTTTTGCCTTGATCTATTTAGTAGCTAATGGCATTTATGATATTATTGATCATAAACACTTGGTCAGTGGTCACTCCTTCATGTCCTGCGATCGAGATTTCGCTCAAATTGAAAAAAGAAAGAAAGTAGTTAAATGCTTTGAACCAAAGGATGTGGAAAAAATGATACGAGAATCATGTCACAAAAATCCATTTGAAGTGGTTAATTTGGACCAAAATGATTTTAAAGACCTGAATAAGGCTTCCACGGATTTCTTAAATACTACCAAGTTAAAAATATCAACTATTTGTTGGATCCGCGTCGAAAAAGATAAGTTACCTCGTGTTGATGTAATGGAATCGCATAATGACTCAATACCGTGGGACAGTGTCAACATTTTCAAAAAAGGCAAGTCTCCAAACCAATTAAAAAGCTACACTTTGCCAGCGTTAGAAGCTCGAAATAATATTTCAAAGGAAAAATTGCAAGATTTGAAGAACATGCTACCATACATACCTACCGAAAATAAAGCATTCTACGAACATTTGATTAATCAAACCGAAAGCTGAGAACTTTTTCAATATTTTTGATAACGGCACTTAGCCCATTTTCAATATTATTTCATAAGGTACTTAAGACATTCTAAAATAATGAATATTTATTTTGTATTACTTCCTGGAATCCATTTTTTGTTAGAATTTTTACGACTTCTTGTAGTTATAAGATATGTGTTTAATTGATTTAAGTAAAAATAAATAATTATTTCATTGAATTGTTTATTTTATTATGTTTTTTTGTTATATCTCCAAATAATAAAATTGGCACTTAGACCCTTTAGACTTACAACCCTTCAATTTTATATACCACAAAAAGACAACATTTTCAGATTAGGTTTTTTTGCTGCTATATTTTTATTTCATTATTTTTCGACACTAAACTTCTATTTAATAAAAGTTTATATGTTTTTACTAATTTAAAAGTAAAAAATTAACCGTACGACCGCAAAGACATTTGAGGAGCTCACACAAATTACTAAAACATCTGAATTTATTTTGTTTTTATTATTTGTATACCGAATTCTTTTTTTTTTTTTTAAATTATGCACATATAGTTATTTCGTTTGAAATTATAAGAACTTTTTTTCTAAATATAAATAATGGAGTACAATAATTAAAGTAATTTTTAATTTCCTTCTTATATAACCATTATAATTTATAAATAGTTCAGAGAAATTTATTTTTGATCTGGCAAGTGATCAAAAAAATTAATATGCACTTATAATTATTTCGCTAGGTGTAGTCCTCTAACCATTGCAGACACTTGCTTGAAAATACTCTTCGATAGGACGAATAATTAGTGGGAATTAGCTGATAAATTAATTGATAACCAGCTGCGAAAAAAAGGTTTGACAACCAATCTTAATTCTCATGATTAGCGAAGGTGCTGATAGATATGAAGATGATAACAACGACGAAGAGTGACAGAAAATTCATTTTTTCCATAAATAGGAAATGTCCGTTGAAGCTGACAATATTTCGACATACATGGATTACACTGCTGAAATCAATTAAGATATTTAAAAAAAAAACTATATTTTTAAAATTCAAATTGGCAATTTACATTTTAGAAACACTATTCTATATCACGTAATAACCATTTTGTTAAAAAAATAGAAAAATTTCCATCATGTAATGGGGGATTGTTTATTATAGTTTTTCACGGCGTGATAATACTTAAGTCCTGCGGTTTGACTGACAGTTTAGTATCTAAGAAAGGTTTTTATATAGGAATAAAAGTTCCAGGTGCTCCCTATTATCCTATATGAAAGTTAGTTAAAAACTGATTGCCTATATAAGTATTAATGGAGAAATTAAATTCTTACTGAAAGTAGCTATTTTTGGTATTCTTATATAAGAATGTATTTGAGATTCACTTTCTATACAAGTCTCGATATAAGAAAATATTACCCAGGTATTGTTTTCTCATACTTATTCTCCGCACTACTGATATAGGAATATTATATAGGACTGCATCGCTTCGGGAATTTATATATATATATATATATATATATATATATATATATATATATATATATATATATATATACTAGCATAAAACCCGCGTGCCTTGCAAAGCCTTTAAATAAAAACTGTTTATTATGTGCAACGTTTCCCTTAAAAAAAAAAAACAAACAAAAAAGTCGGCTGTTATTATCCCTACAAAGGGTTTATTACAGCGCATTTTTTTAATAAATATGGTAAACAAATTGCTGCGTATATCACCTCTGCTCAACAAATCTGCAAGTTTTGAAGCAGAGATTGGCATGTATATGTCATCAAGAGAAGTGACATTTTAGGGTTTGACGAACGTTCGTTATGTTTGTTCGCCTATTTACGTGGGTGCAAGAAATTATGAAGCAATCACAAATGAATATTAAATAAAGTGAATTTCGAGTCATTCATTTCTTCGAGATTATAGGGATGCACTGTAAAAATTTCAGCCCTTCAGCTTCAGAGGTTTGGGTTAACCCCATTTCATCCCCTTAGGGGATGAATTACGAAAAATCGCTTTATAGTGTATGCCCTCGCCATTATAGGGATGCACTGTCAAAATTTCAGCCCTATAACTTTAGAGGTTTAGATAAACGCACAAGCGTACGCAGCAGACACACAGATACACAGACACACAGACACACACTTTCTTTTATTAATATACTAGCTGGGACCCGGTACGCCTCGCTGCACCGTAAGCCAGTAGTAAGCAATAAAAACCATCCGCTGACTTGATATTTTTCGAGATATGAATTTTTACACAGATGAAGTGTCTCAAAGAACATGGGTCTTGCAACGGCGGCCATGGATCCATATATTGTGTATACTACAATGCTTATTGTATTCTACTTATCATACCCTGTCAGTTGATACCCATGTCGAGGGGGTTGTGAAGAAAGTGGTACCCCGCCCTCTTGAGACGGCCGCCATGGGTCTATCGTATATTGAGTATACCACATTTCTTATTGCGTTTTACTTATCATACCCTTTCATTTGATACCCATGTTGAGGGGGTTGTGAAGAAAGTGGTAATCCGGCCTCTTGAGACGGCCGCCATGGATCTAAAGGTATATTTTGCATACTACATTGCTTATTGTATTCTACTTATCATACCCTTTCATTTGATACCCATGTTGAGGGGGTTGTGAAGAAAGTGGTAATCCAGCCTCTTGAAACGGCCGCCATGGATCTAAAGGTGCATTTTGTATACTACATTGCTTATTGTATTACTTAATATACCCTTTCATTTGATACCCATGTTGAGGGGGTTGTGAAGAAAGTGGTAATCCGGCCTATATATATATATATATATATATATATATATATATCTATAATATAAAAATGAATCGCTAAATGTGTTGCTAAGCGCAAAACTCGAGAACGGCTGGACCTATTGGACTAATTTTTTTTTCGAATATTCGTTGAAGTACGAGGATGGTTCTTACGGAGAGAAAAATTAAAAAAATTGCCCTGAAAAAGCAAAAAAAAACACTCCTCTATATTCCCATACAAAAGATTCGTAATAATACTTAAAAGTCAATTTGTACTTTAATAGCATACCATAATGAAAGGGTATGATAAGTAGAATACAATAAGCAATGTAGTATACAAAATATACCTTTATATCCATGGCGGCCGTCTCAAGAGGCCGGATTACCACTTTCTTCACAACCACCTCGACATGGGTATCAAATGAAAGGGTATGATAAGGAGAACACAATAAGAAATGTGGTATACTCAATATACGTTAGATCCATGGCGGCCGTCTGAAGAGGCCGGATTACCACTTTCTTCACAACCGCCTCGAGATGGGTATCAAATGAAAGGGTATGATAAGTAGAACACAATAAGCAATGTGGTATACTAAATATACGTTAGATCCATTGGGGCCGTCTCAAGAGGGCGAGGTACCACTTTCTTCATAACCCCCTCAACATGGGTATCAAATGAAAGGGTATGATAAGTAGAATATAATAAGCCATGTAGTATACAAAATATACCTTTAGATCAATGGCGGCCGTCTGAAGAGGCCGGATTACCACTTTCTACACAACCACCTCGACATGGGTATCAAATGAAAGGGTATGATAAGTAGAACACGATATGAAATGTGGTATACACAATATACGTTAGATCCATGGCGGCCGTCTCAAGAGGGCGGGATACCACTTTCTTCACAACCCCCTCGACATGGGTATCAAATGAAATGGTGTAATAAGTAGAATACCATAAGCAATGTAGTATACTAAATATACCTTTAGATCCATGGCGGCCGTCTCAAGAGGCCGGATTACCACTTTCTTCACAACCACCTCGACATGGGTATCAAATGAAAGGGTATGATAAGTAGAATACAATAAGAAATGTGGTATACTCAATATACGTTAGATCCTTGGCGGCCGTCTCAAGAGAGAGGGATACCACTTTCTTCACAACCCCCTCGATATGGGTATCAAATGAAAGGGTATGATAAGTAGAATACAATAAGCAATGTAGTATACTAAATATACCGTTAGATCCATGGCGTCCGTCTCAAGAGGCCAGATTACCACTTTCTTCACAACCCCCTCAACATGGGTATCAAATGAAAGGGTATGATAAGTAGAATACAATAAGCAATGTAGTATGCAAAATATACCTTTAGATCCATGGCGGCCGTCTCAAGAGGCCGGATTACCACTTTCTTCACAACCCCCTCAACATGGGTATCAAATGAAAGGGTATGATAAGTAAAACGCAATAAGAAATGTGGTATACTCAATATACGATAGACCCATGGCGGCCGTCTCAAGAGGGCGGGGTACCACTTTCTTCACAACCCCCTCGACATGGGTATCAACTGACAGGGTATGATAAGTAGAATACAATAAGCATTGTAGTATACACAATATATGGATCCATGGCCGCCGTTGCAAGACCCATGTTCTTTGAGACACTTCATCTGTGTAAAAATTCATATCTCGAAAAATATCAAGTCAGCGGATGGTTTTTATTGCTTACTACTGGCTTATGGTGCAGCGAGGCGTACCGGGTCCCAGCTAGTATATATATATATATATATATATATATATATATTTTTTTTTTTTGTTTTACGAGGGATGGTGAGAATCTTCGAAAGACACCGCTGAGGATCCGCACTCAGACGGTAGTGTCAGATTTCTACTGACTAAACTCACCACCCCTTTGTGTGACGCTTACCCCGCCCGGGACCGCCGCGAGGCATTACTTCGGGCGGGCGTCACCACCATGACCCTTTAGGTGTCCCTCTGGTCTTTACCCATAGGGGTTGCTACTGCTCTCGGTATTTCTTCGCCTTTCTCTGTTTCTTGTGGCTTCTTCTTGCCTTAACTTTCTGTGAATGGCCTTCAGGGTTTCTTCCACTTTCTTCCAGATTTCCTCGGATCTCATCATATGCTCTACGATGTTTTCCGGCGTTAGTGGCGCCTGGGCCGTTTCTTCTAATTTCGCCCTTTCCTCGGCGTATCTCGAGCAGGCAAAGAAGACGTGCTCTGCGTCTTCTTCCGTCGCTGGGCATACCGGACACAACGGTGAATCATCGTGGCCGAATCGGTGGAGGTACTTCCTATACCCCCCATGTCCGCTCAGGAACTGCGTGAGGTCGTAACTTACTTCCCCACGCTCCCTCGAAACCCATACTTCCACGTTAGGGATAAGTCTGTGGGTCCAACGACCCTTAACAGACTCGTCCCATTTCCCTTGCCATTCCCTTAAGGACTCACAGCGCGCAATCTGCCGCCGTACCCTTCTTGGCTGCCCTCTACCATATTCTGGGTCATAGAGACGCATGCCCTCCCTCGCCAGAATATCCACAGGAATCATCCCCGCTATCACGCACGCCGCATCGTCGGACGTGGTCCTGTACGCGCAGCAAGCGCGAAGTGCACTTAGCCTATACGCAGCCCTCCATTTTCTACTATTTGCAGTCCTGTTTAACGCTGCTGCCCACACTGGCGCTGCGTATAACAGGACTGAGCTGATCACCCTCCCCAAGAGGAGGCGGCGACTCGGTCTAGGGCCCCCAACATTGGGCAGCATTCTTGCGAGTGCTGCACAAATCGCAGAAGCTTTGTCTGCCGTGCCTTCCAAGTGCGCTTTGAAATTTAGCCTCCGATCGATCATCACTCCCAGGTACCTTAGAGCGGGCTGTGAGTGGATGATCTGTTCCCCTACCTTGATCCTCACGGATACTGGCTTTCGCCGTTTGCTGATCAGCACTGCTTCAGTTTTGTGCTCAGCAAGCTTCAACCCAGCGCGTTCTAACCACGCTTTTATATCCCAGATTGCTTCGTTCGCATACAGTTCGATGTCATCTGGGTGTTTTCCTTCGACAACTACCCCGATATCATCTGCGAACCCGATCGCCACTGCTTCCTTTGGAAGACGAAGCCCCAACACATCATTGTACATTGCGATCCATAGGAGAGGGCCCAGGACGGAACCTTGCGGGACGCCGCATGTTGTCCCGAACACTTTAGGACCATCATCCGAATCACAATGAAGCGACCTACCCTGCAGATAGTCGGCCACTACACGCACTAGGTACTTAGGTGTGCCTAGCTTGATTAACGCCTCAACTATTTTGCTCCACCTCGCTGAGTTGAAAGCATTTTTAACGTCGAGGGTTATCAGTGCGCAGCAGTGATTTTTCTCTATGGCGGCTTTTGCTATGCCCACCACCATATTGATTGCATCAGTAGTCGTCCTTGCCTTTCTGAAGCCGAATTGCTTGTCCGACAGGCCGCCTGCCCTTTCGACGCTAGGGAGAATCCTGTTACAGATCACCCGCTCGAAAAGTTTGCCTATGCAACTAAGGAGGCATATCGGTCTGTAGGACGATGGGTCCCCTAAAGGCTTGTTCGGCTTCGGTAGGAGCACGAGTTTCTGCTGTTTCCATCGCTCCGGGAAGATCCCTTCTCTCAGGCACGCTGTGAAGACTTCAGCGAACCTGTCTGGCGCTATTGAAGCTGCTAGCTTCGCCGCTTTATTTGGTATGCCATCCATGCCAGGGGCCTTATTGATGGCTACCTTTTTTGCAGCCTCCAGAATCTCATCTGCGGTCACCGCAGGTACCTCTTCTGGATCCACCTGAAGGGTGGGTAGTTCGGCGGCGCGTACGTTCTGTGGAAACAGGACGTACACAATGCTCTGGAGCAGCGCGGGGCAGGTGATCGGCGGAGAGCGTTTGCCCTTGACCGCCGACATAACCATTTTATAGGCTCCACCCCAGGGGTCCGAGTCTGCTTCTCTGCACAATCTTTTGAAGTGCTCGGATTTACTTCTAGCGATGGCCTTGTTCAGCCTTCTCCTCGCTTCCTTATATCTCTGAAGGAGTTCATCGAAATCAGGACGGTTCCGATTTCTTTGAGTTCTCCTTCTCGCTTTCAGGCAGGCCCTTCGGCATTCGTTGATCTCGGCGTTCCACCAGAAGTTTGGTGGGTGTTGCCGATTGCCGGCGCGCCGAGGCATGGATTCATCACATGCCTGTTTTACTGAATCTTCGATTCGCTCTGCCCCTTCCCTGGCACCTCCTGCCGACCTCGCATCATGCAGGAATACTTCCTCGAACACCTCTGTGTCGAGTTTATTTACGGCCCATCCTCTATTCGTTCCATAGATAGGATTCCTTTTTCCTATACCGTGGCCAATCTCGAAGATGATGGCTTGGTGGTCGCTGTGCGTGTACAAATCGCTCACCCGCCATTGTAGGTCCTTGGCCACTGAATCGCTCACGTAAGTGATGTCGATTACAGGCGCTCTCCCACCCCTTTGGAAGGTGTTTTCGCCTCCGGTATTGACCAACACCACATTTATTCGCGAGAATACTTCTAGGAGTATGCGCCCTCTTGCATTCGTTTGTCGACTGCCCCATTCGACAGCCCAAGCATTGAAATCACCCGCTAATATTACCGGGTGATGGCGACTCGCGTCAGCGGCTAACCTTTCCAACATCGACTCGTACTCGTCTAGTGTCAGGCTCGGCGCCGCATAGCAGCTGTAGACGTGTATTCCGCCTACTTTTGCCCGCGTGAAGCCATTCTCTGGGCTTCTCATGGTATCTTCCATGGCTCGGCTCCCGCACGTCCATATCGCTGACGTGCCGCTGCTATCGTTTATCCAGACGCCGCAGTGCAGGTTTCTATACTGCTCGCAGACGATTGCGAAGTCGATTTTCTCCTCATAGACTGTCTGTGCCAGCAGATCTTGTGCCGCTTGACAGTGGTTCAAGTTAATCTGTATGAACCTTATCTTCGTCTGTTTTTTAGTGCCTCCTTGAACGCCGGACATCTGTTACCTCCGATCACGTGCCCACTATCTCTGCCCTCAATTTCCCTACAAATTAGACATTTTGCAGCTTGGTCACACTCCTTTACCTTGTGACCCTCTTTCCCGCAGCCTCGGCACAGCCTTCCTCTATCCTGGCTGCTGCTGCAGTTTTTCGCTATGTGACCGAACTTCATGCATTTGAAACACGGTTTTAGCGATACCCGCTCCCGCATTCGGCATACAACCCAGCCGACTCGAATCTTACCTGCTGCGATAGCCTTCTTCGCAGCTTCAACAGGCAGGCTTATAAACGCCGTCTGTGTGCCCCCCCCACGACTCTCTTAGCCTGAGGACATCCTTTTCTTCGACCGTCAGACCTAGCTGGGTCCTCAGTGCTTCGCAGACCTCTTCCTTGGTTGTGATCTCATCTAAGTCTCTACACTCGATCACCACCGTATTTGTGCTGGCTCTCACCTCAGCCACCCCGCTTATCGATGCTTTTACCTTCTGCTCTAAGTCTCCGGTCTTAGCATCTCCCCTCTTTAGCTCAAGCAGGAGGTCGCCCTTTTGCGTTCTCCTGACCCTTTTTACGCTACTTCCGACCTCTGCGAGGGAGGAATCTGTCCTCACCTTGCTAAGGATCTCCGCGTAAGTCGCTTCCCCTTTGGTCGTGATGATAATGGCATCCGACCTGGTCTTTTGTTTCAGCTTGCTTCCCTCTTTCAACCTTCTTTTCTTCAATTTTCTCTTTTTGCGCTCCACCGTCGTCCAGGCAGAACCTTCCGGGTTCCTGCTCTCGTTTTTGACGGGGCGTGCCGCCTGCAGTGGGGCTGGCTCGGCCACTGCTTCGGGAGTCTTTCCCTTTTTCCTCTTGGGGGTGTGCTGCTGCAGCTGCACCTCCTCATTGAGCTCTCTACGGCGCTTGCGCGGCCGCGGCTCTTTGCTCTTTTCTTGTGGCCGTTTCTCTCCAGCATCCCCGGTTGAACGGCTCTCTTTATGTTGCGGCAATTCTTCTGTTTGGGCCGATGTATCCACCAGCTCTTTCGCCTTCTGCTGAGTCATTTTTTCCTCCTTTGCTTTGAGGTAGGTTGACCTAACAAACCTTATCTTCTCCTTTATGGCGTGCTCGACGTTTTTCTTAGCGTCGACATACTCCATAAGGTCTCTTATCATAACCCCTAATTTATCAAAAGGGGATGATTGAACCTCCTCCGCTGTGGTCGCCGGAGTGCTCACCCTCGCTTCACCATTTTTCGCTGACCCAAGGTGCTCTAGGCCGTTGGTGCTCTTTGTCGGCGGTGTCCTCGCCGTCTTGCTGCTCCTTGGGATGGAATTCTTTTGATTTCCTTCTTGGGGAGTCGCACTTTGTTGCTCAGGTCCTGGATGTTCCGGGTCCTTAACACTCTTAGCTGGTGGTGTTCTCACCGTCTTTCTGCTCCTTTGGATGGAAGTTCCATCTTCCGGAGTCGCCCTTTGTTGGACCATAAAAGCCCTAGCTGCGTTTGGAGCTTTGGGAGGTGCTCCAACCTCGTTGGTTTTTGTTGGTTTCTCTATTTTGAATCCCACGAGTTGCGCGAGCTCCGCATTACCATACCATGGCAGAGCTCCGCATTACCACGGGAAGGCTACATTGAAACCGAAGGTCGCCTGGTATTCGGAGTTCATCGTTAGCGGTACACTGACGCAGTACCATACATCCCCTCAGCACGATTGTTTCCACCTTGGGATTTCGTGTATCTATCTTAGTTAACCGCAAGCCTCACCACCACGACAAGGTGTAGATACAAGGTGAGGTATATATATAGGTATTATATATATATATATATATATATATATATATATATATATATATATATATATATATATATATATATATATATATATATATCTCCTTACTAATATTATAAATGCGAAAGTAACTCTGTCTGTCTGTCTGTCTGTTACGCTTTCACGCCTAAACCACTAAACCGATTTCGATGAAATTTGCTACAGACATAATTTAGACCTTGGAGACGGACATAGGCTACTTTTTATGGAGAAAAAAAGGGTTTAAGGGGGTGAAATGGGGTTCAATAAGTTGTAAGGGGATTTTTTATCTTTACTTTTTTTTCTATTGTATAAAAAGTAATTGACTGACAGACAACGCACAACCTAAACCGCTGGAACTAAAGGGCTGAAATTTTGACAGTGCATCCCTATAGTGGCGTGGACATCCACTAAAAAGCGATTTTTCGAAATTCATCCCCTAAGGGGCTGAAATGGGGTTTATCCAAACCGCTGGAGCTATAGGGCTGAAATTTTGACAGTGCATCCCTATAATGGCGTGGACATCCACTATAAAGCGATTTTTCGAAATTCATCCCCTAAGGGGGTGAAATGGGGTTTATCCAAACCGTTGGAGCTATAGGCCTGAAATTTTGGCAGTGCATCCCTATAATGGCGTGGACATCCGCTAAGAAGCGATTTTTCGAAATTCATCCCCTAAGGGGGTGAAATGGGGTTTACCCAAACCGCTGGAGCTATAGGGCTGAAATTTTGACAGTGCATCCCTATAATGGCGTGGACATCCACTATAAAGCGATTTTTCGAAATTTATCCCTTAAGGGGGTGAAATGGGGTTTATCCAAACCGCTGGAGCTATAGGGTTGAAATTTTAACAGTGGATCCCTATAATGACGTGGACATCCACTAAAGAGCGATTTTTCGAAATTCATCCCCTAAGGGTGCGAAATGGGGGTTTTACAAACCGCTAAAGTTATAGGGCTGAAATTTTGACAGTGCATCCCTATAATGGCGTGGACATCCACTATAAAGCGATTTTTCGAAATTCATCCCTTAAGGGGGTGAAATGGGGTTTATCCAAACCGCTGGAGCTATAGGGTTGAAATTTTAACAGTGGATCCCTATAATGACGTGGACATCCACTAAAGAGCGATTTTTCGAAATTCATCCCCTAAGGATGTGAAATGGGGTTTTTACAAACCGCTAAAGCTATAGGGCTGAAATTTTGACAGTGCATCCCTATAATGACGTTTACATCCACTAAAGAGCGATTTTTCGAAATTCATCCCCTAAGAGTGTGAAATAGGGTTTTTACAAACCGCTAAAGCTATAGGGCTGAAGTTTGGACAGTGCATCCCTATAATGGAGTGGACATCCACTATAAAGCGATTTTTCGAAATTCATCCCTTAAGCGGGTGAAATAGGGTTTATCCAAACCGCTGGAGCTATAGGGTTGAAATTTTAACAGTGCATCCCTATAATGACGTGGACATCCACTAAAGAGCGATTTTTCGAAATTCATCCCCTAAGGGTGTGAAATGGGGTTTTTACAAACCGCTAAAGCTATAGGGCTGAAATTTTGACAGTGCATCCCTATAATGGCGTGGACATCCATTAAGAAGCGATTTTTCAAAATTCATCCCCTAAGGGGGTGAAATGGGGTTTACCCACACCGCTGGAGCTATAGGGTTGAAATTTTGACAATGCATCCCTATAATGGCGTGAACATCCACTAA
Organism: Thereva unica; assembly: GCA_949987705.1. Classification (NCBI taxonomy): domain Eukaryota; kingdom Metazoa; phylum Arthropoda; class Insecta; order Diptera; family Therevidae; genus Thereva; species Thereva unica. The sequence goes on along the minus strand of OX465283.1, from coordinate 79,915,530 downwards.
GAAGCGATTTTTCAAAATTCATCCCCTAAGGGGGTGAAACGGGGTTTATCCAAACCGCTAAAGCTATAGGGCTGGAATTTTAACAGTGCATCCCTATAAGGACGTGGACATCCACTATAAGGCAATTTTTCGAAATTTATCCCCTAAGAGGGTGAAATGGGGTTTACCCAAACCGCTGGAGCTATAGGGCTGAAATTTTGAACAGTGCATCCCCTTAATGACGTGGACATCCATTAAGAAACGATTTTTCGAAATTCATCCCCTGAGGGGGTTAAATGGGGTTAAGCCAAACCGCTGGAGCTAAACGGCTGAAATTTTGACAGTGCATATTTATAATGAAGTGGACATTTACTAAGAAGCGATTTTTCGAAATTCATCCCCTAAAGGGGTGAAATAGGGTTACCAAACTACTGGAGCTACAGGGTTGAAATTTGGACAGTGCATCCCTATAATGACGTGGACATCCACTAAGAGGCGATTACTCGAAATGCACCCCCAAAGGGGATGAAATGGGGTTAACCCAAACCTCTGAAGCTGAAGGGCTGAAATTTTGACAGTGCATCCCTATAATCACGTAGAAATGAATGACTCGAAATTCACATTATTTAATATTCATTTGTGATTGCTTCATAATTTCTTACATCCACGTAAATAGGCGAACAAACTTAACGAACGTTCGTCAAACCCTAAAATGTCACTTTTCTTGATGACATATACATGCCAATCTCTGCTTCAAAACTTGCAGATTTGTTGAGCAGAGGTGATATTCGCAGCAATTTGTTTACCATATTTAAAAAAAATGCACTATAATAAACCCGTTGTGCACTCTACCAAGAAAATGATTCATAAATACAATTGCAGCTAACAAGCGAAATATTTAGAGAAACAGAAATAAAGGAAAGTGGAGAAGAAATAAACTGCAGGAAGAAGGAGAATTGAAAATATAGTTTTAGTAGTAGTGGAAAATTGGTTAGTACTACAATTGGTGCCAAAGTAATTCTGAGAGTTCAAATAACGATAAACTTGGAAGCAAATGAAATTCGAACGATTTCCAGGAAATATTAGCAAAACTAATCAATATAAATAGCTTGTCAGACTTGACTGAAAAGATCAAATTTTTCTGTAACTACTGGAAATTCGGGGTGAACCTCAATCTCCAGAACCGAAAAAACAGAGAAAGTAACTCCACGTCAAAAATGTGCTGATCTTAGGTTTGATAATTTCGTAAAGAGTAATTTTTGCATGGATTTTGACAAGTGATGTTATGTTGTGAAGCTATCGTTCTGATAAACCCAGTAAATGTTACTTCAATTATAACGGGTTTAATTCCAACGAGCTTATTTGATACCAGAAAATATAATAAATTAAAGGTTCTGGTAACCTTTAGTCAAATTCTTTTCATTTAAACAAAAACCAATGCTCGTCCGAATATTATGAATTTTTTTTTTCAGAGTATATTTTCGTTAATATTTTTAAGCGATATCGTGCAGGTACTGAAATCATGTCCGTCATTGAAACAAATAAACGGCTCCAAGTTAACAATTTTGCTTTGCACTAATATTATGTATAATGCATGATAAAAAAATACCATACTCTTTTTAGAAATTATTCATTCCTCTTAGAACCTTAAACTTTCTCAATACATTTTAATCTAGCAAGTAAATAACCATAAAATGCACATATTGTTATTGTTCTAATGGCTGGAAGTTTGGGCCCCTGTTTATTAACTTCCATTAGCGTCGGGTGTCAGCTTTCCCAAAGTCTATATTGGATTTGCGACACAGTGAAAATATTCCCTGTATAACCACCATCACTTTTTTAGCATGGGTTTTTACAGCAACAGTGAAGCCAGACCAGAGTCAAAATCTCTTTCGATATTAACCCTCAGCCAACAACCCTGTTATACGGAATTAAATCTCATGCAAAGCCTGAATAAGTAAGTTCTGTTTTTGAGTGCACTTTGATTTTATTACACTGCTGTCGTTTCGTTCATCACAAAAGCGAAAAAACAACAAAACACGTAAAGACTTGCAAGCCAAAAAAAATGGTTTACCAAATAAAAAACACTAAGGGATAATCTCTTTTAACATCGAAAGTGAATAATTTCCCTTAACACATGCCTTTAACAATCCTCACGCCCTTATCTAGGTCAACAGCCGCAGGTGTTGTCCTTACTGTGTATATCTGAATGTTATCTCAACACCCTCAACACCACAGAATTTATCATCCCTTTTACGCCATCAGATATCTGATTGGATCACATAAAATGAAATCGATTGGCCTTAAAAATTTTCCATCTCATCGATATCCTGCGAAGGTTACAATTATCACCCGAAATAGAGCCCCGAGTCTATTGTACCCTGCTAGTATCGGATAGTCTTCGAAAAGGTCCTTAATGTCCCTCCCAATCGCCCGACCACCCACTTACCTAAAAAGCCCATCAGTGGCAATAGGGTGACACTAAGAAGAATGAAACGGGCACCGGGGGTTAATCATCAACGATTACATAACTGTAAATGGTTTTCATCCTTTTTGCAATAATCGTCGTATAGAGCAAATACAGAAAATGAAACCAATTGTTAGGCAGAGAGAGGGGAACATTGCAGGCACAGCCATGGGGAGAGAATGGGTCAGAATTGATTATAGATTAAGATTACAACTATTTCCAAGGATTCTGGGTCGTTATTTGCATATTTATGTCTGGCCCATTACAAGGACATTAGGAGAAGTACATTCACATTCAGCATTAGCTCTAGAATTATGGCTGCATAATTAATGATTAAGCAACTCTCAGTTTTATCCTTATGGAAAGGAGGGGATTTTACCTGGATTTAAGGATTTAAAGTGTTCGCCTTTTTTTATAACAGCGCTGTTAACAAACATTTCATAATCCCTGTTTTTCATTTCTTACTTTTGTTGTTAGTCATTAGTCACAGGAAAATTTCAGCAGTTTATGATGGCACTAATGCACATCCTTTGTACAATCATATATATATACAATAAGGACTTGTGCGCCTTCCAAAAAGGGCACTAAGGACTTAAATGAAATTTATATAGATGCCAAGTGTGATTTATGGGTAACACTTAAACAATTAAAAAGTTTCACAAGTTTCCTTGGGATTGTACTGGTGCCATTTTGGGGGATGCAGCACGTACGTACACGATTCTAACAAGGCTGTTGGCCGAGGGATGAGAGATAAGAAGGACGAAAAAATGTGTTTGCTGGGTTAATTGCTTTACGATGCAGTTTTGCTCCTTGTGCTTTAGTGTAGCTTGGTAGATGTCCGTTGCACTGCATGTGGTTTGCGTCCTTCTTCGATTTTTCTTGGTTTTTCACCGTGAGAAAAATTAATCCACGGAAAATTTCATTTAAACGTAACGTAAACTGTACAGAAAAAAAGGGAAAAACTAATGAGAAATTAAATTAGTAGCGATTTATCTATGAATGGTCTGCAAAAGCACTGGAAAATATTCGGGATAAAAATTCAAATGGCAACAAGAGTTTGCAGTTTTTAATAAGTTTTTTCCGTGTTCTAAAGCTTTTTTGAAATTGAGTAAAACAATTTCATAATGGCTTAAATTCTAGAAGTATTCAAAATTTAATTTTACCTCTTTGGGAAATAAATTAAAATTTATGTTAATCTCGTACGTATAATTTGCAGGTCAAATAGATTTAAATTGCCGCATCAAATTTAAGTAGCGATTAATTGTTCATCAGAAAACATTTTTTAAATTATGAAAAAGCAAAAAAACTTTAACTTGAAATACCCGCACTGAAAGGGGTATTTTTATAACAATTCTGACAGCCCAATCCGGAGATTTTTCAACAAACGAAAACGAATAAGCCCAAATCTGATCAAATGCGGTTGTATTCGTTCATTGTAATTGTTCAAATTCAAAACCCATGCTTGGAAATCCACTTGGCAAATCAACCCGATTCTGTAAAAGCCCTCATACACGGTCAAATTGGATGTACATCGAAGCGCGGACTAACAACCAAAACTATCGATTGTGAGCCGGTCGGCCGATCAAAACTCGAGGTGAGCATGGGGTTGATGAAAATCTGGATGTACATCCAATTTCACCATTTTTGGGGGCCTTTAAGCCCTCATCCGTTCATTTAGTACGTATACATGATGAGTAGAAATCAGGTTGAACCTTAGTATTACTACATCTAGACGCGAGTCGAGTTGAGTTAAAGCCGACTGAGCTTGGCTCAGCTCTGCTACCCGGGTTGAAAGGAAATTATACATTTATACAAATTATACTTTAGTTGACAGCTGCATCTCTGTGTTTTGTTTGTGATTTTATTAATGTGTATTACTTTTTTATTTTCAACTTAACTTCAACTTATCATGTATATATGTATGTGGTACGCCCAATTACTTTACACTTCATCTGAGTATTTCTTGTCTACTTTTGATGAAATCAGGGAGTATTTGGCTATTAGTTACCACCATCAAATGCTCTCTTATAAAGTTGTCCTGCTGTTGATACGCTTTTCCAGGTATTCCGCGGATAGTGCTAAAGTTCGAAGAAATTTTCACGAAGACGCGTATTCCTTACAATGGTAAAAAGAGCCGCGACTACGCATATAGAATCATTAATCCATAGTCTGTCTATCATCGAGCAAGTAGTGCAAATCAGGGCCGCCCTAATCACAGGGCTAAATGGACTACTTCGCGGGGCGGTAATTTTTGTTGGTGTTATATTTTTTGGTTATTAGTTATTAATTATCTTTATTTAAAATCTTTTCATGACAAAATAACCAAATTATCTGTTCTAATGAAAAAGAAAACATTATACATACATTTATGTATATGCATGTGAGGATCTGCTTTGGCGAACCGACCCCCAAAGTTATTTTAAGGTTTTCAGTTCTGGGACTTGAGTGGTCGCCTGCAATTGAACAAAACAACACTCTTTTACAAAATTTTGTTAAACACAAAAATGATTCTCGACAAAATGCGTCCTTCTAATCACGGTGTCTCTTTCTAGGACTCACATTTTTGTTTACTTCAATAGAATGGAGAGTATTTGGAAAGCTCGCTGTATGAATGTAAATCGAGTTAAGATCTCACATTCAGCCATTCTGACGTATCATACTCCGAATGATTAGCCCTATCCATTAAGGCCAGGCTGGAGTTATCCTGGGTTCCTTGTGGTCACATATCTTTTCCAATTCATAGCGGTCGTGATTTTGCTGCTTCACTACACGGTAAGATTTCAAAAACTTAGGTTTTAATTTCAACCCTGGGCTAAATCGATTTCCCTTGATTATAACCACTAGACACTACGCTTCTTATTGCTTTATCTCCTATTCTCCTGAAGGTTAGTAATACATACATTTGTTTGCCTTTCCTGCATGTTCTGTCGTCGCGTTACCGTCGTTTATAAAAGTTTGCAAGTCTGGTAATGCTGCTAACTTCATTTCCATGCCAGTGAAAAGACGAAAAGTCGTTCTTCCTGTTGAGGTATTATTTATCATTGGTTGAACTCGATCAATCAATTAGCTTGTGCCATGCGTTTGCTTCCGAGATTTATAATTTGGTTAGAATCGGTGTTAGGATACAATTTCTCTTCCCTACCTCCTCCTCGGGACGTCAGTTGTGATTACCGAATGTGGTATGTCTTCTTCTATGCGGCCATTTGGAAACAGTTCCTCGCTCCGGTATTATCCATCTTGGGCTACCAAAAATTGAAGTCAGGATAATCAATCAGTTGATAACTTGCACGCTTGACGTGGGATACAACTAAACAAATTCACTGTTACTACTATGGTTGTGTCTTTTCTTAGTTCGCTTCTTTTTATCAATGGCTGTTTTAGTCTAGGCTTGCCTTCTGCCATTTTGCATTCTATGCATCTTTTGACTACTGAAATACCTTAGTCTTCCCTTCACTTTGATAAGAATTAGCGGACTAAGACTTGCCGGCCTAGTAATGAAGATGGCGGACGCCAAAACAGCTTATGGTATCCGAAATTTCGGGCAGTAAGTACCCATTCAAATGAATCCTTTTGCAAATTAAATCACTTTTTTACAAATTAAATTCACCCTTTTGCAAATAAAGTTCACCTTTTTGCAAATGAAATTCACTCTTTTGCAAATCAAATTCACCCGTTTGAAAATTAAATACTTCTACATTTTATATTACTAGCTGGACTGGGGCACCTCGCTGTACCCATCAGCCAATAGTATGGCGTGCGCCAAAACAATTGGGAATTTCAATATCGCTTTTGTCAGTGAGAGTCCCAAATCCCACAACGGAAGTACATCCGAAAAGAAAAGTGTCACTCCATTCATTTCAAAACCCAAATCGCCCGGTCATTTATAATCCCAATAACAATTCAACGGTCTCACTGCCACTCTTGTTGTGGTCAGATGAAGAGAATGTTGCTGCCCGTAAACGAATTTCGAAAGGAAAATTACAACGCGCGTTTGTATTTTATTCATACACGAAATGTTAATGTGTATGGAATTGTCATTTATTTCTTGCACTAAACTTGATTTTGGAAAAGACTTCTTCGATTATCTTCAGCATTGGAGAATGTGGTGTTAGAAAAAGTAGAGTGTGTCTTTGCTTAACAACAAAATGATTAATAGATTATGGTAGGTTGAGCTTGACCGAACCTGGATTTACTAATATTATTATAGAAGTAGGTACTTAATTTTCAAACGGGTGAATTTGATTTACAAAAGGGTGAATTCCATTTGCAAAAGGATGAATTTAATTTAATAGTCTTAGCACCTGAAAAATGTCCTGCCTGGTGACAATCCTAATCCTCCTTCTCAGAACGTAAACTCTACACTTCCTTAGGGAGCGTACTATGGCGAGTACTTCTACCTCGTGGGAGTGAGAGCGTTGTTCGGCAAGGGTTACTATTCATGTATTGCAATGACTGTTGATCGTCATTATTCCGTTTTAAGACAATAGCTCCGAATTCGTCCTTACTTTTATCGGCATGAATCTCCGTATGCGCCTCTGGCTCAAATAACTTCAACACTGGTGCTTTTACCAATATTTCTTATAATGCTTAAAATGCATTTTGCTGTTCGGTCTCTATTTTAAATATGGCCGTCTTTGTTAGCAATTCGCTGAACGGCTTGCTTCAACTGCCTTTTCTGCTATAAATCTTCTGAAGTTGGGCGTTAGTCCCAGCAACCTTTGTAAAGTTTTCCTATCACTTTTCCTATAATCAGTTTCCATATTAAAGAAAAATTCAATTACTACTTTTGTTCTCTCCTCTGATGCTCTTTACTTCTGCTAGACATCACGTGTATTTTCTAAGGAAGGGCGCAGTTTTTTTTAGTAGCCCACAGGCTCCGAATATCTTAGGACGCCCCTGGTTCAAATCAGTCTTTTCGTCAATATATTTCAGTCCATTGTCCAACGCACACACATATTCATCGATGTTTTAATCTTTAATTTAATTTAAGCTTTTTCGCAGGCGCTAACTGTCTGAAGATTGGAGCTACCTTAGCTGTGACAATAATTGCTAGCAAGGAAAACAGTTTTTCAACTTTAAGGCGTTTAAAGGATTGGCAAAGTAGTGCAACTGGAGAACAGCGGCTGAACGATCTTGCTCTTTTGAGTATTCACAGGGAAATCGACGTAACATCTAAGGAAGTAATCAACAAATTTACTGAAAAGCGTAGCAACATAGAACTGTGACTTGCCCACAAGCAATGCGCTGGCACAATTGATCATGTATGTCAAAAATAATAAACTGAATTCCTTTAAAACACTTCTTCTGGGCTTATTTCTATTAAAACCTAACTAAAAGTTATGTTCAAAGTTCAGGACTCGACTTATAACTGTTTAACCCCCCTGAAAATATATCTTGCTACGCCACTGCCATCGCAATAAAAAATCGTCGTATAAAAGAGAATTAATACTAATGATGAAACCCTAAACTCTTAAGGTCCATTATTAAAATTAGTGTAGTAGATATAGCTTAAATATAACCTAGCCCAATTATACCAGATCCTGATTTAGATTAATGTGATAATTTAATTTAAGTAAAAACTGTGCCTTGTTTGGCAAAATAAATAAATAAATAAGTTATACTCTCAACTAGGACGGCGTTAGCACAATAGATCAAATCTAATAGGTCACAGTGCCCGCTAAGGAGCCCCCTTAAAAAGTTAATGAGAATAGTAATTGCTTTTTAATTTTTTAAGTTTTAAGTGACACCTGTAAAATAGCAATTTGAAATCGCCTCAAATCACTCCAAATCAATGCAAACTCTAAAATATTAAATTCTAAATTGTGGTAGCTTATCGTACATGATCTGTCGTGGGTATATCTTATACCGTCAATTGGTTATTCCTTGTATCGTCGGTATTACTTTAAATTGAGCACCGTGAATGGATATACAAACCTCAAATCTCTTAACATAAAAAGAAAAACTAGCAAAATAAAGGCTTAACCGTGAAAACACCTTCCTTTCTAAGCCATAAACATAAAAGAATACCGCAGTAAAAATTACGAGTTGTTAGAAAAAAATTAAGACTAAGCGTTAAAAAAACGAAACCAGAAATATACAACTTTCAATTCATTGAGCATAGATAATAATTCGAAACAGGTAGGAGCATAAATCCCTTCAGGATCATCAAGCACAAAGGAATAAAATCAGTTGTTAAAATTGTGTAATGTCACCGCTGCCGCCGCCGCAAAGGACATCTTCGAAAGCCATTTGCCGACATCCTATTCAATCCGCAGTCGGGATTTGTTTGTTGATTGCCGGTGTTAATGACTTCCAGCAGGATTTGTGGGTTCCTTCAAGGATACCGCGCAAACAAAATTGTCGCAAAAGTTATTGATCTCGCACCTTTTGTTATTCCCTTCGTTTTTCTTATTTTTCCTCCATTTTTTTTGTGCCAAAAAAGGACTCTTTGTTCGCAGACTTTTACGTTTCTGACAGTTGAAAAACACAAAAAAAAATATTTCTTCCTCGGTCGCTTACAATTCCAAGTTCCCACTCTTGACGTCACACAGTATCTTCACGGCCTTAGGGCTCAGGGGATCAATTGATTTTTTCCTGCATTATCCTTGCTCGTCCTCTTTCTTAAAAATTTCCAGACAACCAAGCTGAGTGCCATAATTAACCCCAGAGGGCTGTTGGGTATCAAAGAAAAAGAGGACTAAGAAAAAAGTCGTTTCCTGCTCCTCTCAGCTTGATGGGAGCCAAGGGAAACAAACTTTTCGCAGTCCGAACCCCGATCTATCGCCAACAACAGAACTGAGGCAGGGGCAAAACGCAATTTAATTAAGAAGAGTCCTGGCTGCATCCAATCAGCTATAATTTCGTTATCCAATTTCGTACAGAGGACCACCTTTCGTCTTCCATGGCCACACTTCGAGGAGCTTCGTTACTGTTTCCTTTCAGCTTAGTGTGCAAGGAATTTAGAGAGCGCACAAACATTCTATACAGTAGCAGCGCACTTAGCAGGGGTTGGATGACTGCCAGGACTCAGTAGTTGCATCCATCCCCTTTTATGCGGAAGAGAAAAACCAAACAAATGGCATCACCAACGGAAATTTATGACCAAAAAATTGATTAAGGCAAAGACTCACAATGCAAGTGTTGGCTGCATTTATGGTATTCATATAGCATCCTAGTCATGGCACAGCCGAAAGGACCAAGGGACGAATGCCTATATGAAATTAGTTGTTCTATCCCTTATCGAATTTTTAGCACTTGTTTTCATAGTGTCCATATGGCCTAGGGCGGCTTTCGAGTCTGTTTCATTCAATATCCTTTTCCAATCAGAATTATAATTGCAAAGGAGGACAAATGTGGGGGGTTTGTGTGTTATATAGCAGAGGTGGGTAAAAGGCGTGCTGCTGATGAAAATAGCTGAAAAATTTTGTATTTTATTCGAGGTGACATTTCTTAATTTATCAAAGTGTTAATGGTAGCTGTCACATACCAAATATGCGTGTGTGCTGATTAAGGTTTGATTAATGTTAATTTAGTTCGGTTTTATAAATGGCTCGTTTGGCATCTTTCAACATATGAAATAACATTTGGTTAGAACATAAAAGAAATTAAAATATATTGTTCGATTTTACACAATATTTTGTCCTACTCCTCTCAACTAAAATGTGCTAAAGCAAAAAGACTGAGCGCTAGTTAATGTTCAATGAAAAAGACAAGTTTGTAATATGTAGATATTACAATAAAAAAGGTGAATGTGTAGTCACCACGCAAGTTGGAAGTGAAAATTTGAAGTCAGAGAAAAAGTAAAATTTGTAGGAAAAATGAGCAAATAAACTCTATTCATTCATCTTTTTAAAAATTATACATTTTTATTCCTTTTATTCAAATAATCACCAAAATCAAAAACTGAACTGACAGATTTGTGGTAAGTAAAGTAAAGTAGGATATAAAAGTACGTGATTTAATTTTCAAATATTTACAACATATTACAAACGGTTTTCCAGATCTTGTTGCTATTATTTTATCACTATTCAGCTTCAATTTGAATTTATTATCCAAGAAGTCCATCACTGGTTGTCCTTCTTGCTATTATTTTATCAATATTGGCTTGGCAATATTTACATTAAAATCACCACTTAATATTATGAAATTTCACAGCAATATTTATTTATTTATTTATTTACGCTAAACAAGGCACACTTAAACTATATTACACAGGAATCAGTGGCGTAGCTACCTAGGGGCTAGGCGGGGCAGTGCCCCGGGGCCCTCAAGCTCAGGGGGCCCTCGAATCCTTACCAGAAAATCTCGATCGAACTGAACTTTTAAAAATTTCTCCCATTTTCAAAATAAATATGACAGGTTGCAACCCGACTTGAATCATGGCAACTCAGTTGAGAGAAATTCGAAAGTTATACCTAGCGATTTCCCCTAAATTTTTTCTGGGGGTTGGCAGTGTTGTCAATTTGACGGATAGCGATATGTGCGTTTTACTGTGAATTTGAGTCAAGATTTTTTTTTCGAGAACGGTTAATAAATTAATGCTGTATCAGGAATAAGTAAGCTGATGTTAATAAACTTTTTAGTACTGGTCAATATAGTGGTTCAATTTTATTTGATTTTAGTACCACTCATATTGATGTCTGTTACGTCAATCAATCATGTCAAATCTGTGGATTTCGGCTACTCATTGTATAACGCGAAATATCGTGAAAAAAATGCAGGTCACCTGCAGTAGGTGCATTAATTCAGGTCCGCGCGCGAGGAGATCGTTCTTGGTCTGCACCGTTAAATGTGGTAACACTAGCGGCGATAAAATGTTTGCCGGGGATTCCCCAACGATGTCTTGTAGCGTATCATTACGTTTCTCCTTCCTTTTACTTTTAACGTCGTCAGTGAACAGTGAGTACCTCGAGCACAATCTAATATAAACATTGCATAAATAAATTAGAAAACTAAAATTATGGACAAGATGGTCCAGTAGGGTCAATACGATATCTGCAATAAAACTTCGTTTTTTTGATATTATCAAAGCATTATCAGAAATAGTTCTAAAGAGTCCTAATAAAGATGAGCGTAGTGAAGCAGAGTATTAAAACAAAAATGCTAAATTTCGAGTTCGTGTTGCTTTGCGAATTCATGTACAGTGTATTGAATGAAATCACTTATGCATCCAAAACTTTACAGAAATGCGACATCATTTTGGGCGAGGTAAGTAAAGCTTTAGCAGAAACGAAAGCAAAGTTGCAAATTTATAGAAATGATTTCGAATTATTCAAGTGCAAAGCCAGTGAAACTGCTAGAAAATATGGTTTAGATACCCATTTTCAGGAAAAAAGGCAAAGGAAAGTTAAAAAACATTTTGATGAATTAGCTGCTGATCACCGATTTCCAAACAGAGAAGAAATATTTAAAATTGAGATTTTCAATAATGTACTAGACACATTAATAGCTCAATTAAATACACGTTTTACTGGTATGAGTGCAGTCTGTCAAATATTCGATTTTCTAACACCAACATTTTTATTACATGTTGATGAAGCAACTTTATTACAAAAGTGAGACGAATTTCAAAGAAAATATTCAGATATAATAGGTCCTAGCTTTACACTTCAATTTATTAATATTTACCACCTAGTTTTACCTCAATTAACTCAAGCATGGACCAATTATGTAAGGAAATAATGAGCAAATATGGAGTGCTAGAATGCAACCTAACGGAAGTATTTACAGCAATGTTATTATTCTTTACAATTCCTGTTACTTCTGCAGCAGCTGTAAGGTCATTTAGCAAATTAAAAATAATAAAAAATTATTTAAGAAATAGTGTGGGCCAAACTCGACTCCGACATTTATCGCTAATAGCAATTGAAAACAAAACCGCATCAAGCCTGGATTTAACCGAAGTCATTGATACTTTTGCGAAAACTAAAGCTAGGAAAAGATTGTAAATATAATTGTTATTTAGTCAGTTGGTAGGTCCGACCTTTATATAATAAACCCTTGAATCTTTTCTATTTCGTTTTATTGCTTAATACCTACACCAAGTATTAATTGTAATTTATGTTGTTATTGTTTAATATTTTTATTACCTGGCCTGCAGTGCACGAAAAAGAGCTATGATAAAGTAGCTTAGCATTTTTAAAGTATTTGTATATTTAATATTTTTACTTGATAAAACCTAACCAGTTTAGATAGCAGTGGGGCCCCATTTTTTGATTTGCCCCAGGGCCCTTGGTTACCTAGCTACGCCACTGACAGGAATAGGAACTTATGACTATAAATATTAGCTAAAAGTACCCATTGCATCTAACAATTATTATCACAGAGTATATCTTTATAACATATAGCACAGCTTAGTTATAATGTTAGTTCAGGGTAATTCGGATGACAGCAAGCAGAGTCGGCGCTGCGATTTTTGCGCCCGGTGCACTATGCCATATTGCGCCACATAAACTATTCATTTTGGAAAACAGTGAAGGACAATGGAAAAGACACAAACACTCGCTGAATGGGAGAAAATTTACATAGTTCCCGCAAAAGTTTTATATTGCGCCATAATAATGCGTATAACATAAAAACAAATTTCATAGACAGGAAGTTTCACATTGGTCAACATCCAACCAACAAAAATCTGGTGAAAAAGTCGTTTGCGGAGACGATAGTAGGCGAGGTTAATGTTTTTTGGTAGGAGAAGCCAACAAAGCGTATGGCAGAAGGGAGAATTAATATTAACCCTTAGCGCTCCGCTGGCTCCGCTACGGAGCCATCCGTCATTTGTTCCGTAACTCCGTAGGCTCCGCTGCGTGGCCCAATGTTTTTATAATAACTACGCTTAAGATGTTACGAAATCGTTGGCGTTGGGAGCTTCTAATTCTTCTCATTTAAAATAATACTCCTTCTCACTTGTTCCGCTGTGAAAAGTGCCGGAGTTTCCAGTAGGCAATGGTACAATAACGTGTGGAGCGCTAAGGGTTAAAAGCAACAACAACAAGCTTTAGCATTCTAACGCATAATTTGTTGGAAAAGTTGACTCTTGTAAATCCATGCGATTCTTCATCGAATTTAAAAAAAGAATTGACGATTATAGCAAATTTTTGTTGGTTGGCTCGGGGAAACCGGTCATATTAATTTGTTAGACAATGCGCTAGTTTGAGAAAAATTTTACTCATACATTTTCACATATTGAATTCAAGAAAAATAAAGTCGGAGTTCGCCCAAAATAGCATGAAATTGAGATTGAACCTAAAAGCTCGCTCAAAACATTCTAAGACAAGCACGTGCCAGACCTTGTCTTTACCACCGTCAACTGATGTCGGCTTCGATCAACCGGGATATCGAATCGATTCTTCATTAGGGCGAAATGAACCGCGTCGAATTCAATGCCACAAAAACGAAGCACTATCTGATCTCCAACAAAAATTGTACCGACCTTCCTCCTGTCTCGGTGGATGGAGAGAGTCTAACGGCTGACTCAACTCTCAACATCCTAGGGGTAACTTTAACGGAGCATCTGCGATGGAACGATCACATATTCCAAATCGCCAAACAAGCCTCCCAATTCTTTGGATTTCTCAAGAGATACAAGTTCCTCCTCCAGCCAGCCGCATTGGCTACAATATACAAATCCTACATTCGGCCGCGCCTCGAATACAACTCGCATATCTGGGCAGGCGCCCCAAAAACCACCTTGGCTTGTCTCGACAAGGTGCAAAATCGTGCCCTCAAACTCATTGGTGATGGCCCCTTTCGCGCCTCCATAGACACCTTAAGCCACCGTAGGAATATAGCAGCCCTCTCCAACTTTATCGCTATTACCATGGCTACTGTTCCACCGAAATTCAGGACTTCCTGCCTGCACGGCAATACTTTTCCCGCAACACAAGACTAGCCCGCTCGGCCCACCCCCTACAGCCCCCTCGTTCACGCACAATACGGTTTTGAAGTTCGTTTATGAATAGAACAACTCGACTGTGGAATAATCTCCCGCAGTCAGTATTTCCGAACTCGTACAACACCTTAGAGTTCAAACGTGAGGTTCATCGTTATTTTCTTCTACACCCTCCAGACCCCCTCTAACCTTTCCTATTCTCCTCTATTCTTCAAACCAAGCTTACTACTAGACATTGCACCATGAACTGAACGACATGACGGACTGGTAGTACAAAGAGTTACACCTAAGCTTGGGTTTTTCATAAAAAAAAAGAGAGAGAGTAATCCACTGGAATAATGTAATATAATTCCAGTGAGCTTTTACATTTCTAGCTTTTGGCGAAAAAGCAACAACAATTTCAAGGATGAACTGAACATACCAGCTAGTGAAGCCAACTTATACGGGTTAAATGGGTCTTTATTGAACCGAGGCCAGTGAAGCCTCAATCTCTGGAAACTTCGTGCACGATTAGTACAGGGACAGAGATTGATACTTTTCTATTTTTTCTGTTTAAAACTTTTCAATTTTATTAAAATCTTAATTTCTGAAATTCCGCCCCGATAAATTGCGCCCGGTGCAAGTGTACCATTCCCACCTATGAAAGCGCCGCCCCTGACAGAAAGAATATCAATTTTTTCTTGAAAGATTATTTTTTAATTCCAGGGGAGAAGCAAGAACTGTGCCAATTGAAAATGATGCAACATCTGTTGACGAGTTCGTTCTTTCCATACTCGGTCCGATGAGAATATTCCCAAAGCATTTTCGTATGCCTATTGTGTCGGACATCGTCGTTTACTTTGATCCTGTCTGACAGAAACTGATCTTATCGTTTAAAACGTCCAAAGTAAAGCATGAAATAAGCAGCTTACGCCTATTAAACAGCGGATGAGATCCAACACTTTGAGCCTGTCCGTGTAGGGTGGTAGGCTACGGAAATCGCGCGAGTCGTATAGATTTCTCAGAGCAAAGAGTATACATTTCTTTTGCACTGACTCAAACCTACTACTGTTAACCTGATAAATAGGATTCCATATCGGGGATGCATATTCTAAAATTGTGGATATGGCTTACTTCCCCTCAGCCTGCCTACTACGTCAATTCCCCTCCATTCACTTCAAAACCTTTTAACGAGGATGAGACTGAAACTGTCTCGTTGTACGAACATAGGTTTGGTTGAAAAAGCGGACTTTCTGAGTCTGCTTTTTCACAATTAATACGTTTTTGGGGGCCATTTTTAGCATTGTAAAAATTCTAAATCGATTTTTTTGTACTTGTACATGATGGTACAAGTTTTGAAGAAAATTTTAAGCTCTCGAACGATGATCCAGAGAAATCAATGGGCCAAGAGGGACGTTTTTACCAGAACGCCATTTTTTACAAATAGTGAAATTTCAAGAAAACTGTTCAATATTTCGCCACAAAAATTACACCATTTCTTCAGCTAGTAAGAAGCAATATTTGTACAAAATAACAAATATGTAAGTGGCGTTAAACAAAAGTTATTAACAAATTTAAAAAAAACGTGATTTACGACAGTTTTTCCCATTTTTCTCTGTGTTTTCTGCCCTAACCTGTAACTCAATATACATCAATCGAAAGATAATTTGAATAGCTACAACTTTATTACTTGATTTCTTTATCCGAGGTCACGTTTTTCTTTTATTCGCTAAAAAGCGTTTTTTTACACTTTCCGGGATTTTTTAGGTTAGGCTCGCTATTTCAAATTCAAAAAAAGAAAATGCTATCTTTTTTAGAATTTTTTTCCTATATGACCATATTTTTTTCCCGGATGGCAATTATTAGATGGATTTGTGTAGATTGATTGGACTACAAGTGAAAGGTTTGGGTTGTCTAAACACGATTTTCACAACCTTCAGCAATGGGTGCATTGTTTTTTTTCGATTTCCACATAGTTTCGCCTTTTTCGCGCGTTGAACGATTTTTGGTAGGGAAAGAACTTATCTGTAGGCATCACCGACATGCTAATCTTGCTACTTAGTTTGACCCACTTTAGCCCATTAACTTCAAAATTTGCACATATGTATAGTTCGCGTGACAATGCAATCTGACCATTTGAATCAAGAATCCAAGAATCCAAGATGGCGACCGATAGCGGGGACTGCCGACAGAAGCTCCGTCTGCACATTTTTCCTAATCAACTTTTCACCTATCGATTCTACATTTGTAATAGTCGCCAATCATATCAACGATGCATTTTCCTAGCTTTCGCATACTAAGTAATCCTTACCATCGTTTACGGTAATATTAGTTAAATGCATCAATTTACCCGGTTGGAACTCCTTTCACGCTGACAACGTCATGAAAACCCAATAATCAAATAATAATAAATAATGTGAATTTTAACAGGATCAATGAGGTGACATAATAGTTTGTGCCTGGTCAGTCTGATGATTACACTAAAATGTTCGCCATTAAAATGATTTAGAAACTTAATCTGCTGAATATTGCAAAATGATTGTACAATAATTTGATTTTGCGGCAGTTTAAAATATTTCCAGGAAGGGGTTGTTTGTGCTCTTGTGGTTTTTCATGAACACCGCGAATCATTCACCTTTGAATATTGTCAACAATGTGGAGTTTTACTGGTTCAAGTTTAAGGATGTTTTTATGTTTAAAGAATAAACTTGTAAGCCGAAATAGTTGTGTAGGGTCATTCCATACCAAATCAAAACAATTATTAGTTAATTTTGGATTTCGAATCACCTAATTTTTTTATACATATGTATATTTGTTCTTCTGGTGGAAACTAAGAAAAACCTAAATATCAAATTTTTTGGACTTGTATTTTTTAGTTCAGCGCATTTGGCAGCAGGTTACGAAACACTGGGTCAGGTATGAGAACTCTGCAAAGGTTGCAGAGGTAGGATGAATATTAAATATTATGAATAAATATAAGAGTAAGAAAAGTAAGAACTTCATTAATTTAAAAAAATAATAGTGTCCCAAATAGCAATAAAATGAGTTATTAAAGCTGGGGCCAGTTTTTATAATACGCTTATTCGTAAACTTAAAATTCGTAAAACGAAAAATAAAATAACGATAATTTTTAATAGTGGTTCACATATTACGAACAAATCAAGTTCGTAAAATCAACAATGTTCGTAAGCATATTACAGCGGCGGCTATTAGCTTATGGCTAATATTTATAGCGCTTAGCAACGAGACGGGTGTTAACTGTCAAATTTGTTTGAAATTAGTGCAAGATTTTGGGAATTTATCCAAATTGCTAAAAATGTCTATTTGGCGCCATATTTTAGTTTATGAGCAATGTAGAGGAGGCGAAAGAACTCAGCAGCAAAAATATAATATCTTGAAACGAAAACTAAGGGATATATCAAATCCTTTAGATATGCCAAATAAGGAGTAAGGAATGATTATTGTTTTTATGTAGAATCTTTAATAAATTTAAGTTTTTAGTTTTGTTCAGCGTTTTCGATTATCGAAAGAGGCTTTTCTGTTCGTACTTGCAAAAATACATCTTTCTTCTGGTCTACGAATAACATACATCCCACCTGTGCTAAGACTTGCTGTTACTTTAATTGTTCTATCTTCTGGTGGGTACCAAAATACGGCCGGAAATGATTTTACTTGTCCGTTATCAAAAAGCATGGTTTCAATCATATTACAAGAAATATTAAATAAAATTGAGAGCCAGTTATGTCCGCTTTTCATCACAACAAATGCAAATATACAAGAAACTAAAGAGTGGTTCTATTCAAAATACGGGTTACCTGGAGGTATTTCTGTTAAAACAATTTATTCCATGTTTCTAATATATTTTAAGTGTAACTAGTCATTGGATGCATAGATGGAACCCATCTATTCTTACTGAAGCCAAAACTAAACGAGCATATGTATTTTTCACGGAAACATAAACACAGTTTGAATGTTATGATTGTATGTAGATGTTTATGTTATCCAAAACAAAAAAAGTACTCACATGTCTTCTGTTTAGATTTGCAACCATCAAATGGAAATAAATGGAATAAATGCACGGTACGGAGGAGCAGCCCATGATACATTCGTTTGGGAAGAATCTCAGGATAGATTATTTTATGAGAGTTTATATAAACAAAATAGACATTGCTGGCTTTTGGGTAGAGTAAATCAAATATTTCTAAAGATAAATACTCATTGAACATTACCGAAATAGGTGATAGTGGTTACCCAATACAACCGTGGCTTTTAACTCCCTATCGAAGTCCTTCCGACGATTCGGAACATAACTTTAACCTGATTCATGGATCGGCAAGAAGCATTGTCGAAAGATGCATAGGTCTTTATAAAGGTAACCTAAATGCTGTGTCATTGACAAATATTACAGAAATATTAATTTAGGTGTGTGGCGAATCTTATTGGAAGAAAGAACTCCCACGTATGCCCCAGAAAAATTAGGGAAAATTGCCAATGTTTGTGCAGCCTTGCACAATATAGCAAAAAAATTCAAAGTCCAATATGCAGATGCCGACAGATTAATAGCAGATGCGCTAGCTAGAAATACGCAAACTGGAGAAGGGATTTTACAAGAGAATATTCAGTACCTAGAAAAATCTGCCATAAAAAAAGAAGGGGAAAAAAATCGGAATAATTTAAAAAATATGTTGATATAAAATTTATTTATGAAAAGAATCGTTTATTCACATAAATCATGTATCATGTGTAAACTTAATGCCGCATTCATAGGGCTTTTCCCAAAAAAAATTATTCAAAAACTCTGCAAATAAAGCTTAAGTGCCAAGCGCCGTATTAACTTCAACCATTCTCAGTTCTATTTTTCTTTTTCTGTATTTCATCGCCTCAAAACTCTCCTCTCTAGCCATTTGCAACTGCTCTTTCGCCGTCAAATTTGCTTCCTCCAATTTATTTAAGACTTCCGAGTTAAAACGCTTATATTCTTCTAAATTTTCTTTCGATATTTTGACTTTATCTTTGTCTATTATATTTTTTTCTTCCAATTTCTCCAACAATTCTTTGTAAAATTTGTTTTGCTCGTTCAACTCCTCTCTTATCAGAGATGTACTTTCCGTTGGATCAATAACTCTTGGTAATCGACAGAATTTTTTCTTGGCCGAGGATAAATCGAAGCTGTCTTGTCTAAGATTATGTGGTGAACTACATGATGGACTTTTGCTTTTATTTTCCTTACAACTATCATCGTCATCATCAGTTACTTCTAATAATTCTTGTAAGCAAGCATCTATGTTTTGGTTTACATTTTCCCGAGAAACACCGAATGTTTGCACGTTTTGTAACCCGGTCACAACTCCCGCCAACCCAGCCGATTCAATCACCGATTCTTCTTGTTTTGATAATATTATTTCATTCCCTGCTCCACCACCAGTTTTGTTATGCACCTTCTTATTATGGGAAAGTTTTCTTTTCACGTTGTATTTCATATCTTTCCAAACCTATATTAAAATTCATTTATTAAATGTTTAGCCATAGTTTAATGGTTGTTATGGGTGAAAGGTCGGAACCAAAAAGTGACCCCTTAGTTAAGCAACTTTAAAAATAATAAAAACATAAATATTAAACCTACTAATTTCCATTCCGTAATTGTTTTAGCTGGTGGACCCGCACTATTTAATTTGTTTGTCAAGGAGTCCCAAGTAGCTTTAACTTTTTGCTTCCCATTGATACCTTGGGATAAAGTCCCTCGCGCTAAGTTGTTGTTCATCTCCATAAACTCGACTAAAATATTTTTTTGTTCTCCGTTTGCCGGCTCCTTTCTAATCCTTTTTTTCAAAGGATTAGATTGTTCCATTTCTTTTTGCATGTCTTCCATGTTTAAAAAAAACAATTTTTTGTTCACTCCCAATAATTAAAATCAATTATTGTGACGTTTGGCAAATTACGAACAATATATAGGAGGCGTAAGGCACTGTTCGTTAATTTACGAAAATTCGTTAAGTTTTCGTATTATATGGACAACAAAATGTAAAAATGAAAATTGTACGCCGATTTTACGAAAAAGCGTATTATAAAAACGGGCCCCTGTACTCATGCTCTTTAATCCTAATGTAATAATTTTGGAGAGACTGCTGCTGCTTTACAATATATTTTGGGTTTGAACTTCATAAAATATATAACTCTTTTGAAATCATCATGTTGGCGGCTTTCAGTAAATTATCATCTACATATTTTAAAACGATTTTTTTTCTTTCAATGGCACTACAGACCAACTCGAGCCTTCTTTTCTCCTTTATTATTCTTATTTAAACGAGTGAGGGTTTGTGGGTTTCTTCTGCCAATGGAGAGCTTCTTTCAAGACTATTCACAAGATGTATCAAACCCAGAAAACTGGCTTTTTTGGATCAAGTATTATTAAAAAAAATTAGAAAATTTTATTCTAACCGCCCTTTTTTGTGGTCAAAAAACACCAACCAAACTATATTTTTCTATGATTTTTTAACTGTGACCAAAAGAACGTCGATCTGCAAATACCAGGAGCGATTCTTGGTCAATCAATATTTACTCAAAATCTGGAAATGCTATCTGAAATAGTATTCAGTAAAAATTATAGTAAAAAATTTGACTCCCTAAGAATAAAATAACTCACAATAATGTTAGTCGCAAAAAGCAAAAAAAGCGAAGAATATTGGAATTTTTCTCTTTCTTAGAAGCTACATATCTTCTAAATGGAGTCACCCAATTTTTTTCAAATATATCCAGCAATCACCCCTGATAATGTAAGCCACATAGTCGTTCATATCAAAGTGAAAGTGCAAAGTCTAATAGCAAGCTTAGCTTGAAGATATAAAAAGGATATGACAGGTTAAGGTCAGCCTGGAGAAGGCAGTGAGCCTAGCGGTTGAACTCTTGGATGTTGTATGAGTTTATTTTTTTAACAGTCGGCTGGGCCACAAACCTCGGGATTAGCTTGATATAGCGCAGTGATATGCCCAGGCCCGCTACAAAGGAGGCAGCTAGGATGATTTGCTCTGGGCCCTAGGCCAGAAGGGTAATAACACCGTTAAGAAAATCGAACCCTAAACGTTTTTGGGCTCGCTGATCACGAAAATCGAGGTCCCGCGGTCCTAAAATTAGGGCGTCACCCCTAAAAATGCAAAAAACACCCCTTTTTAGGGGGTTTTCGCGATTATTTCAGTAATAATGAAAACTAATGCGATGAAATGCACTTTTTTAATATTTATTTGCGAAGGTGTTTGATTTATACAAAATTAAGGCGAACTTAATGGTAAGGGGTACTCCTAAAGGGTTGAAACTACCCTTTTTGTGGGGGTAGTTTTAACCCCTTAAGGGTTGAGAATAATTTATTTGTACCTGACAGTACGCCCACAATCGAATTTGAAGCATAAACTTGAAAAAAAAAAGTTTTGCCATTTTTCACCAATTGAGGGGTAGTTTCAACCCTTTAGGAGTACCCCTTACCATTAAGTTCACCTTAATTTTGTATGAATCGACCACCTTCGCAAATAAATATTAAAAAAAGTGCATTTCATCGCATTAGTTTTCATTATTACTGAAATAATCGCGAAAACCCCCTAAAAAGGGGTGTTTTTTGCATTTTTAAGGGTGACGCCCTAATTTTAGGACCGCGGGACCTCGATTTTCGTGACCAGCGACCCCAAAAACGTTTAGGGTTCGATTTTCTTAACGGTGTTATTTTGGAACACCATAACGCGCGTTTTGAATGGACTAAGAATCGGGAAACCGAAGAAACTAGGCAAGAAACCCCGCATCCGTTGCGGGACGTCCCGCTCGGAACGCCAGCTAACGGTTCAAAGAAGAAGAAGAAGAACCCTTTTAAATTAATTGTTGTAAGCAGATAATATCTAAAAACCTAATTTTTAGCACAGTTGTGTTCCTAAGATGTAGGAACAAATGTATTCAGAGAATTAAAATACTGTGTATACGACGTCCTGATAAACATTGATAAACATATCCTTCGAAACACTAGGTGCATAGTTCCAGCAATAACTACAATACAATCTGTTCTTCCAATTGTTACTAGGAATTGTTTCATTACACAGAAAATACTGGTTTAGTATGCCCCTGTCATGTCCACTCTTTCTAGGAATATGGCTCCACGTTTGGTGCCTTGAACAGTCCCAAAATATCTTCCATGAAGTAATTTTGATTTGAGGAAAAAAAAGTTGCATGTTTTCCCTTTCTCCCGAATTTATGCTTTCTTTTCTACCGAATTCGGTGTTTGCATCAATGTGGTTTTCACAATAATGTCTATCCAAGAATTCTTGTTTAGAAAAACTGAGCCTTACCGTGGAATTTTCATCTCAAATAGCTTATTACACCGAATAGATAAAAAGCTTATTGGCCATTTTATTTTATTTATTTATTTTATTTTTCCTGGAACAATGATAAGGGACAATTTTTATGAAACTCTGAAAAGCGGCCCTGAAGAAGAATATCCACCGATGGGTCCAAAACATTAAGGTGCTGACAGATACACGCGGGCTTGAGCTGCGGGCAATGGGGAATAGAATAGAAATATGCTCATTGAAATTCGAACTAACTAATGTATGTATGTTTGCTTGAACAAGGCCGAAAACCGCTACAGTTTCATCTATGAGTCATCTCGTGTGTTGGTGAGTTGGTGGCAATAGTAAATTTATCGAATTACAATTTTTCGAATTGTAGTATTGAAATTAGCCCCCAAAATAAAGACAATTTCTGTAACATAGAAAAATATCGCGTTTTTCCCGAGTTTTCCATGTATCTCGGTTTCTATAGGTCATACATCCCCGTGAGATGGCTGTTGACAATTAAATTCTCTACAACTTTAGTCCTTACAAAAAAGTTGACCCGATTAACCCTTTGTCATTCAAGGTCAAAGTTTTCGAAAATCACTTTTTGGCCAAAATTTCAGTCAAAAACCGATATTTTCGAAATTACGAAACGTTAATGCCTACAAAAAACCATTTTGTCATTTTTTCGAAAACTTAACCCTTTCGAAGTTTTTTTCGAAATTTATAATTTGTGGGGAATAATATTTGCATTTTAATAATTTCGAAAATACGAGACGAAAATACGCGACCTCCTTGCACGGTAACTAGTTGTTTCGTGGTCATGAGTCTCCGGATTATTAGTCGCAAGCACGCTCCTTCTGACACTTTATGCTATTTGACAAAAGGTCGGCTTTGAAATCGTTCTAGACTTCATTATGGCGGTGCGTTCGACTTTTCTGCAGATTTTCAAACCGTAAGGCCAAAGCCTTCGCCCTTTTCGCGTAAAGCGTTTTCGGGTTGCACCAAAACTAGGAAACATATTTAATCATATATGAAAGCGGTCGTTTTTAAGAGTCGCCTATCGGAGATTAGGTACCCGTACTTCCGCAGGAGATCTCGCAATGAAGGAGTGATCTCAACGTACATACTCCATACCTGGGTTTACGGGCTCAGGCTGCCCTCTCTGAAGAAGAATCCCGAAAACTCTCCTACACTGGGACCCCATTCGGCACCTTGAAATGTTTAGAGCGTTGAGAAGTGCTCCATCTTCAAAAGTTTTTTAAGGTATTTCTATATTGATACCACGAGCTAGACGGAAAGGACGGTCGCCAATAGCAGAGCTCCGTACCATCATTGGAAGGCTAATTCAAACCGAAGTTCGCCTGGTATCCAAAGTCCATCGTTAGTAGTACATTCACGCAGTACCATTCATAAATTGCGGTTTCTATCAAGCTTAGATCCGCCGTATTCAGTCTGCTACATGGATCTCGGGCAGGATGTGGCTTAAGGCCATGTACGATCGGTCTTGGAGTCAGGGCCTGTACTCCCGAAAACGCAACGAAACGAAAACGAAACCATTTTGTCAAAATGCTACCTGAGAAGACGATATCGTCTCGTTTTCGTCTAACAAACGATGGCATGTTAGTAATCGTCTTCGTTTAGACGTTAGTGCTTGTTGCGTGTCAGCGGTTTTGAGATTAAAATGTAAGTTGGGATTGTTAATTATTTTGATAGTTTTAATTTATTTTGCATAATAAGCTAAAATTTGCAAAAACAAGGCCGTACGAGATTATCGTCTTCAGGAGTAGGAAATATATTTTCGTCTCGTCTATTTATTTCGTTTCTTTATCGTCTCGTCTTCGGGAGTACAGGCCCAGTGCTCCCTGCTTCTGCCGTGTTCGAGTCATATTGATTAGTACATAGACTTGGCTAGCTAGACAAACAATGCCCTTAAAAAGTGCCACCAAAATTTTATTTTATGCTCGAAATGTTTTTCGCATTCATTTTGGCGCCCGTTACCACCTGGCGCCTAGAGCGACCGCTCCACTCACTCTACCCCAGGGCCGGCGCTGGGCAGTTGAGTCAACTAAAAATCACGGTGCGAGTGTTATCTGAAAATATGGTCGAGTTTTTGGAGCTATCGAAATATCAATAAAACATACTTTTCACAAATCAAAGGCAGACAAAAGGGTATCTGATGTATGGGAGGGATTTGGAAAGCAAGAATAGGATCATCTTGACCAGTCATAGGCAGTCCTATAAATCTGTTATTTTAAAATTATCCTTCTTAATACTTGACTTGATATAAATAAAGAAAAGGGAAGAAAATGCGATTTTCTAATTGCCCTACAAATCAGTAATCGAACAAATATTAACTTACAAAAGGACCAAAAGAATCCACAGTCCAGTAGCTGCATACACGAGAAAGCAAAAAATGTCCTGTATCACATCCATGTGTCTTTCAGCACAAGATTAATGGCCAAGACCTAATTACAGTCAGTCAGTCCGACAGACTGTTTGGGTATATCTCATAGGCGTGGTCTGGGTTGATGAGATGTGAAGGACATTGACTAACATATGTATGTGTAGTGGCAGGATAACAAAAACGTGGGAGCTAAGCTACTTGCAACTTAACAAAATATCAGACATTCGAGTGCTGTTGTTGTTTTGGTGGTGGTATGCTGCTAGCTAGCTACAGTTGTTGTTGTTGGTGTGTTGTTATTCGTGTAGACAGTTAAGGACTTTCAGAGTTGATAAGGAGTCTCAAAGTTCATTTGTCCTACGTAAGGATATTTAATTAAAGATGACACATACATGCCCATGTGCGGTTTAATACATACGCATTGATATTATGGGGGTATGTGTTAACCATACAAAATATAATGCGGTTTGGTTTTTGGGGGGACTCGTTGGGGTTCAGTTTCTCTTCTCTTTAATGATGATAGTGGTTAGATGGTTCATTGGTTACCTTTGTTAGATTTTCATTTTCTCATGTTACTGATGTGCTCAATCAAGGATGTGATTGAGGTCAAGTGATAAGAAATGAGGTATTCAACCGTGATTTGTGTGGTTTTGTAGGACAGAATTGTAATTTGTAATTTTCATAATTGAAGTACGAGGGAAGATTTCTGTTAAGATAAAGCGGATCCAATTAAGGCGGATTAGAGTTAGTTGAAAAAAATTGGTATGAAATTTGATTGTATCTTTTCATTAGGAAGAAGTTAAGTGGCTCATGCCGTAATTGCCAAAGCAAAACTAGGAAACTAGCTCAGTGCAATTAGTCGAAAAAAGGGCATGAAATTGCATTTCATGATGGTCAAAATTTTTTTTTTTGAATTTTTTGGGGTACATCTGACAATGTTAAAACCAAGTTTGTGGGGTCGCAGTGTGATGGGAAAAGCCGCCATCTTGAAAAAGAGGTAGAGGTCGTTTATACCAAATAACTCGGTTGTGTGCAATGATAGCTGAAAATGATCAATACAAAGTCATTAAAGAATAAAATTATCTACAAAATGAGCACTTAACGAGGTCTGTAAGTTAATTTGGCTCAAAGTTATGGCCGCTCAAAGTTCGAACTTGTTCGGGTGGTTGAGGTTGAATGCAGTTTTTTGCGATTATCTCGTAAGATATTAATTTGGGTGGGTTAATGCCGATTACCAAACTTATAGTGCTAGTGATTACCTTTAGAATAAGCCCTTAGTCATCGTTCTCGCTTGTATAGTTTGCGAGTAATCCAACGCCAAAGTTCGTACTGCACGTGCCTGAAATAACTAATAACGCAATTTTTTTTAATATCTCCTTTTCGGTTGCTCATATGAAAAAGTAGCAAAAATTTGGACAATAAAAATATCTTTCAGATGGCCTAAACTCTATGTCGTTTCATGTCAGCGACATAGCGGGTGAAAAGTCAAGCGCGAAGGTTGTGTCACTTCTCGACGAATAACTCGCTTCCAGCCAGTTTCGCGTGTCGGATGAATTAGAATTTTATGTAACCCCCTGAATTATCTATATTTTGGGTTATTTAACAACTTTGGAAAATTATAATAATGGGAAATAGTAGCTAAGAATCGCGAAAACTAAAGCACTCCCTTTCAATATATCATATTTTTTTTTTCGATAAATCTTTAATATAAACAATACGTGAGTACTTCTTTTGTGGGAGAATACCTTCATCTTCAGCCCAGTATTGAATGTAGCACCTTACATGAATGTTGGCGGTCGAGAAATTTTTCAGTAATTTCCCACTTTCTTTGTCTTTTCTTGCAATGCTCCTCTTAAAAATGATCGCACCACCTTTTCTTAAACAGCTTTCACTTGACCTTCACTGAAGTTTCTTTGCACACGTTATGTGTCCCGGATTCCAAAGACAGTCTCGTCAGAAAGTTTTACCTTACATTTCACATTTTGTTATTTTCCGCATATGAGGCAGTCTCATCAAAAACTTTACTTTTAAAACCTCGAAAATGATGATTCTTAGCTACTATTTCCCATTATTATAATTTTCCAAAGTAGTTAAATAACCCAAAATATAGATAATTCAGGGCGTTACATAAAATCCTAATTCATCCGACACGCGAAACTGGCTTGAAGCGAGTTATTCGTCGAGAAGTGTCACAACCTTCGCTGTTGGCTTTTCACCCGTTATGTCGCGGACATGAAGCGACATAGAGTTTCGGTCAATAGCCCATTTGAAAGATATTTTAATACCCGTATTTCTGCTGTTTACTACGTTATCATATGAGCAACCGTTAACGAGATATTCAAAAAAAATTGCGATATCAGTTATTTCAGGCTCGTGAAGTGCAAACTTTGGCGTTGGATTACTCGCAAACTATACAAGCGAGAATGATTACTAAGGGCTTATTCTAAAGGTAATCACTAGTACTATAATTTTGGTAATAAGCATTAACCCACCCAAATTAATATCTTACGAGTTAATCGCAAAAAACTGCATTCAACCTCAACCACCCGTACAAGTTCGAACTTTGAGCGGCCATAACTTTGAGCCAAATTAACTTACAGACCTCATTAAGGGCTCATTTTGTAGATAATTTTATTCTCTAATGACTTTGTATTGATCATTTTCAGCTATCATTGCACATAACCGAGGTATTTGGTATAAACGACCTCTACCTCTTTTTCAAGATGGCGGCTTTTCCCATCACACTGCGACCCCACAAACTTGGTTTTAACATTGTCAGATGTACCCCAACAAATTCCAAAAAAAAAAATTTGCCCATCATGAAATGCAATTTAATTTACTAATTGCACTGGACTAAACATATTTAATCATATTTAAAGACTTTATAATTGAACCAGTTAATCATTCATTTATCAGTCCAAGCGGTTTTAATAAAAAAACCGCCATTTCCACTGCTTTCAATGGGCGATTAAAAACAATATTGTCATAGTATATGACAAAAAATGTATCATCAGCTTTAGTCCAGTGGATAGCGGTTTTCACCTCTGGATTCTTTTGGACAGCACCGATTGACGCGAATTTTGGACAGTAAGTAAGTAGAAACTGTGTGCTTTGCGCTAGATGAAATGTCACCCCTTCTAGGGGGTGGAAATTGACACACTCAAAATAACTGCAGAAATCGATAGAGGGGTGGTTTGAAAGCAAAAACTGTCAACGAATGTTTTTCTTTAAAACAATATTTTCCGCGTTATTCGCTATTGAAATTGTTTGGTTTCCTCCCAAAAAAATGCATGTTTTAGAGTGGTTTTTTCACGAATAACTTAAAACCAATACAATTTTTCAAAACTCTTAGAATAACGAATCGAATGGCGTTTTAAATAATTCTGTAAACACCCCTCGAGCTATGAGTCGTTAAAGAGTCGTAAATTGTACGACGCCCCATTCGACGTTAAATAAAGGCGAAACAACGAATTTTTTAAGAAAAACTAATTGGAACTTATTTAAAGTACTTGAAAATTTCTTTAAAATGAGCTTTAGTAAAATTCATTAGCATCAAAGCTTCCGAAGTTATGATGAAAATAATATGGTTGTCTCCATTTTTCGACAATTAAAACAACAAAAGTGGCTTCACGGCAAAAATTGAAAGTAAACGAAATCCTTCTACAATTAACTTTGTTTAGATATCAAGAATATGTTCTAAAAGTTTGAACGGTTTAAAATGTCTATTTTTGAAAAAAGTTAGGTTTCATCATTCATTCATCATTGTGCTCCTTTAATCCCTCATGGGACATAGGGCGGAAACAGTTGCCCTCCAGCGGACTCTGTTTTGCGCGACAGCTCTCAGCTCCGACCAGGATCTCCCAGTTGTTGCGGCTTCTGCTAGTAGGGTTCTCCTCCATGTTGTCCTAGGTCTTCCGACTCGACGGGATCCTTGCGGATTCCAGTCGAGGGCCTGTTTGGCTAGATTTTCGTTTTCGCGTCGCAAGGTGTGGCCAACCCAATTCCATTTCCTTCGTCTGATTTGGTCGTCTATCCTTTCTTGGCCGGCACGGCGCCATAGTTCTTCGTTTGAAATTCTATCCTGCCAGCGGATTTTTAGGATACGACGTAGGCATCTGTTGACGAAGACTTGTAGGCGCCCTGTGATGAATTGGGTGACTTTCCATGTTTCGCAACCGTACAAAAGTACTGCCTTCACGTTGGAGTTGAACAGCCGCAATTTGGTGTTAGTTGAGATCTCCGTTGATCTCCATATGCGGAACAGGCATGCATATGCGCCTCGTGCTTTATTTATTCTGGAACTGACATCTTCTTCTGCACCGCCATTTTCGGTAATAATACTACCGAGGTAGCAGAATTTATCGACCAGTTCCACGTCACGGTTATTCAGCGCAGGCCGTTCAATGGTGTTTGCATTTATCCGCATTTCTTTAGTTTTAGTTGGATTTAGCCTTAAGCCTGCTGGACTACTTTCTGATGCCAAATTGTTGATCATGTTTTTGAGGTCCTGGTGTCTGTGGGCCAGCAAACAGATATCATCTGCGTAGTCGAGATCCTTAAGGCGGTCTAACAAACCCCATTGTATGCCGCCTGTTCTACTATCTAGAGCGCCGACAAGGATGTCATTTATTACTATAAGAAATAGTAAAGGCGAGAGTAGGCATCCTTGTCGTACTCCTGAGCTCACCGCGAAGCTGTCGGATAATTTTCCATTATGGAGAACTCTGCATTTGGAATTGTTATATAGGGCTTTTATCAATTCTATTATTTTATCAGGCAATCCACGTCGCCGTAGTGCCTGCCATATAAAGCTCCTATTGACCGAGTCGAACGCTTTCTCATAATCTACGAAAGCAAGGTAAAGGGGGGATCGGAATTCAGTAGACTGCTCCACTATTATTCGTAAGGTGTTGTTATGATCAATACATGAGCGGCCCTTCCTGAATCCGGCCTGCTGCCTCCTAAGCGTTCGGTCAACTGCCTCACTTATCCTAGATAGTAATATATGGGACAAAATTTTGCCCACTGTAGATAGTAAACAGATGCCTCTCCAGTTGTCGCATATTGTTAGGTCCCCCTTTTTTGGTATTTTGACTATGATACCTTCCGTCCAATCCTCCGGAAAGGTACAGGTGTTCCATGCTATTTCCAGGATTGGCTGAAGCGCATCTGCTATAAGGCTTGAATCGGCTTTCCACAATTCTGGCGGGATGCCATCTTTCCCAGCTGCTTTACCATTGGCCATCGCATGAGTTGCGGTTACTATTTCCGTCTTGGATGGGGCTCGGGTGGTGATTCTTATAGGCTGTGCATTGTTGCTGGTTTCCTGAGGTTCCTGTGTAAATGAACCATTCAGGGCGGCGAAGAAGTAATCTCTCCATCTTTGGAGCTGCTCCTCGTCGCTGCACAGCAGCCTTGCATACGCACTCTTAACGGCATGCTTTTTAGTAGAGTGCTTTCCCGAGAGCTGTTTAGTGATTTGGTACAGCACCTTACTGCTGCCTGTGTTTGCCGCGTTTTCCGCTATTTCTGCGAGCTCATTTATCTGCTGCCTTTTATCACGCCGGACACTTCTCTTTACCTCCCGGTGTAATTGGGAGTACTCCCGTTCCAGTTGGTAACGTCTTTCGGGGTCGCTTGTAGAGTTTACGTTATTTTTTAGGGCTCTCCTGCGTTCTATTTTTTGCCAGGTTGTGTCCGAGATCCAGTGTTGCTGGTTTCTTGGGACATAACCGATGCTCATTTCCGCAGCCGTCAATATTGCGCCCTTTGTCCTACTCCACAGCTCTTCAATATTTGTGTCGTCAGAAACGTCGTGCTGGTTTAATATTTGTTGTAGGTTTCCAGCAAATTCCCGCTTTTTACCGCTCTCCCGCAGAAGGTCTACGTTGAACCGTCTACGGTTTATAGCATCGCGTTGTACGTTTCTGATTGCGGCGATTGTAAGGCGAATAGTTGCTACTACCAAATTGTGGTCGCTTCCAGTGTCTGCTCCCCTGAAACTCCTGACATCCTCAAGGATAGTTCTCCATCTGCGGCTGACGGCCACATGATCTATCTGATTTCTCGTTCTACCATCGGGCGATACCCAGGTCTCTTTGTGTATCTTCTTGTGACAAAAGTAAGTTCCACCTACCAAGAGTTGGTGGGAGCTACAGAAGTCAACGAAAAGCTCACCATTGTTATTGGTAACTTGGCTTAGACCTTGATTTCCAATTGTTTGTTCAAGGCCGGTGTTGTCACGGCCGATCTGTGCGTTTAAGTCACCCATTAATACAATGATGTCTCCCTTTGGAATAGAGCGAAAAACCTCATTCAGCCGCAAGTAGAACTCGTCTTTGATGTCATCTTCAGCGTCTTCAGTTGGAGCATAGCATTGGACTACCGTAGTACTTCTTAGTCTGGTACGCAGGCGCACGGTAATAATCCTCTCAGAAACTGGTGACCAGCTAATGAGGCTGGACCTGTCTTCTTTGGTGAGTATTACACCAACGCCACTCCTACGGCTTTCAGTTTCGTTTCTCCCAGAATACAAAAAGGACTCACCATTTGGGCAGATATGTTCCCCCGCATCGGGCCATCTGGTCTCGCTAAGTCCCATGATCTTGATTTTATATCGATTCATCTCGTTGAGGACTTCATCCAGCCGTCCCTCAGCCAGCAGTGTTCTCACATTCCATGATCCGATTCGTGTCCTTGTTCGAAAAGCAAAGGTCGTCGTCGTGTTGTCCATTCGGTTCCGAGGCATTGTTTGCCGATTCGTAGCAATGGTGTTTTTTATGGGAGCGGGTTGCTAACCCTCAGCCCAACCGACTTAAAGCTCTGTTTTGTGGCGCAGAGAGCTCGCCATTCGCCCGTCTCCCGTTAGCTCCTTCCGAAGAAGTACCCCAACAGGTCTGCTAGGTGTTCGTCTAGAGTGACTTTTCTCGGGTTTTGGCAGAGGTGGCAAATCGGGTACCACCACTTCCCGAGGTCTTTGTTAGCCGTTTACGTTAGTAAATAAAATTTGAAATTTTGAAAACAAAAAATCTCGAGCGATCACGCAATTGTTTTTTCGGTCCCCGTGTTAAGTACTACCCACGGTCCAATGCTAGTTAACTTCTGTAATCGAACGAGAACCGGTCTACTGAGTATTCCAGTGGCACGGATTTATGGTCATTAAGATAATTGCCAGTTCTGCTCGTTCTATAAAACCCCAGCAATGCTTCCTTGGAACCATAATTTGCAACGGCCACTGGGAAGTTGAAAATGTGCTGCACATTTCTCTCCAAGTTCTTCACATTTTGCCGAAAATAATCCTGATTCTCTTACCCCTTCGCTAAAAAACCAATGTGAATACTGCAGTAAGAATACAAGGGTTGAAAGGCCCATTTTCACTAACTTCTAAATTTATTTCGTCTCTCGTCTTCACTTTCATCATTATCTTCCCAAAAAAAAACATTTTTTTGTTCTTAATTTAAAAACCCAAACCGCTCATCACTAACTGACTTGTACAAATTTTACATTATCTCAGTTTATCTATAAAATTTGACTGAGAATTGTGCAAGTCTAATTAAACTAAAACTAGGGAAATCGAAATTTACCGCTTGTAAAATTCGCAAGGCGGACTTGTAGTTTTGTGCAACCAGAATTTTTCTACACTTGTAACAAATCGCATGTAGTACAAGTACTTGTAGTTTCGTGCAACAGGCCTCTGGTCTCCATTTTCCTGTAGGAATTTCCGCAGCACTATTTTTGCCCTTCCGCATCTCGTTCGACATGACCGATCCATATTATTATTAGATTTATAAAATTCTATGAAGAGATAAGTGTCTATGTCAATGCTGGCTTGCTGTGGGGGCTGAACGTTATCACACAACCATTCACAATATGTACATATTGGGGAGCAATGTAGCCTTCTTTACAGTTACCAGAACTGTGCCAGAGTGGTTGGAATTGGTACGAGACCACTCCTTGTTTTTTGGTATGACCGTAAAAACACTGCTGCACCTAAAGGTAAAATCTCAGTGAATATTGCCGAGCAGCAGCTTCGGAGATGTTCGAATTATTTTTATGCCTTTCAGGCAACATGTTTCCTGCTTTACCAATCTTGCATGAGAGTCTTTGCAACTATCAATGAGTCATCATTATTCTGAAGGACTTCAAAAGTTTTAGTTTCGCCTGATTAAACAAAGCAGAAGTGATGTCACAACTGCTCATGTGGTGCAGGAACATTATATGGTCTTGAAGGGTTTGACCCAGCAGTAAAATGAAGATTCTAGACCGTTTAATTTTCCTGGTTTCAAAAAGAAGACTTGCTTTATATCAGGGCTACACAGGCTAATCATAATCACCATAAGGTCGATATATTCGACATGAGTCCGAGTTGTGTTCAAGGCACAAAATTATGATATCAGCCAGTTCTTGTTTTTGGGGTTTGCTAGGAAACTATCTTGCAAGACAATGAGCACCATCGATTCAGTAAATGATCTTGCAGCAGATGATTTTCTGTGTGCTCTTCTCAATCGTTCTATTCGCTTGGTGTTTTCACTGGCTTCGTAAGTGAAGCCATCAAAAACACCACTGCCGCATATTCCTTCATAAGTCTTTTCGTGGTTATATTTGATCCGATTCGTTATATACCTAGGTCCATCGACTTGGATAAGTGGCTGTTGATCCTCTCATCTGCCACAGAACCTGTACTTGGTGACATTAGTCAGCGGCCTTGGGTCGCCAATTCAACTCCTGCTACCAATTAAACAGCTTATGTGCGGAGACAGCCGAAATACATCAATTTTCAACTAGCGCTTGTTCCCGAACGATTCGTCGAAGAAAAAAGTTAAGTAGTGGAATTTGTAAGAAATAACGAGGTTATTTAGGAAAAGTTGATAGTTTCCGAGTTAGGGCCAAAGAACCGAAGATTGATCCCCCAAAACCCCCTTCGCTACACCCCTTGTTCTTAATAACTCTTCTTCTATTCGGTTTTGGCTTTCAAGCACCATCTACCAGATATCGAGGATAGTATCAATAATACAAGTCAATCTTTAATGTTACTGGCCTACCAAAATACTCGAGGCACTTCTTCAACTAATAACGGATACGCAACACCGAAAGTGAGTCTTCTTCTACTCACACCTGAACAACTAAGTTCTCAGTTAACACTTATTCGAGAGAGCATAGCACGCCATGATTTTTGAGAGCATAGAAGTGATTGGTATTGGGCGGCAGTTAGAGGGGTCACTTATTTTTAGTATAGGCTGAGCATAGACCAGTTTTCAGGAGCCTGGATAGACTCCATGGGCATTTTCGTTTATTAACCATGGTGCTTACCGAACGCACCAAATAAAATTCACCATTTTCGGATATTCACCATATGTACCAACGCAACCAAAACAATTATTCGAATTTTAACCATCAAAGCTTTGGTTATGCACCAAAGTAACCACAGAATTTTGTTGGTTAGTTGAGTGACATTAAGTGATGAGATGAAAAAATGGAGGCAACATACGTTTACTGTATTTCTCGTCACTCTAAAATGTTCTCTATAAGTATCGAAAGAATATCTCGGTACAATATTCTCAACATAATTTCTGATTTTAATTTTTTAATTTTTTATTTCTTCCACTACCAGTTCATCATCTGTATCAGAGTCTGAGGATGTATCACTGTTTTCTTCCGTGTTCATCAAATCAATTATAATATCGTTTAAAATAACCATAAATGTATTACTCCCCATTTTGACATTGACGTACAATACACCTCATAACCAGGATCTGTTCGGTTAATAAATACGTTAACCATGTACCATAAATACACCTCAACCGCTTTGTACCGAAAACATAATTCACCACTAATCGACCATAAGTTATTGGTTACTCAACCGCGGTTAAAAACCGAAAATGGCCCATATAAGTATGAAAGGGCGCGATGAGGTTATTAGTCTCGATGCAGGTTATTAGTCTCTGCAAAGAACTCGGCTTCATCGACATTAACACTGGTGTCATTCGAGTAATAAAGCCAATTTACTTTGTGAACGTTGAAATCACTCACAACAATGATTTCTCACTCCGGAAGGAAGGAAAATAATTCGGAAATATGTACATACGTTCGGAGATTGCCTCAAATGCTAATGAGGGTTAAAGTCAGGTGATGCACTGTTATACAACTTTCTGAAAGGATACGTTGAAAAATCGATACAAAAGTTGTGGCTTCGCAGGAACAAGGTTGCAAGCCTCAGTCGAAGCCGGCGATGTCATTTTCATAACCATCGGATTAACGGAAAGGGCCTTGTTGGAGTGTGTCACTCCTGGCGAGAAACGGGGTGGGTGTAAGGATGGAGCACTGACATATAGTAATGGACTGCTGATTGACGATGCTGAATGGCACCATTTTTCTCCAGAAATAGAAAACCTTTTTTATGCCAACAAAAAATTTTTCTTCGAATTTAGGAGAAAATAAGTGATAAGATGTTTGTTATAATTAACGGAAATAAATTTCCATCACTCATTTTTATTTATTAGCAGTTTTTTCATTAAATAAATGTATTTATTCCAAAACCGTGACGGTTATTTACCCTGTTTAACGAAGTTTTCAAAATAGCTCAAGGGTGAGACAGAAGAACGAAAACTATACCTGTCTATTTTTTTTCTAATTATGTTTATATCGCTGACATGCGCTGACGATTACAGTTCATTAGGATTTAACGTGGGAGCGAGGCAGGAATAGTTTTTGGTGCCATTTTTTTGTATGGGATTTTTCTCATTTTGCAGTCCATTTCTATATGTCAGTGGGATGGAGTAAAAAGCTTATTGAGTTTACTAACACCCCCGGTTCTGGCCCAAAAGGCTCACCAGCCGCGGGCCAAAAATTATTAATAGCTGTTAGCGTAAGGTTTTTTATATACTTAGGCTAAGACTATCAATAAATAAATAATAATAATAATAATAAGCTTATTGAGTGTCTTTTGCCCATCTAATCCACTGTTAGTGTTGATAACACTTTCGCTTTCAGTTCATCAGCACTTTTTGTTATTTATAGTGTTATTGCTTTTTCACTTTCACTTCACATTAAACACGATCCAATTTTTTTATGGTTTTATTGTTTATTTTGCGCCCGATTCGACTAAGTGTTTTAGTTTTTGTTATGTTTCTATGTAAGCGGCTACCGACAGTATAAGCAAAAATTACTCAGAAAGATACGACACTGTAATCCTTTCTGTGCGAAGAAAAAGGAAAGTAAAAATCTATTCATTCTAATCTATTCATGTACGCACTCCGGAATGGCGAGAGGGCGGAGCAACGGCAAACTACACAAACACATGCAGAGCAGGAAGTACACGAAGATGGTACATGAATTCACACAAGCAAAATAAAAGACCAGACGGCACAAAAATTGCGGAGAAGAGAAATCAGCGCGTCTCTTTCGCACTTCGTGAAATAACATTTCTTTATTTACCCTCTCTTTCTTCGATTTTTGTTTTGTTTTTAAATTGAATTTTGTCTCGCTTGCACCTTGTCGATTGATATATTCACTCGCAAGGGAGCTTATGGGAAATTTTGAGAGTGTCGTATCTTTGTGGGTAATTTTTGGTATAAGCCTCCATACCGTGCTGGTGTGGCCCAGACTAGGATGCCCCTCGTCTGGTTAGATGGCTCAATAGCTAGTTTTAGTTACAATGTGTTAAATCCTAGTTATTGAGCAATTCTTTGCTGTTATCTATATAAAACAGAGTGCCAAAACGACTCGTACTGCTTGATTCTTGAAACTTTTTAATGTAGCTTTAATACGAAATAATTCTCTGTGTGCTTAAAATTGAAACATCGTTGAGGCTCATATCAAATATCATAACACCTTAACTATTGGGGCATTTCACGTGAAGCGGACAACGAAAAAAATGTGAGATTCTGAAATTCATTCACTTTCGGCCTAACTGTACTTCTGGAAGGTGTGAATGTGAACACCTATTTTTTTGTATTCTGTGGCTTAGTTGTCAAGTTATGGGCTTCTAAAGAATTTATGTAATGGAAGTACGGTTTTTTCGGAAGCGGTTTTTCGAATTTAACAAATTTTAGTAAAATATTAAACTGAAGTGATTTCTATAGGAAATTCACTGTTCTTTTTAATTCTGAAATCAGATTTGAGATTTGATTTTTTTTTTCTTGTAGAAAACCGGAAGTAAACATTTCAAATCAGTATTTTAATAACTTCGACCATTTTAATTTTAATCACTTTAATTTTAAAAAACACCTTAAAGAATATAGATAATACACTGAAAGTTTCAAGATGAGATCTACTTTAGTTTAGGAGATAGATGAATTCAAGTACATCGATGTCGCACTGTGCGTGGCACCTGTACCACGCTCAGTGCGACATCGATGTACTTGAATTCATCTATCTCCTAAACTAAAGTAGATTTCATCTTGAAACTTTCAGTGTATTATCTATATTCTTTAAGGTGTTTTTTAAAATTAAAGTGATTAAAATTAAAATGGTCGAAGTTATTAAAATACTGATTTGAAATGTTTACTTCCGGTTTTCTACAAGAAAAAAAAAATCAAATCTCAAATCTGATTTCATAATTAAAAAGAACAGTGAATTTCCTATAGAAATCACTTCAGTTTAATATTTTACTAAAATTTGTTAAATTCGAAAAACCGCTTCCGAAAAAACCGTACTTCCATTACATAAATTCTTTACATTTTTTTCGTTGTCCGCTTCACGTGAAATGCCCCTATTCTCAAATTCAATTCCTAATCAGACCGAAAAGTAATGACCATAATTTTTCTTGTCCTGCAATGAATCACTGCATAAATCCTTTCCTGGATGTCATTTTAATGTTCATAGATTTCACAAACACATCTCCCCCACTTTTTTGTCTATTTGAAAAACCTCTTCCGATATCTTGCTTTTGACATTAAAAAAGTTTCCTTACTTTAGGAAAAAAATAAAGCGAAAAATTTTTTTAATTGCTTTTGACCTAGATAACGTCTTGACATTAAAGTTTTATGACTTAAGTAAACTAAAAGTGCCATTTTCCCGAAGATAGGTATACATCAAAGAAAAGCCTACTGGGGGCCGTAAAATGCTCACAAAAAACTGCTGCGGCAAGGCGGACTTATAATGACTTGGGGGATGTTATAAAAAATACACAGCATCATCCAAATCCAACAACAGCAGCAGCAACAAAAGCTGATACAATTTGGATTTTGTCAGTAAACATTGTTAAATCTTGAACTCGTAAAAAATATCTAAAGTCAGCATCTGGTCATATTGTGGATAACAAATCCTGCAAAATGAAGTCCAAGTTGAGACTTCCTTCTGCCACGTGGAAATTAATTTCCTTGAGAGTTGCATTGTGCCGCCATTCTTCCTCGCAGCGCCCACCGGCGCAGTCCTCTCTGCTTTTCTTGCAGCTCGGTTCCATTGAAATAAATAAACTTAATTAAGACCCGTTCTATAAAACTAATTATGAAATGTTTTTAGAGGCGACCCTGCACCGGACCACTTG
The DNA here is from genome assembly GCA_949987705.1 of Thereva unica. NCBI lineage: Eukaryota > Metazoa > Arthropoda > Insecta > Diptera > Therevidae > Thereva > Thereva unica. The sequence goes on along the minus strand of OX465283.1, from coordinate 79,877,019 downwards.
GGGTTAAGTTCTACTATTCCATATTCATAGGTCCCATTGGTGACGACTGGTCCACAGCGCAACCCCAATTCCAATTGTATCTCACACCCCCATAAAGACGGCCATAAAAACGGGGAGAAAGTTACTTAAATGCAGAAAATATGAATTTATTGTGGGGCATTCATACTTTTCTGGCTCACAGTTTGTACAAATTTCTAGGGGTGCAACAACGTCTACTACTTTGAACGAATCTCCAATGGAGGGGATGTTTCTTTTAGTGATGATAAATTAAGGGATTGAAGTTTTCGCCAGGTAAATATAGATCTGTTTTTTTCCTTGTCATTCGATTTTCAGGTGGCATTCTCTGTACATTAAGCTATTTAAAGCAGAGAAAAAACTTACCCCCTAGTCCCTTTCTGCAGAGAAGAAGAGAAATGAAAATTCGAACATGCGCTTTTAAAGTTTTCCTATTTTAAAAATGGAAATTTCTCGCCAGGTGCTGGAACTTTGAAGGCGTTCATATTATATTACGGCGTAGATTAGTTTAGGTATTTTGCCTTCTGTCAATGGGGCTTTGCTTTTAGAGTTTTGTTGAAGGGCTGCTAAATTATTGTAAATTAAAACAAGTGTAATTCCTTCTTCGCCACTTTGTGCAATTTTCGCAAGGAACCATATGTTTTTGATAGGACAGAAGTAAAACTTTCTTACTAAAGAAGATACGCAGTCATTTACGGGGCAGTAGACGCAACTCATTCGTTCGGTATTGCAGTCAGGTGTTCGGAAGCATCAAATTTGCACCGTTTACTTTTGTAAAACTAGTCACTTCTGCAAACTGCATCAGTCAATTTTGTAGCCGACGCAGTTGATTGACGGTCATTTGACGATACCGAAAACAGCGACTTTGAAACATCCCATGCCTTAGTCTTCATCAAAACATTATATTCTCAAGTGAACAAAAATATACTTTCTCCGTGTAAAAATATCCTTCCCATGTTATAACTTAGTTTATACATGAATATTGACAGGCAACAATTTTTATATAACATTTTTTTTTTAATTTTAAACTTTTTTGGACTTGCAGTACCTACGTATTAAGTTTTTTTGGAAGAGGCTTGTGTCCATATTCCCTTTGTATTGCCGACGATTCTCTAATGGAATGCAATATCGTTTTTTCATATGGAAAACCCAAGCTTAGGAGAACCCTTTGTACTACCGACCAACTTGTCGTTTAGGTCATGGTGCAATGTCTAGTAGTAAGCTTGGTTTGAAGAATAGAGGAGAATAAGAAAAGTTAGGGTGGGTGTTGAAGATAATTTCGATGTACCTTACGTTTGAACAGGTGTGTACTAGTTCGGAAATACTGACTGCGGGAGATCATTCCACAGTCGAATTGTTCTATTCATAAACGAACTTCTAGACCGTATTGTGCGCGAACTGGGGCCGTAGGATATGGGGGTGAGCCGAGGGGGCTAGACTAGTGTTGCGGGAAAAATATTGCCGTAAAGGCAGGAAGTCCTGAATTTCACTGGAATAATGGCGATAAAGTATGGAGAGGGCTGCTACATTCCTACGGTGGCTTAAGATGTCTATGAAGGCGCGAAAAGGGCCATCACCAATGAGTTTGAGGGCACGATTTTGCACCTGGGGGCTGCTTAAATTACGTCACACAAATTTCATGATTTTGTATCCCCTCCCCCGTCCTTGTCACAGCTGGTCACATTTGTAAGACTCCACCCTCCCTAGGGTGACGTCACATATTTTGCAATTTTACATTCAGAAATTATTAGATTCCATTTTAATTATTTTTTAATAAAATCAACATTTCAAAAAATTAACACAACAAAAAACCGTTAATTATATTAATCAAAGATCCAAACTTAATCATCTTGGGTCCATGAACTTCGTTCTCGTTTGGGTTGTTAATTTCAGGAACATTCGTTGTGTTAACATCCACCGGGCACATTGTAGGTGCGACAAGTTTTACGACAACGCATGCTTTAGTTCCGGATCAGGTAGACGGCACAGGACCCTGGTCAAAAATTTCATTAAAGTAGGCTGTGCAATTCGAGGTCAACTCCGCCCCCCCCCCCCATTTTTTTATGTTTCGTTCGTTTTTCTTACCCCGTAACACGGCCAAATTGAATGTACATTGATAGTACAGTCAATCTGTAGGTATGCTGCTGAAAAAACTGCCTTATGGTTGAAAGTAGTTTTGTTTGTTGAAAAATGATGTGACTAAGCTACCTTGGCAATGGGCATGTGCAACTGTTAGCAGTTTTTTGGAAAACTCAAAAAATGCGAAAAAAAATTTTTGAAATGCGTTTTTCTCGGTTTGTATGCATTTTACAGGAAAATTTATTGAACAAAAAATGTAGAGGACGTTGCGATCTACAATTTATGGTTGAAAGTAGTTTTGTTCGTTGAAAAATGATGTGACTAAGCTACCTTGGCGATGGGCACGTGCAACTGTTAGCAGTTTTGTGGAAAAGTTGTTCCTTAGATTATTATCAACAACTTTTATTTAAATTTTTTTTTCATATAACTTACCGTTTCAAAGTTATAGTGCACTGTAGCGCTATATTGCTGTATACATGCATATACAGCGCAGTCTCACTAACGGTAATTTTATGGGTCCCCAGCAAAGCAAACTTTCCGAATTCCTACAAGTCGAAAGATTTTCGAAAGCAACACAACAGCAAAAACTAAAGCTTTTTATGTGGCGATTAGTCGAAACTAAATCGAAAAGAATTCGGAAAACAATTTCGCAACAATGTCACGACGAAGCCGGTAACAAATTTTCTTAACGAAGTAGGCCAGAAATCGGAACACTTGTCTTAACTTACATCGTGTGTCAAAGTGAAGTGCGCAAGTGCATTATTGTGAAATTGAAGTTTGTTGTATTTTTGTGAGTATTTTTTAAAAGTGTGTTTTTTAAATAGCAAGGTAATAATAATTGTTTCAATTCCATTTATGAGTTACGGAAATTCGTATATTTTTCCCGAATTCGCAATAGAATTCTGAACAAATTCGGAAAGAAAAATATATGAAGGGGTTGACACGACATCGTTAAAGAATTCTTTTCGAAATCGTTACGAAATTTAGTAAAGTAAATGGCTATGAATGTGAAGCTTTTATTAGGGGTAAAAAGCTTTGCTAAATCATTACTAAATTTCGTAACGATTTCGAAAAGAATTTCTTTAACGATGTCGTGTCAACCCCTTCATATATTTTTCTTTCCGAATTTGTTCAGAATTCTATTGCGAATTCGGGAAAAATATACGAATTTCCGTAACGAATTCGTTGTTATATTAAAGATTGGTTTGCTGGGTCCTAATTATTGTTTTTATTGTATCATATCTATTGTGCAGTATCAATAATAATTGATACTGCATAAAACGTGCACCTCAGATGGGTATGTACTCATATTGCGTGCAGCCGTATTATTGGAATTTTCATACTATTGCAAGCTGCAGTTTCAAAACGGTAAGTTATATGAAAAAAATGTTTGAATAAAAGTTGTTGGTAATAATCTAAGGAACAACTTTCCCATTTACAGTTTTGCGTTAAAATAATATTTCCAGGACAAAAAAGTGGAAACACATTTTTTTTGAAACTTTAGCGCCACCCACTGTGTGCATTTCTTATTGTACAGCATCGCGCCAATGACATAAATTGTAGATCGCAGCGTCCTCTACATTTTTTGTTCAATAAATTTTCCTGTAAAATGTATGCAAATCGAGAAAAACGCATTTCAAATTTTTTTTTTCGCATTTTTTGAGTTTTCCAAAAAAACTGCTAACAGTTGCACATGCCCATCGCCAAGGTAGCTTAGTCACATCATTTTTCAACGAACAAAACTACTTTCAATCATAAGGCAGTTTTTTCACTGAAACTATTTTTTTCATGACAGATTTACTGTACTATGAAGTGCGGATGTACATCCAAAACTATCGATTGTCAGCCGGTCGGCCGATCAAAACTGGGTTTGACTTTTATGTAGGCGTGGCAACCGGTGCATGTTTGAACATCCAATTTGACCTTTACGTACAAATTTTTTTTTTTAAGGCTTAGCGTCTAGTCTATCACATAAAAAAAATAGATATATTTTTCCGAAAAACAAAAATGCACAATGCTGCACAATGTATTTTTAAAACTAAAGATTTGAATTTTGTACTGACTTTTTGCTATGTTTTGACGCAACCCCCTATATACGCGAATTTCACTTAACGCGAATTTTTACGGAACGTATCCCTCGCGTAAAGCCGGAGTATGTATTGCCGTTATCAGTTACAGTTTCAGATTTTGAAATGTGACATATCGAAATTTAGGACCCCTACCACACAATGTCACATAATGTGACACTTCGTCGACCCCCTCCCCCCCTCCTTAACGTGTGACGTAATTTACAGATGGCCCCATATCGAGGCAAGCTAAGGTGGTTTTTGGGGCCCCTGCACAGATATACGAGTTGTATTCAAGGTGGGCCGAATGTAGGATTTTTGATTGTAGCCAAGGTGGCTGGCTGGAGGAACTTGCATTTCTTGAGAAGTCCAAGGCATTCGCGGGCTTGTGTGGCGATTTGGAATATGTCATCATTCCATCGCAGACACTCCGTTAAAGTTACCCCTATGAAGTTGAGAGTTGAGTCAGCCGTTAGATTCTCTTTATCCACTGAGATAGGAGGAAGGTCGGTACCATTTTGGTTGGAGATCAGACAGTACTTCGTTTTGGTGGCGTTAAATTCAACACGATTCATGTCGCCCTAATGAAGAATCGATCCGATATCCCGGTTAATCTAAGTGGACATCAGCTCACTGTGGTAAAGACAAAGACTGGCACGTGGTTGTCTTATATTGTCGAAGGAGTAAGAGAAATGCAAAGTACCGTCATCGGCGAAGCAGTGAAGCGGGCTGGAGGGCATTTAGAACAGATCAATAATGTAGATTAAGAAAAATTCGGGTGATAGAATTGACCCCTGCGGAACCCCGGCCGAAATGACGTGGGGGTTGGATTCGACGCCATTTAATACTACCTTGACTGAACGGCTTGAAAGAAGGCCCTTAATCATGTTCCTTAGAACTAAGTTTATACCACTAGCTGGAGATGTCAACAGAGCAGAGCATACTCTGTCAAAAGCCTTTGAGATATCTAGAGCTACAAGACCCAACAACACAAAGCCGTATTGCCTGTCGTGTATAATTTGGTTGGACTCTAGATATTTCATCAGCTTTTTATTGATTATTGTCTCAATGATTTTGGAGAGAACAGAAGTAATTGCTATTGGGCAGTAGTTTAAGGGGTCGCTGGCTTCACCTTTTTTTGGGATTGGCTGAACATGAGAACTTGAGGATACACTCCGGAGAAGTAAGACAGGGCAAAAGTTTGCGCAGAGGTTTAGGGAAAAGTGAGGCACATTTATTAAGTACAATTCTTCTTGATGGCAATTACCAAGAACCAGAAGTTTTTACTGACTGTAGTGGATTTAAGAATCTTATTTCTCAATCTATCATCAAATGATGATTTGACTTTCCTGATGATGGAATAACCGAAGTTTCTCAAATGGATGTACTCACTACGAAGTGGCGAACGTCTGTATGCTCTATATGTGGCCTTTTTAGCTTTGATTGCGCTCATACATTCATAATTTTCAGAGAAACATAACATTAAATGTTCGCTTAGAAAGGGTTTGGCCGATGACTTCAGTTCAGCATGCATTCTACTGAAAGTAACATCTTACAATCCTGATATAAGTTATTTGTCATCCAATCTGCAACAGCAGAAGTCACACTAATGTTGCTTTTATTCTAATAACACTTATAATATTTATTATTATTTATTATTATTATTGCGCAAGATTTATTTTTTGGCCATAAATGAAAAGTTTTGCGTTGATAGTACTTAGTTTAATTTTTTCTCCAATAACCACTAAGTCAAAATTATTTGACAGTACATCTATGGCCTCATTAATGTTTCTTTTTTAGAAGAAAGGACACGTTAGTACAGGTTCGCCATCCCTGACCTAGAACATAGTGGAGGAGAAAACTAATAGCACAGCCAGCAACAACTGGAAGATCCTGAAAAGAGCTGAGAGTTGTCGCACAAAACAGAGTCTGTAAGGAAACTGTCCCATGAGAGACTATGTAAGGCACAACATAGTTTTTGCCACCATTTTTTAAATTTTTGTGGATATACCCAGTAGGAGCTGTGGAGCAAATATAAAGCAGTAAGACAGTCCGTCTGCTTCCTACAGCAACGGTGTCAAAGCACTATCTCAGCAGATGCATATAAATCTATACAATTGCTGCATAATAAAAGTGCTGAGCTCTGCGGACATGCAATGTTAAAATACCATGAAGCTTCTTACGGAGCGTAAGCGCTTTACTGCTTCAAAATAGTGCTTTAAAAGGCCTTTGGAAGCATTTTTTTTCCTACTGGGTACCATCTGGATGACTTTTAAGTTTCGCTATGGAATTTCCCACTTTCTCTATTGTACGGTCTAACGTATAGTTTTCTGGGTCATCTGGGCTTCGGTTTTTTGATTCGTTTCTCCCACACCTCCAGTGTATCATCGATATTACCATCATCTCTTCTTACCATGGTGCAGGTTGGTTTAAATGCTATCGTTATCATACATAGGTACTCCTTTGTAGAAACTCCTAGCATCTTTTTTACTGTTGCTTTGTTTAATTGTATTAATTCTATTTCTGAAGTGGTCTCATTTTTTTCCTTAAGTAACATTTTCTTGCCTCTTAGGTTTGATGTATTGTTTATAATTTTTTGTTGTTACCTATCTTGTCTGTTTTTTTTTTCAATTATTTGAGTACCAAATCAAGGAGATTCTCCTTCTTTCGTTCATTCACTTCCAGACTCCTAGTTATTCTCCTAACCTTCCTGGTCGTATTCTTTCATACTCTTGTTTTGTTTGTTTTTTTTTTTTTCATTTTTTAATTTTTCTATGCATCCTCTATCCATCTATACAAATATTTCCTACTGTTTCAGTCTTTATATTTAACTTCAAAGTCTCAGTCTAACGTTTATATCAATGGAACCATAATACCATAATCCACGACAACTACTCAAGCACTTCCCAGACCCATTACTTACCCTATTCTCTTCTATCCTTCAAATGAAGCGAGCTTACTGCTAAAAATTGCACCATGTCCTGAACGACAACAAGGGGCAATTCCTAAACTTAATTTTTACACACAAAAAAATCATCTAATATTCGAACTCGCAATAGTATTTGTCACGCTAGTCCTTTATGGGGGAACCGATGACGAAAACCTTGTGACAACGCTTGAATCTTCCATTGCTGTGTTCTTTTTATATCCGTTCGACTAACTTTTACGTAAGTCTACTTCGTAAAAAACGTGAGATTAAGCGTGAAATCAACTTCTAAAAATTGTATTTTAATTAAGAACTTTCACTAGTACCACCAGGACCAACAACAGGCAATTAAGAATAGACACTGAAAGTAAATTTAGAAAAAATATTTCCCATTGATTTATTGTCTCTAAGAACCCCTTTATTTAAATAACTACATACTTATATCAAGATCAGCTTAACTTTTTCGTTCATTATTAATCGTTTACAGCTCGTTATACTTTCGACTAAGTGGGCAAAGGACTAATCTGCAACTATGGTTCTCCTCTTTCAGTAGTTATAACAACACTCATACTTGTATAATAACCTACACCCTATAATAACTTCATTTGCGATTGCAGCCAAAACTTTAAGGTTTAGTTTTTTAAAAAAAATTATGTCACAATTAAACTAAATGAAACAAAAATAATAAAGAAACAAAACGAAGTTTTTAATCCTTCCAAACCTAATGTTAATCTCCTCCCTCCATTTGCTGCCTCTCTCCCTGGGGCAGAATTAATATTTTACATTTCCATAATGACCTCAGTTTTAATAAGCCGTCAGATTGCGGTACTATTGTCATATTTCAGAGCTGATCCTATTAAAACCGCTAATTTTGCGGCACACGTTTCTCCATATGAGAGATCCCTTCCCAAAATGTATGTCCGGTATAATCTTCTTAGCAGCTGCCTGCTCTCCGCTATATATGTACATATATTCATCTACGTCCATGCAAACACTCACACACGCACGCACATTTTCATAAGTAAGTATCATCATAAATTACACTGCTCTCCTCGGATATATCCTTAATGCCGGCCACACCAAAGCTTCAGTGTGTATTTTCTGGTAAAAGTAAAAAAAAAATGCATTAAACTTGAATAAAATTACACAGGATTTCCTCCCCGAGAGGGAAAAAAAATAACCATCCTGAAAATTCTATATCCTGAAAGTTAAACCGGCTTTTCACCACTATTCCATCCTTTTTATATCCTGTCATTACCGAAAAATCTTTTCAAAGCAGCGCACATTTTGTATTCTGCCTAAGGCAAATTCGCATCCTAAATCCCCGTTATAGTAAGTAAACAGTAGATTTTGAAAGAGGATTATGCACCGCAATTAGCACAGCACTAAGCACCGTTATGAGTATTTAATATGGAATCTCACCTATGGCCACCCGCCCCCTCCCACAGGGGCGGCCATTTCATTTAACTAAAAGGGGGTTTGGGGGTGCAAAGTTTCAAATTTCCCTAAAAACTAATGACCAAAATGGCTCCAACTACGCACTTCTATAGTGGTGCGAGTATTTAGTCCAGCGATACGGATCCTTTCGTACCTGTTCTGGTGAGGTAAGTGTCATCCTTTCCTTCGCTCGTTCATCACAATCCCTTGAATGCTCAAAAACGGGCTTGGAATATGGAAACAAAAGGACTCGACCAGGATGGCCAGGACAGGATAAACCGAGCCAAAGGCCATAAAAACTCAGGTCACAGCCAGTCAGGCTGCAATTGTGTGAGTAACTAACACCCTCCGGGACTGTGCAGGATGTGTTCGGGGTAAGAAGGACTCAAGGATTTGTTTTTCTTGATTAACTTGCGGAGAGCGAATCCTTTTGGGCCCTGTGTGCGCGAAGGTAAGTGTAAACCTATACGTATACATGTACATGCACTTCAAAGCGCATTTCTGGCTGCAATTTCTTTGGATGTATGCTGAGTCCTTCTGAAAGGATCATGTGCAAAGGCTTGCTTCAGTATTGGTTAGATTTCTCTTTGCTCTCTTGAATTTGTCTCTTCGCATTGACTAAGATATGAGCTAATTTTTTAGATATTGCAGAATTCATTTCACTTCCAATTACTTCCAGTGCTTCTCGAGGATATCTTATACAGAAAAACAAAGGTTCATCCTGCATGGACGTGGTTGTATGTGATACATCTTCCGATTTCAATATCAAGGCCAACATACAGGGCAAGTTGCTGGAAACATATTTTGACAAAGCTATAAATATTTAAAGTGGGCAAAATAAGTCCTTGTTCACTGGTATCTGAGAGCAGGGTCGGTGTAACTCGCATTTTGTCACAGAGAAGCTGTTAGACATTCTTTCTTATCTTGACATGAAACTTTCATGTATTTTTTTTGTTTTGGGGTAGACGGATGCATGTGGCACTTGTATAGCATCTAGCAGACTCATTACGGAGCAATCACATTTTCCTAGATAAAATCTTTCGACAATGCATTTTGTATTTCGTAGACAGTTTCACTTGTTTGTACTTGCCTTAACCTCACTCTACAAAAACATCTTAATTAGAAATACTAAAGTGAAAATATCAATTTTTAATATAGATCAGAAATTGGTATACTAAAGAATAATATAACAGTTTAGAAAACACCTTTATTGAAGTAAATAAGAGTTTTAAAATGCAACTACATGTGTAGTTCTTTAATCAAACTTATAGGCTTTTTTGAGGTAATGACATCTCCTTGTTTCAGCAAATCAATTCCAAAGCAAATGAAAACCAGCATCTCATAACGCCAAGGTCTTAGCGATGGACTGTGTGATAAGGCAGGCTTATAAGGAAGCAGTCTGTGCAGAGAAATGTGTCAATAGCAACAAATTCAAGAGTTTGTGATGACGAGATGACGTGAAAATCGTGGGAAGGTCCTCTATGTCGAAATAAAAGAGGCGGCAAAGAACATAGTCCTGAACATTAACGAAGGAAAACCATAGTTGGTGCAACAGGCCAGAGTTTTAAGATTTAGAATGGAAGAAATATAACTATTGACAAACACACACCAGAAGTAGTCGATAACACAGTCCACCTTTGGTCTATAATTCCAAAAAAAGAAAATCAAAGAAAAGAAAAAGATAGCAAAGGTCGCTTTGGGTCCGGTGTCCACCTAGAGAACGGCACTTTAGTAGAGAAAGGGTGACAAAAAAATTGATGAAAAGTGATGTAACCGGAACTTTAAAAAATTAATTTCATACATGCACGTGTCCCGAAACCCGAAAGGCTTGGAAAAATCAAATGCGAGCGCAGCGAGAAAAGTGCATGCATTTTTAGTGCATTTCGATTGAATCGTATCACTACTTTTCAAATAAAGATATATCCTAACCTCAAATCCAAATTTTTTATTTTATTTATTTATTAACTAAAAATGCATTAAATAAAGAACAAATCAGCGGATTTTCATCAAAAATGGGGGAAACATGTATTTTAATGAAACATGCTATTAAATTAAAAAACAACTTCGTATTTGCGGCCATATCAAAACGCTTGTAGTTTAATGAGATGGTCCTAAGGTAAGCTTTTTTCTCTCCAAAAAATGTTAGTTTTTTTATATACTTTCTTGTAAACATTCTGAAGTTTGTTTAACATCCAAGAGTTAAAACGCGCTTAACCAACAACACCGTTCAATAACTACTCGGAGGTAGTCAGAAGTTTTAGGGTGATCAGATGGGAAGACCGGGCCTCAAAGGACTTCCTAGGCGGATGCGTAACCGATATCTGGGACGTAAAAGAAGGCAAGAGTCTTAAGATAATCCCAGCTGCGGATATCCCAAAGATACCTAGAGCCATGTCTGGTTGTCTAATGTAAAGCTGGACCCCGGAAACTTATTCAGTGCCTTCAAGCTCAAAATCTTGGAGTTCAAAATAGCATTTCATTCCTTTTCCTTGTCAATGAGGAGCCGCTTCAGATACATATTATAAAAAAATGACAGCCGGTTAAAGTTTGGCCTGAAAATTGCTAAACTGAATCTGTGTAAAACGACGCTTTGGGTAAGTACCGAGGGCAACGAGCGGGGAGAGTCACTATTCAACTATATCATTAATTCTAGCGGTGTGTAATCGGGACAACACCCAACCAGCGTATTTCCAAACACTGAAAATTTCTAAGGTTGGAAGGAAGAATAACACATCACGCTGCCTACGAGCCCGTAAAAATTCAAAGTAGAAAACTGGAGGGTATCAGAGTGTCTTTTTCGGGTCACTGGTGGATTCGCTTCAAGGGAAACATGGAAGCTCCATAAATAGCGGATGATTTGAATGCATGGGCTGTGGCAACCAGCATACAATTGCCAGGGGGCGCATTCTAGTGGTAGCGTTTGCACGACTCAGTAAGGGGTAGTCAAATCCCGGCGGTCAAAATACCTTCCGAAAAGGTGAAAGGGGGTCTATAGCAGACAACACTTTCATCAATGAGGCTGCATTCGGCATAGTCAAATGACCGTCAATCAACTGCATCGGTTGCACAATTGACTGAGACATTTTACAGAAGTGACTAGTTTTACAAAAGCAAGCGCTGCAATTTGACGATTCCGAACACCTGACTGCAATACCGAACGAATGAGTTGCGTCTACTGCCCTGCAAATGACGTTACCGAATGCAGCCTGAAGCAGCCTGAGATACCTACAATGGTGGGTAATCGAGGGGTGTACGCACAGCGATCACCACGCCTTAATTTTCCGTATGGAAGAGGAACCGGAAGAGGGCAGCACAACCACGTCATAAGCACCGAAAAGGATGTAAATCCAAGGCCGATCTACTTGCAGCTCTGTTCCCTGAAAATTCTTTCCGATACTGACATACAACCCCCACCATCGAATATTCCGATCACTCAGTGGATAGCTTCCTTCAGGATACGTGAAGGGTATAAGTGTCTCAAAGAGCTTGACTTCAACAAATCCACTGGCCTCCAATGCTCCTAATCTCTGGCTTAGCCTCTGAACATACTTTTAACCTCTCGGAAACTGGCTGATGGTCAGCCTATACCGAAAAAAGGTGACCCCGCTAACTACCGCCCAAAAGAAATGACTTCTATTCTCTTCAAAATTATGGAGACAATAATAAACAGAAAGCTTATGGAATATCTTGAATGCAACCAAATATTGGACGGCAAGCAGTATGGCTGCTTTAGATCGAAAAGATCTACTGGCGATTCATTCTGGCCGTTCCATTAAGGTATTATTGAATTAAACTCCCACACAATCTCCGCAGGTGTTCAATTCTAAAACCAGCTCTTCATAGTTTTTATAAATGACCTGCTCTCAATCCCCTCCAATTCGCTCTACAAATTTACTGATGACGGTCGAGTACAACTCGTATGTCTGGACTGGGTCCTCAAGAATCAGGCTGCATTCGGTATCGTCAAATGACCGCCAATCAACTGCGTCGGCTGCAAAATTGACTGATACAGTCTGCATAAGTGACTAGTTTTACAAAAGCAAGCGCTGCAAATTGACGATTCCGAACACCTGACTGCAATACCGAACGAATGAGTTGTGTCTACTGCGCTGCAAATGACGTTACCGAACGCAGCCTCACCTTAGCTTGGCTGGACAAGGTAGAAAGTCGCGCTCTCAAACTTATTAGTGATAGGGCCGTTTGCTCTGCAATTGTCTCATCAAGCCACAGTAGGAATGTAGCCTCAGTAGGAATCAGTAAGGCTATAGCCTTAGACAGGCGGTCGCATCCATTCTCACTTGCTAGACCATTGCAAGATTCTCATCACTCCTTCGTAAAACGAAAAAAAGGTGATTAGTAGCATAAAGGCTGCGTCATTCTTAGTGACGATAGTCATTCTTTCGGTATTGCAATTGATGATAATCAAGAGTTCGGAAATGCAAATTGACTATTGCCAAACGTACGGCAATCCACATTTGAACTGCCATCTTGCAATCGTTTTAATGTCAGGTGGTCGAAATCATCAAATTCGCAGTAAAACTAGTCACTTCTGCAAACTGCATCAGTCATTTTTGCAGCCAACGCAGCTAATTGACGATCATTTGACGATACATCGCTGCCACACCTTGCTGGGGACTCCAGGCTCAAAAATTAATCGCTCCTTCTCCCTTCTGGTGCTCCAAGTCCTAATCCGCGTTAGATGGAAGAGCAGATGCGGTTTCGGCTAGTTTTTTTTTCTTCCGTTCCACCTGCAGCACCACCTTACTACCAAAGCAACTATTACGAAAATGATTTCCTGTTATATTGTTTTTTCCTTACAGCTGTAGGGTGATTTTGTTCAACCCCATGAACTGATATTCACCTCGTTGATTAGGTTTGAACTGCGGTTTCTCCACACAATCGAATCATTAGTCCTCAGACTGACAATTCTTTCTACAGTTAAAGCAGAGTCCTCTTTATAAAACGACTAATATGGGGTCTTCCGTTCCTAACTCCCACTTCGGAGAGGAGGGGCGTTCCTTACCTCTTTTTATTTTTCGTTAGTTCTACACGATTTTAGTACAACCTATTCTTTCAGGGTTATTCCTTTATTTTTCGCCCTTCTTACTTCTATCACCAAAAATCAAACACGAACTGCCTATCCATATTTTTTGTCAAAAAATTGTTGTTTCCCTGCCTACCTTTTCTTTTCCAAATTTATGTAAACATCACATCCTTTTGAGTGGCTTAAAGGTGTGAAAATAAGCCGGGCGTTATAAATTAACAAATCAATTCAACTATTAAGATATGCTGGCGATGTGGACATGGTACGAGGACGCGAAGGCTCCATATATACTTCAAATGTATGAAGAGTTCCTATTACAAACTATGTGACTGTGACTAGAATATTTGGAAATAAATTGTGTAGGCGGCAATATCACTCACCACTTTAATACCACAGAAGAATATTTCATTTTACCCTTTCTGAAAAAATAACGGTTTCTAATAATTTCCTTGAGTGAATCTCAAAAATTCGACATTTCTCACCTTCAATTTTCATTGCAACATTGCAACTGAACTGAAATGTTCCAGCAACTTTTTTACAAACACTCATGCTGCTCACACAAAAATTCATTTCTTCCACTAGCAACATGAAATTTATTTTCACTTCCAACGCCGGCGACGGCTCCTGGAACAGCTAGAGTATCCTTGTGTTGGTTAACAAACACTCGTGAGCGCGCCAGCTTTCTGCACAAACAAGGGTTAAAGGACCAAAATTAACAGGAATGAACTGAGCCGGCATCGCTGCTGCTGTGTGGGTTCCAGGCTTCGTCCTTTATGCTTCCCTCATTTTCTGCGGTAATACGATTTTGGTTGATTCCACGCGTGTGTGTGTATGTTGTCTTTGTGGGTATAGTGCGGTTCACGTCTATGTTTTCTTCTTCTTTCCTCGTCCATGCAGCCCAAAATGAGCCAGCGGCTGTGTGGCTGCGGCAGCCGACGTCTCCGTTGTCTGGCAGCTTTTGCTGCAAGTCACCCACCGAGCAACTTCAGTGTGTGACTAGAAACCGTTCGGAGTGGAAGGTGTTTTGCGATCGCTGCGCCAACAATTCACCGGTGATGGAGTGAAAAAATCCGCGAAGTGTCAGTGTGTTACTTTTTTCCCTTTAAAGGACGAAACGGCAGCCAAAAACTAATTTATTGCGGCTAGATATGTGGTGGGTGGTTTCTCACCTGTATAGTACGGCGAATAGTTTTTGAGTGGAATTGAAACTATCGAAGCGAAGTTAACAGTTTCTGGCCCAAATATTGAGTGATTCTCGCGGTATTTTTGACAGATAAGAAAATTTTCCAATGAGTGTTGAGCACTTTTAGTGAAACTTGGGTTTTTTTCATTCTTAAATTTCTTTAAAGAAAACGATTTTTTAATAAAGAAAAGAAAATCTGACGTTTTTTGCGATTTACTGCATTCGAATTGAAAAGTAAGAAATATACAAAAGCAATTGGGAAGAAAAGTGATCCTTCTGAGAAATCGTTACGTACTTTAACGATAACAAATCTCATAAATAATCTCAAATAAAACAAGAAAAAAAAATGGAAATATATTTCCGCATTAATTAAAAAAGTGAAAAAATAAAAAAAATTGAAAAATGGTTTTAAAAATCTAAAATTTAAAAGATAAATAATTTTTTTCAGTTCGTTTCCATTCATTTTATTTTGTGTTCATTTTGTTCATTTGATATCAGTTTTGTGTTTTTATGTTTATTTATGAAAAAAGGCTGTGAATTTTGTTTGTTTTGATTTTTAAGTGATATCCTTTACTCCTTTCCGTCTTCTTCGTCTCAAAATATTTAAAACGAAAAAAAAAAAATTAAATATTTCATTTCTTTTCATCTATTGTTGTTAAGTGATTTTATTTTGTGTTCAGTTATGATTATTTAAAAAAAAATTAATATAAAAATTAGAAGGGAAAAATTATTTAAAGAAGTGAAATTTTGTGCGAGATTAATAAAACAAAAAGAAAAAAGAAGTTTTTTCGATGGTTTTCAACTGGACATGGATTAGTTGTCAGCAAGGATAATTCACGTGAGTTTAGAGAAAATATTTATGTTTTGGGTTGTGATAAGAAATTGTGGGAGTTTAAGAGAAAAGGGTTGTTTGACATTGCTTGCGCTCAATATTATTTTTTATTTATCTTTGCTATCAATTTTCAGTTTAGTCTTGAGTTGTAAACCCGCTCTATGAGTTAACCCATTGAGTACTTCGTCATTCATATACGTCTGACAGTGGACTTTTGCAGTCCGTCATATCAGTCAAATATCAAATGACAATGCATATTTCACTTATGGGGAGGTTGCATTTAAATATAATCACACACAGGGGCTTATATGAAAGTCGAGTCTTGTTTCGTGAAAAGTCGTTTAAGTTGAAGAAAGTGACGGTTCAGTCGAATTACGACTTTCAGCACACGTCTAGAATGGAAATGTTGAGTTTCGGCCTCTGTACTGAAAGTCATGATTCGCCTGAAAATTCACTTTCTTCAATTCAAACGACTTGTCGTGTCGTGATGGCTCGAATTTCTGAATAGAGGCCTCATAGTCGTCATGTACCAGCAGTATCCGGTGTATAAAATTTATTGAAAAAGGCTGAAAAGCGTCAAAACAAAGTTTTGTAATTTTATATTTAACAAATGTTTTTTTTTGTTATTTAATTAAAATCTTCACAAATACAGTTAGGTGTATCTGAGGATATGTACAAGCTGATTCACGTCCTTCTTCTGTCTATATTCTTGCATTACAGTAGATGACATGTAATACGGATTCAGAACAAGATTTACCGGTGAAATCTAATGGCTGATCCATTTCATAAAATTTTAGGTATAATTTTAACTGAGGATCTGTGATAGATTGATCACATTTTCCAAATCAAAACAACTACCTCAAAGCCTGGGATTTATTAAGAGATCCAGTTGCCCTGGCTACAATCTACAAGTTCGAGATTTGATTCCGTCTTGAATACAAGTCTTTTATTTGTGCAGGTACCTCAGAATCTAATTTAGCATGGCTGGATAAGGTGCAAAATCGCTCCAACCAACTCATCGGTGATGACATGTTTCCGCCACCGTAGAAATATAGCAGCCTTTTCGACAGTTTCTCTCTATTACCATAGCTATTGTTCCACTGAAGTTAATAACTTATTGCAACATTATTTCCGCAACACAAGACTATCCCGCTCAGCTTACTTTCACACACTGCACTCACACTCACACATACCTGTTTCTCAATTCCGTTCTGAGATCAGAATAACGTACATTCATAATAAATTCATGAACGTAAGTTCGTCCATCAAACTATTGCTTTTTTTATTTATAAAAACACCTAATAACAGCTTTAAATTATTATGATTTATTAAATATGTATAATCGTATGTACTTAATAGGAAAAATGAAAATAACTACTGCCAATATATATTTCCTAATGCTTGTTATGATCTTAGGAAGACGGTCCCAAATTTTTGTTACTTTACATAACGAAATTGGTTCTCATGACGTTTTCGCGATGACCGACTGATTGAAAAGGACTTTATTCACTCCAGATTTAAAGGACGATTCGTTAAGGTCAAATATTTTGCCCCGGAATGTCACAGATTATTTCTGGTTATTTAATTTCCCAAAATAGGTAATCAACACGGTCTTCTTATTTTATAGCTTGCAAAAGAATAGAGCGTAATTATGTACTAGGCCGGAATATAGTACCTACATTTACCTTAAGTCCGACTATCGGTTTAGACGGAAAAGTGGATTCGATAGTCAAAGGAAAGGGAGTGGCCACTGTTTTTATCATTGTAATGATCATAGTTTGGAAACGGCATGATTCATTAATTTCTCAGGCATGTTTTAGTCGCGAACGCGAATGAAATGCTGTTACTGGGAGATGGTGTTCTTTCAGTTGGCGGAAATACTGTGGATCATTGGGTTTTGCCATTTCCGCAAATAATCGGATCTGAAGATAATTTAAACAAAGAATAATATCGAACACATGATGCGTGTAAATCTACGCGCACAAGACATAATTACTTAGGTGTCTGTTGAACACATAGTGCAAAATTTTTCCGACAACTCAAAGTTGAATTTTGGAAAAAAGTTTTAACATATTTTTACAACATTTATGTACCCAAAATCATGTTTTACAGATTTGTTCTTTATATTATATTATTTTTTTGATAAAAGGTTTTGCAGCGCACGCGGGCTTTTGCTAGTAAATAGTAAAATTTATAGAAGTTACTGACATCAAGGATCCTATCTTCATTAAGATGAAAATCAAATCCAGTAATTGTGAGGCACTCGTTTTTTGCTAATTCATTTTTAGGCTCGTCAGGTGGGGTTATATGACCACTAACTGAGAATAGTGCGAAAACTTAATACCACAACGGTGAACTTTGTTTGGTATATATAAGTCCTGAAGATAAGAATTTCTCTTTATCGCACTATACTTACGGCTTCATATATCTTGATGCGATAAATATAACTCTCTACATTTATTTTCTATCACATCAAAAGTGTAACTTAAGTCAAATTTGGTTTCACAGTGCAATTTTTTCTTCTTCTTACTATTATATTTGTTTCTTACGGCGGCACTTTAATATTGTAAATTATGAACTTACAATAGCCGAACTTTACTTGTAAAATTTCGTTTTAATCGCGTTTTCCTTGAAATGTACTGGAATTAATTGACGTTTGAATTTTCTATGCATTCTGATTTAAGAAAAACTTAAGTCTAGAGAAATTGCCACTTAAGTTACACTTAAGTAAATTTTGAGTGGCAACTGTGAAACAGGCATCCATACTTAAGTATAACTTAAGTTAATTTTTATACTTAAGTTCGCACTGTGAAACCGACCCTAACGGTGTGAAATAGTAGGAAGCTTTACTGGTCCCATCCACATTATTAAACCAAAATATAATTCCCATTTCTTGAGCATTCATTTAGTGATCCTCGTATGATGAGTTAATACTTTTGCACTCATAGTTTTTCGACGAATCAATACCTTTTCGGAATAATGTAATTTAATCATTTCCCCTCAGCTACAATAAGTCACAAGATTTCCAAATGTTCTTGTAAATTTTGCCACTCAATCAGGGCGAATTTTTTTTTCTTGCCCCCATATGTGTATATATTCTGTCCAGTCATTCACATCAGGCATAAACTCATCATCGTCTACCTGCTCATTGCCGCTTTCATTTGATTCATATTCAATACAATTCAATTCAAAACAAGAGATTACAGATAAAATATAAAAAAATGTTCAATTCGAGGAAATAACCATCATACGTGTATGACGCGATCACACGGGCTTAATGATAAATAAACTTGAGGGAGTGCCATTTATACAAGTAAATTTTACTAGTGCTCAACTTAATATGTTGGGTTCTTTGTAAGTATAATACAATAGTTATTTTTAGGCTAAACAAATAATATTTTTGGTTTACTCCTAGGAACATTATCTAAAGTTTACGTATAGCTTCTAGCACGTCATTCATACATATTTCTTGGTGATCATACGCTTCTCTCTATACAAAGGGTGGGTAACCTTTTTTATAACTTGGGCCAAAATAAGATTTACGAACATTCCGCGGGCCGTAGTAGTCAATTGACAACATTTGGTGACCTGTAATTTTTATGCAGTTGAGCTGGACTTACACGAGGCAGTACATTTGTCCCTTACAATATAGTAAATTGTACTGAGGCTTTTGTGAAATTTCCCGGTTCAAAAATAATGTCGTACTAGTGCATCGAGATAAATGGGGCCAAGAATGATTGTAAATACGAGCTGGAGAGACATTTCTTACTGCTTATGCGGAAGCGAAATTTCCAACTTCAAATTAGGTGAGGTGAGGTTATACACTGACGCAGTTTAATGCTTATCAGGATGTAACTAGGTTTTCATTGGTTCATTTTGCTACTTTACCTTTAATTTGCTTGTTTTTGTCGCCTCATTCGACATTGTACTGGCTCAAAAGAAAAAAGAGGCACTTCTTACAAACTCATTTTATAATCGTGTTCTACCCAACACCAAATTTTTAGTTTGTATGTGAAGTAGAATATGATTTAATGGGGTAAATCGCACTATCGATCCTTGATGATAGGTATTATTAGGGTTGGAAAAAATCACGATTTTAAAAAAAAAAATCGAATAAATCGATTTTTTTGATTTAAATCAGATTTAAATCAAAAAATTTTATATTGCGATATTGTTATAAGAAATCCAAATAACAATTTACCAAATCATAATTTAACAAACAAAGTCAAATGAAAACGCATACAACTGACCAAAAATGTTACATAATTGAAATAAATGAAAGAAAGTTCAGTGTGTTCACTGACACATTGTAGGCCTTCAACTTTTATGACTTTTGGAGAATTTGAGCTGGAAAAAGGGTGGTTTTCAAACGGGTTTTTAAGGTGTTAAATCAAACCTTACATACATTTCATGAAAATGGGGTTGTAGAGCAACCCTTTGCGAGCCAACTGGTCAATCAAAAAATTTCTAGGACCATTGTGGGCCTTGTTCAGCCTGTTTCCGTGAAACAGGTGTTTTTACATTTTTGAGATTTACTCGAAAAGTTACCGTTATTTTTCCATGAAATTTTTATTGTAAGAAGGCACCATCAGAAGCCACAATTTAAGCAAGGTTCTACGATAATTGCACTCCCTATAATTAAATGTCAAAAAACGGCCATTTTTAATGGTTGAATTTTTCTGCAAAAACCTGTTGACCGATTTCAATGATGCAAAACTCATAATTTTAGTCTTTTTAAGCACTATTATGTAGTATTTTTTGTTTTCCAAAACAACATTTTTTTCGTACCCAAAACGTGGAAAAACGTGTTTTCGCTACTATTATTAACTTTTTACCACATGTTGCCCTGGACCAATTTTATCCAAAACACATTCATTGAACTCCTACGATTTTTCGCTTAATTATAGCGTCAAGAAATCGCAGGGTAGATTTATTTCAACTTTTAAATACATTTTCGCTATCTCTCCTGGACTATATTTTCTACCGATGTAAACTGAACCGAATAAACACGTACATACTTAGACTGGCAAACATATTTTTTGAATTGAGTTCGTAGTTTTTTGAATGTATATTTTGTAACATTTTTGGCAGTTGTAATTGCTTTGTGAAATTTGCTACACTTAGTAGATTTTAAAAAATTTGATTTAAATCATCGAAATTTGAAAAAAAATCATTTGATTAAAATCGCGATTTAATCGTTGATTTAAATCACTTGATTTAAATCATCGCAACCCTAGGTATTATACTAAATATTTATTTCTCTGTCTCTTTGAACATACATGTTGCGATTTGCGTTTAATATTCAAATCAAGTCCGACGTATTACGTCGAAATATTTCTTCTAAGAATTTCGCAGGCCAGACAAAAAACTGCGGGCTGGAGGTTGCTCACCGTTGCTATATGCTATTAAGAATCCTGAAAATCGTCAATGTGTTCCAGCAATGGTAGTCAACTCAATCTTATGTAAGAAACTGTGTATATTCATTTCAACATACATTTCATTAAATTCTTCGTTTGTTGTAATACCCCGGTAGTCGATAGCGCAATGTAGTTGTAATTATAATTTTAAGTTAGATCAGTTTGCGCAAATTTAAGGCATCATTTCTTTATTTTTACAAATTACAATGCACTTAATTGTAAAGATATTACAATTATTCCTGACAGTTGAAATAACCATTGATGATAACATAAAATCCATATTACAATAGCGTGACATTTAAGCACGCAAGGTTATTGCAATTACTTTTCAATATCTTTAAATGTTATTTTTACATGCTACCTGAATGAAATTCTAAATTCGTCAACTCATCTAATTGTGATTAAGGAAAAGGGTCTTAAACTAGTTCCAGGTATTTTAGTAATTTCATAATGAAACGCAATTCTCGTAACTATGCCTACCTAACTATACTAAGTTAGCAGCTAATTGCTGTATTAACATTGCAGGAATTCCTAATTGCACTAGACGAGTTTATCAATTGAAACGAAACTAATTACGAAATGCAAAACGACGCTCCCTTAATCGTTACGCAATTTCTAAAAGAAAAGCAATTGTTAAGTACTTATTACATACACGGTGAAAACGCAGAATTTGAATTAAGGGTACCCTACCCATTCTCGGTTTCAAAAAATCGATTTTTTTTTATTGTCTTATTCGAATCTATAACTCTTCAAAAATATTTCCTGAAAGTTTCAAGTCGAAATTCGGAATACTCTTGGAGTTCCAGCAGATTGATGGTGGGCGCGTCAAATCGCAAATGCTTAGTTTCGCCGTGGCGCGGAAAATTACTTCAAAAACTTTAAACGCATTTTTCTCGAAACTATGTTTTTACGATTGGCGGGCATTGTAAGCCAAAAACTATAAAAGCGATCGTTCTGAAATTTTGATATGTTTTTCTAAACACCAAAAGCTATAACTTAGACTATTTGTAAAAAGATTGATGATGATCTTCTATTATTACAGCCTAATAGTTTACAAAAAAAAACTCGGATTTTGAAAAAAAAATTCATAAGTCCACCATTTTGTAAATTTTTGCACTAAACAAATAATAATAGTCTATTCCCTAGCCAAACATGAACTCTTTAAAATTCCGTTCGATTTTTTGGTTTCAGACGTTCCAGTCAATTACAATCATGCCCGCCATCCAAAAAGAGGACTTTTAGTTGACCGCAAAAAGAGGCTATAAAATGTTCATACACAACTATGTTACATTTTTTTCTTGTTCTTAAGGTTTTCAATTACATGTATAAATATATCCGTACCTCATAAGTCGATTTTTCATCATTTACCGGCCCAATGAAAATCACAAAAATCAGAAATCGAGAATGGGTAAGGTACCCTTAAACTACAATTGACTTCAGTAAGTATCATTAGAAATTTTATTATATAACCTAAAAACTGTATGAAGGGATATTAGCGCTTTTTTATAAAACCTTACGCATTTAAACGGAGTAAGTCTGTCCTATTAGAAAACCTGTTAAAACTGTGAGTTGTGGTTTAGAGCTCGAGGAGCTTCTTGGCTTCTCTTCGAACGTGGTAATAAATTTTTTTGGGTATCTAATATCCGGTTTGTGATTTTTTTTCTTTTGTGTAATTATTGGCTAATCCATAGAAGGGCCCTGGAATCGATAAATGAGATGAAGGTATTATCTTTCCTAGCAGGCTATTCTTATGTTAGTACCAAGCATAAGCTTACGAGAGGGCTAGTTGTAAGAAACTAGACACATTCTGCAATGTTTTAAAGCTCATGTTGCAATGCCCAGTAGTAAGATAGAAAATATGAAGTCATTAACGTATCCTTGTAGATCAAAGATATAGAATGCCGCAGCGAGTTATATTTGGTTTATATTGAAATTTTCAGGTTAAAAGCAAGAGAATTTGATCACCGCAATTTCAACCTTCTGCCTCGCAAAACAGAGCCCGTTGAAGGCCAACTGTTGCCGCCCTATGTCCCATGTAGTAATGAGCAAAAATGGTCTTGGTCTTGCACATTTAGCATAGTGCTGGGAAAAGTGTTGAAAGTAAAACGGAGGCCGGGACGCCCTAAGAATATATATATATATACGCCGATATTGGCAAAACGGGCCAGAGATCGACAATCATGAAGGCGAACGCTGGACGAAGCCGTGATCAATATGGGGCTGTACAGCTTCTAATGTTGCTTCAAACAATCATAGCTTAATGTACCGACTTCCAAACTTTATGATACTGCGGGCCACCTTGTTACAGAATACAATATGTAAATTTGCATAAAACTCAGTTTTTAGCCAATTTTGACAAATGAGCAAGATTTATTTAGGATATTCGCTGCCATTTATTTCAAATCAGTGTACAATGCTGATTAAATGACCACCTCCATTTGATAAACGCAAAGCTTTCTCGGGCATCCTAGTAAGTGCAACAAAGGCCATCACCAGACGGGCAAACAAAAGTCAAATTGACCAAGTTCTAATTGAGAGAGACGTATGCTGGGGCTTGGACCACTATATAGTGAAGGTGAGATTTATAACCCGGATAAAGACCATTACGGGAAGGGCAAGCACAACCAAAATACGACATAGATAAGTTAAAACTTCAAGAAAGGAGAGATGCTTTCCAGAATACCTTCATACAAAACTTGGGAAGTCTATGAGAACAGCCCAGAACCAACGGCAAATGGAAAAAAATTAAAAGCAACATAAAGGCATAAACTTTACTTTTGCACGAACTTCATCGTAGTGACTGTGGTGTGGCAAGGTACACCGGCTTTTTAAAAATAGATTCGTCAGACCTTTTTCACTCGTTTTCGGACACACAAAGTGCACCAATATTCAACGATAGCGTGCGCCGCTTTCTCGAGCTTTGAAGAAAAATGGGCCCACGATGATTTTTGACCACATTTCGGCCCCTTCTCGTCGTGCAGTAGGGTGCGTGTAAAACGTGTGCGTTCTCTGTTCCCATATTCGACAGTTTTGTTTGTTGACTCTACCAGAAAGTGTGATGGGTTTTGTTCGTCATTCAAAATTTCGGCTTGGCATTTCCATATTTCTTGCGAGGCATTTCCATATTGCAAGCGATGCGGCTTCTTCGTTGGCAACAATCTTAGAGTAAGGTGCACTTAGAGATGAAGATCTTGATCTTGGTTGAATCCATTTCCAATTATTGGACGACAATACCTCGAATTTTTGGAATTTTCAGTGTACGATTATCTTTACCTATAGCGTGTATATATAGTGTACGATTATCTTTACCTATAGCGTGTTACAACTGGGAGATCCTGGTCGGAGCTAAGAGCTGTCGCGCAAAACAGAGTCCGCTGGAGGGCAACTGTTTCCGCCCTATGTCCCATGAGGGATTAAAGGAGTATAAAGAAGAAAGAAGAATAGCGTGTTACATGAAAGGCTATACGGTAGAACGTTGCAGACTCTTATCAAAGTAAAATTAACAACTCAGATTCCGTGCAAAAATTGAATCCTTTTTTTCAAAGCTTTTTTCATTCCACCCTTACTGGACGGATGACGCTCATGAAGCTCTTCCACTTCCACCATTCCAAATACATTAATATGGTCTTGCGCTATGTTAAAAGAAATTAATAAAAAAATTATAAGTAGCAACATTTTGCTGTCATCCAAATAATAACAATTGTCGCGAACTGTATTTTGGCACACTTGGTAATTTCGAAGTGTCCATGGTGAAAGTAACAAATTCGGAATTGTAATTTGGCACCCACCCTAAGTAGAAATTCACAAATGAGTAAAAAAGGTCGGAAAGGTAAAATCATCCGCGCCCCTCAGTTTGGAAACCACTGGTTTAATAAGAGAAGCTGGTTTTAAAGCGTGGTAGTAATAGCATACTAGTAATTTATAATAATCTATTTATATGTAGCTACAGTATTGGCCAAAACTAAAGCACCTTCTTTCACTATTACTACTGACCTGATAATCTGGTCGGGCTATGTATTTCTGCACACCTCTTACTTAAACATTTATTGTTCGCTGTAAATCTTTCCCGTCGTATAGTATTTTAGCCTGTCATTGTGCACAAACAAAATTATTTTGCATATAAAATTTTAAATTCACTCCAAAGTTTTGACAAAAGTTATCATAAAGCGCTAATATAGCATGACGAAGTTTCGTTTAAAATGCAAAGACAAAAGTTTTAATATTTAATTATATTTTTGAAACGCACAGACACAACGTGAGTACAGGCAGCGCATTGCAGCATCAAGAACTCCTGCACAGTCGATAGCTGCGAAGAAATCAGATACCGAAAGAAAACGCCTCCAGAGGCTACGCAAAGCTGCTAACTCGGCTCTTGCCAGTGGTTCATTAGAATCGACTACTGCATCCTCTTCTCCTTCAGCGCGAAGGTCAAACAAAGTCCAAATTGGTACACAACGACAGCCCACCTACAATTACCAAATGGCTGATCAACCTGACGAGCCTGTGGATCTCACGGATATGCCACTACCTTCGAGGAGTAAAGCACCGATTGAGACGCAAAGTGCTGTCGCATCAACGTCTGCAACGCCATTCGCTGAGCCGCCAACAATCGCTGCTCCAAAATCAAACGCACAGACACAACGTGAGTACAGGCAGCGCATTGCAGCATCAAGAACTCCTGCACAGTCGATAGCTGCGAAGAAATCAGATACCGAAAGAAAACGCCTCCAGAGGCTACGCAAAGCTGCTAACTCGGCTCTTGCCAGTGGTTCATTAGAATCGACTACTGCATCCTCTTCTCCTTCAGCGCGAAGGTCAAACAAAGTCCAAATTGGTACACAACGACAGCCCACCTACAATTACCAAATGGCTGATCAACCTGACGAGCCTGTGGATCTCACGGATATGCCACTACCTTCGAGGAGTAAAGCACCGATTGAGACGCAAAGTGCTGTCGCATCAACGTCTGCAACGCCATTCGCTGAGCCGCCAACAATCGCTGCTCCAAAATCAAACGCACAGACACAACGTGAGTACAGGCAGCGCATTGCAGCATCAAGAACTCCTGCACAGTCGATAGCTGCGAAGAAATCAGATACCGAAAGAAAACGCCTCCAGAGGCTACGCAAAGCTGCTAACTCGGCTCTTGCCAGTGGTTCATTAGAATCGACTACTGCATCCTCTTCTCCTTCAGCGCGAAGGTCAAACAAAGTCCAAATTGGTACACAACGACAGCCCACCTACAATTACCAAATGCCTGATCAACCTGACGAGCCTGTGGATCTCACGGATATGCCACTACCTTCGAGGAGTAAAGCACCGATTGAGACGCAAAGTGCTGTCGCATCAACGTCTGCAACGCCATTCGCTGAGCCGCCAACAATCGCTGCTCCAAAATCAAACGCACAGACACAACGTGAGTACAGGCAGCGCATTAAAAGCTAATTTATCAATCAAAATGAATATTTCATTTTACTCCTTTTTGTATCCATACAAAATAATGATAATTTAATATAAATGATTCAATTTTATTCATAAAAGTATGCAATCATTTCATCAATGTTTTCTCATTACGTTGTCACGTTAAACTATCGTCCGTAAACCCTCTTTACAGACAACAAATTTTTCTCATAGATATCTCTCCTCAGCCCCCATCCGGCCAAGAAAAACTTCTATCTATTCTACCTTAGGCGAGGATTTACTTACTTCATCCTTAAGAAAGACTTTCTTCAACTAACTACACAAACAATTTCCATACTAGAAAAGTTGACAGAAAAGTGTAAAAAGTAAATTAAGTGCACGTCGCGACAGCCAGACACACTCGTAATTGAGAACTACTATGCCTTGTCGCTGAGCTAATTACATTAGTACCAAGTTCAGAGCCCAGAAACAGAGCAGCATAGCCTGGCATCCTAGAATGGTGGAGGAGAAACTTCTTGAATAGAAAAGTGTGTAAACTTCCGCTCGCTAGAAGTCGCAATTGTAGATAGGTATAGTTCGTCAGGATGAGATGATATTGGTCTACAACACTTCGTTCATCTCTGGCTACTTACTTTATCCTTTTCATTTTCATTTTTATTATTCCCTCTCTTCTACAAATGAATTTTCTTTTCTTTTCAAAGTGGAAATTAGTTTCCCTTTTTTTATTTAATTCCTCTTTGGGTTTCTCCTCACAAACACATAAAAAACATGTTTTATCCTTTAAAATTTCCGCATAAGATTTTCCCTTCAGCTTTAAGAATCAAAGGAGGAAAAAATAAAGTAAAATTTAGCTTTAGTATTATCCTATAAAATACTAGGAGTTACGAAAACTCCGAAAGCCGGAAAAATTCCAGGAAAAAAAATCATTTTGAAAAAAGTTCATTCAATGGAAATTTTGTTTGGTGCCAGATGTTGCCGCAGCCGCAACTACAGCACGGATTAGAGGAAAATCTTAAAATATGGAATAGAAGAGACACTTTCTGCCTCCCAAGAAGCTCGGTGGCTTCCTTTTATTGCCCGCTGCTACCTCCCCCGCGCCCGGTGTCTTGGTTAAAGTTATATGCGAATTATAATTTTAAATTTTTTTTAAAGCCATACCTAGGCACTTTCTACGGCTGCGGTGGATACATTTAGTAGAACCTTTTAAGTTTATTAAGTGAGCCAAGGAAGTATTTCGCTTCGTGTATAGGAATTTAAGGAAATAATGCGAATAAATATTTGTTGGATACACATTTTTTACGTTAATACTGGGAAGAGAAATTCGCATTTGCTTTTGTTGGTTCATTACGAGATTAGAGAATTGTATATAGTCATGGAATTTATAATACAATTGCTGATGAAGGTAATTTGCAAAATAATGGATTTCTTTCTAAGATATACATTTCTATCTGTAACCAAAGCATGCTCTAAGAATCTATTTTTATGCCGTAATCAGTTGTTCTTTATTTAAATTGTGTTGGGTAATATTTCGTAATTGTCAGGACAACTAATCATTTTAACTAAGACAGCATTAATCCTTTGAATCCCCAATCAATTAAGCAATGAGCTTAGTTCAAAGCCCTATGTAGGAATGTATAGTTAGAGGAATGCAAATGCAGTCTAGGGGATGATAAAGAAAAAATACGATGGATAGTGTGCTTTAACCCTTAAATGTTGTACAAATTCGAGGTGTTTGGTTGACAAAAGAGACGACAGGTTGTATGTAATAACGAAGAGACTAGACTATGTTACGGAAAAATAATAACTTAATGAAGATCGCCATGGACTTTGCATTTGGACTGTTGGGTGTTGCACAAGCTTGGGAAAAGTCATAGAGTGCCCGAGTAAAAATAAAAAATGCCTTACCACCAGGGCCGGCATTTGGTTTTAAAAAAACACAAACACTCGGTACCTTTAATATATGAAAATAAAGGCACACGAACACTTTTCCACTTTTTTCTTAAATTGCGCCCAGTGCACATTTTTTTATGTGATAGTCTAAGCTTAGGTTTCATCCTTTGTACTACTAGTCCGTCATGTCGTACACGTCATGGTGCAATGTGTAGTAGTAAGCTTAGCTCGAAGGATAGAGAGAAAGATAGGATAGATTGGGGGAGTAGGGTGGGTGTTGGAGATGTTGGAGATGTTGGAGGAGAGTTCGGGAATATTGACTGAGGTAAGTTGTTCCACAGTCGCGTTGTTCTTGTTATAAACGAATTTATAAATCGGAGTGTGCGTGAAGATAAGGGCTGTAGACTATAAGGGTGAGCCGATCGGAGAAGATGTTGCCGTGGAGCCATGAGGGTAATTATTTCGGTAAAGCAAACATGCACCAATTGCACCTATGAAAGCCCCTGCCTTTATCCATTCAGGATTTGCTTCGCGATCTTTTTAAATTTCACAAAACTCTCCCGCTAATACTGTTTAAAGCTCCAGGACCTTTACGGTGTTAGCTGCACAAATCCTATACTCAGAAAATCTATAGTACAATAATATATACTCGAATCTCCATAATAGAGATCCCTATATAGTTCTCCAAGCGTTCATATTTCAAGGGATAATAGGTGATTACTGCACTGCATGTATTAGTTTTTACCGTAGAATCTTGCATAGAAAAAAACAACCCACCTCAACAGCTTTCCTGGACATAAAAGGTGTTTTCAATAACTTCAGTACGACCATAATAGTACAATTAGTATGAATTACAATTCAAGAGTTATAGCACCGCGCTAACTAAGAAAAGATATACGACGAAATCAGACGAACGAAATGAACTTGGATTGGCCACACCGTGCGAGGCAATGGAAAAGCCACAGTTCCTTTATGACAATTAAGGTACGCCAACATTTTTCAATTTTATCCCCGAAGTTTTAAATTTTTTTTTAAATCTTAATTTCTGAAAATGCGCCCGGTGCAAGTGTGCCATTTGCACCAATGAAAGCGCCGCCCTTGCTTACGACGGACCAACACCGGCTGCTTGACTTTTTAAGGGTCATATGATGGCCGT
Source organism: Thereva unica (assembly GCA_949987705.1). Taxonomy (NCBI): domain Eukaryota; kingdom Metazoa; phylum Arthropoda; class Insecta; order Diptera; family Therevidae; genus Thereva; species Thereva unica. The sequence continues at coordinate 79,847,553 of OX465283.1, read as the reverse complement.
AATCATTTGTAATGCGGCCTCACAACGACAAAACTTGACCAAAGGATTTAAATGACTAAGTACTGAGCTGTCAAACCGACGGCAAATTTGAGTTAAAAATAGAATCTGCTTCAAATGTGTTGTTGAGTGTCCTTTATAAGAACTCGATCATTTTCGTTATGTACAATGGTCCTTTGGTCCGGGGAGATTAGCAAAAAACGCACGAAAGGGGACAAAACTCCAAAATGGCTGAAAATTGGTCCACAGCTTCCTTGCGACTTTTTAAGAAACCAATGGAAACATAGCCGCCGGAGATATCACCTTTTTAACGAGTTTTCCATGTCATTCAATAGGTCATACAACCCTGTGCGAGGACCCAAAATGTTGACAATGAAATTCTCTACAGCTCTAGTTCTTACAAAAATGTTCACTCGATTAATCCTTTGGAAGTTATTCATGGTCAAAGTTATCAAAAATCACTTTTTGGCCAAAAAATCACTCAAAAACTAATTTTTTTTTTTCGAATATTGTATTTTGTAGGCAATAATGTTTAGTGTATGTAGATGAAAAAGGTTAAAGGACGATTAAAAATAACCTCTTAGCTTGGATCCATTAAAACTGGTGTCATATAGCTTGCTCGAGGAGAAACTCTATCAAATAAAAAAACAACAATATATTTTTCTCATTTCGTTTCACATTTACAATACAAGTTTGAACGAGAAAAATTCTTAAATCACCTCTGAGTTTAAAGTCTATTGTCAAGCCAAAATACTGGTCAACAGCTAGATCTATCCCCCTTTGTTTAAAATAAATGTTCTCGCATTTTTTCCAATAAGCAAATAAATAGGGTTATATGAATACACATCTACCTTAGCTCACCAAGGAATTGGGTTCTGTATTATGTAACAACTTCTCGGCGGCAAAACACGGCCTTTCCTTCTCAATTATACAAACCCAATTTTCTATAACAAACATATCTTTCTTTATAATATTAAACCATTTTATTTTCGAGTTGTTTACATGCCGTCTACGCAAACAGTATCCTTTTTTTGTAACTTAAGTGTAGTATCAATATTTTCGGGGCGAACTTACCAATAAGACCGCATGGCTTTTATATGAATATAATTCTCTAGAGATATTCTGTTTATATGTACGTCTAAATTGCACAAAATCTGATTTTGTTCTTAGCAAACATACACAGGAAAACAGTATCCCCCATGATTCCCACACAGGGAATAAAGTTTTTGAAAAACACAAAACAATGTCAGGACACCAGCAAGGCGGAAAAATTGCATTTTAATAAAAAACAAACAGAATTCCAGCCGCTGCCAGTCATCGTAGCTGAAAGGAAGTAAACAAAACATGAAACAAAATGCTCTAGATAACCAGAAACATCCTTTACTTTCTATATCCGAATCAGACCCCTTTTCTGTCTCTGTTAAAACTTGGAACTACTACAAAAAAAAAAGTTCTTTGACGTGGGGTGAAAAGTTCTGCGAAGGGGTGAATCTCCATTACTTTAAATGAAAAAAAAATCCGGAGTCATTTTCTTTATTTGCAAGCGAAATTAATCCGTTGAGCAAATTTCTGGAATTTCATAAAACCGGGATTGGAGCCGGGCCCTTCGTCCTTCGTCATCCTCTTCAGATTGTAACAATTCACAACATATAGCGAAGCACTGCGCTTTGGTGTATTTTAGAGGAACGTTGTATATATCGGGGATATCCGTCCGTTTGTTGGTAAGTTTAACTATGGTACCAAAACAGGACAAGGGTTTAACATTTCTGTGCGGATGAGGCGATGGAAATTGAAGTCCCCCAATCCCTTAGCAAATATTGTGATGATGTGATGGTTGCTAGCAATGACGACGACGGGCTACGATGATGATGATGATGATACCAAAGGCGGCAGGGCCAACGAGAGACCAGCCATGTTACGATGATTATGATGACTATGAAAACTGTGACGATACCAACGATATTATGATGATATCATTATGTCCACAAGATATTCTCGCATTGTGCTCATAATCCAGACTGCACCAAAGTTAAAGTTTCGGCCGGGGCTAATCTTGTCCCTGGCACATATTTACACATGGGAGATACGCATCCTTACAGTAGAATAGGATTCAGTCTGTGTACGTCTCTCTCTAGGATGCGATACTTCCGCTGTTAATTATTATTATTGCCCTCTTTATGGACTTACTTTTGTTAGTAACTGTGTTGACCGAGCCGATATTGTCATATGTTTTCATTTATTCCGTTAGGACAAGGATACTGGACAGAAGGACAAACATTTATGGTAGAGTTGAAAATGGTTGGTTGGGTTTTGGTATGTTGCTAATGCGATTTTGGGTAAATGAATTTAAAGGTTATTTTGGTGTAAATTTAAAGGATTTTCTGTTTTGTTCTGATTTTATTTGCAGAGATAAAGATTGAAGTTCAGAAACATTTTGTTTTTTTCTTTTTTGATGCACTTTTAAAATAGTTAATGTGAAACTTTATAAGAGGCATAAGAACTTTGGAAGGAAGTTTCTTTACAGTTTATGTTTCACGTTTAAATGTGATCCTTAAATGATTTAGTGCTACTTAACGACGGTGTTGGCGGCTGACCGTCTAACAATCGATAGTTTTGGTTATACTTGTTCACCGAGCCAGCGTTTGACAGCTTCGTATTACACTTAAGTAAATGGTATGGCGCCTGAAATCCAGGAAAACTGACAAAAATTTGTATGGCTTTAGGTATTTATCGTCAGTGCGTGCCTGAAGATCTGAACTGCTATCCTGTTTGAAAGTTTTGTTGAGGCCATGAAGATTTTTGCACTTGAATCAGATTTTTCCATCATCTTTGGGATTCATGAGGACACCTCCAGTCCCCGGCCTGTCAGGTGGATGCCTCAAGTCCTCACTTTTCAGTCAGACTAATTCGTGGCCGTCATCAGGCCTACATGCCAGCCTAGGCTGAAAGGTCACGGCCTGCCGGCGGCCAGTATGTGAATGGGGGCCTTAAAGTTGCTTTATGAAAAGTCTGGTTTCGATAACTGATATGGATATAAGGTGATGGGAGTAAAATAAAATAGCTGGTGGTTATGATAAAAAAATCATGGTTAAACTAAAAATTCTGTATGAAATTACCAAACTTGGTCATACATGTAAATCACTGAGAAAGATGGTACGAATATCAAACAGTCGACGAACATATTTGTCTGCTGCAGCCACCAACAGTGAACTAGACTGTAAGTTGTAATTATCGGAGACGGTGGGGTCCAAAGCAATGGTTGATTGTGGAATGGCTCTTACAAGGCAATATTATACCTGCTAAACCAGACGACCCGCACAGCTACTCCTCTCGCACATGCATATTAGTGTAAAACGGGTGGTGGTGTGGGTATTTCCTGAGTTTGATTCCTGAGCTTAGGTCTAACATAAAGCCACAGTCGTATTCGTAAATGCAGTAATTGCTACTAAACCCAACAAAAAAAAATTTTTTTTTTTAAAGTTAATTAAAAAGCTAGTGCAACATAAAAAATACAAGAACTGTACATTACGGGGCCAATATTATTGCTTGTACGAATACGATTGTGAGAGACTGTACATATCACAATCATCTCTGAAAGTTTGTGGATAATACTCATACTGAGTATAATGTTCCATTTTTCATCGGCGGCTATAAGTCGCTGCGAAAAAAGGGGATTTTATTGAAAATATCGCAGATGTGTGAATACACATCGCCAAATGGTTTTTCTTGGAGTTCACGAGAAGTGCAAGTATCGAGCCTGCTTATATATCTAAGGTTTCTTCAGGTTAATATCAGCCAGATGTGCAATATTCTGCAATGCCTTGTGTATTTTAGTGTTAGTTTGACTCAATTAATGTCTTAATTTTGTTGCTATCGAGCTGCGTGAACTTCCTTGTGCCAAAGTGTGCCATTAAGATTAAAAACACCAGCATCATATTTTATGGACTATCGCTGGCACTGACTTTCTTTGAGCATTATCTCGTTAACTACGCAACTTTGCAAACATTAGACACCCGTTTTCGCCTTTGCGAAAGTAAAATCGTAAAATTTATAGCGAAAAAAAAAACAATTTGGTGCACCATCTTCAAATTGTTATTATAATCCGAGTAAATATAATTAGTTTGTATATTCTCGTACATAGCGAACAAAAGAATCAGAGATTATAGCATGCACCCGCTACGTGTACAAAAATATCAAAATGCCTTCCGTTATAGAGGTATGTATGGTTCTATTAAAATTTGAATGTATGCGTAGTCGAACATTCCACACGTGAGTGTCAGTTTACCAAGCGGTCCCCCAACTAAGTATTAACCAAATCTAATGCTGCTTAACCTCTGTAATTGAACGAGAACTGTTCTATTGAGTATGCTAATGGTACCCTTTACGGTCACAATTTAGTTCCCCTCCTTTAAGTCTTAGCCGGGCCGTATACCAAAGTTGCATAGGCGTCAAATGTAGCAGAGCGGTATGTGACGATTTCTTTCATATGAAAAAGTACAAATGTCGCTAATAAGCATGTGAAGCTTTAAAAGAGGTGAACGTGCCATGCTCCTTTTGCACTATTACGTGTGTGTTTTTATTGGTACAAGTCTAAAGCGGGCTGTATTTTGGATATTATAAAAGACGAATTTTTACTCAAGCACATTTTAGGGGTCAAGCGGGCGTTTTAAGGACTAAGAACGGGCAAGACTTATTTTAATTCGGAAAACTCAAAACTTAACCAAAGAAATTTTTGGTATGAACCTTGAATTGTCAACTCTTACCCCTATGTTATAGGAACGATGCCAACCATTCTACTACCTCGTAAATGCATTAACGCCGTTTGCTTGTCAAAATGAGTCAACTTTTCCCAACACACTCAATATAATTACACATTAAAATTTGTGCTTATGTTAATCGTTCATAAACTAGTATATCTTCTCCACTTTGTATTCAATTTCAAGACCAGAAATTGATATTCATGTAAAATGATCTTAAAGTAATTGTTTTATTAGGTTTTTTGTCGTATGAACTTTGACTTTTTAACCTAACTACTTATCTTCTTAAATAATTTTGAAAGGTGAGCGACAATGATTTTACTTTTTTTTTTTGAAAGTTGTTAGTCAGACCAGTTTTGTTTGTAACCGACATTTATTTACTTACTCAAGTTATTATCATCACAAACAAAAAAAACTTACACAAATATTTATATGACTGAGATGAAAGCGTATGTTGTCCAGATATTTATTCTCCAGTTTTAAAACAGCAAACTTCACTAAAATCCTTTGAAATTTATCGCATTCTCTTAAAGAAAATAGTATTCATGCTTTTGCAGATTTTATTTCATAATATAAGTAGAAATCTGATACGACACCGATAATTTCTCTGAATATTCTCAACAATTTACGTTTTATTAAGAAAGAAATCAGGAAAAAAAAGAATTTTTCAAGCAAAACAATGTGTTGTTGTATACCGTCTCGAATAACAGAAGCCATACTTTACAGGCGGCAGTGTTATAAACTTCGCCTAAAGGTTATCTGATAACCTTTCATCATGACTAATTGGTCTCATATAGACAGAAACTCAATTTACGTTAATGCCCTTAAAAGTCGAAATCCTACATACTGAAATAAGAGCACCAAAAACCAAAAAACCCAAAAGAAAGAAACAAAAAAAAAACACAATGTAGCAGCAATCAGAAAAGTACGGCAAGAAATATTTCGTCTACTCTCCAAGTCATTATTGTCTTATCACACAGCAGATAAGGCTTAAAATCAGGCAAAAACTCGCCTTGCCCCAGACAAGAACAATAATGTCATGACCCTTGTGGGTTCAAGTTTTCTTGTGTAGCTGAACTAATTTCCTAATTACCTAAGACCTAATCTACTGGCCAACTACACATCCAGCCGTACTACATTACCCAAATGGATATACGCGTATATCTAATCTCGTTTGCTGTCAAGTCTTTGCAAGTCAATCAGTATCAGAAAGTGAAATAGCAACAAAAAACCTGAGCAAGACAATTAACGTTGCTCTAAGCAGTTGTAGAAAAGCCCTTCTCGTGGGTGTATGAAATTTTCTAGGATAATGCTTTGGAAAAAGAAAATGTTTAACGAAAACAATTTGAATTCCTAATGAGATTCTCAGGGAAATCAACTGGGTTAGAGGAGGCGCACAGAAGATGAAAATTAAGCTGGATGAAAAGCTTGTCGTTAAATATGATATTTGTGTGTTGTCAAAAGAAATTTGCCATGAAGGAGGTTTTAATTTGATCCCTTGTTCCTTTTACATAAGCCGATTTGTGGGCTCATTTTGTTGACGTATCACTTCAAGTTGTGGTTTACTTAAATGTGTGCTACGAAGGAGATCCTGAATTATTAATTAGGTATTACTGCGTATATTATTATTTTTTTATTTATTATTATTTTTGGGCGATATGTTTTCCTGTGATTTTTGCTGAGAACTCTTTAGTTTGGGCTGCAGCTTCGTTGGTGAATTTAGATTTATACGAGGGTCATGTAATGATAGTCCTTAAAAAGTAAAGTGATAGCGCTCTTAATATGAAAAAGTTTCTTCCGATTCTAGATCTTCCAGCTCTAGACTCTTGTATTACGTTTGTGTTTTCTTTGTTGTTGTTTAGGCCTATATTCTTTGCCGCCGCTTTTAATTCGACATAGACTTCTTTTGCGCGGGGTGGTGTGTTGAGGGTCTTCTCACGATGTTCACATCATCTGCACTTCCAAGTAATTGTACATACTTAATATGCTGCTATTGAGGCATTTCTCTGGACTGACGTGTTCCTTATCACCGATTCTAGGACGAGGTTGAAAAGCACATTGTGGCCATTCTCTTGTCTAAAAACTTGTCATACTTCGAACTCTTCTCTTACTTCATTTTTGATCTTTACTCTCACCAATGAGTTATCCGCTACCGATCTCCATTCCTTTCCCAGGTCGAGGTTTCCTATGTCTGTAGGATCCTCCTGTTGAGATATTCTCACTTCTGTCCGTAGAGCTTGCGGATCTACAGCTTCAACTGCGGATCTATAGTCCTGATCGAACCAGTTAGTTATGGTCTGCCTGGGGTCATCTTAGTGTCCCTTTATGTGGCTTTTAATTGTTTCCCATTTGTCTTTGATGTCGGTAGGTAGGCAGCTATATTCATTACTTGGTTTCATTTTCATAGTCATTGAAGCAACAAACTTTTGTTTATTAAGGAAAATGAAGAGTGTGTAAGAGTATCGTGCATCTACTAAACACTTTTCTTTATTTTGGGTAAATAAGCTTAAGCGTTAGGTCCACCTGGTTCATTCACAAATGATGAATATCATTCAGGAGTCTAATGTAAGTGACTTATTGATTGAGAAAATCAATGACATTTTTTTGAGTGATTGACAGTGCGCGAAGTAGTTGAGGTGTGAGGCATATCACAAAGTGCAACGACAGTTCAGCCACGCCAAAACCCACCTGCGTGTGGGGAAACTCTAACGAAGTCGTGGCTCGTAGAATTGTGTTAACATTGTGACACATGGAAAATGGTTTTCAATTGTGTCTCATGGAAAAAGTGAGTAGGATTTACACGAGGCAGTACATTTGTTCCTTGCACAAAGACAAATTGTAATAAGACCTAATTTTTTTAAATGTAGAGGTTCAAAAATAATGTCCTACTGGTATCTTCTTCTTCTTTGATCCGTTAGCTGATGGTCCCAGGGGGATGCCCCGCAACGGATACGCTGCTGCACGATTCGTTTCCATTCTCGACGATTTTTGGCAACGTCTCGAGTCTCGATTATCAGATAAGTCGCCTCCGATATTCTTTAGCTAGGTTTTCTTCTCCCGTCAGCTGGAAGGTCTCGCCAGAGAAGTTAACGTGGCAAGCGGTTATCATCCATTCGGCTAAACATGTCAAAACCACTGTTTTTGTATTTCTTCTTCGATTAGCGTCTGTTGATCGTATATTTGCGTAACTGTTTCGTTTCAAAGGTACTTAATCGAGAATCGCATTTGGAAGACTTCGAGCTTGTTGACGTCTGGATTGAGCAGTTGCCACGTTTCCGATCGTTAAAGAAGGATCAGCATTCGGTATAGGGATACTTTCGTTTTGTCCGTTTCCATATACACCACTTGAACGAGACGAATGTTGGTGTTGCCTGGCCGATGCGGTTTTGAAAAATCTCAACCAATGATCCCAAATATTTGAACATCGGAACCTGTACGATTTGAGTTTCATCGAGATGAACACTGGCCCTCGATCCGCCCGCTGTGAGCACTTTGGTCTTATTCGCATTGATTTTTAAACCGTATGGCCGGGCGATGCGGGAAATGTCGTATAAAATGCACGTTGCTTCGACGTCCGTGTCGGTGAAGATGGTGCCATCGTCGGCGAACATCAAGTCGGTTACAAAGTTGTTGTCATCTTCGACCGCCAGCTAACGGATCAAAGAATTTGGCCCTCGACACCTTGTTGACTAAACCCCAAACTATTGGACATTATTTTTGGCCGTTCAATATGCCATTTCGTTCAATCTAATCTCTATACCCTACAATATCCCACAAACCTATTTTTCAACCTCGTACAACATCCAAGAGTTTAGCCTAAGGTTCAGCGCCATCGGCTCCAACCCCCCCTGACCTCCCAGAGCCAATCCTATTTTGTTTTATCCTTCAAACTATGCTTATGACAACTTTTTACCTATGACTTGAACAGCGAACATTGAATGCGACTTTGCTAGAGAAATTACTTAACATTTGGCATATATTTTTTTTTATGTGAAAGTCTAAGCTCAGGTGTCACCCTTTGTACTACCAGTCCGTCATGTCTTACACGTCAACGTCAGTTGTCTGGTAGTAAGCTTAGCTCGAAGGATAGAGAAAGAATAAACAGATAAAAGGGAGTCTGGGGGTACATGAGGAGGTGGAGATAAACCTTGCGTTTAAACTCTTGAGTGTTATATGAGTTTGGGAAAACTGACTGTGGAAGGTTGTTCCATAGTCGAGTTGTTCTCGAAAAGAACGAATTACTAAACTGGTGTGCGCGCGAAAATAAGGGCTGTAGATAGTGAGGATGATCCGAATGGGCAAGTCTTGTGTTGCGGGAAAAACATCGCCGTGAAGGCAGGAGATTATATACAACCAAGCAGGGAGATTTTGAACCCAACTTATAGTATTCAAAAATAAAAATGTTCCACACTTTAGAAGAAAAATAAGACTGATGCGAATTTAGAAAGATATAAGAAATATGTATGTATATTCAAAACTTAGCTACCTCTGCCATTCGTAGAAAAAAAACTACGATTGTTTTCGTCAAAGCTTATAGGCCTGCAGCGCATCCCATTTTTTCGCTCGAAGTGATGGAAATGAGATAACCGGTTGAGACTAATTATTGCAATCGATAGAGTATGGAAAAATGCATATACAGTTGATTTTGACCGAAGTTTGGACATGGCCAACATACAAAAAAATCATGAAAATACCTTTTTTTCGTAAGTGCGGTTTGAACGAAATTTTCACTTTATCTCGCCATATCTCAGTTGATATTGCAGAAATCAATTTCAAATTTGAACGTAGTCTAGTTTGACTAATTCCCTAAATATAAAACTTTAACCGAACTGGTTACATCATTTAAAAATAAAATGGCGAATGTTTTAAAAATTTCCAACAGATTCGTGAGACTTATTTTTCTAATCAAAAAGCTGTGTTATAGATTTTTGAAATTCGCTTTTTTGGCTAAACTACATTGTAGCCAAATACTTAAGGCAGTTTTCTGTAAATTTTCAGATCAAAAGTCCTCCCGTTCAAAAGTTACATTAACATTTGTTGACACTCGACTTCGTCCGCAACAAACGTTCGGATTTAAAATATTTCCTGCTAGTTAAATTTTTTGTTAAAAAGTTACATATAAGTGTTTGATTTTCATCATAAATTTTTATACGATTAAGGTTTGATTATATTTCCCTTTTGGGTAATTCATTTAATTTAAATTCATTATATTTATTTCTATACACATCTCCAAATGTCTATTAATGGCAAAGAAGTGAAGTGTTTTTTTTTTGTCATTGCTGCACAAGTAAGCAAAAAAGGAATCGATACTCTTCTTGAGTCTACTAACCAAAATAATGATGGTATTTCAAGAAATTTATTTGCTGCCGTGATAGCAACTCTTTGAATCAAATCAAATTTCATAATGATTGTAGAAGTATATACAATAAAAAGGCGGGGACTCGGAAAGTTTTGAATGGAAACTCACAGAAATGTATACGAAGCACGGGATCTTTGACTTTATGAGAATTTGTGTTTTATATGTAATCATGGTAAAAACTTATCAGCGGTAACATCAAGGCCATTCCAAATATTTTACAAAGCAACAAGGTGACTAAAAATGTCTGCGATGAACTTTCAAAAACCCCGAATTTATTAGAGGTCAATGCCAAGTATCACAAGCCGTGTTACGCGACATTTTGTAACGAAACGAAGAATGCTGAAATCTCAAACAAAAGTGAGACGAAAAAACGTTATTTGTGGAAAATGGCTGCCACCGAGATATGGAAAAAGAATGAAAGCTCCTTGCAGAACGGAGAAATAGTTTTTTTACCTGACCGCAAGAAATACTCCCAAATGAAGTGAAATTAATTCTTTTGGAAACTGCTTCAGATGGTGTTATATTTTACTCAAAAAATGGGTGTCCTGACATTATTTGTTCGACAAATTGGACCATCTACGAATTACTGACAAGAGAAAAAAACCGCCAAATGCAGCATATAAGTGATATTAAAATTGATGCTACAAACGATTCAGTAATTTTATACCACGCTGTCGAAAGGGTAGATATCGATAAAATACCTAAAACTTTCGAATATCCGAACCCATCCGATTTGCAGATCAATTACGCATATAATTTTGTTCTATTTTAACGATAAAAAATTATATGTAGTTTTGGTACTCGTGTCCTTTGCAACGGTTACAATGTCGAGTGTCAACAAATGTTAATGTAACTTTTGAACCGGGGGACATTTTGATCTGAAAATTTACAGAAAACTGCCTTAAGTATTTGGCTACAATGTAGTTTAGCCAAAAAAGCGAATTTCAAAAATCTATAACACAACTTTTTGATTAGAAAAATAAGTCTCACGAATCTGTTGGAAATTTTTAAAACATTCGCCATTTTGTTTTTAAATTATGTAACCAGTTCGGTTAAAGTTTTATATTTAGGGAATTAGTCAAACTAGACTACGTTCAAATTTGAAATTGATATCTTCTATAATATAAAAATAAGTCGGGTTTTCCTTCCTGACGCTATAATTCCAGAACGCACGATCCGATTTCCACGGTTTTGCATTCGTTGGAAAGGTCTCGGGCTCCGTGAGGTTTATAGCAAAAAAATTTCAACAGAAAAGCAGGCGTTTGGTCCATAGCAGCCATCTCAAGAGGGTGGATTACCATTTTCTTTACAACCCCTCGACATGGATATCAAATGAAACGGTATGGTAAGTAGAACATCAAAGGCAATATAGTATACCCAATATATCGTTTGGTCCATGGCAGTCATCTCAAGAGAGCAGATGACCATTTTCTTCACAACCCGAAATGGGTATCCAATGAAAGAGTATGATAAGTAGAACAATATAAGCAATATAGTATACTCAATATGTCGCTTGGTCCATAGCGGCCATCTCAATAATGCGGATTACCATTTTCTTCACAACACCTTCGACATGGATATCAAATGAAAGAGTATGATAAGTAGAACATATAAGCAATATAGTACACTCAATATATCGTTTGGTCCTTGGCGGTCATCTCTAGAGCGCGGATGATCATTTTCTTCATTACCCCCTCGACATTGGTATCAAATGAAAGGGCATTATAAGAAGAATGCCATAGACTATGTCTTTAGATTCATGGCGGCCATCTCAAGAGGGCGGGTTACCATTTTCTTCATAACACCCGAGACATGGGTATCAAATGAAAGGCTATGAAAAGTAGAACACCATAAGCAATATAGTATACTCAATATATCGTTTGGTAAATGGCGGTCATCGCAAGAGGGCGGATTACCACTTTCTTCACAACCCCTTCGAGATGGGTATCAAATGAAAGAGTATGATAAGTAGAACACCATAGGCAATATAGTATACTCAATATATCATTTGGTCCATGACGGTCATCTCCCAAAATCAATTTTCCCAGATTTGTTCTTTTTTCACTATTGCTTTTTCCTATCGCAGAGTGTGTCCCCATAATCTTATTTTATTGAAAGGCGTTGCAACGCACGCGGGTTTTTGCTAGTCTGCAATATATAGGCAGGCTATGGAAAAATGTCTAGAGTTTCAAAACTCAATTCAACACCTCTTCATAGACTTTAAAGCCGCCTATGATAGCATAGCCAGGGTAGAACTCTACAAAGCCATGAGAGAATTCGGCATCCCAAACAAACTGACAAGACTATGTTGGTTGACCATGATCAATGTGTCAAGCCAAGTAAAGGTAGGTATCCGGAACACTGTCCAGACCAATCAACATCTATAATGGACTCCGACAAAGGGACGGTCTGGCCTGCCTCCTTTTCAACCTGGCGTTGGAGAAAGTGATCCGAGATTCGGGCGTGACATCTAGGGGTACAATCCTCCACAAGTCCACCCAATTACTGGCTTACGCAGACGACATTGACATCATTGGAAGAACAACAACAGCTGTACAAGAAGCTTTCACTCAGATTGAGCAAGCGGCAGGAAATCTGGGGCTGCACATTAACGAAAGCAAAACAAAGTACATGGTGGCCTCGTCTGGAAGCACACCTAACATTGGTCCCACAATCAAGGTAGCGGAACACGAGTTTGACGTGGTAAAATCATTTACCTACCTTGGGTCAATAGTAGCAGCCGACAATAGCATGGAACCAGAAATACGCGCACGACTGCTAAAAGCCAACAAAGCCTACTATAGTCTGTCAAGGCTCTTCAAATCCAAATATCTAACCATAACGTCTAAACTTTTACTATATAAGACGATGGTCTTACCCGTTCTCACATATGCATCCGAAACGTGGGTGCTTAGCAAAAAGCACTCAAACCTCTTGGGCGTGTTTGAGAGGAAAATACTTCGGAGGATTGTTGGCCCCGTATGTGAGGAGGGACGATTCCGGAGACTCTACAATGACGAGATCTACGAGCGCTATCGCGACATAGATGTTGTGAAGAAAATAAAGCTCGGTAGGCTCCGGTGGGCAGGGCATCTAGCTCGTATGAGTGAAGATGAGCCTGCTCGGAAAGTTCTTTGCGGTAAGATCTATGGGGTGCGACAGCGAGGGAGGCCCAACCTTCGCTGGAAGGATGGCGTGGACCAGGACGCTCAGAGTTTAGGGATGCCAAACTGGATGACATCGGCTCAGAATCGGGACCGGTGGAGAGAACAGTTGCGCGAGGCCAGGACCGGATCCCGGTTGTAGAGCCGTTAAAGAAGAAGAAAGAAGAAGATCTGCAATATCAACTGAGATATGGCGAGATAAAGTGAAAATTTCGTTCAAACCGCACTTACGAAAAAAAGGTATTTTCATGATTTTTTTGTATGTTGGCCATGTCCAAACTTCGGTCAAAATCAAATGTGGATGCATTTTTCCATCCTCTATCGATTGCAATTAGTCTCAACCGGTTATCTTATTTCCATCACTTTTTTCATTTCTAGAGCACTTTTTGGGGATTCGCTGCAGGCCTATTAGTGGCAATTTGCCTTCAAAAATTTTTGGACCAACTTAAAGTAACTTGGAATTTAAGTATGGAAATTTCCTGTAGCCCAGGCCAATCTTATCGCGAATGAGTTCACTAAACATTTCACAGCTGCAGCGAGCGCAGTTGATACTAATTACTCTACATCTCTTCTTCTTTTCATTGATCCGTTAGCTGGCGGGCCGAGAGGGGCGTCCCCACAATGTTCCCGTCCGCGATACGTTGTTGTCAGTGCCGCTTTAAAAAAGGCGGTTTCTTTCCATGTTTCTTCGGTTTCCCGATTCTGGTCAATTTGGCAGGGTCGCCTCCTTTCACACCCTGGACTTGGGACCACGGACGACGGCGCAGTTTGCTCTACGTCTACTGGTAATAATACTAGTATATTTAGTTTTCGCAACGTGAACTACGAAAAAGTCCGTAAAACCTTTTATGCTACTAAATGCATATTTCTCAAGCTAATTTTTCCTGCAATTCTCCCCTACATGTCCTATATTTTTAATAACTGCCATATGAAATTACATTTTCCGCTCCAGTGGAAAAAAGCGAAAGTAATTGCACTACCTAAATGTAAATCTTCAAGTAGTCTTGCCGACTATCGTTCTATCAGTATGGTTATATTTTTGTGGGTAAAATACTAAAAAAATTAATGACATGGCAAATTGACAGTCACTGGGACACGGGCACGGTCTGTCTTTCGCAAAGGCAATAGCTGTGAAATTGCATTTCTGAAGGTAACTACTGACCTTCGAATGGCTCTTGACTTCGGTAATGCTGCTTTCCTCGTTCTTCGTGATTTCAGTAAGGCATGTTGATAGTGTTGCCCCCATGTGCCTATTTACCAAATTGGCAAACCATATTTAGCTACCTCTTTAATCTGCAGTTAGCTGCAGAATCTTTCTCAAAAAATATAGTTGCATAGCTCGATTTCGGAGACGTTCCACAGGGCTCCATACTAGGACCATTACTTTTCTCTACATGCATAAATGATCTTGGCATTGTCGCAACCAGCTGCAAACTCCACATGTATGCAGATGATGTTCAGATCTACTTTAACAGCCGCCTTGGACCGGCTGAGAATTATATTCCGGACATAAATGCATATTTCAAGCGTAAGTACTTATCAATTGTGTTTATTCAACCGCCTACAACTTACTTAATGCCTCTAAATCCAACTCCTTCCACCTATCGTTCTTATGAACACATGCCTACCTTATCAAACGCGTGTCACTAATCTAGGCGTTTATCTGAATTCACATACCTTATCCTAAATTTGTGGTAATTCACGGAGTCTTTGGCTACACACCTCCATCATTCCTTTAGGTTCACGCTCCAAGATAATTAAATCTCCAGTGTTGCCATATTTCAATTAGGCTAGCATGGTCTTTCCTTCGCATTATGATGCATTCCGTGGTAAGCTGAATGTAGCCTTGAAGGACTGCGTAAGGTTTGTCTACAGGTTTCGTCGATCTAATCACATCAGTCCATATCATTATTCCATTCTGGGATGCACAATTGATGATTACCTACTCCTCGCATAGAAATTTGTTTATAAGCTTCTACAGTCCGACCGTTTATCTTATCTACATGATATCTCCAATTGGACGTATGCATCTAGAAGAAAGTTTTTTGAATAACCGGTAATATTCTTTCAACTACATTCTTTTTAATTTTTACTGGTTTTGTTCTTTTTTCTTTTAATTACCTACCGTTTCTCACTTTTTATTAGTTCACTCACTCGTTACGCTTTTTATCAATTAACAACTTATAATTTACATGCATTTTTCAGCGTGAATATGTAATCTTGATGTACCATTCTTGAAATAAATAAAATAAAATTACACTGCAATTGCTTCATGTTGGTTATTTACTATATTTAGAACTATACGAATGCAAGCTTAAACCTGGTGCCAAGATGTGTAATATTTCAGTTTTTAGAGCTATCCCCGCGTTTTGGTTATGCTATTATTAGGTTCTAAGTGTTGGTTTAAATCCAAAAACTTTGACTTGCGAACATACATACCATGTCTGCTTCTATAAATTCAGGCTTCGTTGCACTAGTATGCACAATAATATTTTATAGCAAGGCTTTTTCCAGAAACTTAAATTTTTTGTCAGTTTCTGTTTTTTACTTTATTTCTCACCTATATTTATGTACGTTCCCAAAATTTCTGTAAAAAAGACACCTATGCATGTGCCCTGTATTATCTGCACAAGGAAAACAATGTTATTTATTTATAGATTCGTTGCTACAATGCTAAAAATTCACGCTCAACTCCAAAAAACGAAAAATAAAATACAAAATAGAAATCTTGTTAGTGCCATCGAATCCAAACATTCGCCCACAATTTCAATACTTTAGGGACATAAAAAATATCATCCCCTCCAATCCAATATTGCACACCTCTCACATGTCGCATTACCAATATATATATTTTTTTCCTACACTTAATAAAAACGCATGCGTTTAGAGCGATGCCGACCCACACTGCCGGGATAGACTTTTGTCAGTCTATGTCCTTTTTTTAGGACACTCATCTTTCATCTAGCTGGCAGTGAAATGTGCCTAGCGAACGTGAGATGAATTCTAAATTTTGGATTAAACAAAAGGAAGCAAAACACAAGAAAAAAAACAAGAGCAAAACATTCGATGAAGAGTGAAGCAGCATAGCAGCAGCATCATTGTTATGGCAGTGAGCATCATCAGCATTGCTTACGATTATTGAGGAGTCCTTGATGGTGTGTGGTACTTGGCTACAAGGATCATCAGCGAAAGCAGGCACGAAAGGGAAAAAATGGATAAAAAAGAAGGAATTTTGTAACAATTTTACTGTTCATTTGATTTTTGCGGACATAGTCTCACCACCCCCTCTCCATGCTTGGCCCTGGAAGCTGAGCAGTAGGGGAAGGATGATAAATTTTGAAGGATACGTTCAGGATGGAAGATATCAAGAAAACTTGTGGATAAAGCATGATTTTAGGCACAGGATGCTGGTGGTGGCTTGTGGATATAAACGATGGCGGTTATATTTTAGATTATGTTTATGTCAGAGAAGTTCATTCAGATAAAAAATGGTAACAAAATCAACATCTTGATTAAACCAGCGGCTTTGATTGGGATGAGGGAATGAAGTTTATCAGTATCTATCACTTTGAAGTTTATTGCCGCTTTGTATGCGAAGTAATTTTCTGTCAGAGATAATAAACACCCGTAAAAAATATATATTTGTTATTTTTAGGATAATATGGAAACATATAAAGAAGACACTCTATTTTAATACTGTTGAGGGCCCTTAGTAGATATGCTGGCACTCATGTTTTTCATTTTTATACTCCCATCTGCCCAAGTAATTTTAGAAGCTTTTTTGTTATGTGTCTTTTAGTAAGAGAGTCTTCGTTCGTTGTTTTTATTATACTCAGCCGACTTTCATACTTAATATAACCTAAATGCGCTCAATTCGTGCTTTATTCATTTTTTCATGTCATGTCGTTCAGGTTATGCTGCAGTATTTAGTTTGAAAGATAGTAGAGAGTAGGATAGGTTAGAGGCGGTACGGAGACTGCTCGAGGAGATAACATTGAACCTAACTTTTGAACTCAGTAAACACCATCGAGGAATACCTTTATCCGAGATTCAACGATTATCTTTGCCCACAATTGGTGCTATGTTTAAAGTGCAAATAACAGCCACGTACATTTCCTCACAACTCAAACCTCGGGATTTTTGTTGTAATTTAACAAAATAGCTCTTAGATTACGCATTCATAGTATCTCAGGTTTCGAGATTTAATACATGGCGCAGTATAAAGTTATCAAATTACCCCTCATTTTGGATTTTATGCGGAGTGAACTAGGTTGTTGAAGAATATAGTTGACGGAGGAACTTGTGTCTTTTAAGAAATCCAAGGCATATGGGCGCTTTTTTTGGTGATTTGGAATTTGTGATCACGCCATCGCAGATTCTTAAAAAGCCAACCACGAGTGCGACTTGCCATCTTGAAGTAATTTTTCCACGGCATAATATGTATATGTGCTCGAAGAATGCTTCAGTACTTACTACTTAGTCTCAGTAGATTAGATTTCAAGGCGTCCCATTCCAGAGGTCCGCATGGTTCAATTCCACGCAGTGTCATTATTCTTTATCTGTCCCCTTCTCAAATCTAGATCCCTTTTACTTCTTTCTTCCCTTCGCCTAGGCTCTCTTCTGACATCACCTGTAAGCACAATAAGCAAGGAAGCCATCCCATGATTAGCGAAGTCGACGTTTTATCCAGTTCGGTGTTTGTGGATTAAATCGCGTGTTGCTGACAACGCCAACGTTGTCGTCCTTTTCTGTGCCATCTTAGTGTTGTTTTTCCTGTTATCTGTCCAATGATTTTCAGCATTTTAATCTTTGATATAACCGTTGGCGCACAAAGTGCAATTAACGACCTCTGGAGATATAAGACGACTATCCCTTCACTAGCAACCAATCGTTTGAATCTTCCTTTCATCTATTTCCAAATTCGCTTAATTATTCTAAATTAAGTTATTTATATACTGATGTCGTTTCGTTAGTCGTGATTCTTGCGTAGAGATGAGTTAAAAAGCTGTTACCTTCTATCCCCACTGTTTACTGAGTACAATTTGCATTCAAGGCCGAATTTAAGCTAACTGCAAATTTATCTTAGTCGTGAATAATTTTCATTATGTAAATACTTTACACATTATAACTATTTTCTCCCTCAATTAAGGGCCTGAAACCTCCCTTGACTGTTCTTAATTGAAGCAGAAAAATACATCCCAATTTGTATGCTTTTCTATGTTTCTATCTTTCTCCACGTTCTAATTGTATGCACGAACGAGGAGACCCGCAACAAAACCATGGTACTTCTTCTTATTTAACGGTTCTACAACCGGGATCCGGTCCTGGCCTCTCGCAACTGTTCTCTCCACCGGACCCGATTCTGAGCCGATGTCATCCAGTTTGGCATCCCTAAACTCTAAGCGTCCTGGTCTACGCCATCCTTCCAGCGCAGGAAGGTCTCCCTCGCTGTCGCACCCCATAGCTCTTACCGCTTGGTACGCCTGAGCAAAAATTCTACTTTTCAGAATGCAGCTCGCTACAGCCGCCAATGGTATAGTCCAAACGAAGCACGGTATGCTCGAACTTTTTTATAGTAAAGAGAGCAAAATTGTCACTTTAAAAATAAAGATTGCAATTATGCATATTCAGTAGACCGGTTCTCCTTCTACTGCGTAGGTCAAGCAGCATTGAACTAAGTTGTCTTCTTGGTAAAACGACACTTCGCTTTGGAATGGTCGATTACGAGTACATTAATATATGGAACAGTGGCGTGCATACCGCTAGCGGATGCGTTTTTAGATTTTCTTGCCTACACCGGAAGCGTGCATACCCATTTGTTCACTATTCCTTGGGTTGTGAGCAACATAAGTCTTTGTAATCGGTCGCAGCCATCGAGTAATGCAGTTCGCCGCAATGTCAAAATATTACTCATCGATTCTCAAGGAATCGAGTACTTTTGAACGAGTAAAAAGTACTCATTGAGTAGTTTTATTTCGGTTCTGATCATGAGTATTTAATCAAGTATGTACTCCTCGCAGATTCCGTAGCCCTATTTGTATACATTTTGAAACCTCAAGGTATACCACGGAATATTAATAAAATTATGGAGTTCCATTGTTGGTAATTACAGGATAGTCATATATGATTATCTATAATCATGAACGCATCGTTTCTCACATAACCAAACCATTGCGCTTTTAGAACTACATTCTATAAGTTCTACATTAAATACAAGTCGTTTATCTGCGCAGGTTCCTCAAAATCAACTTTAGCATTCTTAGATAAGATCCAAAACCACGCCGTCAAACTCATAAGTGCTGGCACCCTTAGTGCCTCCCTGTATTCATTAACCCACCGTAGGAATGTAACAGGCCTTTCCAAAGTTTATTACTGCAGCCAATGTTCCTCTGAAATTAATTACTTTCTGCCTGCATTGCAACATTATTTCCGCAGCACAAGTTTGCCCGATCGGCTGACTCTGATGTAGACTTCATATTCTCGTTCGTTTATAAATAATTTCATTTTGGAATAAGAGTTCAAGCTTACTTCTATGCATTGCACCTTGACTTGAACGACATGACAGGGTAGTAATGGTGACCCTGGGTACAGATTCGTTATTCCTAAGGTTGAATTTCTGACAAAAAAAAATAGGAATTTGTAATATATTTGGAATTGTAACATAATTTGGACCAACGTGTGCCTGAAAATATTGTTCATAACTTGTTTTAATACCTTAGAATGGAATTAGCTCTTACATCATCACACACCTATTTCTCAATTTCGTTCTGGATTGGAAAAGAGTTTATGTACTCTAAATTAAAAAGATGATTGACTAAGGTCAAATACTTTAGTCCCAGAATAGCATAAATTGTTTCTGGTTATTTCATTTTCCGTTTCCTTATTTTATAACTTACAAAATAATAGACCGTAATTATGTACTAGGCCTCCTTAAACTATGAATACCCAAATAAAATTTAGTACTAGATATCTAGTATTTGATACTTATACGGAAAAAAAATGGTAAAATTAAAAACATTAAAACCATCAAAAAAGCTAATATATACTTTTTATTTTCATTTCAGATCCTCAACTCCAGCTTCAACACAACAAAAGACCAACAATTCAAACAATAAATATGCATATTCATCTTAAATCAACTAATTAAAAAAATTGTTAAAAAAAAAACAATTTTAAAGGAACCATGAAGAGAACTCGGAACTTCTTCAATAATTTTATTAATATTTTCATAATTATTATTTTTTCCCCTTAAAATTCTTTACTTTGCTTTTATTAACATTAAAGCAAAACACGAATGTTATTTAAGAAACCAAATAACAATAAAAAACGCGAAAAGGAATTTATGAGATAACTAAATTTAATTAAATATTTGTGGTTAAATTGGTTAAAGGGAAATCGTCAAAATAGATCCGAAACAAAATTTATTAATGTGGGAAATGTTTGATGACGACATTGAATGTGATGAATGTGGTGGACCAGGACCACCACCAAAATTTCTGATACCACCACCACCGCGACCCCCATTTATGCAGGAATTAACAAAATGTTCCGAAGAGGAAAATATCAATACAAATAGTGATTTTTATTATAATAAAATTAGTGATAATAGTATTAATAATAATAATAATAACATGTGTGAAGCGATACCGGTAAGTTGTGGTTTACTTTTATTAATTATTAGTAATTGGAAATTCATTTTTGATGAATAATTAAAGTGTATTTAAACTTCTTTTTTTAGTAAATGATTTTAGTGATTTTATTTTAAATTTTTCAGTCATAATTTGTTTATAGGTTTATAAAATGTGTTTAAGATTGATGTGTGTTGTTGCATTCGAACCATCAATTGTTGTTCGTAATCTGATTACAATTAAATAATTTTAAATATGATTTACCATTGAACAGAATTATTACGTGATTTTCTTGTTGATTCTTGCTATTTCTTCTGATTTGAATCTCGATCAGTTCATATCATCATTAGAGCGAAACAAATCCAAAGTATTGCGTCGACTATTAGAGAGGCAAATTTTTCCTGATTGTAACGTAGATTTATATCAGGTGACTAGGTATATTTCAATACACAATCTCTCCTTCCATCGGGCAATGTATATTCATTCGTATTTTGATAGCTACATTTTCTGATTTTAATTATTTGGATTAGAATAAAGTTTAGACATGTCACGTTCTTCAGTTTTCTATACAGAAGTTCTAATGGTAATCGTAAATATTTTTAGCTTTAGCCTTTTATTCTAACTCAGAGCGTATGCGTCAGACTGTCTTAGTTATCCTACACGAACCCCTCATCTCCTTTTTATGCTCCTTACCTTTCATTCAACATAGTTCTCAAGGCAATTATCTGGTACTATAGATTGGCTGGAACAAATTCGTTATTCCCAAACAGCAAACTGGGATTTGTGTTTTAGCAGCAAGAACCTTTTCGTTATGTATGTGACCAAAATGATACAGGTCGGCATATTTTTGTTTATCCCAACTCAACCAAATATTTAAAGCCTTTAGACAAATAGATAGTTTTATTGGGGGTGGATACATCATCAGTAAATTAAAATCATCATTCAATGACGGAGAGCTAAGTTCTTCAATGCGTCTTCTACCAGTTAAAACTTCTGTTTGTTGGGTTTTCCCATTAACAGAAATGTTATTTCACCCTCAGTCTCTTAATTAAATTACATATAAGGGGAGTTCATAGCAGAAGCAAATCCTAGAAAAATTAGTATAAGCAAATCTGTTCGCTTTGAATCCCGCTTTATCTTACATTGTACTTCTATTCTTTTTACTCATGTATAATTTCTCCAACTGGAACATCGAATTCTTTCTTGATTGGGGCCGCAGGAATCGTGACAAATTCGATCCCTTCAGAACGAAGTCTACTGTTTTGTCGGTAACAAAATCTGCAACAATATTCTTTTTTTTCAGTTGACGGCGTAGATCTAGTGTCCCAAGGATTTTCACTAAGATACTTGCCTCTACGACAATATTTCTCGCACAACACAACACTAGTCCCCTCCGCATGTCAGACAGTCCACTTTTTCCGGGTAATACAACCTACAAATTCATTTATAAACTGAACTCAACTCTAGAACAATCTTCAAGAGTCAGTCTTTCCGTAGGAAAGCAGATAAACCCCTAACAACCGTTCTACTGCACCTTAACAATTCTCTAGTCCTGTTGGGAGACGCCGAAGTTAACAACATTAGTCGTTCACGTAGGAATAGGCATTTTTCATCATATGTAGTCCGATCGTCCATGGTGTTCTTCCCAAAATTACTTGGTGCTCAATGGCTGTGTCTGTGCAAGACGAACAAATTTTCAACTATTTTAGAGTAGAATTTACTTCACACGTGTTACGAACAACCTCCATTGTGCATGCTTGATGCTAGTACGTATCCCGTCCCGTTTCCAAAGGTCGAACTACGAGCGTCCATCATTACTTTTAAGACGCGTAAGTATTTTTGTCACTCTCACTCTCTTTTCTTCTTTTCTGAACTCCTTGTATCTTCCTTTGCCCGTTTTTCTGAGACTGCTGAATTTCTCCGTAAGCAGTAGTCTTAATGCCGCCCATACACCACGAGATATGTTGATCAGCTTGGTTGACTACTTTGTCCGTGTTGCTTGCCACATACTTACAATTTGACAGACTCCACAAACGACAAAAGTTTTTGTTAGACTCAACCAAGTTGATCAATATGTTTAGTCGTTCATGGGCGGCAGGTACGAATCCGCCAAGGCAAACGAAAATTTGCTCGATGGCAAAATGACGTCATAATGACGTAAAAAGATAATGATTCAGATGCGCATAGCTGCGATGTGCACTTTATTGCTGACGTCATTTTGCCCGCGACCTGCCAGCATGGATACGCCATAGAACCAATCTCTACGGCTTCTTCTTAATTAGCCCCTAGACTATCAATAATATTGTGCAATATTTTGATTGACTCAATATTATTGACGGTATCTGGGCCATACTGAAAGATTGTTTGAGGGAAAGAAGGAAATCGTCAATATTTTGCCCCTATTATAACCAGCAGAACTCATGAGCATTTTCAAGGCGTGTCCAGCTCTCATCGACGTCCGCAATTTCGTCTCCAGTACTTATTCTTCGCTCACTGAGCGCGAGTTTCAACGCACGATCCTTTGTTTCT
Source organism: Thereva unica (assembly GCA_949987705.1). Taxonomy (NCBI): domain Eukaryota; kingdom Metazoa; phylum Arthropoda; class Insecta; order Diptera; family Therevidae; genus Thereva; species Thereva unica. The sequence continues at coordinate 79,824,119 of OX465283.1, read as the reverse complement.
GGTAATTTCATTGCGGAGTGTTGATTTGAGCTTGATTCGCGGTGGCAAATCCCTCGGTACATTTGTACCATCATCGTTATATATTTTTTAACATTAGATGTCCGTCTAGGGGTTGGAAATCCATTCGAGCACCAATAAGAGTACTAAGAGTACGATTTGGTCGGAGACAAAAAGTGGCATTATAGAGCTTAGAATGAATAAGATCCACGTGTCGAAAGCTTTTATTCTTGTTCCCCTTTGTAATTGCTTTTTCCTATTTTTCCAAGCGGTCCCCGCTCTAAGTACCATCCATACGTCCAATGCTGCTTAACTTCTGTAATCGAACCAGAGCCGGTCTACTGAGTGTGCTTGTAGCACGGTTTATGGTCATTAAGATAATTGCTAGTTGTGCTCGTTATATAAAATTTCTGAAAACTCTAGTAATGCTCCCTCGGATATTTGGCAGCGCTCATAATTAGGTCCCCGGAGCAGCGCTTCCAATTTTTCTCGCTGGCCCGTTGCGTATTGTTATTAGTGTGGATGCCGACTTACTCCTCCCTGTAAGCGGGCTCTCGGGTCTACTTTACTACTCAAATCTCACATGATGGTTTCTACTTCGAAGAATTCTTCTTTCTCATCGTCCGGGGATCTTATGTAGCTATGTGAACGTTTGTAAGCCTTATATTTTTAAATTTACCTCGTTTAATGATAAATATTTATTAATAAAACCGCTAGGTGAAAGAAAAAGGAAACGGTAAACGCGAACTTTCCAAATGAAAATTATTCAAACTGAAAATTCATTATAAATATACGGAAAATCGAGTAGTTCATTAAGCGAGTTTCCGCGTCCTGACATCAATTCAATTTTTGTTTTAAACTTGTGAGATATTATTAAAACTTCATCAGAAAACTAAAACATCACAAGCATAACAATTTTTCCCGTAAAAATTTACAAATCAAATTTACAAACGTGCTCTTAAAATTCGCAAAAATATTTTACCTTAAATTTTATACACGTCCATCTCATAGCTTAAATCAAACCGCTTATAATAAATTTTCCAAAGAAAATATCTTATCAAAAGTTTGAGATTAAAAGTATTCGCTGCTGAAACACAATCATGCATATTTGAAAGTTTGTTTGATAGCAAAATTTTCCATCAACAGGATATCGATAACATGCTAGTAATTGGTATCGTTCACCATCAATAAAATCGTTAACAAGTATCCCTTTTAGGGAAACTTTCTCAATATTCCTCTCTGCTCCAAAGGAAAATTATTACCAAGAGAAAATTTCAAAAAGCCCTTTACGCAATACAAAGATAAAATCGAAATATTCTCAAATTTTCTTACACCTCTGAACCGAACTTGGGCTTTGCTTATGCGATTCGTGCCGAATCCTCTCCTCTCCTTGAAATTATCCTAGGCTGTCTTAAAAAACTTTCATTTTCCTATCAAAGTTATCCACAAGGAACAGTAAATTTTCACTGGAAATTGCTTTAAAACAAGATTAGGTTACTGCAACAAAGTGTGTCGTTTAAAACTCAAGGGCCCCATAAACCGGAAATCCCATCAAATTTTGGTCATGCCCGAAAACTTATTTTCTAAGATGAAAACCTTCCAAAAGTAGGATAGGCACAGGATGTATACGCCGAGAGAGAGCCAGACCGGCTGGTGAGAAAGAGAAAGAAGAATAGGGGATGTGTTTCGAGGAGTTTTGTTCGGATGTCATCGGACTTTACTTGTGTACACAGTTGATTTGAGTTTGGTCCTGATTTTTGCGGATGTCCTTATAGGATGGAATGTTGCTAAAATCGATTTTATGCTAACACATTGGCACTTTTACTGAGTTTTATCGTCTCCTAAATATACGACCCTAATTCCTGACATAGTCTTCAAACATAAAAAGGAGAAGAATAAGACCGAGTTCCTTTCGTTTTCCTTTTTTCCTCGACTCTAAAAGTCGGCCCATCCTGGATTTTGTTTATTGTGCTTTTTAGAGTTGCGAAGCTGTAATGGGGGAATGGGGGCCGGTAAATTTAGTACCACCAAAAAACAGGTGAAATGACAAAAGTACACACAAAAGACATTTTCTCTTCCGCACCCTTCACAGAGGTGGGGTCTTGTCTTTTCATTTCATTCCTTATTGTTTGAAGGATATAAAATTTCAGGAAGGTGGGAAAAATGCATTAAACCGACCAATTTCGCCCCCATACAAAATCACTCCACCCCCGTTCTGGTAATATAAACAAAGTCCCTCGAGATGAAAAGGTAGAATATTTTATCGTTTCATAAAAGGATACCGGGATTATAAGAAACTGATGGCGGCATAAAACGTGATCCTTGCAAATTTTTAGAATGCGCGTCCAGTAGCCTTATCCGTAAGGGGATACAAAACAACACACTCTCTGTGTCGTTCGGTGTATATACGGTAAAACCGTGGTGTCAGAAATCAGCTTAAGATTGTCTTACTTTGTAAAATATATATTGACTATGTGTAAGTATTTTTTTTTTGTGTGAGGGGGTCCATGGTAGCGGAGCTAAAACGAAACTGGCAAGTCGAAATTGTCAACGAAGCGATGAAATTTCGTTTTATGCCCGTCGCTGTAATCACTGGAAAAAGTTTGTTTAGGCTGCGGTCAAAGTAAATCCTCGTAAAAAAAATTGTTTGCTGCTGGTTTATCCTTCTTATCCTATGAATTAGTAACGTCAAGGCTATTGATCCGAATGAAATTTTTTTAGTTTATGTTCATTTAATAGAGAAAAAAGTCGTTAGATCATAGTACTTTTACAAAAGCAATTTTCGTAGTTATGAAGTAGAAGGTGATGAACGGGAAATTGCAAATGATTTTTTTCACGCTTGTTTGAACTCATTAACTTAAGTATGCTTTAGCTAGTGAAACATTACAGTAAACTCTAATCGTTGCTGTTTTTTATGTGAGTATGGGGCAGTCCATATGGGGAACACCGTAGCTTATGCTAGCTTATTTTGAACATACTTCACTAACGTACCATTCAAATTTCCCACCCCTCTCAAACCAGTTAGGAGAACTGTTGGAAGGCTAGAGATTGGCTAGGGTTTATTAGTTTTTCCCAGACCACTGACTGGGATTTGTGTTTCCGAAACAGAAACATGAACTATGCCGTTATCTGTATCACCACCAGGATCATACAGGCTGGAATTAATTTATTCACTCCCCATTCTACTAAATCTGTGCAGCCTAGACCCAACAGATAGTTTAATCGGGAGTGTATGAATGCAATCAGAAATAAAGAATCCGCCTTCAGAGCGTATAAGAGCTTACCGAGTGAATCGCTCCGCCTACAGTATATAAAACTAAGAAATTCCTGTAAAGTCACCATCAGGAATGTCAAAACTTCATTTGACAGCAAGTTGAGAAGTAAACTCCTTAATGCAACCTGCGGTAGCAAAAACGTCTGGTCCTTGGTGAGCTCCGCTATTTCACTACATCCACAACTCCTGTTTTCATCCACAATGAGAATGACTGTTATCACAGTAAATCCATGGCCTCTTTATTAGCATCTCTGTTTGCCTCAAATTGTTCTTTCTTTCTTCTTCTCTTTCTTTGTGCCCCTTTAATCCCTCATGGGACATAGGGCGGAAACAGTTGCCCTCCAGCGGACTCTGTTTTGCGCGACAGCTCTCAGCTCTGACCAGGATCTCCCAGTTGTTGCGGCCTCTGCTAGTAGGGTCCTCCTCCACGTTGTTCTAGGTCTTCCAACTCGACGGGATCCTTGCGGGTTCCAGTCAAGGGCCTGTTTGGCTAGGTTTTCGTTATCGCGTCGCAAGGTGTGGCCAACCCAATTCCATTTCCTTCGCCTGATTTGGTCGTCTATCCTTTCTTGGCCGGCACGGCGCCATAGCTCTTCATTTGAAATTCTATCTGGCCAGCGGATTTTTAGGATACGACGCAGGCATCTGTTAAGGAAACTTGTAGGCGCCCTGTGATGAATTGGGTGACTTTCCATGTTCCGCAACCGTACAAAAGAACTGCCTTAACGTTGGAGTTGAACAGCCGCAATTTGGTGTTAGTTGAGATCTCCGTTGATCTCCATATGCGGAACAGGCATGCATATACGCCTCGTGCTTTATTTATTCTGGAACTGACGTCTTCTTCTGTACCGCCATTTTCGGTAATAATGCTGCCGAGGTAGCAGAATTTATCTACCAGTTCCACGTCACGGTTATTCAGCGCAGTTCGTTCAAGTGTGTTTGCATTTATCCGCATTTCTTTGGTTTTGTTCGGATTCAGCCTTAAGCCTGCTAGACTACTTTCTGTTGCCAAATTGTTTAACATGTTTTTTAGCTCCTGATGTCTGTGGGCCAGCAAACAGATATCATCCGCGTAGTCGAGGTCCTTAAGGCGGTCTAGCAAACCCCATTGTATGCCGCCTGTTCTATTATCTAGAGCGTCGACAAGGATGTCATTTATTACTATAAGAAATAGTAATGGCGAAAGTAGACATCCTTGTCGTACTCCTGAATTCACCTCGAAGCTGTCGGATAATTTTCCATTATGGAGAACTCTGCATTTGGAATTGTTGTAAAGGGCTTTTATCAATTCTATTATTTTATCAGGCAGTCCACGTCGCCGTAATGCCTGCCATATAAAGCTCCTATTAACCGAGTCGAACGCTTTCTCATAATCTACGAAAGCTAGGTAAAGGGGGGATCGGAATTCAGTAGACTGCTCCACTATGATTCTCAAGGTGTTAATATGGTCTATACATGAGCGGCCCTTCCTGAATCCGGCCTGCTGCCTTCTAAGCGTTCGGTCTACTGCCTCTCTTATCCTTGATAATATAACGTGGGACAAGATTTTACCCACTGTAGATAATAGACAGATGCCTCTCCAGTTGTCGCATATTGTTAGGTCCCCCTTTTTTGGTATTTTGACTATGATACCTTCCGTCCAATCCTCCGGAAAGGTACAGGTGTTCCATGCTATTTCCAGGATTGGCTGAAGCGCATCTGCTATGAGGCTTGAATCGGCTTTCAACAATTCTGCCGGGATGCCATCTTTTCCAGCTGCTTTACCATTGGCCATCGCATGAATTGCGGTTACTATTTCCGTCTTGGATGGGGCCCGGGTGTTGATTCTTATCGGCTGTGCATTGTTGCTGTTTTCCTGAGGTTCCTGTGCAAGTGAACCATTCAGGGCGGCGAAGAAGTAATCTCTCCATCTTTGGAGCTGCTCCTCGTCGCTGCACAGCAGCCTCCCATCCGCACTCTTTACGGCATGCTTTTTAGTAGAGTGCTTTCCCGAGAGCTGTTTAGTAATTTGGTACAGCACTTTACTGTTGCCTGTGTTTGCCGCGTTTTCCGCTTTTTCTGCGAGCTCATTTATCTGCTGCCTTTTATCACGCCGCACACTTCTCTTTACTTCCCGGTGTAATTGGGAATATTCCCGTTCAAGTTGGTGACGTCTTTCCGGGTCGCTTGTAGAGTTTACGTTATTTTTGAGGGCCCTCCTGCGTTCTATTTTTTGCCAGGTAGTGTCCGAGATCCAATGTTGCATGTTTCTCTGGACATAACCGACGCTCGTTTCCGCAGCCGTCAATATAGCGCCCTTTGTTCTACTCCACAGCTCTTCAATATTTGTGTCGTCAGAAACGGTTTGCTGGTTTAATATTTGCTGCAGGTTTCCAGCAAATTCTCGCTTTTTAGCGGTCTCCTGCAGAAGGTCAACGTTAAACCGTCTACGGTTTATAACATCGCGTTGAACGTTTCTGATTGCAGCGATTCTAAGGCGAATAGTTGCTACTACCAAATGGTGGTCGCTTCCAGTGTCCGCTCCCCTGAAGCTCCTGACATCCTCCAGAATGGTTCTCCATCTGCGGCTGACGGCCACGTGATCTATCTGATTTCTCGTTCTACCATCGGGTGATACCCAGGTCTCTTTGTGTATCTTCTTGTGACAAAAGTAAGTTCCACCTACCATTAGTTGATGGGAACTACAAAAGTCAACGAAAAGCTCACCATTGTTATTGGTAACTTGGCTTAGGCCTTGTTTTCCAATTGTTTGTTCAAGACCGGTGTTGTCGCGGCCGATTTGTGCGTTTAAGTCACCCATTAATACAATGATGTCTCCCCTTGGAATAGAGCGAAAAACCTCATTCAGTCGCATATAGAACTCGTCTTTGATGTCATCTTCTGCGTCTTCAGTTGGAGCATAGCATTGGACTACCGTAGTACTTCTTAGCCTGGTACGCAGGCGCACGGTAATAATCCTCTCAGAAACTGGTGACCAGCTAATGAGGCTGGACCTGGCTTCTTTGGTGAGTATTACGCCAACGCCACTCCTACGGCTTTCAGTTTCATTTCTCCCAGAATATAAGAAGGACTCACCATTTGGGCAGATATGTTCCCCCGCATCGGGCCATCTGGTCTCGCTAAGTCCCATGATCTTGATTTTATATCGATTCATCTCGTTGAGGACTTCATCCAGCCGTCCCTCAGCAAGCATTGTTCTCACATTCCATGATCCGATTCGTGTCCTTGTTCGAAAAGCAAAGGTCGTCGTCGTGTTGTCCATCCGGTTCCGAGGCATTGTTTGCCGATTCGTAGCAATGGTGTTTTTTATGGGAGGGGGTTGCTAACCCTCAGCCCAACCGACTTAAAACTCTGTTTTGTGGCGCAGAGAGCTCGCCATTCGCCCGTCTCCCGTTAGCTCCTTCCGAAGAAGTACCCCAGGGGGCACCGCGGGGAGGTGGGATTAGGACTTGCTAACAGGCCTGCTAGGTGTTTGTATGCAGTGGATCTTCTCGGATTTTTACAGTAGTGACAAATCGGGTGTCACCACCTTCCAAGGTCTTTGTTAGCCGTTCGCCCCCCTGTTCTTTAACATAACGCTTATTTCATGGCCGGGTCTTCAGGACTCTCGAGGTGTACAGGAGCCTCAAAGAGCTCGATGCCAACAAATTCTTTGGATACGATAATATACCCCCTATCGTCTAAAAACAATGCCCCCCACATTTGGCTAAACCTCCGCGGAAACTTGAAATTATAGGGCATACTCCCCGGAGTTTACCCAGAAATTTGCCCATGTTCAGCCGATAACGAAAAAACGTGACTACAGTTACAGTCTCCCTCCAACTACCTAATAGCAGGTTGACTGTTCGAATGTTGACGCCTTTCAAACCTCTCTACGAGCCTCCTGCAAGTTTCAATTAGATGTATGTATTTCATTGTGGAAAACAGAGGGTCACCTACCCATTGCAATCGAAATCTTGGAGTCGAATCCTGCGACACGACCCCTTGTGCCATGTTCCATGTTTGACCCTTCGGTAAACCAGTGGAGACTTCTTGGATCCCCAGGAAGGATAAGTTCATCCCACCCAGAGCTATCCGGAAGAACGCCGGCACAGTTCACCACTCACCGGGTGAGAAAACTCCAGGGTCTACACCCGACTCTGATTTGAAGGGATGATAGCCAGGCTGTAAGTTAACTTATTCCTCTCTGGTGGGTTCTGCACATCAAAAATTCGGTTGACATTGAATTGAATTTTGATGTCATGTACGCAGATGGGCCTCTATCAATCCCAGAGCGCAGAATATTGCTGTGTCTCTTGCACCCAGCACCTCTGTTCTCGTAGCCTCCAGTAAAGAGTGAATTATATTCAATATTTCAGCGGGGGTTGTAGCAAAACTCCCGTACTTCTTTGCTCCCTGCCAAATTCCCAATGGTATCATGTCCACTTTCTAAACAAAATCACCTTTCTGTTTTCAACTCTGTATATGCGATTGTGAAACCAAGTGTATCTCCACTTCCTGAACAAACTTCTTCTGATACAAACAATCAGCAACTCCATCAAGATACACCTAACACCTTAAAAAGTGTTTCCCCCGCAAAAACTTTGAATCCCCCCAAAACCCATAAAAATAAAGCAAAAAAAAGTCAAGAATATTCCTGAGACACAAAATTAAATATTTACTAATGCTTTCCGCTTTTTTCCCTCCAAATAATCCCGAACGCAGCGTTTGCTTATTCGGAATCGGAGATAAGATAAAGCACGTTCATTTTATACTTTACGAGTCTATCAAACAGTTTAATGTATTTACAGCAGAAAACTCCCCAGCTACTACTGGCAACGGGGGCCTCCATTTAAGGAGTCTGTGGAGGCTCTTTCTACGAAAATTTGTTTACTTAATTTCTTGGTTGTTACAAGTTTACTTAAAAGAATTCTGTTCTCTTCTTCTTGTTCTGTTCTTATTTTTTATTTTACTTCTTTTGTTTTCCTCGAAGTGTGTCTTAAGTTTATCATCATTATCATATCGCCATCGTCATGCGGTCTGAGAACTAGCGGCATCAGTTTTGTGTAAACAATATGGTAAACTCTTGTAAGGAGTATTGTGTATTGATATAAGGAGAGACGAAGAAGAAGAAGAATAAGAAATAGTTGATTTCCTGGTGGCCTGAGTCTACTTTGTTTACTTTTGTATTGAGCTGATGATGAGCGATGATTCAAATTAAAGAACATTGACCTGAGATGTTGGTTATTCGTGGTTTTACGCTCATTTCCGCTTAGTTTGAGAAAAGAGATAATGTATGTTTATGCATTTTGATTTGATGATATAAATTTTTAAGATCAAAGTGCGTCATTTTTAGTTTTGTTTGTAAACAAAAATTAAACATAAAAAGAAACACATGTTACTAGTATTGACGAGAAGATTATGGGGGGTTGAAATTATGTGGTTGGATTGTAGTTGTTTTACTTGATATATGAAAGTTTTTGAATAAAGTCTATGGGAGAGACCGACCAAAAACTGATACATTTATGCTGTTTGGAATCACCCATCGCCCTAAATACCCTCTTTTCTTCATTGATTTGCATATCTTGAACTGCATATAATCTGCGGGTTACATATGAATAATGGCGGTAATGGTAAAAAAATTAAAAGAGGTTTTCGAAAACAATATTGTATTTTTGTGAGGTATTTAAAACTTGTTAGATTCTATCTTTCTTCTGTCTTCTTGCCTTCTTTTGTACCTAAAATTGATGTTGACCTACCTACCTTCAAAATCTTCAAAATACTTTGAGGTTATTATATCTTCCCTACTCAACTACCATGTGCGTAACTGGAGAATTTTTCTAGGAGGGCCAGGTCCTTTGTGCTGGAAATGCAAAATACTTACATATATGCCAAGAAAGTACCGGGAATTGGTCAATGACACACAAACTAACTCAATATTCATCCAATATTTTTGTATCGCCTTCAAAGCAGCCCCCTTCCGAAATATGCCAGCTACACCAACGAGTAACCCAATCATCAAAACATTTTTTAGACGAATTTTTTGGAATCGTCATCAGAACTTCTCGTGAATTTTCCTCTATCGGTCATCTATCGACTGAAAACGGATACATCGAAGTGGTACTATGAGTTTTGGGAAAAGAAAAAAGTTGACCGAACAGTCCGTGGAATACGGTGACGGTAAGATTTGTGGAGTTTTTGGCCCGAGAGCCGGTCTTAATGATAGCCTTGTGAGATGGTGCGTTATCGTAGTGCAAAATCTATGAGTTTTCTTCACACAAATCTGGTCTTTCTCGATGAATTTGTTCTATTAAACGCCGCTTAACGTTCAGATAATAGTTTTTATTTGTTGTCTCACCTTCTGGTAAGATTTCCGAGTTCAAAACAATCAATCGAATCAATGGTAATCGAAAAACACATCATACTAATTTTTATTGACTTTGACGTGCTTTTTCGGTTTCGTCTCAGTTGGAAGACGCAATTCCGTAAGCCCATGTCTCATCACCAGTTACAATGCGTTTCATGAATGTAGGGTCGGCATTGACTCGATACCTTCATGTCCAAACAATCCATTAAAATAGTATTATTTGATTCGTGAGACACAGAAACCTCAGTGGATATTTCTCTCAAACTTAAACGATGTTTTCAGTGACGATTTCCTTTACTTTAAAGATGTAAGCTCAGTTAAAGACGTTTTTGGTCGACCAGAGCACCTTCCATCACATCTCGACCGCAAATGCACACGTGTTTTTCATAAAGTCAGCGCTTCGGCACACGAAATTCCACTTGAAATGGAAAATTTAAGATAGATCCTTTCTTCAAGTGATGCTCAAACTCCAAAAAATCCCATTTTAACACAAAAATCTAAACTGGGTTCTTCTTTACACTAACTATAATTTTCTATCTTTTTTTTGCAAAGACACGAAGTACTTCTTCAGCTGACACTTTTTGCTTAATCAGCTTGTTATCAATATTGAGAATCATGGATCATTGTCTTCCTAAGCCAAGTTTTTATGCGTCTCATAGCAGAGAAACTCTGCAGTTAAACAGCTAAACTCAGCGGAAGGCGTGTGTCAATTACAGCAGGAAATTGACAAATTGATAAGTACGACACATAACCAGTAACTTTAAAGGAAGTATATCTCTTGAATATTCATAAATACATATACACAAAGCTCGGAGGCAAGTAAATGTGGTGGGCTCATCAGTTCCACCTCCTCGTACCAGTAATATTGAAATCTCTATAAAGGCAAAAGAAAGTTCCATCCATTGACATCACGTTAAATTTAGAAGAAATAGGTCAACAATGAACACACAGTTTTGAGAAAAGCAGTTCCTCCAAAAATGCTGGGGATTCAACATAACCATGTATCATCTTTTCGCCGAATTTGACAGCGCAGAGGTAGGGAATAATTTTATACGACAACATTTAGACCATAAAAAGCAACATAAATATAGCAGCATTAACGAAAACGATAATAAAGGTGTACAGTTATAATAAAAAAACAACTGACAGAGTCCTTCCCAGTTGGACAATGCTAATAGAAGAACGATGGGCTACAATCTAGATGAAGTTGGCGAGATATATCGATGGAGTAAGTGTCATTACAAAAAACTAGTGGGATGTTGTGTCTAGAGACTAGCCACTAATTACGCTTTTTCATGGTACATATTCTTTCTGTTGAATAACACTTCAGACTGGATGACAATATATTAAGTGGAGATTGTGAAGAATCACGAAAACATTCCAACAAATAACTTGAAAAACTAACGCATCTTTCATGTAGATGCTGCTAAAAGAATTATACAATAATTACACGCCAAGAATTTGAAAGAATCGATATATGTATGTATTTTAATTGGACCCCATCTATGACAAAGAATAGTGAACACTCCATCTATGGGAATATTACATTACTCTTCGTTTTACCTGTGATTATCAATTTCCGTAAAATATACAAAATACATTTCATAAATAATAGAAAATCTGTTGTCATAAATCAGTTGTTTACTTCTTTCGAAAGTTTATATGTACATATCACGATCGTATATACAGGTCTGACAACTCGTTGCCAAACCCGTGACTGATACGCGTATTGCTGTAAACATGCTAAAGGCGAAAATAGTTTCCACAGCGACTGGCAAAAACGAATAGAACACACAGCTTTTCTATGAGTATGAAGGGTGCAGCCACTGACATATAAAAATGGACTGCTCATCAGCAATTATTCCCATACAAACCGATGGCACCAAAAAGGTATAGTGGGTATAGTTGACTCGCTCATCCATAAGCCCCTTTTTGCCCTGAACTGAAATTTCGATTATTTTCAGTGCATTCACTGGCAGAAGCAAAATCACGAGTGCCAAAACTGAAAAGCGAAAATTAGACATTTCTCTTTGACAGTTCTCGTTGACAGTTTGCAAAACAGCTCCGACTCCTATATCTTCAATTGATTTTTTCACTTGAAGTGTTTTAAAAGTTATTTTTAAGATGAACATCGACGACATCATCTTCTCTCATCATATACTTTGCGTGTCTAGTGTCCTGCATCTTATTCGGGCCATATTACACAAATATTAAAGATGATTCTCGGAGGAAAATTATCGGAACTGGCTTTGGACTTTTTATAGTTTTTGTGGTGTCTGGATTTCACATTTTGCATTGCCTAATATCATTTCCTATATGTGCTTTCCTTATTACACAACTACATCCGAGGTTAGATAAACTTATCAAGTTGAAAGCGGATTTAATCAGATTATATGTATTTGCAGACAATGTCATTTGGCAAGCATGATATTCATGTTCAGCTATCTTGTATTCTTTCGGACAACGCGACTATTTGGAATTTTCTGAGCCTCCGGGCCATACTAATATGCTACAGATGATACTAACACTCAAGGTTGAGAAATTTCTTAGCACATTAGAAATGGAAAAATGCCCTTTGGACTTAACTTGACTTTTTTAGGTTGTTGGTGCCGCATTCGAAAACAATACGGCTTACAATAAAATTATACAACGCAATCGGGAGTTGTTTGGGAAGAATGATCAAAAAAGATCTACAACCGGCGATACAGCCAATACTGAGAGTTATGCTAAAGGTGTTGAACGCGAGTATTTGGATTCTTTCTAGTGGCCCAATTCTCCTGCCATCACTGATAACCAATCTAAAATACTTGGCACCAATTTCAGTAATCGCCAATATTTGCATGATATCAGGCATCACAATCACCATGTACTATGACTTCAAAGGTGGTCTACCATCACCAACTGAGCGAAACTTCTTTACCAATGGCGAACAGCTGGCGCTTTACTTTGGAACAGCAATCTTTGCCTTCGAAGGCATTGCCTTGGTTTTACCACTAAAGAACTCTATGTTATTACCAAAGAAATTCGATAGCCCACTGGGTGTACTAAATGTTGGAATGACCGCAGTTTCATCTCTGTTCATATTTGCTGGATTCCTTGGGTACTTAAAATGGGGCGAAGATGTCGAAGGAAGCTTGACTTTAAACTTAGACATAGGAGATTGGTTTGTTACAATAAATATTTCTCTTTTAACACGATCTTTTCTAAATATAAATATATTTTTTAGGCTCGCCCACTAGTTAAAATCACAGTCTCGCTTGGGGTACTGCTGTGATATCCATTGCAGCTTTTCGTCGCTGTACACTTTAGTTTAATTTGTTGTGGCTTAAATTGTTTACAAGTGAGAACATATTTATGCAGTTGAAACATATTTTTATGATAAATTGGTGCATTATTATTGGTGCAAATAATCTTGACAAATTCATTCCATTATAAATATATCATGGCATCTCACAGAGCTCTTTCTTATAAATATGAATCCTCTCCTCACTCGAGCATTTTTTATCACCCTAGTCTCAAAAAATCATTTGGCTGATGCTAGCTCTCGTTCGCCGGGAGCAAAAAATATAAGCCACTTGCCACAAGAATGTTAAATCGACAGCTGATTGCTAATAGTAGAGTTAAATATAGTTTGTATATTTCGTTCCTTTATTAAAGGACGTGCTTTACTCTTATATAACTACGCCAAAAAAGGTAGATGTACGATGTACATCTCCTTCGGAGGCGTCATTTACTTGATGCGTCTTATATGTCTCGCGTATGTTAGTTTATATGTTTCAATTAGTGAACAATAAATATCAATATGTTATGCACTCTTGCAGGTATATCCCAATGTCCATTATTTGTACCCCCATAGTAACAGTTTTGTGTCAATTCAAATGTAAATGCGATTTTAAGAAATATATTCTTTTATTCTCTAGCGTATATCCAAAGGGCTGTTTTAATAAGAAAGATTTTATAGAAATACCCCTGTTATCAGAATGGGATATAGAGACTTGGAGCTCTACTATGAGGTACAATTGTGGTATAAACAATATCGTTAAAATAAATCAACATTTAATCGAAAACTTTGTAATAGCATTTTTTTTATTAAAACGTAGATCTTTTTCTTAATTTTCGTAAGGTCTTCCACCTTATAATGTATCCGGTAGCCCTTTTACCGTTTTACCAATACATCACTGTCCTGATTTGCTACAGGAATGTTGCAATCTAATAAACTCTGAGTGGCCACGAAGCGATGCAGTAAGAATGCGATCTCTTGAAGCATCTTGTGATACATTACCGGTAAGCTTAAAGCCGCGTCTCCACCAACCGAAGATGTTCGCCGAACAGTTTTCGACAGACATTTGTGATGTCCGCCGAACATGGTTCGGTGTTGTAGCGAACATTGATTTGTGAGCTATTGAAAATGTTCGTCGAACATGTTTGGGAACCAAATGTGGAATGTTTGTCCGTTTTTATGTTCGCGAACACTGTTCGGCAAACATGTTCGGTTGGTGGAGACGCGGCTTAATATTGACACCAGACAATATGAAAAGAGTTGTAGCGCACTGCAAGTTAAGTGCCATTCCAAGTAAGGAGAAGTGCTGCTTTATTGAATCGGTGGTTGTCGATAGAAAGTGCCGAGGACAAGGTCTTGAGAACCTTATGATGAAATGCGCCGAAGATTATTGTAGAGCAGTATTAGATTTGAAAATTATATATTTGTCAACAATCGATCAGGAGGGATTCTATGAAAGGATCGGATATGAATATTGTGCACCAGTTGCAATTTATGCGCCCCGACATTGCGAACTACCAAGCTTACAAATTAGTAAAAAGAAGTACATGAAGAAAATACTTTGAATTCCATTAAAACATAAAATTCAGTGACAAGAAACATTTCAAGGCTTTTGTTTTCCGTTTGTCTTCAGTCTTTTAACACACATTTTTTTGTATAAAATATTTTTTCAGACAATTATTTTTTATATATATTCAAATTTCCAATTTTTTCCACGTTTTAAAAAAACCAAAACTTCCGCCCACTTGAAAAAAATGTTCAATAAAATTCTAACGTGTTTTAAGCGCAATTTAAAAAAAACTGCCATAACGATAGTTAAAATTTTAAAGTTGCCATACCTGATTTCATATTTTCCTTTTTGCAAATGTCAGAATATTATGAAAAAAATAGATGACTATAGTGATTTTTATATCTCTTGCTCTTTTCCCCATAAGCCCCGGAATTTGTTGAAATCGCTGTCATATAGAATGTCAGTGGCTAAAACAGGCGTTGAGAACTTCTGCCAATTGAACATTAATTTTTGTAATTAGTGAAAAAAAGCATTTCAAAAGGTGAGACAAGTGAAAATAGTGTTTATTATTTTTTTTAACAAAATTGGTCTCTTGTTTTAGTCTTTTAAGTGCGAATTCAAAATAAAAAAGTGATTTCCGTGTTTTCATGCAGTGGAAAAAGGTGCGCAGCATATGGAACGAATTGGTGCCATCAAAATTTCCTGATCAGCAGTCCATTTTATATGTCAGTGGGTGCAGCACAATATGCAGACCACTCGACGACGAGGTCGCCGAGAGTGGCGACTCAATCAATCCAAGTTCTATTTCGTAGCCGACGCCCCTCAAAGTTGCCTGGGCGGTGTGACATGGGATTGTGTTGCTATTCTCGTATGTTCCTGTGCGCGTGTGTAGCATTCGGATGTCGAAGATGATTATTCTTGTGTGTGCTTTTTAATTTGTGTGCACCGTCGCCGTCGCCCTTAGCATGTTTACAGCATATCCCTATTGGAGCTTCTTGATTTAGACTGCAGACGGCGTGTTTGTCGGCAAGGAATTTTCAATATGATATGAAGTACGGTCAAGAAGTACTTCGGTACTCTTGCGCCACCAGTGGCCAATTCCAGAACTATTTCGACGTTGAACGGTAACGATCACACTTCACTCTATGGAATAGTGTATGAAGTTAACAGACCTGTGTATACGACTGTGATACATATCTAGCATTGGAATGTACCTTTTTACGTAAGATTGAGCGAAAATATGTTTATTGCCACATTCCTACAAGTTCATGTTTGGGGTATTGGAAATGCGCTAGATCTGCGTGCGAAAGGACCAGGGTTCAATTCTTGGTGACAAAGACTTTTAGTTTATTATAATTTTTTGTTGTTATTCTGAAGCGCTTTAAAATATGGTTTGAGACAAAGGGCTGCAAAAATTTTTAGATATGGGGCAAATCGTTTGTAAAATTTTTGTAAAATATTAAACATTCTGAGAAAAATCACTTCCTTATAGTGATGGACTATAAGGACGGTCTTAAATACACCATTCGTGCAGTTAAATTTATAAATTTTCATTCATTTCAGTAAGCGTTTATATTCCCTAAAAATTAGACATCTACTTTTCGTGTTATATCTACTGACACTTACTATGTAATAATTTTAATAACTGTGATAATCCTTTTTTCATAAACCTACCAAATGGTTCGTTTAAATCATACATATTTTTCGTGACAAATCCACAGCGAAGTTCGAAAAAATTGAGTTTTTGTTTTGGTCTACAGCACCACCTACATTGACTATAAACTAATAAAATTAGCAGCATATAAAATATGCATATAAACAAATACATAAATTCTATATATTATTTCCGCCAAATTTTTTAATGATTTATAAAGCCGCCGAAAAGCCATAAAAAATCAAGAAAATGATATTTTTTCACTTTTAATTAAGTAAATGTTTATGTTCTCCTGAGTATAATATAATTTAGTGATAAAAACATGTTACACCGAAGTAAAAAAAATGTATTGCACCATTGTGCGGTCGAGGATTGAACTTGGTTCCCAGGGGATAGGATTCCAACTCGTTACCTCTAGGCTACCGATATATGGACTTTATTAGAAATTACTTTTATGTTGTTAAATATACTTCCGGTTGAAATTTCCAAACCATTTTCTCAGTTTTAGGTCTTTTGACCAAGAGCTACAAATTGAGATATGGCCCTAGTCTGTAGCGGAAGTACTTTCAGAGATGAAAGAAGGTCACAGACGGACAGAGCCTCTGTATAGGCTTTTTTTTTTTGAAAAAGTTAAAAATTAAAGAAATATTCATGAAAGAATCAGAGTATGAGGCTAAACATATAGGACAACAAAGAAATGTATACCAAATCAAGATCCTGCTTTAGTTAATAGCGGAAAGAAGAATGGGAAACCAAAACGGGGTACAGTGGCGTTGATGATTGGTGTTCTCGATCCTCTAAAAACATAATTGGAAAAGAGAACGAAAAATGCCAATAATTTTGACTTCAACCCATTCAATATATGAATGTGTGAAATTTTTTATTGAATATTTTCGCATTTAAACTCGTCCCTTTTAAATTGTTCCACATGTATCATACTTTTTAGAGAAAAAAATGTTAATCTATGTTCTTAGGATATGTTTCAATGAGTTACATTATCTTGTTATCAACAAATTTTCTTGTTCAAACAACTGTTGCAGTTCATGCAGGTTATGTCTCAAGATTCATGTATTTTTACGAAGGAAAAACATTTTTAAAACTATAGTTGATTCTATTAAGAAAATATGTAGAACGCTTTTTAATGTCAGCATGTAGCTGTTATGTACTTCTCATGTCGAGTCTAAATTCAATTTAAAAAAAAATATATTTGAGGAATATCAGTTGAGTGAAGGGCTAAACCCTTAAGTGGTTCAAACATACAAAAAAGAATGAATCTCATTTGGAGCAAACTCTATACTTTTTCACAAATAAATGTTCTCAGATCAGACCAGATGTTGTTAGACCTCCAATCAACAAATAAAGAAATAATACATAAAAACTACGGCTTATCCTTGTACGTATATAACAAGAGCATGGCAAACATGTCACCAACCACATGTCCTTTCGACACGTACAAAACACAGGAAAAAAATGATTTAAGCTCTCAACAGATCTGTCAAATCCATTAACGAAACTCATTTCATTATGTAAAAATATTCTGTGAATTTTATTTTCTACACACAAAAAAAATGAACTCTATTGAATATGAAGGGAAAAAATACCCTCCCCCACTCTATATCTCTCTTCCCGTAGGCAAAAATGAACCGAAATCCTTGTGTGGGCACAACCAACACACGCCCAACAACAAAAGGGAAAACAGAAACGAACCACTTCAAGCCATGAAAACGATTATCAAAATTGAAAAGTCCTCACATGTCCTCTTAATCAACTTTGAAGTGGTCTTGTGACCCTTGTTATACTCAACGACGAGCAGCACATTTTATATGAGGTGTCTGTATATTTTTCTCCTGCTCTGTTCCTCTTCCTGGAATTCTGAACTTGTTGGGGTAGAAAGGAGCTTTCGGGTTAACAATAGGAGACAACATAACACACTTTGAGCTACTCCTGAAGTCCCACGGACTTGAATTCGTTCTCCTTGTCCCTGGTGCAAGGATTTCCTTTCTTTTCTATTTTTATATACATTTTTTTCGTTCTGTGTCTACAAATATCCTAGAGCCCCCTAATCCTTCCTTTATATAGTTGAAATGGACAGAATCCTTTTTACATCAAGATTCCTTTTTCTTGGTTTGGGCTCTATACTGTCCTATTTACCATATATACCCATCCGATGGCTACAAACCAAAACCAAAGCTTTGGATGCGAATATACATACTTCTGTAGAGGTAGGACTCGTCTTCTCTTGGGTATCTATGGAGTATCTGGGTGTGGGGTGCGTCCGGAATGGTTTACATGTGCTGAGAAAAAAAAATATTCTTGTTTGTTCGCAGTAGAAGATTGTGTATTATTTGCTTTTGGGTTTCTAGGTAACTGGTGTTCAGTATGATGATGACACGTTGTTTGAGTGTTTTGGACAATCGAGAAATAGAATTTTAAATTTGTACGAATTTGGATACGAGCCGTTTTTTGGCATTATTGTTAAATTTTATATTCCCAGCTCGTAGTAAAAACTGCCAAATGGCAATTGAGAATTAAAGTTTGTTCTAAATTTTTCAGTAAATTTACTCACTTTCTTGCAAAAACTTCGTTTGCGTGGTGCTTAGAGAAAACCTTGTATTTATCGAATAGCACAAAACTAGCCTACTTTAGCAGGTTTTATTTCCCTATCAATTTTATAAAACTCTGGGGAAAGTTTTCCCTTTATTAAATTAGTATTGCTTATGGACTAAAATGTGGTTTTGGCCTCCATGAGTTTGTAGGTAAAAGCATTGAGGCAGCTTAACGATCCTAGCCATAGAAGTTGTTGAACAGAACAGAAATTATAAGCGACCCAGAGGTTGAGAAATAAAAGTCATAAAGAGCATATCGTCAGACCGACCAGGACTAGAATGGAAACATGACGAACTGTAGCAAATCTACAAAGCCATATACAACTATATCAAAATAAATAGACTACGATGAGCAGAATATTTAGAGTGAATGCCGGAAAACAGAACAGTGAAGAAGAATTATAAGGGAATCATGATCGGTGACAGCCCAACCGGACGACCGAGAAAACGATCGTTGGAAGCCGTAAAAGCAGAAGCTGAACACTTATTGGGCGTACCAAATTGGAGAACTCTAGCCAGTGAACGAGAAGGTTGCAGAAGAAAACTGAAGGAGATCAAGGCTCGATTTAGGCTGTATGTCATTGAACTGAACTGAAATCTTAGTTCGTTGTGCCACAAATTCACAGATCAATAATGTTTTTATTACTACAACGTGTTTTCGCATTTCTTTGTTATTACGTGATTACGTTCCCTTTAGAAACAGCATCACCTTTTTTTACTGGTTACAAGCTGATAATTAAAATCTAAGTTGCCCAAGTTTCAATTCACAGAAAATATTACCTTAAATATATGAACGAGTTAGGCTCGTGATTCCGTGTTTTATCATAAAAGATGTTTTATGAGATCAATTCGGACAATATATCCAAGAAATAAGCGTTTCTTGAGACTTTAATAACACGGGATTAAAGAATGAGGCTGGGCAGATATCAGCTTTAATTCATATTTAGTTTCAAGATGAAAATTTCACTGAAACTATCATACTTTAGCTGTTATCATTTAGAATTAACGCGGCAATCAGGACGAAAAGGTACCCTTGTCTAGGTGACGGGTTTACGCGGGTGCAAATGCAATGAAAAGGTGGATGTGCTGACTAAACACTGATATTGCATCCTATGCTCCAGAACCACCATTTGGGGCACGCACCAATTTGCTGAAAAGGACCCTTGCCGATCAGACTTTGATGAAGCATACCGAGCGTCTCAAAACGAGTCCAGTGACGCAGTAGAAATGATGTCACTTGTTCGCTTGATTAACGATATGAAAGGCAGAGAATGCCTGCAGGCTTTATGTTCTCTGCGAATGCCCTATGATAGCGTAAAGCAGGTCTGACATACAAATATTGGGTATAGGCCTACTAGCTTCTGCTCATTGTTTTTTATTGAGATTATTTTTAATAAACAAATATTTTTTAATGCAGTATAAATAGCATTGCATAAAGGGTGCATGAAAGTAATTCATTTCCAGTATTTTTTCCTTTAATTATGACGTAGGTATAATACAAAATTAATTAATTCGTTTACATTGATAGCATAACCTCAAACCATGAATTTGACACATCTGAAGCAACAATGCTCACTGGAAGAATGTAGTTCAGAATTTGCAATGGTGTTCACCTCGAGCACTTGCATCTAAATTATTCCTAGTTCCGCCACTGTTCACCTAGCCTATAGAGGTATAGTATAAAAGAAACAAGGAAAACAAGGAAAATATAAATATTTCATTTATTGGAAAAAAATCTTTCCTTTTCCTGCTTGTAACTTAGAAGTGAGGTGGTCAGTAATCAGCGGAATAGGGGGAACAACATGTAGCATAACATGCACGTGCCGAAACTATTTCGAACTGTTGGAAGTGCGATCATAACCTCCTAGCGGTGTCCACTGGTAACTATTCTATGAGAGAAGATAGGCTAATATGATCGGGCTAGTCCCTTCCAAGAAAGTTTGGCTTGAGGCTAATAACCTCACCCGGAAGAAATAATTATTACGGAACGAGAAACATGCCTCGCATGCTGGAATAAACGACGACGACAAAGTCAAAACGATTTACGAATTTTCTCATGGAATGTTCGAACTCTGTACAGAACTCGAGCTACACAATATATGTATACCTAGTGTGGGTTCAGCACAGGCAAATCAACAACTGATCAGATTTTCACCTTGAGGCAGGCTATGGAAAAATGTCTAGAGTTTCAAAACTCGATTCAACATCTCATCATTGACTTTAAAGCCGCTTATGTTAGCATAGTCAGAGTAGAACTCCACAAAGCCATGAGAGAATTCGCCATCCCCAGCAATCTGACAAGACTATCTAGGTTAACCATGACCAATATGACAAGCCAAGTACAGGTATCTGGAACACTGTCCGGCCAATCAACTTCTATAGTGGACTCCGACAAGGGACGGTCTGGTCTGCTTCCTCTTCAACCTGTGCGTTGGAGAAAGTGATCCGAGATTCGAGCTGTACTACATGCTTTCACTCAGAGCAGGTTGCAGGACATATGGGACTGCACATTAACAAAAGCGAAACAAAAAACATGGTGGCCTCGTCTAGAAGAACACCTAACATTGGTCACACAATCAAGGTAGAGGAACACGAGTTTGACGTGGTAAAATCATTAACCTACCTTGGGTCAATAGTAGCAGCCGACAATAGCATGGAACCAGAAATACGCGCACGACTGCTCAAGGCTCTTTAAATCCCACCATTTAACCATAACGTCTAAACTTTTACTATATAAGACGATGGTCTTACCGGTTCTCACATTTGCATGTGAAACGTGGGTGCTTAGCAAAAAGCACACAAACCTCTTGGCCGTGTTCGAGAGGAAAATACTGTAGTCATTTTCAAAAAAAAATTCAAATGCATTCTTTCATAATGCAATCATTCCATAGACAATGCACACCGTTAGTAACGAATTCATGTATAAAGCAATCCCGGATGACCACGTCATCCGTTCTTGCCTGATAAATGATAAGAGTTCAGTTGCAATAAATATTCAGTCGTGAACAGTCGTGTTGTTTTAATATATTTGCTACAGAATCTCAGAAGTGGGATAAGTGCCCTAAAGAGAAAAAAAAGAAATCGACAATAAATATTATTAATCGGCACAAAGTTTAGTGAAAAAGTGTTTATGTGTTATTAAAAAAAACAGAAGCTATAAGAAAATTTATGTATTTTTAAGAAAGTGCCATAATTTTAGAAAAAAAAGAAGAAAGAAATTTCATCCACATGGAGGCACGTGTTAATACTTTTATTGGCCAGGCGACTCTGCAGGAGCTAAAAGATAAACTGCATGTGATGGGGCAACTAACCTCAGGAACTAAGGCAACACTAAAAGGACGTTTGGAAGACGTGGTGAATCGGATGACCGACGTAGATTTAGAAGAGTTCTTCCCTGTAACCCATTCCGAGGAACCGGAAAATATGAACGTGAATGAACAGGAGGTCGCTGACGCCAACTCCAGTGAAAATTTAGAGGATAGGCTCGATGTGGAAATCGAAAACGCGAAGAGGCTAATTGAAAAGAAAAAGGAATTGGCAGAGTTACGAAAACATTTAGCGTCCATGTGCCATGATGAGGGCTCAACCCTTTCGACGTACTGTTTTAAGGATGTGGAGGAAGCTCTACCAACGTTTTCTGGCGATGACAACTTTCCTATAAAAAGGTTCATCAAATTATTCGAAGAAGCGAGAGAAATATACGGATGGGATCAAAGGAAATCCTCCATATATGCACAGCGCCTTCTTAAAGGTACAGCAAAGCTTTTCCTCCGATCCGTCTCATGTATATCATGGAACGAGTTGAAATCTGCTCTATTAAGAGAGTTCAACTTCGGTACAACTGCCGCCGAAGTCCACGAATCATTACGCAAACGAAAAAATCTAGGGACGAGACTATACATCAATTCGTCCTATCTATGCAAGAAATTGCATCGTTAGCTGACATTGACGAAACAGATGTTATAAATTACATCATTAAAGGAATACCTGATGCCACAGCGAATAAACAACTCTTATACACAGCAAATACTATTCACGACTTAAAGCAACTGTTGAGGAAATATGAAAAAATAAAAAATGTTGGTGACTGGTTACCATCAACCGCTAAGCAGCAGCCGCGGCAACAACAACTTGGCAATAGTGCAGCATCTCAAACTCAATTAAGGGATAGATGTTTCAATTGTAATCAAACGGGACATGTGTTAGCCAGTTGCCTTATGCCTCGACGAGAAAAGGGATCTTGTTTTAAATGTGGACAATTTGGTCATGCCGCAAACCAATGTCCAAAATACACGTTTTTATCATCTCGTCCAACTTTACAAGCAACATCATCTAAACCAACTTCAAATATCATGGTCGTAGAAGAAGGAGACATAGCATCACAATAAGAAGGTTACACATATAAATTATCAAACTTTTCTAATGAATTTCAAAAATTTTTTAGTTTCACCTTCTTGCATGAACTGGGAATGATATCAACAACTTTAAAAGCCATGACAATGATAGACACAGGGAGCCCTATCAGCTTTATACAACGGCACCTAATTGCACCGTACGCTATTTCTCCAATAAAATCAACGCTCCCTGGTTTTACCGGTATCAACGGCAGCAAATTAAACATAGTGGGTAAAGTAGAGTGCATGATTAGTTCAAAAGAAAATATTTCCAAATTATTGTTATATGTAGTAGAAGATGGTAGCATGCAATACCCAGTGATATTAGGTAGAGATTTTTTGAAAATAAATAAGATTAAATTAATAAAAATTATGGATAAGACTTTAGGAAAACAAAAAGACGTAAATATTAATAATAACCAAAATATTGATTTCGATTATAATTCTGATTTTAATATTTTAAACATTGACATATGTAGTGACCAAAATGCGACATTAGAGTTGAATATAAACAATAATTTAACATTTAAAGAAAAGGAATATGTAAAAGAAATTTTTAAACGTACTAGTCAAAGTATTAATAATACTATCGAAAACGATAATTATGAAATGAAGATTTCAATTTCCGATGCTAATCAGGGCTTTCATTCCTTGCCTCGACGCTTGCCTTACGCTCAGAAGATAGAATTGCAAAAAATTCTAGATGATCTACTTCAAAAAAATATAATTCGTGAAAGTAATTCTCCGTTTGCCTCGCCAATTGTTTTAACCAAAAAGAAGACTGGTGAATATAGATTATGTATCGACTACCGAAATTTAAACAAAGTTACACTTAGAGACAATTACCCAATCCCATTAATCGAGGACCATTTAGATAGATTGCAAGGCAAAAGATACTTTTCATTACTAGACTTGAAAAATGGTTTTCATCATATTAAAGTATCCGAAGACTCCATAAAATATACATCTTTTGTCACACCTCTACAGTAAAAAGCCAGAAGTGCTTAAGTGCAAATTTGACGATTTTGAGTTTATTGAATTTTTGTATTCAGTAGGTTATTCTTAATCATTGCTATAATTCTTATCTTAAACAAAGCTGTGGTTGCTGAGTTATTGAACCGGCAAAAGTGGTTTTGTGCACAATTCTGTATCTAAAAAAAACTTTGAGGGCGATTTTCTCGAAACGCATATTTTGCACTTAAGCACTTCTGGCTGTGTACTGTAGACCTCTTGGGCAGTTCGAATACTTAAGGATGCCCTTTGGCCTAAAAAATGCACCCGCCGTCTTCCAACGATACATAAATAGAATCTTTCATCCCCTTATAAAGGCCAATAAAATTTTAGTGTATATTGATGACTTACTTATTTTTTCTAAAACAAAAGAGGAACACTTTCTCATATTAAAAGAGGTAATCGAAATTGTTCGCAAGTATAATCTACATCTTCGCTATGACAAATGTTTAATTATGTACGAAAAAATTACATATTTAGGGTATGAAATCAGTGCGGAAGGTATAAGTCCAAATGCCATAGGATTGAAAGCTGTCAGAGATTTTCCTGTCCCGAAAAATGTTAAAGATCTGCACTCATTTCTAGGGCTATGCTCTTACTTCAGAAAATTCATCAAAAATTTTTCAATAATCTCTAAACCATTGTATGATCTTTTAAAGAAAGATAAAGAATTCTGCTTCGGAAAAGATAAGTTGTTGGTATTTGAAGAGCTAAAGTCAAAATTACAACAGGCTCCATTGCTGAGTATATATTCACCAACAGCTGAAACCGAGCTCCATTGCGACGCGAGCAGCTTAGGCTTTGGTGCAGTCCTTTTGCAGCGTCAAGAGGACAAACTATTCCATCCAGTGTTCTTTTTCTCCAAAAGAGCCACAGCACAGGAAACAAAATATCATTCTTATGAACTTGAAACGTTGTCAATCATTTATGCGTTAAGAAGGTTCAGAATATATTTGTTAGGAATGAAATTTAAGATTATTACGGATTGTAAGTCACTAACACTTACATTAAATAAGCAATTGTTAAATCCACGCATCTCTCGCTGGGCTCTCGAACTTCAAGATTATGATTATGTCATTGAACACCGCGACGGGAATCGTATGAACCATGTAGACGCTTTGAGCAGGTGTCATAACATACTAATAATAGAACCCGAGTCTTTTGAGCACCAGTTAGCCTCTGCCCAATATAAAGATCACCATATCAGGAAAATCGCAAAGAGTTTAGAGGAAAAAGAAGACCCTTTATATGAAATGATTAATGGGTTGGTTTACAGAAAGCATAATGAAAGTGTTTTATTTTACGTGCCATCACAAATGGAGCGAAATGTTATTCAACAACACCATGATGCACTGTGTCATGTTGGCGTAGATAAGTGTTACGAACATCTGAGAAAAGTATACTGGTTCCCATTTATGAAAACGAAAATCAAAGAATACATCGGAAGCTGTCTCAAGTGCATACATTTCTCGCCACCTGTGGGGAAAAAGGAAGGTACATTACACAGCATCCCAAAAGGAGATAAGCCTTTTGAAACCATTCACGTTGACCATTATGGTCCATTACCACTTTCAACTAGAAACTCGAAAAAATATATTTTCTTGGTAGTGGATGCGTTCACCAAGTTTGTAAAATTATACCCCGTGAAGACTACGAACACCAAAGAAGTCATTCAGTGTCTTTCTGCTTACTTTTCTGTTTATAGCAAACCGAGTAGAATTATATCCGATAGAGGATCATGTTTTACCTCAGAAGATTTTTCAATCTTCTGCTCGAATTATGATATACAACACATAAAAATTGCTACAAATTCCCCACAATCAAATGGACAAGCAGAAAGGATAAATCGCATGTTAACACCCATGCTGGCAAAAGAGAGCGAAATGGAACATGGTGAATGGAGCAAGCACCTTATAAAAATTGAATTCGCCATAAATAATACTATTAGTAAAAGCACCGGGACAACTCCAAGTTTGTTACTATTTGGCGTGCCGCAAAAGGGAAATGTTAATGATAACATAAAAGCATACCTTGAGAATTATGTATTGACTGAAGACCAGAGAAATTTAGAGCATATGAGGGAAAAGGCAAGCAGCGACATCGTTAGAAAACAAAAAACGAATGAAGCTTATTTCAACAAAAGGCACAAGAATCCGCACAAGTATAAGTTGGACGACCTTGTAATGATAAAGAACGTTGTTAGTGTAGCTGGAGTAAATAAAAAGCTTCTGCCCAAATACAAAGGTCCATATAGAATAGCCAAGATCTTACCGAATGATAGATATCTAATAAAAGATTTGGAAAATCTTCAGATTTCTCGAATTCCTTATGAAGGAGTATCGTCTCCTGAAAATATGAAGCCTTACATTTCCTATAACCACGGTCATGATATGTCGTCATAATTAGGATTTATCAGATTTTATAAATTTCAATTTATGATATGCAGTATGTATGTAAGTGTATTTTTATAATACCATTCTTAGTAATGTAAACCGTAGAATATTGTACTATAGTACGATCCAATGAATGTTTTAAATTTTATATCTTGTAACTTTTATGTAACATAGGCCGAATTTCGTAGATACCAGTAAGAGTAAAATGTTTAATACTAAGATTTAATATTGTAAATAAATCGAGGCGATTCATTGTCAGGATGGACGAGCTGTAGTCATTTTCAAAAAAAAATTCAAATGCATTCTTTCATAATGCAATCGTTCCATAGACAATGCACACCGTTAGTAACGAATTCATGTATAAAGCAATCCCGGATGACCACGTCATCCGTTCTTGCCTGATAAATGATAAGAGTTCAGTTGCAATAAATATTCAGTCGTGAACAGTCGTGTTGTTTTAATATATTTGCTACAATACTTCGGAGGATTGTTGGCCCCGTATGTGATAAATGGCGACGAGCGCTATCGCGACATAGATGTTGTGAAGAAAGTAAAGCTCGGTAGGCTGTGGTGGGCAGGGCATCTAGCTCGTATGAGTGAAGATGAGCCTGCTCGGAAAGTTCTCTGCGGTAAGACCTATAGGGTGCGACACCGGGGGAGACTCAACCTTCGCTGGAAGAATGGTGCAAAGTCTAGAAATTAACAAGTCTTTCATCTTCATATGGTTAATGAGTGAAAGACGAACAGCTATATGCATAAGTTCTTCAAATGACGATGTCAGGCTATCAGAGAGAGAATGCAATATTTTTATAAGCGCTAGCATACAACTAAACAACAGAAAATTTTATGAGTTTCTATAGGGATAATGTTGGTGTATTGGTGCATATTTGCTCGTTTGTTTTGATGATTTCAATTTTGACAGCTGATTCAATTTTCTTTCCTTTTCTGTTCTGCATACTTTACGGTAAAGACAGAATCTGGCTTTGTCTCGCTGAAGTTCACGAAGTATGCGTTGAGTTTTGCTCAGCATTGATGTTCATATATGCACGCACACAACCCACCGGGTGAAAATTTTGTATGAAGATGAAAGACAGATCTTAGGGATGCCAAACTGGATGACATCGGCTGAGAATCGGGACCGGTGGAGAGAACAGTTGTGAGAGGCCAGGACCGGATCCCGGGTTCAGAGCCGTCAAAGAAGAAGAGAAGAACTTACAGTGTTCTGTTAGTCAGTAACCCACCTTTTTTGCCTAACCAAGTTTCAAACCCATGCACATCTCTAAGGTATGGTTAAACATAGTGGTTGAGAGAGATCGCCGTTCGCTTTATTGCCGTTACCCAAATCCTTTAATAATTTTGTCATATTATTTGCTATTCACTGGCGTCTTTCTATTACCATGCTTTATTTTTATTATCTGAAATCTACTTGGTAATTTTCAACAAAGATGGCACAAAAATCTGCATTGACATCATCCGCCGCCTTTTGGTGGGTAGAGCTGATAATTCACCATCTCTAACCACTCACCACTCCTATACTACTTATGTAATCTGGCTTATGCATTGGATAGGGGTGGTCCTCACATGCTTAATTGTTGGGCAGGAATTTATTTGCTTTATTTTTATTATTTTATTTCAAAGAAAAAAGACAAAAGGACAGGACGAGGCTATATATAGATTGCACTGCTGTATCGTCGTGAGCGAATTTTCAATATAAATAGATACCGCCCATACATTTCAAAGCACTGGTATAACGTCCTTCAATCTTCTTGCATGTCCTTGGGTGGAGCTCTTTTTGTATGAGTTCCTCCGTCGATTTACTGAAGCTTTCGGTGGTTACCATGTTAACAATTTCTTTTCTATATTCGCTTCCCTTCCTTTTCGAATATCGCTCTTCTTGTAACCAAAGATGCGGCCAGTTATTCTGCAGGCTCTGCGAAATTTCAATATCGCTCTACGTGTTGCTCACAAATAAATATTATACTTACTACGGGGTTTTTTCTCTCTTGCTGGGGCAGTCTGCAATGAAAATCTAAAACTAAAACTAAAAACAAACAACTCTGAATACACCATTTTTGTTTTGTTGTTGGGTGTTATTCGATAATATACGGTACGAGAGGAGCAGGACTTTATGTTCATTTCCTGGAAACCAGTTCACTGTAATGGAATAAACTTCACTGCATGGATATGCTGCATGCACGTTTGTGCATAATAACGTAGTCAGCTGTATCCTAGATTTTGGGTGAGAGGAACCTAAAAAGTTTTCATTAAGCTAAAATGAAGGTATGAGAATGGTTAGGAAAATGCTTTTTCAAGCCAGTGGCATAATTTGATGATGATGCTGACGGTGTTCGGAAGATATAGAGATAGTAAATTCGAAAATATGCACAGACATGTTTGAGATTATTTATATGGGTTTTCGTTATATTTATAAAATCTCTTGTATGTTATCCCAAAAAATTTATTAAAATGCAGAATTCTTTTTTTACACTGATGTTACTTTAACAGGAATATATCTAGAGCAACAGATAGGAATGTGCTTTTATACTTTGTATGTTATCTCTTTTGATCATGCACATTTTAGTCCTTTCGGGCTCCTCGTCTTTCGATTTGGTACTTTGCGCCGTAATGTACTACTTGATGTGCATGTGGATATCGAATAATTCTACAGATCTATTTTTCGGAATTTTCACTTCTATAAAAAAATCTAAAGGAAATGAATAATTTCTACATGAAAAGCGATGTTTTACGTTTCTCTTTTTCATATGCTCCTTAATATATTCTACAAAAAATTCTTCATTAGATTTAATTACGAGTACTATGTAGAAATTGACCATGGTGATCCAACGGAATCAAAATGTTTCGTTATAGTTATCCTGTCTCACAATTCATCGAAGTTCCTTTGTGTGCGCAGTGGCTTCAATATTAAACCTATAATCACTGAAAAATTTATTTGTTCGAAATTGAAATGTGCTCTTGAAGTGTCGAACGAATAAGTTAGCTCGTAGTCTCACAAGAAGTTACCACCGTAAAACGTTCGTAGCATGTCCAAATGGGGCGGTATCCTTATGCTTCATTTTCATTGTCGGGGCTTGAGTTCAGCCAGACTTGCACGAGGCAGAATATCATTTCGCCTTTACACGATGGTAAATTGTACTGAGGCCCCATTTTTTTTTAAATGTCCCGTTTCAAAAATAATGGCCTACTGGTAAGATAGTAAATTCGTATCGCAGAGACATTTCTTACTTTTTTGAGGCAGCAAAATTTCCAACTTGAAATTGGGCGAGATAAGATTGCAAAATATAAATTGTGGAGGCATAGCTTTCTTATTTACTCTGAGTCTGTTTAATGAATACTAGAATTAAACTCTTAAAAAAAGTTCTCCATTGGAATTTATTTTCTTTCTTTTTTTAATTTGCATATTTTTGTCATTTTGGCATTACAATAGGACCTCGCCTCGTTTGAAGTACGACATTGTACTGACTCTAAAGAAAAAAGGGGCACCTACAAACTCATTTTATAATCGTGTCCTACCCAACGCTAGTCGGGTGTTATTCTTAAGACCTGTAGCCCACAATAGGTTGATGTTTACATTTCTGCTTATGAGTTCGATCTCATCTTGACTAATTTTGCTGAAATCATGGTGGAATTGGGAGGCAAGATATCAGCATGGCTGACAGTTACTACCGCCATATTCTGTCTTCTAGAATTATCTTTTGGGCTAATTTCGAAGGCAGTTGCAGTGGCTTCCTTCCATCAGCTTCATGAAGCTTGTGGTGCGTAGTAGGCTGCGCCGAATGTGTTTTGGACTCCAAGATACGGAGAAGACCTCGGCATCTATTTAGCAGTTCATCTTTGAACGGTCTGTGTAGATTACCGTGACCTTATCTGGTAAAACATGTCCCGCTTTCTATTCCTTACAATTCATACTTGCAATTAAAGTCCAATTTTGACAAAGTTAATGGGACAGCGTCGACCAAGAGGCGCCGAAAAACAATCTAGCTCTAGCCTGATCAAGGATTAGGGCCGGCGCTGTTTCTAGCTGCTCAGTATTGAGTCCCCAGTTCAGTTAAGGGTTAAATAGACGTAGCTCCTCGACCGCCGAGGCTAGATGTAACTATACTCCATTTAATCTTGTACAGTTCAAACTTGGTCTCTTTGTTCGCATAGTGAACAGCATCAGTTCTTTCTCTGCAAGGTAAACATAGAGAAAACTGCTTTTTGCTTATTTGTTAAAGCTGCATAGAGATATTTTCATGATTTTGGTCATAACGTGTAATTACTTTTCAGAAACTAGAGTTACTGTGTGATCGGGATAAGCGACCACTTTAGTTTCGTCTTCCTGTAGTTTCCTGAGAATTTTTTCCATTACCAGAATCCATAGCAGTGAGGACCCCCGACCCTAACACACTACAGCGAAGTTCAACTAGTCTCACACATGTGGCCCAAAGGATCACCAAAAAGAGCTCCCCAAACCGCAAAAGGTTCCCAAGTCACAGACCGCAAAAGCTTCAGTCCAAGACTCAAACGAAAAGCTCGATTGCGCAATATTATGAAAAGATGGCCCGGACTAACATAGCTAAACTACTACGTTGCCTCCCTATAAGTGTGGGTATGCGCCGTATCAAAGGTTGGAAAGAAAGTCGTACGTATACGTAGGCACGTATCGCATGACGAAGATATTCAAGGTTAAAGTTAAAATTTTTAGGTGTTGCATCACTTTTGACGCTGTATTTAACACGAACGTGTCGGGCGAATTTGTGTTCTAACCTTCATTATATAGCTTCTACAGTACAACGACGACGGTGGTGTATACCTGTCTGAGTTTAGAAATATATAAGAAATAATGACGATGTTTAGAATCTGTTGAAAAACAGATGTCTGATCAGCTATTGCTTTAAAAATGTGTTTGTCATTTCTGAATGTCCACTAGGCTGATGTTGATACTTATAGTATGGTACTATATGGTACTAGCGAAAGTACTTCAATTGAATTTAAATCTATTAAGATATTATTCTCTTTCTGCTGCTAAGGTTAATGAATTGATATTTTTAAGGGGTGAGGAGGGGCCTCGCACCGCAGGTTCTGCCTAGGGGTCTCTTTTGAACTGCGGCATCTATCGCCTCCTTTTGATTTGAATTGTTTAAAATTACTTGGCATAAGCCAACAGCTGGAAGTGACCGATAAATTTCGAGGCAAAAAAATAATTGAAATTTTAAAAAAATGTTGAATTGGTATACCAATTTCAACCAAATTTTAAAACTAAGCTAGATCATTCATCACCATAACTCATATACAAAATTAACACAAAACTTTTGATTAAACATTTTTTTGTCTCTAGTAAACGACGCTCGAGTCTGTAATTACTCCAGTTTACCGCAGGTATATATCCCGAAAATTTATTAAAGTTAACATTGCGTTTTAAATTTACTCAGATTTAAATTTCTCAAACCACTCCATATTTCTTAAAGATTTCAACCACTACCACCACCATCATCCTCATCGCTCCTCCATTTCTAACTTTTTCTCCACATTAATTTAATTTTTTTTAATCCAGTCTTACATTCTTAAATTCCATCATAAAAATTTCAACATTAAAGGAACCTTAAATGATGGCCATCTTAAAGAAAAATTGCAAAAAATTAAAATTAACTTCTATAAATTTTTCTTAAGATAAAGTAGACAAAAAAAATACTTTCTCGCATCTGAGGCGATTTTTCAAAGGAAATTTGATTTTCTTGACTTAAACCATCTGCTGACATGCTCATCATCATCATCAGCAGCATCATCGTCATTTTTATGAGGTACAATTTCTGTGCCTGTGTAAACATACCTATATCCTGAGTGTCCTGCGGTATAAACAGGAGCTAGTCTCAGAACAAAAACAACAAAAACAACAACAACAAAATTTCTCAATACACAACGATTGTATTACAGTGTGGGATAATATCATTGTTTACATTCTTGTGAAAACGTATATAAAAGACGCACTAACATTCATTATCCCATCTGGAACACAACATTTCATTAAAGTATCAACCATCCGCCATTACGCTAAGAAGCAACCATGCTATACTATGCCAACCATACGCCATACGGCATTCGACTGTAATCAAGTAAAAGACTCTTCAGAGATGAGCTATGATTGCTATCCTTGCTTGTTTCTTTGGCTGCCAGTCAGCGTCAGCCAGCCGTCCATAGTCCTTGAGCCACCGCCTAAGTTCTACTCTACCATCCCCCGGATCCCGCATTTCTGCTCGTGGATCCTGTTTATGTGTGTATATCCTGAGGTTGCCTTGTCAGTCAAAATCAGTCAGACTGACTGGCTCTTGACTGACGCTGGACTCTACCGTCTGGATATTATGTTGTTATGGGGAATGCCTGACGGCCTGATGCCAAGCGTCAAGAGGGACGAAGTGGATGGTTCGATGGCGGAACCAGGGGTGGGTGGCTAGCGAGGGATATAAAATTCTTTCAATGTTTTTCTATCAGGAAATTGGAGCTGAAAAAAGAAACGTTAACGGACAGGACATTATTTCAAGTAAGACGTAATAATCATAAAACCAAAGGCGGATGATAGCCTGAACGGAAAAACAGGCAGAAAGGATTTTCTCTTTTTGATTGTACATACAATTCTGTTTTTTGTCTCTGTTCAACTGGATTTGAGGAATCAAATAATTTCCACTTCTAAGTAAACCACTTAAGACCTTCTTCACTTAATCACCATTTCTCCTTGAAAATGCTGTTACAAAAAAAAACGATATTTTTTACCCTCGTCCTTCTACTAAATTGAAGTAAACATCGTTTCGTCCTTAGGGAAATGATGAATGTTTTTTGCAATCTTTAATTAGAAATCCTTAATTTTCTTGACTTGTCTTATTTTTCTTAAAAAAAAAAAAAATAAAAAAATAAAAAATATAAAATTTTCGATGGCATACTTAAATGCAAACATTCCGACCGAATAAAACCAGGACGAAAATTGAGGTGAATTGCTTTGGGGTTCTTGTGATTTAAGGACCAAACTCTAGGGAAAATCACGAAAAATATGAAATTGAGACCTCTATATAGCCAGCCAAAAAGGAAGGACGACATATACATAACCTTAAATCCACTTTACCGGCTTTTTGATACCCAAAGTGTAGGTTATTCACTCTTCATTTATTTTTATTTTTTTCTTCGCTTCCTTCTTCCCTTCTGCCCCCCCCCTCTCGCGCACTTACATACACATTCAATCAAAAAGTAAAGAAGAGGGCGCCCAACATTTACAACCACATGCATAATAATATGTACACACAACACGAATATAAGGGATTTAATTAGAAATTTAATATTTCATTCCACAGACATGTGCACAAACTCCAAAAAGGGATACTGGAGAGAAACCCACCCTTAAGCAGGGGTGGATACGACACGGGTGTATACACAGAGTAACAATTTTACAAGGAAAATACTATACGCTTATGACTTAACCAAACCATCCCCAGTCAAAATCTTGAGTTCTGGGTCGGTTTTAATGAAAAACATTTCGCTTGTTACATCATTTCTGAAGGTTGAAATGTGGCATCGTGTTCCAGGAATGAGGAAAAGTAAATTATGTGGATGAATGTTTTATGTAAGAAATTTTAAAAATTTACGTTCTACTATGAAATTGAGGATAAAATCTTGTGACAGTGTATTTTGTGTGCGTGTTTTTTTGTTTTCTTATTTCCTGTGACCGAGGGAAATTTTGTTAGAATGCCACAATTTTTTGGGGTGGATTAAAGGAAGTGGTTTAATAAGGAGGTAAATACTTATAGATTGTATCTTATCCATTTAATTAAATTTTTTTGGTAATAATATTGAGTTGTATAAATAGTTGCTACTTGTTGACCATGGGAGTTTACATATGTTCTCCTTCGGTTCCTTTAATCCCTCGTAGGAATATCGTGGAAATAGTTGCCCTCCAGCCGACTTTGTTTTGGGCGACAGCTCTCAGCTCCATACAGAATTTCCCAGTTGTTGCGTTCTCAGCTGTTAAGGTTGTCCTACATGCTCCTCCAGGTCTTCCAACTCGACGGCTATCTTTGGATTCCAGTCAAAGACTTGCTTGGCTAGAATTTCGTTCTCGTGACACAAGGTGCGTCTGATTTCGTCGGCTGTCCATTTTGACTATGATATCTATTGTCCAATCCTCCTGAAATATACAGGTTTTTTATGCTATTTCCAGGACTGGTTGGTTGTAGCGCATCTACTGGGAGGCTTGAATCTGCTCTCATGAGTTCTACCGAGATGCGGTTGAATTGTGGTTACTATTTTTGTCAAGGACGGGGAACAAATGGTTATTATTATTATTAGCTGAGTTGGAGGGAGCTACAGAAGTCAACGAAAATCTCACCATTGTTGTTAGTAACTTGGCTTATGTCTTTTTTTTAAGCATATTTATTTAGAAGTTATAATAAAGATTTATAGACTATGTTTAAATCTATTTTCCCTATCTAACTTAACTAACTTACTAGTCCTCCTCCACGGACACTTAAAGCTAAACCCTGTTTAACTTAGTTAATTAATCATTTTTGCCCTTCGGCCTCGTTATTTATTTAACTGCCGTAAAGCTTAGCTCTAAAATTAGCGCTAAGCAAAATTATGACAAAAAACTTAGCTAATTTAACCCTTTGACGCATCGTGTAACTCACGAGTAACATAATTTTTTTTAGCAGTATAGCACTTTTTGTTAAAAATAGTTTACTGAAGACGCATAATGTAACTTCAAATTAACTTGCAAAAAAAGAACTGTTTTCTTATTTTTCTCTATTTTAGACTAATGTAATATAAAGATATACTTTTTTTCAAGTTCAAAAAAAAATTCATGTGGCAAAGGGTTAAGCTATTTTATAAAACTTAACCTAAATTACTTACAAACAACCTAATCTAACCTACGCATTTAAGCCCTACGAACTAGTCTAGTCGGGTGATAGTCATTTGCGACTCAGGAGATAGAATCTGATGTCTCTCGTCCCCCGCGAGAACTACGGCGATTACATGGCCTGTGGGCTCGCGGGAGGTAGCGCACCACTATCCCTAATTGACTAGACTAACCTTAAAACTCTATCTATCTTATAACTAAACTTACTACAATGATAGTCCTATATTTAATTCTCCTATTGGGATGCTAACCCTACTTAGGCTAACGCTTGCATTCACACCATGCACACACTCATTAGCACACTTTATTCATTTGATTCCTCCCGCCACCACCTATTTGTACTGTCTCTGGAGGCCTCCTCCCCCTATCTGAGGGGCTGACTCGCGCGCTGAATCGCAGGATCTCTGTATTCAGTCCATCGGCTCATTCGTATAATACACGTTTATTTCGCGCCCGACGATAAACATGATATATTAAAGGTACTGTCTTGTATCAGTCCTAATGTATCTAGCAATGGGAATGCTTCCGGTGGTACCGCTGTCTTGTCGTGTCATATTAGCTTGGTCTGGGGTAGTAAGCCCCAAAAATGAGAGGATTGTCGCTCTCTGCCGTTTTTACAACATAATTTCGGATGAATCTGATTATGTCTACCCTCATGGTTCTGCTTTTCGTATAAGATGTCATTATCATGGAATGTTTTGAAGTTTTACTCAGGCGTTCTATATATGCTTCCATTGTCTTTCGAACACCCTCAACTTCTCCATATATGACGGGCATATGTTCTACCATATGGGCAGCCGTAGGTGAGAACCTGTTTGACTAGGGTTTTGTAGCAATACACCTAAACCCTTGAGTTAAGGTTTTTACTAAAAAAAGAGCCTCTTCGTCATTAGGCAAGCCTTACCGGTTTTGGCTATAGCAACACGTATATGACTCTCGTTATACATGTACTGATCCAGCCAAATCCCTAGATACTTAGCTTCGGTTTTCTTCTCTAACTTTTGTTCCGCATGGCTTCGAATATGAAACGCTTGCCAGTTCTTCTTAACATCGCGTGGAGCTGTATTAAGAGAGGTTTTAAAAAGAATTGATTTTCTATTTCAGCCTATCGCTCGATTTTATCGAAATCATGTTGTCGCGTTTGGATTATGTTAATCTTCGGTTTTGTATATAATAAGGTCGTCCGCGAAGGCCGGTTGCAACCGGTTTTTAACTTCTAATATCGGTGAATAAGGTTCCCACTTTTAACTAGAAACGTTTTCCATGTTGGCATGTCGTAGATTATACGAATTAGGGGATCGTTCATCCTATACTTGGTTAGCTTTAATAGTAGTTCTTCGACCCATACAGAGTCAAAGGTCTTCTCTAAGTCAACCCGTACAATATGCGAGAAATCCGGTCCCTTCAGTTCGTAGTTTGGCAAAGAATTTCTTTGAGTGCGAGTCTGTAACCACTCGCCAGCGTCCCATCCGACCGCGTCCGCGACACTCCAATGAAGTTGTTGAAGCGGTATGACAGAGTGTCCAAACTTGTCGTATCGCCACGGATCTCAGGAGTTAAATGTGATTGTAACAACTCGTAGGAGGATTAAGAAGCAAGATCTTCAACCCCTCCCATGTAAACTGCAACTTTTTCAAAGTTTGTTGTCAACGGACAACCCGCGTTGCATGCAATATGGAAATGCCGTCGCGAGAATGATCTATGCCGAGCTGAAATTTTGATGACGGGCAGAGAACCCAAATTTCATTCACAAAACATTACTGCATGACGAGAAAGTCACTGTTGAGTGTTCTCAAAAACCATCACCGGACCATTTTTCTTCAAAGTTCGAGAAACCCTCGGCGCCACACGCTATCGGTTTATGTTGGCGCACTTTGTGTGTTCGAAAACGCGTGTAAAAGGTCTGACGAACCTATTTTCAACCAGATGGGGCACTGTGCCACACCGCAGCCGTTGCAATGAAGTTCTTGCAAAAGCCGAAGACCATTGACAAAAACAAAGCTAGTATACGAGCCGAAGTAGCTCTTATATATAACGCCCTAAATGCTGGCCAATGTTATGTCGAATTTCCGAAGAAGAGCTACCTTTTGAGTATCGAATGGAGGGCTTCACTTAAATGCTAGAGAATAGATAGCATATTTTTTTTGTAACAGGAGGGCCGCAGTATCATAAAGTTTGGAAACCACTGGTCTAATGGTCTTAAATCAACCCAAAATATACAATTGATTCATTTTGTTTTTAACTATAATTTCATTTTCATTTAAGCTGGAATGTTTTTTTCCAGTTTTTTCTCCAAATCTTTCAGATCTGGACCACAACTTCACTTATCTTGACCAAAACTACCCTATCTTTCAACCTGAACCCACCCACACGAATTCTTAAATTTTCTTTTAAATCGTTTGGACGGTTTCAAAGATTAGCGTGTACGAACATCATGACACGTAATTTTTATATACATAATTAAGATTTTCTAAGGACATATGTCACAATATTCTTTGTATGTTAAAATACCATTTTATAAAACACATAAAAAGTTCTCCGATTGAGCACCGAGCTAACCTTTCCTTTCCTGCAACATTTATAAGGGCAAAAATATGCTAAAAAATTGATTATACACTTAAAGGCCATTATAGCCATTACAGGACAAAGTTCGCATTCTCTTATCTACCAACAGCAGAAAATGTTACGAAAAGTAAACGGGTCCGCATTTGTGGGTTAATAAATTCACTCTTAAAGGCAATAAAAGATTGCCTTTTTCTGTCCTGTTCCTTAAATTAAATCATTCCCCTCTGGGACAAGCTGTTATCCATCTTAATTCCTCTTTATTTAATTTAATGCTTAACATCCAGAAAACCTGTCGTCCTTCTTCTTGTGAAGCAAAATAAAAAAAAACTTTACTACTGATAATATGAAAAAAAAAAAAAAACAACAGCAAAAAAACGAATCCCTCCCTCATCACTTGAACGAAGAACAGCTCTAACCTAAGGGAGTTTTACTATATGTATGATAAAAAGGAGGAAAAAAAGCACAAAGTAAAAACAATCCCTTCTCCCTGTTTTTTTCTGCCCCTTTTATGGGCATTGATAGAGGTGTGCAGCGATAAAAGTTGAAGCCAGAATATTTTTCCAAGCGACTAGAAATGGAAGACGAATAAGACACGATAGTGACCAACTGGCTCAGCAACAACATATGGCCGGTGGTTACTCGATATGGTACACAAAGTGGGTATAATAAGTACGAGTAGCTTTCTGTACTAGACCAACACACAGGGGTTGTATGAGGGTGGAACTGCTGACGATACACAGAGTTTTGATACAATAAAAAAAGAGATAAGTGAGTACGTTATAGATGGACAAGGACGAAAAAAGAGAGAGAGAGATTGTGCAAAGACGAGGAAAATCCTTTTGAAAGCTTTAATTAGATGAAAAGGGCTCGAGTCTAATAGTTGTTTGAAGTGAGGGGTCAATGGCTCAGAGGGTGGGTGATGTAGAAGAGGCGGATATTGCACGACACTTGTGCACAGAAAATCTGATTGGATTAAAAACCTGCATTTGATCGATTCACGGGGCAAGGAGCAAGCCCAGGAGGAAGATGATACCAGAAGATACTAGAGGCACAAACCCACAAAATCTCTGCATCTTGAATTTCCAAAATTAAATTTTTAATTTGTTCTCCTTTCAAGAACAAGAAAAGAAAGAACTCGTCCTATTCATAAGAAACAGTTTTATGCGGAATAAGAAAAGAAAGGACCTAAATTCTGTTAAATTAAGAGGACACCAACTGAACCACCAGATGTTGAGAAACGGAGGATCCTTGTTCGGGTTTTTTTCTTTTCTGTTTTTTTCTTTCGGGTTCTCCTTCCTCCACACTTTTTAAACTCTCATCCACAGAACTTAGATTATCCTTACCCAAGCCACACTCAGACAAATATACATTTTTATCAGGATGAAATTATTGAGGGGTTCACCATGGATAACCAACCTTAAAGCTTTAGATAAATACCAGCTAAGTAACCATGCAAAAATGGGTTTTATACTTTTTGCTGCTTTCTCCTCTGTTTTCTCTCTGTTTAAAATTTTTTTGTACTGAATCATAGATATTTCTTCTGGTAAAGTAAGGATTATTGTATAATAGAAGATGGGGAGGTGTGGTGTATTTGCATAAGTCCCTCACCAAACCCCCCCAGAGAGTGCTTTTTGACTTCACCCCCTTTTGTGTTCGCCAGTTGCTGGTTAATGCTATTAGAGTGAAAGAAAAGGATTTTATATTTAAAAATTCACGGATAAAAAAAAGTTGAAGGGAGATCATCACTGTTTCAAGATTAGTTGATAAGAAAATTCTTGCGATATAAAAATGAGCATCGGTGTGTATGTGTGCGTTGCTTAACAAAATTAGAATTGTTTCTTAAGAATAATTTGATTTAACCCGGGCTTGTGTTTTATTATTGCTGCAAATCCTTAAATCCTTGTGCGTAGTAAAAAGTCCCTGAATATACCCCGCCCGACATTCGTTACATTTTTCTCATTGCTGGATAACATAAAAATGGACGAATTCTTCTGTATATGGTCGTTTTCTTGGATATGCATTTTCTTTTGTACGCTACTCATGTCTCAAGAGGATTCCGACTATGACCTGACTTTATAGCCCCAATAGTGATAGTAGTTGTGTGGCCCCCCGTTATATCCCCCTGCCCCTTGTCGACTAAAATATGGGAACGACGTACGCCACTAGAGGAATATATTTTATGTCTCCTTACGACCTGGATAAAAGAATCTGAAATTTTTTTTTGGTATTTTCTTTTATATTTCATGCTTTTTCTTGTCATGGCTTATTGAGTTCGTTTTAAGGAAAATCATGCATGAAGGATTTTTGGACTTTGTTAGCCATTTTTATATATAGAATTGTTGGGTACTTAATGCTGTAATTATTAATAAATTTTTTATTGGCTTGAATTTATTTCGTAACATTTTGTGGATCAGTAGCAGTGGTTTTAGTTGCTAACGGGACACATTGTTTTTAAATGGGCATAGAATCTATATATAAAAGCGTTACGATATTAATAATTTACTCGTACTTAAGTATGGACTTTTGTATTTGGACGTAAAATTAAAAAAAAAAAAAAATACCAACGAATATCGCTCGCCAAAAAACAAACTGGAACAAAAATTGTTTCAACTTTTGGTTTTTTGGTTATTTATCGTAGTTTACAGTCGTACTGCTTGACTGCTTAACTTGGACCTATATCTCGAAACATAGGTTACTCTTATCCTTAATCCAGAATAGAGGGATACCTTTAAAGTTAAGGATTAGGTACTTTTACCCGCAATCGCTGATATGCTTAAAATCTTGTAAAACATAAGAGTTTTAAGGCTTAGTAATTCTTGTCTAATATGTTCGAAAATCAGTTGGACTCGCTACTTTCTCACTTTTTGCAGGGCCGGCTTTAGGTATTTTGGCGCCCCGTACGAGACATTTTTATGCGCCCTTAACTTTTTAAAGACATTTCTTTTAAGTATATTACCTATGTTATTGTGCAAAAATTGTACAATAACCCGAGTAAAAATAAAAAGCTGGCCATACAACGAGGGAGCACCGGACGTTTTGGAGCACATACGGGCTCACGGCGGCCAAACTTGATCCAAAAAAAAATGACCCACGTACAAGCATGTAATGTACATACATTTATAAACTACAATCAATGCGTCGTCCAGTGCGGTCATAAAAATTTAAAAGCAATATTTGGCTTTTCCAAAGCACCGGCAAAAGTTGTGTTTTGGTACATGAAGCCCGTCTACTTGGGAGATTGAGTGCGCAAGGTATAGAAACCATCATAATTCTCTTTTTTCTTTAAGTCCCAAAGAAGAAAATAGAGAACAATAGTGGGTCCTAAACCTCACTCACTTGACCTCACAACCAGGATTAGAGGGCTCGGGAACTTCCGTGGAAGATAGCATGGCTCTTAAGAGCTGCTAATGCCCAGCACTGGTCCACTTGTATTGTAGAGGTATTATTATGTAACAACTAAATAAATTAACACATCGATTGCGGCGCCCCCTGGAACATGGCGCTAGGGCGGTCGCCCGGGTATACCCACCCCTAAAGCCGGTACAGCGTTTTCGCATGTGGGTCTGTTCAGGTAAAATTAGGAGCGTTGCTTCGGGGAGGTTCTTCTGAGCGCTGTTAAAAATGCTCCAGAGGAAGCATTACCGGAGTTTTCATAAATTTTATTGAACGAAGAAAACAGGCGGTCATCTTCGTGACCATAAAGAGTGACATTAACAAATAAAGCTTCTGAAAAATAATAAATTAAAACTAGAAGTCTAACAAATTGTTACTAAAACATATATTTTAATTAATTATATTAATGCATTAATTATATTAGTGTTAGTAATTATATTAGTTGAGTATGTAAAACGGGAGGACCGCATTCTATCAACATAATTCAGTTGAGAATAGCTCTTACGGTTGTTACCGGTTCATTTTTAGGTCAATTTTTTTTCACCCCGACTCTTTTTATTGGCACTTTGGTGGTTTCCGTGGGCCGCTGTTTAACGATGGATTTTGTTGAAGCATCACATAATAAGACGAAAATATGAAATAAAATTTTTCGAAATCAGGCTTAATTTTCGAGTTTTTGACACTTGAAGTTGTCGTTTTGGGATACTTCTTGAAGTACTAGTTATGCCTAAGCTACGATATCCGATATCTATTTTGATTATGAATTTCGATTAAACACCCCAAAATAAGACGAAAATGTAAAACCATTTTTTTTCGACACCTCGCTTCGATTTTGAGATATCAATACTTGAAGTTTTGGGTATTTCCAAAAACATGCTACAGCTGGAGGGAGTTGTGTATGAGGATATGTACCTGTACAAGGGGATGTATGGTAAATCATCGATGTTTGGTTGGGTCATACCTCGACACTGGTCTAGAAAATATTGCCAGGAACACCGTCGGATCGTAAACCTCGATAAGGCCTGATAAGCACATTAATATTAGTCGGTATATGGTCTGACCGTGCCGGATCATACACTCGACACGGTGTAGGAAACGATGTCAGGAACATTGACGGATAGTAAACCTCGACACGGTATAGGACCGGAGATGATGACCTCTCCCGAACAAGTATAGTGAAAGACTGGATTTCGCCTGGTGAAGCAGTTTGTTTTATAGCTGGAAAGGAAGCTTTAAAGCGGGCTAGGAAGCTTTAAAGTGGATTAGGAAACTTTAAAGCTTCGAAGTGGATCTTTCAAAGAGAGAATCGCCTCTCTTTGGTCTGGTGGTTAAATATTTATTTTTCTAAAGCTCTTTTTGAGGGAGGAATGGATCCGGTTCGTACAGTTAATAAATAAATAGGAGTACATACTTTGAGGAAATTAAGTGTTTCGAATGCGGATAGTAAAATATACTCTACAACCCATATCAAGTAATCAAACGATCTTGAAAACATTTAAATTAAGCAACATCACCAAGTCGATATCTATCGACAGGCTAAAGTGAACCTGGTTTTGTCCGCGAAGACGAAACGTAGTCAAACAAGGCTGTAACTTTCTAGTAACGCTAAGCTAGGGGCCGGTATGTGACAATCGCTTAAAACAGCGTTAATAAGTTTGCGCAAGCCGCAGCAAACACTCCATAAGCTCTTATAAATGCATCCACACAACCTATTTACTATGTCATCTACGAGTGTACCACTTAGATATAGTACCCTCGTTACCATGGTGCAGGTGTATT
Source organism: Thereva unica (assembly GCA_949987705.1). NCBI lineage: Eukaryota > Metazoa > Arthropoda > Insecta > Diptera > Therevidae > Thereva > Thereva unica. Next base: position 79,781,018 of record OX465283.1, on the reverse strand, counting down.
CGTACCCTTTCTTTAAAATTTTTGTTTTTTTTTTTTTTTTTTTTTGTAGAAATTCCTATCATCTTTATTATTGCAATTTTGTTGATTTCGCTGATGTATCCTTCCGGACTGCTACGTACTTAAAATGATTTCCTCTTGTACTTCTTGCACCTGCACCTGCCTTGTTTGCTTTTTAATTTCAATGCTTTTCTTAGATTGTTCATCAAACCATTTCCTTTTTCTTCGACATTTTGTTCAGGTAGATGTTAGTATGCTCTGTAATATGTTCTTTTACCTCGAGTTCGACATCAAATTCAAATTATAGTTTCCGCTTCCAAATCCTTTGCCATTTCAACTCAAACTTTTATGCTAGCATCCTGTCATACTCTTTGCATTGTTGCTAAATTTTCAATATTTCTACTGTTTTTTTTAGTTGTCGGTGTGGGAATTCAGCCATTTTGCTCGTGCTACCGTTTGATTGGACGGTGCAGCGAGAACTAGCTATCGTAGCGTTAATAATAAATATAATGATTTATGTTTAGTAAAAAAAATATATTTGCGAGTTACAATCGTTTTTCAACATAATACAGTATTTCGGCACGATAGGTAAAGGTACATATTTTCAATATTTTTGTAGTTGGCTTCGCTATCCTCACTCTGGAATTTTTTACGTCTCATCGTATATTTTCCCATCACAATTTTGACCTATTTTCGTGGATGTCCTGACAACTTTTTTATGACCAAAAATCCCAGACGAACTTTATTCGCCATCTTCCTTCGTCCGTTAAATTCCCCACATAAATAAGTGATTTTAAAGCAATTTATTGAAAAACTGGTTAAAAACTACTCGATTGTAAACTGTAATCAACTTTTTCGAATGCCCCAAAACTTTCAAGGACTTCTCTCGAAACGGATTCAGTCCCATGAAAACATAAAAAAAACGTTGGAGTTGCATTTTTTGCTCTGTTTCCTTTCTGGCAGTTTCCATTTTATTGATTTCGTTTTAAATAAATTTTCCAGTATATGTTTACCTTGTCATCCTTTACATCCTTACATCATGATTGCTCCTGAATCCTGTCTAACTGTCTGACAAGGCTACCATGTTTTCACAAGTTTGAGTGCCTGATTGATGTCGGGATGATTCTCTAACAAAGTCCTTGGTAAGTGGAACGAATCATGTTAAGGATTTTCCGTAAACTAGGATTCTTTCTCTATTTCTTTAGCCCTGGACGGAGCTTCGGGTGTATCTTTCTTATATGTGTATCCAAAGCCACTGGAGCTGGCCAGTCAACCAACGGCTGATAATCTTAAGGAGCTGGAAAACTTCCTTTTTACGTTTTCCCATACTTTTTCTTCTTCTTTGTGGCTGCTGTGTTGGTTGTGTGGTTGGATCCTTCGTCTCCCGGATATTTTTTTTCTGTTTTTTTTTTGATTGTGTCGTGGTGGTGGAATATTGTTGTTCGTGAGGCTTAGCTTCCCTTTAGGCTTTTTTTTCTTCGGTTCCTTTTCATGTCCTTTGGATTAGCGTTTACCATAAAGAATGTTAAAGTTTGTTTACAGTTTTCTGGAGGTTGACCGTATTTAAGGGTTGGATGGAAAGATAAGCAATGATAAGTAATGGAAATATTGAGAGAGGTTGTTTTGATCGATTTTTGTGCGGTTCGGCATTGTTTTGCTCTAAGATGCTTAAGGATATTGATTGCTATTTTCGATGGAAAATCTGAAGGTTATATTTGGATATGTACATACATATTTCTTTCGCTCAATAATACTGTATGGAAAAGGGTTATACCGTTTTGTTTAAAAAGGAAAAAAAAATTGTTTGATTATTTGATAGTCAATTTATTAAGGAATTTTAAGACAGTTTAAAATTAAAAATGTTTTCTTATTTTCTTAAAGAAATTTAATGGAATTTTTAATATTGTAAATATTTTTTCTACGAAAAATTGTAATACAGTTGTGCGTTTTAATTTTTAAGCAAAATTACAAATTTTCAATGCCTGGTAGCATAATTTGTTCTATTATTGGAGAATTTTTATGACAATGAAAATAGGAGTGCAGAGATATTTTTAATATCAAAATGACTAAGATCTTTGATTTGCTTTAACTGGATATTCCCTGAAAATGTGTAGGTGCTGGAAAAAAAAATCCAACTAATATCAAGCTAATAGTATCCAATTCTAATATCATACAGCTGCAAAACAAAACTTTTTTCTTTTCTTAGCCCAAAAAGTTATATTTATTGTTTGCTTTAAGTCAAAATAATAAAATTTGTTGCCGCTCGTTGTTTTATGAATAATTGTCGTGCCATGCCAGGGCGGAAGTATCACAGTACAGATACGACCACGCATCACATTTACATTCGATTGGGATTTGACTCTTTGCTAATAGTATAAATGCGAAAGTAACTCTGTCTGTTTGTCTCGCTGTTACGCTTCCACGTCTAAACCGCTGAACCGGTTTTTGATGAAATTTGTTAGAGATAGATTAGACCACGGAGAAGGACATAGGATACTTTTTGTTGCGAAATAAAGATTTGAAGGGATTGAAATAGGGGATGAGAGGTCGTATTGAAGTCCAAAAAAAAATTATTTAAACTTTCATTTGCATCTATTTATGCTTAGGCGGCGGCGTTGATGCTCTTCGGTAATATACAGTAGTTTTGTTTAATATAAACTTCTAACCGCTGCAGTGCTGGTGCTAAAGGGGTGAAATTTTGACAGTGCATTCCTATAATGACGTGAACATCCACTAAGAAGCGAAGTTCATTTTTTGCTGTCTAAAGTAGGTGTTAACGTTGAGCTGAGCAAGACTGAGATAGAAAATTGGAATGAAGATAATGTAATAGACGAGGATGAAGGAGTCGAAATATGTATATGAAGTTGATGACGATGAATCAGAAACAGTCATTCACTGGAAAACAAAAGTTTCTTACACAAAATCCATTGAAAGCATCAACAACACGTTGATTAAATGACACGGAAACAGCAACGATGCGATCAGAGTTGGGGAGCTTATTAATATGGTCAAAGATTATTTTTCAAAAGAAAAAAAACCAGTATAGTCAATTATTTCTAACCAATAGAAAATAAGGCATCTATTTTTTCTATCTTTATCACTGTGTTATAAAAATTACGCAAAATGAATTAAATTTCTTTCAAATAATCAATAACTTCTTTCTATTTCCACCGTTTTTGAAAAGTATCCAGAAAATATAATAATTTGGAAAAGTTAATCACCTCTGTGACATTTCGATTAACTTTTCTGAGATTCCGCTGTATTTCAGCAGATTTTCTTCGAACTTGGTATAAAAACTATACAGCATTAATAATTACTGAGTTTCTATGCAGAGTTTACCCTGAGTTTACTCAGATTAAGCACCCATGGAAACGGAGATTAAATAAAGTTTCGTTAAATCCAAGAAAACCCAACGAAACCAGTCCTTTTAAGTTGGGTTTTACATATGTGTGTGTGTGTTTGAGTATCTTTTACGGCGACGCAATGTAAAATTGATTATCTGTCACTTTAAGCCAGAACCGTCATGGAAACAGCATCGAGTTAACTTGAGGGAAAAAACGCTGTAGGTACCCGTCCAAAATAGCGGCATCAGTTGGAAGTAAAAGAAACATAGATTGTACTAATTGCATTGTTTAAGATGAATGCACAATGGCACACAAAAATTCGCTTATTGCAATATTTGGGTGCAAACAGACTATTTGAGAAAGCATTAATGATAGACCAAATTAAAATCAGTGATCGGCTGCTGCAATACAATGAAATCATAAACGGTGATGTAAAATGGGTCACGTTCGACTATCAGAAGCCTGAAAGTTCATGGACAAGGGCTGCAAATCGTAGCAAACATTCGTGAAGTCAAGATTGACTTCGAACAAGGTGATGCTGGGTGTATGGTGGAACTGGAAGGAAAACGGCCCCTTTAAGGTACTTCCAGTTGATCCGACGGTTAATTCCCAACTCTACTTTAGACTACTAGAGAGATTATTCCAGGCAATTGAACAAAAATAGTACGAATTGAATAATAGAAATAAAGGTGCTTTCTTCCATTACGACAAAGCTCGACCGTACATGATGACCCGCCAAAAATGAGATATTGATTGGAAAGTTTTAATTCCTCTATCGTATGGTCCAGATATATGTACATAGCAGCGTCAGCCAAGACAATGCTAATATGGATGTTCTCAATAATGGAAAAATGTCGTTTTTGAACTCGTTTTGGTTATATCCCTGTAGCATAGCCATGTTCTTATGGAGATAGGATAGCTGGCTCGGTCCGCTTTTGGCCGTTGCTCACTGGCTACACCTGAATTTTCATATTTTTATTATAATCTTGTTTCTGAAATATTAGTTCTTCGACATTATTTCTATTTCATAATATAATGCAATGACTGGAAACAAATAATATTTGCCTGGAAAACCTGGAAGTCAGGGAAATTTGGTCTTAGGATTTTAGGAAAAAGTGGCCACCCTGATTGTACAAATGGTGATTCCTAAGCATAGTTCTCCACATGGGACTCCAGCACAGTTGGGCGATGATTCTCTGAGTAAAACCCAAGTATCGATTGGGCCGACAGAACAGGAGTACGAGTATATAATGGAGGGAAGTTGTAGAGTGTACTTCGATATAGGCCAAGACTCGAATGTTATTTGGAAAAGTTGTGGCTACTTTGTTTTGAGACTCAAAAGCTGCGCTGGCTTGGCGATGACTACGACCTATACTACCAATTGGTGAATGAGCCCAATACAACTTGTTTAATCTAAATTTTCTTAAATTCACCAACAAGTAACGTCCACTTCCGATTATAAAAATCGAGAAATACACTTCAATTCAGCCATAACTCGAATAAAAATTTATTAACTTTCCGAAAATCTTACAACCTGTCAATGTGCCAAGATAAGCACTAAAGTAACACATTCGAAATCCCATCCCAGTATAATAATGATAAAACTTTACTTCGTACCACGCAGAAAAATAGGAAAGACGAAATATAAATGATTTCCTGGCATTTCGTGAACGACACAATTTCTATAGCTTCGTCCTTGTATCATCACCTTTACTTCCTCCTGTCACATTCTGTGAAAGTCTCAAGAAATTTCGTTTTTTTCCTGTATTTTATTTTTACTTTTTTTTCCTTTTTTCTTTGTTTTTTTTTTCTCTTTTTCTTAAACTTTTATTTTTCTATAATGGCGAAAAGTTGTTGCCATCGGATTGTGGTGCATTTATCCGTTTGATACAAGATAACAGGATGATAGGGTACTTTTCCGAACTTTTAAACTTAACCCACAAAACTTAAGTATTGGGGATTCTTGTAAGAGGAATCTGTTAAGAGAAATTGCTTGGATAAAGCGGAGAGAAATGCTGAAAATATCACTTAAGTCTTGAATTTTGTAGGAATTGTCTTTGAAGTATCTTTCTTAAATCTAAATTTTAAAGAGCATTTTATTTTTTTATTTATTTTTAATAACATACTTTTAATATGCAGAAATTATAAAAAACAATTCTTCTTACTTTCAGATCCTCGATGCTAGTTTTCACAGTAGTCCGTCACTTCAGACTTCGGCAATGATAGCTGTGTTCTCCTTACTTCTAGTTCTAGTTGTTTTAATATCATCATTATTTGTATGGAAGTAAGTATTAAATTTAATGGTTAAATATAAATTTTTCGCTAAAAATTTTTACGCAATTTTATTATAATTTACATCAAAGGGCCTGGATTCATTTGATGACTCTATGCACAGGTCTTATTATACAATCGTCCTATTAATATGAATGAAGCAACAATATAAATTACAATTGTTCTAATTAGGCTAATTACGGTTGAATAGTCCGTGACATATATGCATGTTTTATATATAAGGGACAATAGTATTCATTTAGGTTCATGACTCCCTAATGACAGTTTGGTATCTATATTAATCTTTTTTGAAAGAATATGTTGTAGGTGAATTCCACAAAAACATTCACCGTCAGGTCAGAAATTTATTACTTAAAGCATGATCGTTCCATATCTTCTGTACGATAAGGATTCAGGATAATTATTACAACAAAAATTTTGTTCGGACTATCTGTGTATTCTAAATTGACCACATAGTTTGGGTGCACATAATATATCTCGTATGGTTATTATCAGACTATTGGTCTGATTAGTTTTTGAATTCGTGGATTTCCAATATAAAAGCATACCTGGGCTGTTGTTCACATTTTCTAGGTTTCAATCCCCACTATTGATTTGTCATACTCCAAAGAGACTCCGAAATAGTATCCCCTCACATAAATAAAAGGTTATAAATTCTCCGAAATCTTTTGCTCTCGAAAATGGCTAATAGATCCGAGTGCTTTCGTCTAGTGCCCTCAAATTGTGGATCCAAGTGCGGTAGAACCAATATCGCATGCAGCACCGGGTTGAACGAAATGATTAGACATTCATTTACACTTGCTTGAATAGAATTCTTTTTGCTGTTGTCGAATGCTCCTATTAACCCATTTCTTTAAAATATAAAAATAGTCCATGTTCTTATTTGCTGCGCTCTCGATTCATTCATTCTTTCTTTAAGGGGGCGCTTTAGCGTATTTGGTCATTAAAACTATACAAGTTAAGGATTTTCAGAGTCGCAGTGGAGAAGATGCAACCTCCTCCTCGCTGTAGGCCCACAGTCTGACATCAAGTGTTCCAGTGGGGGTAGTGCCGTGAATATTTTGTTACAGTCGTTCGCATTATCGGGTTTGAAACCGTCCGTATGCAAAAAGGACGTGCTTCCTCTAAAAACGGGTCTGCATGGTAGCACGTTGAATTTTTCTGCAAAAACCTGTTGACCGATATCAATGGTCCAAAACTCATAATTTTCATCTTTTTAAGCACTATTATGGAGTATTTTTTGTTTTCCAAAACAAAATTTATTTCGTACCTAAATCGCGAAAAAACGTGTTTTTGCAACTTTTATTAAGATTTTACCACCTGTTGCCCTGGGCCAATTTTATCCAAAACACATTCATTGAATTCCTACGATTTTTCTCTTAATTATAGCGTCAAGAAATCGCAGGGTCGATTTATTTCAACTTTTAAATATTTTTCCGCTATCTTTCCTGGACTATGTGGGTGATTGCTGCCATACTTAAATCGTGGATCACATTCTTAAACACTTGGATAAACTATTATTTAAAATTTAGTTTATCTGGATAGATATTTTTTACGTAGTGGAAAAAACATGTAACACTGAAAGAGTTGTTGAAAACTCTATTGGATTTCTTAAACTCAAAAGGACATGCAAAGAATGTTTGAAATCATCATTCAAAAGTATTTAAGTTTTACAGCAGAATGAATTTCTTTTTTGCCCAAACCATGATGAATAGGCAAAATAAATTACAATTTTGAAACAGCAAACAAAAAAAGCTCAGTTGCATTAAAAGCCATACATTCGTTTGTACTAAGCTTATCTGTTCAGCGGGAATTCGGCTGTATTCAGTTCGTTTTTTCATTTGAAAAATGTTCAGCACTATCGCTTCGTTCAACACATTTCAATAACATAAATCTCTTGTTTCAGGTCAAAGGACAAACATATATTTGCCTGTTTAAATGGTGATAATTGTCCCCAGCTTTGCGAACATAAGCCAATAAATTTGCTGCATCATCTGCGGCTGGGTTTTTTATTCGGTAGCTTTTGAATCATTTCAAAGAATTTATCACAATTTTATCCTCATGCAAGAGGAAGCAAAAATTCAGCAGCACTATGTCACCGCGAACTGACAAACCGCGTGTCTGCAACATAATGAATTACCCGCAAAAACCCGAAAGGCCAGGGCCCAAGTAATGAATAGCAGCTCCACACATTGAGAATTTCAGCCATGTTCATCTTGGGAGCAAATCTTCCCCAGAAGTTGTTGGCCGGGCTTGATACGTCTTCTTTCCTGCTTGACTTTTTGCCAAGGCGCTCAACCCATCAATCCAGAAATCACACGCGAATTCCCTCAATCAACCCGTCCATGATGCGCTCGCACATTCTCGTCATTTTGTTCAACGCAATAGAATTAACGCCGGAAAAAAGTAAACAAAAAAAGAAGAAAGTCGAAGCACAGCCGCGGAAGCCCCAATGCACTTCAACTCCACTCGCTAGCGAAAAGGAGGCGTGACAAGTGATCTTCAGTGAAGGTTTCTTCTAGGCTGCTTCAAGTTTCGTCAAGATTCTTTCTTGTGTGGTTAGTTAATAGCGGGCTCTGTTCTAGCATGGGCCGTTTAAGATTGGGGGAATGGCTGGAAAAGTCGTAGAAGAAATTTCCCCATGTGATGATAGTTTTCGTCTTGCAGATGTAGAACACACCTTTTTTGTCGGCCGGTTCAATGAATTTCGAGAAACTGTTGAAGACGCCTCCTTCAGGAATTAGTCACCGTAACGAAAGTGGTCTCACAAATTATATTTGCTTGCGTTTTTTCGGTGGAGTGTTGGCCTGTTGAAGTTTTCTGTGAAAATAGAGTGAATTATATGAGGGGGAACAATTTTACTTTTGATGTGTGCACCTAGATGTGATGTACATGAAAAGAAGCGGAAGTTGTTAATTACTACTGTTGAAGTCTAAGCTTCTAGGTGTATGTTTATAGAAAAGTTGAAGTCATGCAAGACGAGAAAAGATTTGAAAGTCGTGTTTTTTCGGGGAATGTTGGGCGTTCTATTGTCAATTGTAAACTTAAACAGAAATAGCTTCGATTTGAAGGACGTCCATAAATATGTATATTTCACAACTTATATCGGCTTTTTCTGAATTTAGAATCTACTTCTAATACATCGAGAAGCGTTAAGAAGCCTGCATTGCCTTCTACGCTTGTAAAAAGGCCTTTGGTAAGCAAGGGCGTCACTTTCATGGGTATGAATGATGCACTTGCACCGGGGGCAATTTGTCGGGGCGCTATTTCAGAAATTAAGATTTAAAGACAAAAAAAAAACTTAAAATAAAAAATTTCAAGTATTTTCACGGGTGCAAGAAATTACACAAATTTACCCAATTTTTGTCCCTGTTCTTACTCATGCTAGAAAACCCGGGGAAATTTCACTTCTCCTCGTCCAGGAGCTTGCCAGAAATTTTAGCTTTGAGATTTTCATCAAATTTGATCCTCGAGAGTTACTCGAGATTTTACTCAAAAAGTGAAGGAACAGACCTTCGTCTTCGAGAATCAAAATAAAAATTCCCGGAAAAAATCTCCTAAGTGAGAAAATTTTTGAAAATTCTGTAGAGAGCACCATATACACTGTGTTTGATATAAACTTCGGGGCGCAGTAACTACACTTATCAACTCTATTCTAAGAAGGAAATGAGGAAAACAAAATTGTGGCGAGAATTCTTCTTTAATCGCTCTTTTTTGTTTGTTCCTTTATTGCCTTACAAATTAATATGGCCAGTTTCACCAACAAAAATTTGCTGAGTCGTCCATTCCCTTTTGAAATTCGATGAAGGAGTCGCATGGGTTTTCACAAGAGCCAACTTGTCCATCGAACTATACGTTAGAATACTTTAGCTTGTTGTTGTTTTTAATCTTAATTCTCCCTTCTGCCATTCCTTTTCATTTCAGGCAACAACAAACCCACAGCTGTCAAAAAGTTGATTCACAAATTCAGCGCAAGGATTCAGGGGTCCAAAAAATCTTCCCACCTCATCGTTCTATCCTACTCTCTTCTTCGCAAATGACGTTTTTCAGCAGATTTTTGTTGACTGAATGTTGACCCATGTGAAACTTCCTATGATATCTTTTTTTATGTTATACTCATTATTATGGTGCAATCTTAAATTTTGCGCAAACTGAAAATTATTTCTTCCATCAAGCAAGTGATTGTGTCTTTTTCCACTACCCTCAATTCTCAAGCCACCGAAACCCGGACAATGAGCTTTGAATCTATACAAGGATGTAGCATTGGAATTTGCATAGATAGCCGAGCTCTGAATCCAGCAGGGGTACTGCAGAGTTGAGTTATATCGGTTTGGTAAAAAGCACAACGTGATTCTTGACTAGGATCCCAGGCATAGAAAAATAGTTGGTAAAACGCCAATTACTTAGCCAAGGAAGAAGTCTCTCCAGTGCTCCTCCTATCTCCCGACGAGATATTGCCAGACTCATGGCAATCATCACGGGACGGAACATTGGTCCATGAAGACCATGACGCCAAAAGCTGGGAATCCCGTGCAATATCTGTCGCCGAAACCTTCCCCAATGTTATAATAAAAGATTTCTAAAAAAATGATATCTGATTCTAAACAGGGCTGGATTAGTGAAAACATTTGGTTGCTGATTGTACGGGATTTTTAATATGACCGCATATTACCTAGTTGCCAACTCGCCTGAGATGATCCATACGACGTTGTAGTTAAGCCAATCCAGTGTTTAAATCTTGCACTTGATGTTAAACACCTGGACCCTGATATTGAAACAAACAGTGCCTTCTAAACCTTCGAAACTAGTGCGTCTATAAAATTAGTAGTAGACGAATTGACACAAACTAGGCCAATTCACCTGTCTTCTAGTTGCTCAGGACTCGACATCCGCTCAAGATCCGAATAAGAATAAATTATGGCCTTGCAACGCGCCAACCCCGACCGTGATTGAAACATAGTCCTCAGCCATGTAACGGGCATCAGAGGGTTGTTTGGAGGATTGTACGGTCGTACACCAAACGCGCACATGCACACACACACACACACACACACACCGGCGGGTGTATATTTGTATATACTGCTATTAAACAAATTGTTTTTAATTTACATAATATATACATCATATATAGATATAGGAAAGAAGATCTCGACCTTCTTGTACGTTAGAACTGATAATAGAATTATCGTGGCTTCGGTTCGTCTGCATTGCTAGGCAGACCTTGAAGGTACTTTGCAGGATTACACATTCAGAAGTATGTACATCTCTATTGATGATCTGGACACTGTACCACCTTTGCTCAATTTCGATGGCATGCAGTGTATTTTTATATCCCCACTTAATATACTCCTATTAACACGGCTATGCTCACCTTTCTTGCCCAATCTCTGACACTGCAGTCGGACCTTAATACTTACTTACCGAAGCTATCCAGTAAATGACATTTCATTTACCGCTGGATATATCGTGAAGAACAACGAACTGTACATTAAATTGGTAATCTCCGTTTTACCAAGAATCTGAAAATTATCAATTGCTTCTTCCTTGGTAATGAGTTCCCCGAAGAAATTATCCTAAAATTAGTTTTTATTTTCCCACCTGGGCTGTGGTGTGGGATGGATGAAATTTGTTCTAGAAAGCATACGGTCTGTTTTATTAGTGAACATTGACCTCTTTTCACTAGCAACCATTATAGGTCATGAAAATTTAATATACATACATGTGGGATTTTTAATTTCAAAAAGAGTTCTCTAATTTAACAAAGCATTTTTATTTTATTCTAGAAAAGAGTTTTATTGAATTTCGGAGAAAACGTTGTGGCCTTTGACGCTTCGACTTTATGACTGACTATCAGAAATATTAATATGGCCGAAAAAGTCACCGATGAAAAACTCATATGAACTTTGATGCACACCGTAAGCCATCAAAGTACATATTTTGATTTGTTTAAACTAGAAAATCTATTACCTCCTTAAAATTTTATTTAAGAATAAGATTAATCATATATGTATTCGTTAGTCACGTAAAAAAAGTGCATTAAGGATCCCAAAAACGTAGGATCCCATGGGCGTACAACAACTGAAAATATTAATATGATGGTTTTGTACGTGGCCCTAAAAGCTCTTATTTTTTCATACCAACAAGCGTTTACAATATTGAAGTAACCTTTACTTTAGCTTTACTCTAAGATTGAACTTTACATTTAATTATAAGTAGGAGCGAGAAATCTATATGCGTCGGCCGTTAAACTTAAGGTGGATTTACATATGCGACATTTTTCCGCCGCGCCGTATCACAGCTGATCATTTCTGTCGCAGATTTTTAATACGCGTTTTACATTTGTGACGAATTCTGTCGAAGCCGAAAACAATCGTAACTTTTGATTCATTCATTATCAAACAAAGCAATAACAATTAAACTAACAAACAAACCCTTCTTTATGTCCACGCTAAACCAAACAAATCCAAATAAACATTCAGTTACACATAACCTCAAATTTTACTTACAATCAACTGTTTCTATTACCTTTTCGCCCTGACGGTAAGATGTCGCAGAGATTGTTTCCTATTGGTCGAAATTGTAAAAAAGAGCGGCGCGACAAAACACTACAAAAGTGGTTAATGCTGTTCTTTCCTTTTCGTTAGTTCGTCTTTTTCAAAATTTCCCAAAAGCTCTCGCTTTCGTTCGTCTTCATTCCTAACCGTTCTTCCTGGGATGTCCATATGAAGTGTACATCATGGAATTCGCAGACAGACAGAACGAAATAAACGAACGATAGAGAACGAAGCTACCTATGTATATGATTCAGCCTATAAGAAGCGGTAGTTGTCCTTACAAGTGACTTCATTTATTGCCTTCTTTATTAACTTTGAATAATGAAGATGATGTAATGAAGTCATGGGAGATACTTTAGTTGAATTTTATTTGACCAAATATCATCTGTTGTTATTTCGTGGCCATTTTTGATTAGACTCATTTTTCTGATTTTTTATATTTTTTTAGATTTTTTTGCTCATGCAAAAACGTGTACGTGTTCAATCTTAAGCGCGTATAAAAATATTATAATTTAAAATCAATTCTAAGTATAGGCTTTGACATTTAAAATATTAATAGATTTGTAGTACATACATACATACATATATTGCGTCTGCTTACATAAAAAAACATAATACATACATGTTTTTTCTACTTTATTTCCCTAGAATTTATATTTTTGCTCCCCTATACAAAAACAAAAAACTTCAGACATATTTTGTTACTTGATCTATATTAAAGAAATTGTGTTATGAAATCCTACTAAACAAAGGCACAAAAAATATAAGGCTTCAGTTCTGTCAATGCATAAAATATTTAATGTATTATTTTTGCTTTAACATCAATGAAAGAAAGTCTTTCGAAGTTTCTTAAAAAAAAAAATTTCAGCTAGAATTCTATAGAAATGCCATGTTTTCTCTATATTTCTTCTTTCTCAACACATTTTATCCCTAATGATGAGTGATTACTAAGAATTTATATCCGTGTATATATTTCATTATATACGTGCGTATATATACAATACATAGAGCTAAAACATAGATGAAAAACGTGCCCTAAATAATCAATAATTAATTTTGAAATTCATTCCTGCTATCAACGATATCCGTTTCTTTCTCTCGCTTCGTCATAAACTCTTAGTAATGGCTTCATATTAATTCTCAAATCGTATTATCGTAATTTCTTCTCTTATAATACATCCTTATCATATACTTAATTAATATCTTTCAATTTATCCGTGCGGGGGTTGGTGGAAGAAAATGCACACAAAAATTTTTGAATTATCACTCTCCGCTCATAAGAGACATCAGAGATGCCTGAAAATAATCACAAGAACTCCCAAGAATATTAATATACGCAACCAGCTTCTTCAACCATTTACCACGAGACGTTAATGTATACTCACAACTCACTTAAGAATCCCTGACTGACCTACTTATCTAGAGTTTCTTAACCCCCGAAAAACGCCACCAGTAAAAGCCGGTAGTAAATGAAGGAAACCGAGTGATAGAGACAGAGAGACAAGGAGCGAGGGAGGGAGGGTGGGTAGGGAAGCAACAAAAAAATGAATCCATTAACTAATGCTATTTTTGGTATCACCCCAGCACCCACATAATGAAGCACTTGCCACTCTGCGTGGTATAACAGAAAGCTCATTAGCCGTGGGATATTATGCCAAGAATTTTCCCTTCTTCTTATTTACCCACCATAGTCATATAATCCATCGATGATTTCACACAAAAATAAAAGAAATGCCTTCACATCCTGCCAGCCACCCCCGCCCACTCTCGCATCGACAGCACTAGCCCACAATTTCACACCGCAGCCCAGATCGTGGCTAAGGGAAGAAATACTTCATCTGCCTTCAGTGCTTCCCATCGTTGTTTTTGTTCACCTTTGCTACTTGACTTGTCTACCTTTCTGTAAAGGCATTTTCATTACCAAAGAAAAAGGTTCAAGTGTTTTGCAAACTTCTTGTAATTAAAGAGGAAAGGTTCAACACCGGAGCACCCACCCGGGGAAGTGTCCCGCACCATCGTCGTGAGTGTCTCCTCTAAGTGACTGAGATGAATGTAAAATAAACGTCTTAGATTTACCTTAAAGACTAGAATCCTGACAGATTCACTTGCGGATTGTGATGGCAGTTGTAAAAGGCTGATTATGTCAGGTTTAGGCACTTGCAACTTTATCGTTCGTGTGTGATTGCCCCAGACTTGGATCGAGCACTACGCCATACGGGGAATGTCAGGGATAATTTTCTGATTACATATCTTCAAAACAGATATCTTGATAGGATAAGGAGATTTATGTAAGTTCCTGCTGCCGCGCTCCTGCTTTATTGTTGAGCGTATATCCTGCCTATCCTGTCTCGCCTTTGTGTCCTCTACACCTTCCACACCTGCTGCCTGCGACTTTCTATTACGCGTAAAAGTTTAGCAGCTCAAGGATTTTATGTTTATGCTGTTATGCTCTTATATGTACAAAATCGAGGCTGTGTGTGAACTTGAAGGCTGCTTTACGTACGCATATAAAAGTTTCTCATTCAATTAAATTACGTTTAGCAAATCAATAATGGAAACTTCAGCAGATTTTTCTGTGTATCCATTCTGCGACGTAAACGATTTGTTGGGGTGAAGAATGGCATTATTCCTACATAATATTGTATAATTTATCCACGTTATTTAAGGAATGAGGGGTGGGGGTCTGTTCAAGGATAGTAGTTGGGACAACAGCTTTATCCTTTTGACGGTTTGGGACTTTTAAGGGATTCCTGCCCAAATATTTTGTGCAACAGATAACATTTTTTTGGGGTAAGGGTGAAAGACGAGGACGGTGGATGGTGACGAGGATAAAGGACAGTTCTTGTTAGGAAATGCTACTCATTGAGGAGAGTGTCTGCGGAGACAACTTTATTCATCACATTTCAAGTACGAGGGTCCTTACAAAATTAAATAGATGGCGTTTGTAGTGCCGGACAATACATTTTTTATGCTGAATTCTAAGCTTAGGAATCACCCGTTATATGACAATATTGTCGCTGTCATGTCGTTCACGTCATGGTGCAATATCCGGTATTAAGCCTGGCCTCTAGAATAGGAAAGAATAACGGTCTAGGTGGAGTCTCTTGGGTGCTATCAAAGTTTGCGGGGAGCTTTTGCGTTTGTACTCTTTTGAATATTGTACAAGTGCCGAAATACTGGCTGGATGCAAAAGGCTGTTCCAGAGTCATGTTTTCAATACGCTTTTATTAGCTTCACTAATACCCACTTCCCGGGTTCAATTGATCGGAAATTTTGCATACTCGTTTAGTTTTGATGACAATGCAATCTGCAGCATTCTGTAAAAAATATCAAGATGGCGGCCGATTTTTGCAATTGTGTTCCGCGGCCCCCTGGCATGGATTTCATAAGAAAGGATATGACAGGAAGAAACTAATTAGCTGTGCGGCATAATTTCAAAATGACGGCCAACACAAAATTGCGGAAGACTTAGGGTCGTCCATTGTCGTAAGATTTGGTCATCCCCCTTTCCTGTCCCCTCCTATGACCTAACGTGAGGTTTTTAGAAAAATATCTAGTATTTACGGGTGTAAACACACCAAGTTGGGCTTTTCCTGATGCCAGCTAAATAATCGAGTGCCTACTTTTCTACTTTGTGGCGTTCGCATAACCGCGATAAATGTTTTTGTGTAGAATTCAGCCATATCTTAATCGAGAGACCCGTTTTATTTATTTTAACCCATTTTCTCGCTAACGCCGATATATCTTATCTCAGTGGGAGAAGGGAATTTGCGCCATATCCACTCAGAACGGAAAATAAGGAACTAACTCGCATCTAAACACACGGCGCGGAGTCTGGGACAACTTTAAGGCGTCTGTGCAAGCGTCAATCAATTCAAGCAGTGATGATTGATTGAAATAAAAATATTCAGATTATTACATCAATCACCACCTTAGACGGTAGGTTTTCCGTTAGTCATAGCAGTAAATGTGGCAAAACTGACAGTAAAACCTATCGTCTTATGGACCCCTACCGATGGAATGATCACATATTCCAAT
This sequence comes from Thereva unica, assembly GCA_949987705.1. Taxonomy (NCBI): domain Eukaryota; kingdom Metazoa; phylum Arthropoda; class Insecta; order Diptera; family Therevidae; genus Thereva; species Thereva unica. Next base: position 79,764,793 of record OX465283.1, on the reverse strand, counting down.
CGCTGTTACTATACTGACTGTTCGACTGAAGCTCAGAACCTCCTACCTGCACGGGAATATTTTTCCCGCAACAAAAGACTAGCCCGCTCGGCCCACCCCCATACCCTACAGCCCAACCCGTTGGGCACAATACGATCTAGAAGCTCCTTTGTGAATAGAACAACTCGACTGTGGAATAATCTCCCACCGTCAGTTTTACCAAACTCGTACAACGTTTTAGAGCTCAAGCGTCAGGTTCATCGATATTTCCTTGAGCACCCCCAGATCCCTTCTAACTCTTTCTATTCTCCCCTATTCCTTAAACTAAGCCTACTACTAGACTTAACGACAAGACAAACTGGTAGTACAAAGGGTGAATGCTAAGCTTGGGTTTTCACATAGAAAAAATTACACTGTATTTGTCACGAACCTCCCCCTCTACCCCCACGTGAGATTGGGTGAGATTCGGGTCAACCCCACTCCCCTAAGCGCCTCACGAAATTAATTGACGACTCCTAATACTAGACTTAAAAGTAAAAATTTCACCGATCAACTTCAAATTTTGCACACTGTTCGCGTGATAATTAGTTGATGAGTTGAATAGCTGAGTTGAGGTTGAGTTGAAAACAAAAAATACTACACGTTACAAAAATGCACAAACAAAATACAGAGATGCTGCTGTCAACTAAATTCAACTGCTCAACTCCTAAACTCATGTCTGCATGCATAATGTCAATTCAACCCAGTCGACCCTAACTCGCTCAGTCGATCCTAACTCAACTCAACACCCGTCTACATGTAGTTAGACTCGGGATCATCCTGAGCTCAACTCACGTACTAAATACGTACAATCTGACCATTTCGCAAAAAAATCAAGAAGGCGTTCCACCGAGCCCAATATTGTGGATATCTAGTGAAATAGTACCACAAGTAAAATACAGTATGTATACTGTGAGACGTCATTTTAAATCTAATATGGCCGCTACCCCAACATGGCAGGAGACATAGACTAAAATGTAGAAAATAAAAATAAAAAGCTTAAAAAAGCTAAAAAATAACGCTTTCATTTTAAAATGAATCAGAAAGTTAAAAATAATTTTGAATGTCAAGTTTTTATTGCTGCAGTCACTTACTTAAATGTAAAAAGCGTGTGGCGCTAACGAAAGGTTCCAGTATCAATAAAATAAGAATATTGGTAAAAAGCACATCACGCTTTTTTACATTTAAGTAAGTGACTGCAGCAATAAAACTTCACATTCAAACTTATTTTTTACTTTTTGGTTCATTTTAAAATAAAAGCGTAGTTTTTGGTTTTTAACTATTTATTTTTATTTTTACCGTTTATGAACGAGTTTTTAGACTGAAGTGTACCCGAAAATTTGGGCCAGTCGGCTTAAAAAGTGAGTCGAGTGGTTTAGGCTAGTGTGTCTATTTCAGTGGAATAATAATCACAACATTATTTAATCAGGGCGGTTATGTTCCTAAGGTGGCTTAAAATGAGTCGATGGCGGAACAAATAATATTGTCTACTAAGAGTTAAAACACCCCGCCCCATCCAGATAAACGAGTTGTATTCAAGGCTAGGTCGAATACATTTGAATTTGAATAGTGTAGCGCCTGGCTGTAAGAGGATCTTTTTGGAAATAGCTATGATAAACGCCGGAGTTCCTGCAGAGGTAGCGAGGGTGTAGATTTGACAACATTCAATTCTTCCCCCTTAATCCAGTTCATTTTTGCTGCATACTGTGTCAGTACCAAATTCGTTGCCTTTTGTTTTTAAGAATATGCAAGTTTGTCACCCCAACCAACCATATTGCTTTTTTGAGATTGTGGTGAATTGTTAATAAAACTTTTTATTGCGAATGTTGTCATTTCGGCTATGCATCACCCGTCAAGTCTCACGAAACTTTGCAGCCCATTATGTAATTAAAATTTATAATTAACAAAATTCTTGAACATTAGGAAAATTTTATAGAAACACCTAATCAAAATGGGTTTGAATCAAATCCAAAATAATTTCCTCATTTCAAAATTCCTCATTTAAAATACATCAGCTACATGCTGGAGCCGAGAGATCTTCCATCCACTTCATCCTGGAAATTCCTCGGTATCCTAGTTTAATTGCACATAAATTTCTCATCCGAATTGCATGAAACCACATTTCCGCCACCAGCAGTAACCACCCGAAAATGACGGCGACGGCTTGTTACCCAAAGAATCCTAGAGTTGCATTTTCGGAGCCATCCCGGTTATGCGCTTATCAAAATTGTATTTTCCTTGAAACTGAAGCAGACGAGGTTAATATCAGAGGAGATGCAGCAGCACAGTAGTTTCGGGTTTGGATGCCTTATAATTTATTCTTACAATTTTTGTTTTATTTTATTTTTTTTTTAAGTTTCAGTCATGAGGTATACCGCAATCGATTAGGAGCAGCCATGTTATAACGGGGTACAAGGATGAGTAGGTGGAAGGTTGGTCGTGATGTGGTAGATATTTCACAGATATTAAGACAGACGTGACGAGTCGAGACTCCTTCGTTTTCTCTTTAATCTTTAATTAAAACTAACAAACGTTTCATAATAAAATGAACACAATTTGTCTACTTCGTGAGTCTGTAATCGTTGTGATGAAGACGTTTCAGAAAATGAAATCTTATATACCTGTATCTATATATTTACTCGTATATATGTAGTATGTATATACAAGCAACGTTATACATTTATAGTCTGCCTACCTGTGCTGAACGAGAACCACCTTCGCCGTATCAAAGTATAGTCTTTAGATGTTTCAGAATAATAAAAGACCACAAGAAGTTGGCAGAAGATCTGAGATACGATATGAGTTTACTGAATGACTGCTTTGGATATAAAACGAAAGGTATCTTGAGAAAAAGAATGCAGGGGGAGGATTGTCATGGAGTTTTTCTTTACTACAAATTCGCGTGACCTATGGAGCTTGATACAGATACTTTTAAGTGGTGGATGGATAAAGGCAGGAAAAAAGTTTCCTGTGGTTTCTATATTCACTTTTGGCTGTTTAAGTGGTTTTTGGTTGGTAGGTGTGGACATTTTATAGTTTTGTTATCATATAATTTCACTTTAACGAACATTTTATGATAAGATTAGACTTATTTGATGCTTTTTGACATTGTGTCATGGTAAGTTTTAATTTCGCGAAAAGTAAGTTGGAAGCTGTAATTTCACGATGGGAACTCAACGACAAACATTAGACAAAAACTAAGTGCAGTAGGTACATAGAAAATACATCGCAGAGAAATTTGTGGCTTAGTTTAAGTGTAGATACCATAAAAGTTAGGTATATTAGTAATTTTCTTGTTAAATATAACTCGACCAAGATTTTGGGAGGTGGGTGCAGATAGCCCATGTGGATCCAGTGTAGACTGGCCTATAAGGTCCATAAAGACACTTTTAACGAATAGTCATTCACGCATAGTTAGGAATGTCACAATTCGTCCCGAGTGGAGAAAAATTGAAAGATTCGACGTGGATATATGAGTAATAACAGCGGTGGTGTCGAAAGCTATATATTACTAAACCCGAGTGCCGTTTTACCCTGCGGTCCCTCAACTTCATACTAATCACTTCCAATAATGCTTAACCTCCGTAATCGATCGACACCCGAATAAAAATATAAAATGGCCTTACAACTACGAACACCGGCCACTTGGGTTTCTAAGGGACATATGATGACCGAAGAGTTTTTAATAATTTTTAACGGAAGCACATACGGCCCCAGGATGCCAAACCTCAACAAAAGATTTAAATGGCTGAGTACTGAGCTGTACATACGGGCATACGACGGGCATATAAAAGCCAAATGCAAAACATTTTCATTACGTACAATCGGGGTTTGGTGTATCACTTAAAAACTACCTATGCACAAGAGAAACAAGCTCGGCAGTCGTCGGATTTGAGTTTTGAGTTTTGTTGTGGAGCGAAATTCGCACTTGTGTATGTGGTGTACGACGTACAGATCTGCAAACAACCTTCAGATGCCTGGCACATGGCCGAGGACTACGTTTCAATCACGGCCGGTATTTGCCCGTTGTAAGGTTTTTTTTTATTTTTGCTCGGGTAAGCGGTGTACGGTAATGAAATCCTTCACAGTAACCAGCATAATTGCCTGAAATAAGATGCAAGGCAACAACAAAAACTAAAGCTTTGTTTGAGTAAATATCGAATAGGTACGGCAGATTTTACGATTGTCCTATTTCATATGTGATGAGGTTTGTCCCATAGTGCCGTTATGACAAACTTATAAGGCACATCTTCTATCAGTAATGCCGATTTTTTTATGTGGTACTCATGAGGAAACTAATGGGGCCCATCCACAGGCCAACTGGTTGCCCAAACTGAGTTGTGCAAAGAGTTGGTGTTTTGCCACAAACGCTTCAACTGAGTTGATACTTCAACTGTCAATTCAGTATTTTATAGGCAATTTGAACGTTAAATAAAATTGTAGAAAACCTGCGATTAAGTTTTATGATTATAAAAAATGGGGAGTAATGATTTTTTATGTTAATTATAAATTTTTTAATTATTAATATAAATATTTGTATGTTTTTAAAATATAAATTAAATCCTAAACATATAAATTATGAAAATAATTTAATATTATGTGAACTTTCATAATTTAAATTAAAAATTATGCAATACAATGAAAATATAAACTTGCAAAAAAATATAATTTTCGAATTCAGGCTTAATTAATGCAAGTAGTTTGCCAAACTGCAACATACACAGCGCGACTAGTTGCCCAAACTCTAGGCCCCGCCCCCATAAAATTAAAAGATTTTGATATATCCCAACTGCAACCCCAACTGTCAAATCAGTTTGCCAACTGCCCCATACACGCTGCGATTCAGTTCCAACACAACTCAGTTTGGGCAACCAGTTGGCCTGTGGATGGGCCCCATAAGGGAAAAGTCCTCTTTCGGCATGCGCCTCAGGCATGCGATGTAGGTCCAAACGCTATATGAGGGATGTCCCCTTTAAATTCTAGCCGGGTATAGGCACTGTAAAACACGTTTCTTTGAACTGCTAACATCTTGGGCTAAACTGGTTGTAAGCTGCGATGCAGTTATTGATTTAAGAAACGCAAAGTGAGGTTGTATTGTCCTCCGTATCGAACGAGAGCCGGTCCATTGAGTATGCTAATGTTACCCTTGATGGCCACCCAAGATTATCGCCCGTTTTTTTTTTGTTCTATAAAATTTATGAAAACTCCTGTAATCTGCTTGAGGAGGAGTATTGGATTTTTTGGCTTGTGTGGAACGGTCCCTGCTCTTCGCATATTCGTAGAATTTCTTTCGTGTGACCAGTGGATATTCCACCGAAAGACTTTTGACCAAAAGACACAAGAAATTCCTTGTCATAATCTACAATGCATTTACTATCTGAAATATCAGGTAACAATACTGCAAAATCTATAACAAACAACACTAAAAACGGCAGACTATGACTTCAAACAGATTTTAATTTGCAGGCATCTGAGTTGTTTCTTAATTAACGAGCAATTTTCATCCCCATTTACGAGGGGGTACACTTTTGATGATAAAATTTTGCATAAAGGCAAGACCCAAATATAACAAGGAAAAAACCTTTTACACAAAGATGTTGGGTTCAAAATAATAAATAGGTAAAAGTAAAAGTCACTCCCTTTTCATTCCTCTTATTGAAAGGATGAAAATATTGAAAGGTGTATATATAACAAAGGAAAGAGAAAATTACAGAGATGGCGAATGGTTTTAGACTTTGGTCAATATCTTCCTCTGTTATTTGTTATAATTTTAATTATCTTTGTCCAGTCAATTATAATTAAAACAGACAGCAGCATTATTTAACTGGTTATTGGGTAAAAAGTTCTAACAGATTTTACAGCATCGAATGAATGCGAAAGAATATTATCAATGCAAGGTTTACTAGTGTTCATCTCTCATTACTAGTGTTCATCCTACTTAAGATACGATCCACACCAGAGATGAGAGTATCCTAGAGGTTTTTAACTCCATCGTCAAGTGTGGTAATCATATCTTGTGGGATATAGCAACACAGCAAGAAGAGATTTGTTTTAGAGAAGGAAATTTTGAGAGCGAGTAGTTCAATGTCTTCTTCTTCTTATTTCCCTTTAATCCCTCATGAGACATAGGGCGGTTTTCAATGTCAAGGTTGACAGAGAAACTAGGAAGCGAGATTGGGTTAGATGGTTACTGCAAGCAAGAAGTACGCCACCCCACGAGCTTCCGAATCAGTGTAACGGACCCTCCGAAACACTTGGTTAGAGGAATCAAAGAGTTCAGCATTAAGAATGCGTTCATGGAGCCAGGTATCAGTAAATGCTATGACATCGAACCCGCTAGCCGTCGTTAGTTTTGGACCTGGCACCCCTTTCGTTCTGATAGTAAAGATAAAGCATCTAAAGTTTTTTGACATCTCGGAGCGCTCGGAGGAGAACCGTTTGCATGATGGGCTCGAGTACGGATACGTGGAAGAAAAAGCTTGGTAATGGCACCAGCAGGCCAGAAACCAAGGTCTAAGAGAGTCTCGACAAGAACAGGCGGTGCAACAGACTTGGAAGCCTTGCTGACTTTTCTGCAAAAAACAGTTCCGGGGTCTATAGATCTTCCTTAAATACTCACAGATAGTCTTCATCTTAGTTTCAGGAGAAAATCGCGAGAAGAAGATATTTAAAGGTGGCTTGGCGATTTCGATTATTCCTGCGACTTGTACGACGCGCACGATATAGTTGTCGGGTAAGAGAAGCAGCCATGGTGGAGGGTGAAGACAAAAGCTGCCGCCGCTGAGCAGATGTTTTTCGTATCAAAGACGCTCTCCAATCTTAATGACAGAGAGCTCAAAGCAGTGTACCACCGTTGATGACAGCGATTCAATATCAGTTCGAAAACGCTTGGTATTTTTTTTGATATCGTCCAATATAGGATGAATAGAAGCCGAGGTGTTATAAGTGCAAGAAGAAGAATCGGCGACAGGATTAAGGATCGCCGAATGTATGTCGTCTAAAGCCCTGGACAGACATGTGATTTCGATATCATAATATTCCTAATATTATAATATTCGGATATGTCTGTCACCCCCATATCATAATATCAAAACGCAACAACATGATATTAACGTAATATCGAAACACAGCTGATTTTCCTAATATTAACATGATATGAGTAATTTCTAGTGAGAACAGCGCTATTTTTCGCTAGCGGAAATTATAAAAACTCAAACTTTTGCTCTTTTGAAATATCAAGTTACCTTTAAAATTTTTATATTTGTTTAGTTTTGTATAGTTACTATAGTAACTATTTATTAAAGTAGAATACGAACCTGAAATAAAGAAATATTTGTGAACTGTCAAAAATACAACTGCCACAGATATCATAATATTATGTCTGTCACTACTTAGTTTATTTTGATATCGTGATCTCAATATTATGATATCGAAATCACATGTCTGTCCAGGGCTTAACGGCTCTAAAGTCGTTGAAACTCGGTAACAATTTCCTGGAATATATCAATCAAGGAACCCGAATTTATCACAGCCAGGGTGTCAGACAACGTGCCAAGCCCGACGATGATGGATTGGATGTCATCGGCTAACATCTCAAAATGCGGGATGTTGCCGAAGAAGGAGTTAAGACGATCCGTGACTTTCTTATGACCAACGAAAAAACGTCAGAGATATCTTTCATCAGTCTTAGGACATGACAGGGTTTAATGTCAGAGCGCTCGCTACAAGTAGACCACCTATGGGCCGAAGATTTGCTACTCACTGGGATCATACAGCCAAGAATGTAGTAGTCTTAACTAAAAGTTATTTTTTTATTAGTTATCGATGAAGATGGTGGTGAAAATTGTTTAGCGAGCTTCGCTAATTTTTTAAGTAGAGTAATTGATTATTAATTATTATAAAATATATGTATAATTAAAACATTGAAAGAGAATTGTTACCAAGTCAAAACAATTCAGTAACATCAGAGTTTGTAACAATTATTGGAGCTATCTATTGACTATACGAGCAAACACACAATACAGTAAACATTATTCAGAAGCAGCATGATAGATTCATGACCTGACAAATACTAACAACGCAAAGAAGAATGAAACTTCATCAATGGAAGATGTCTGTTTACCAAAACCACCAGCTATAATTAATCTCAATACTGGGAACCTGTTACAAGATTCCATAAATAATCAATTAACCAATTTATCAGAAAATTAATCATCTTAAATTAAGATAATTCTTTTTGATAAATAATTACCCAAAATAGCTGATAAAGACCTCTCTATCACCCACACAAATAAAAATCTAGGAGTACTAATAAAAAAAAGTTAGACATGACCTTTGAACAAAAGCACAAAAATTCAAGGGCTTTGAAAACTTTAGGAAGTGTATGAGAGAATAAGGAAGACAAAAAGGAGAAAAACAAAAACAAAATGTACAAAGCGTTAAGCAAAAGGAGAAGAAGAAGAGGAGCAGGACAAGCTACCCTCCACCTAACTATGGTTCAATTAATTTAATTAGAGCAACTTTTAGCCGTCGCGCCCAATCAACTGCTGTACTAACCAACAAAAGAATATCCTTCAAGTCTTGCTCGCCCGCCTCGTCCTGCCGTTTCTTTTCAAGCACTTTCCTGACTTCACAATCATTCTCGGACCCTGCCACCCACTGCCACGGACGTTAATCAATATTGCGCAATTCTTTGTGTGCTCTCATTTTTGGGTTTCACTTAATTTCCGTTCTGTAAAGAGTTTGTTGCTCAGTTGATGCTTTCCCTTCCTCACAGGGAACATTTTCACCTTAGCGAAACGAGCTTTCGGGGTGGCAGGATACAGTTTTCTGCAATTCCTTTACCTAATCACAGATCACCTATGCGGAGGAGAAAGGTCCATTATGCCACCCTCAGCAGGAGTTTTTCTTGTCCTTTGCGTAAACGAACAGTGACAGTAGACAGGAGTGGACATTGTTTGTTGTTGTTGGTTGTGTTCTTCCGTGTGGTTATGGGAAAAACTTTTTCCGATACAAGAATTGATGAGAAGAATTGGTTTTTGATGACTTTAATTTTCCTAGTATCGCTTTCCATTACCATTGAACAGCACTAGATACACAGGGCACCTTTCACATGTTAGATCCAACCAACGAAGGACCTGGAAGTTAGCACAGACATAGTGACCTTTTCCCTTTCTTTTTTCTACAGTCAGGACACCCTCGGGCATATACCCTATATTCGAAACAAGTTAGTACATCGAAAAAGATATAGGTAACACGACGTGGATACTTTCCATAAAATACAGGAGGTGATGTAGGGTAATTGGATATAAAGCAGCAGAAGTGGTCGAGGAAAAAAAGGTTACAGTGTGAAAAGATTTTCGTAACAAAGAGGTAGACAACAAGTCTTTTATTTTACTTTTTTATTTCTTTCTGTTTTTTACATAGGGAAAACCCAGCCTTCGTCCTTTATATCAAAAAAGATAAAACTTTCACTGTCTTGCCTAATTTAATGTTCTACAAGAAGAAAGATGGAAATTATTTTCCTGGATTTAACTTTTACTCCTTTTTTCCACAGGACTTTGTATCAAGGCTCTCTTTGCTGTAGGTATTATGTTTTTTTTCCTAGGGGCATGAAATAAGATTTCTTAAAAAAATGGTTTTAAACGAACAATTGAATCAAAGACTTTATCATCCCTTAGGAGAAATGAATGAAGGAAAATGAAGCAGATAATTTCCTGAACTGTCCACCCATTTCGTTTCTCTTCTATGTTTTGTTAGTCAAAAAAAGAAACTTTCTTTTTTCCACTTCTTGGTTGAGCTCTGGTTAGGGAAGGGTTTAAGGAAATAAATATTGTGATAAAATCTGCTCTTGAAAATGATAATCAGAAGAAAAGGGGGGGACCTTAAGAACTTTTTAGATGTTAAGAGGAAAGATACATTTTAAGGTTATGAAGTCTTTTTTTCTAATCTTCTTAAAAACAATGCAGTATTAGTGACAGTAAAGAGTATAACAAAGTAGGGTTAGTAAAATCTGATGAAATTGGGTTTATTTAACAAAACAGCAAATTTGTTTTCGAAATGTTCCCTTGCATCTCGAATTTTTTGTCGAGCTCATGTAATCTACAAAAGTTTGAATTTCGCAACAGCTAAACTAACTAAAAAATGGTTGTATAAAAAAATACAAAAGTGCGCGTGACTGGAGTTTACTCCTGTCTTAAAATAACAATGGGCAAAAAAAGTAAATAAACCATTCGATACATTTGATACACATCACGGTGGGTCGTGGAACACAATTCGACTTCCATTTTGGAGCCGCCATCTTGATTTTTTTTACAAAATGGCCGGACTATGACTATGCGTATATGTGCAAAATTTGAAGTTGATTGGCCCATACTGAGAAAGTTGTGAAGAAAATGGTAATCGGTCTCAATTTTGGAACCGTCAACTTGATTTTGTGGACAATATATTGGATCCTTAACAGCAATCATGCAACAAACGAGAAAGACTACGGCAACAAAGCGTGACGCATGATGCACATATCAAGGGATATAACAAGAGGAATCATTTGAGCACTGTAACTTGTGAGAATTCGGAAATAATGACTGCGAAAGATTGTTCCTCGGTCGAGTTATAATATTTAGGAACGAACTCCTACACTGTCTCCTGTACTATGAAAGAGGAGCTGTAAACAGAGAGTATGAGTCGGCCGGAAAAACTGGTTTTGCGAGTATAGTATTGCCGTGAAGGCAGGAGGGTGTTAATTTCGGTAAATAGTTTTAATAAGAGCGACAAGGATTTTTCGGCCTGTTAGATTCGTACGGTTACAGAAAGGTTCGCTGGTAGAGGAAACGGCGTCGTTGTCGATAAGTTTGAGGGTAGTTTTTTATTTCATCTATCCTATTTTAGGGTAATTTTTGGACACCCGCCCTCTTTTAGCAATTTGGAATATGTGGCGATTTCATACCAAATCCTTAGTTAATGTGAAAGGAGCGAAATAAGACTACGGTAACAACACCAGATTCACAGAGGAATGAATAAATGCATTCTTGACTGTATGATCCTAGTGAGCTGCAAAACTCGTTTACCAGCAAACAGTCAGTCATAGGTTACCAACATTTATTTTACAAACTTTCACAATACACAATATTGTGGAGATTAATGCGCCATCTAATAGGGTAAGAAAGAACTGCAATTTATAACAATTTATGCAGTAAGTTAATAGCGCGCCAGTTTGAAAAAAAACTGTAATTCAAAAGTTTCTATTAAGTCGCAAACACGGAGGACTCTCCAGAATAAGGTTGAAAGATCTAGAAATTGCATAAGAGAGGGGCTTAGATACAGTGGCTCAAAGTAAAAATGGAACATGGCTAAGAAAAATCTTCTATGAGAAAATAATAATTTATTTATATATTATATTTAATGCTGTCATATTTTCCTAAAAGCATTATAAATAAATAGTTAATAAACAAAATTACTAAATTTCTATTCAACGATTTCATTATAAAAAAATAATAAAACTCTGAAAAATAACAAAAACAACCTCAAAGATAAAATGGAACATAATACCGAATTCATTCTTAATCCTAAATTTACATAAAAGTTTTATGATATAATACTTTGTTGGCAGTCCCTTTTCCCTTTTAACTGCTTTAAGGCGATTTGGCATTGATTCGACTAATTTTCGACAGTATGAAGGCTCAATTTTAGCCGATTATTCGCTAAGTGCGGGTTTTAAAGCATCTCTATTAGGTATAGAATAGTTTCTTCTTCTTTAAATAACTCCATAAATTCTCAATTACATTGAGATCAGGAGACTGGGGTGGTGTTTCTAACACATGAAGGCACTTATGAATAAGCCAGCTCCTAACATTGTGGGCTTTGTGTTTGGGATCATTATCCTGGTAAAAGTAAAAATTGCTCTCTATACCCAATTGCCTTGCACTCTGCTTCGTTGCACATTTGATTTTAATATGTTCAAATACATGAACTGATCCATTATTCCTTCAATAAAATGAAGTTTTCCTGGTCCAGCTGCAGACATGCAACCCCACACCATTACAGAACCTCCTCCATATTTAACCGTTGGCTGCAGATTTTTTCCTTTCAGTTCTTCATTAACTCTTCGCCACACATAATGATCTGCCATCTGATTGAAAACCTTTATATTTACTTTCGTCCGTAAATAATACATTTTTCCAAAAATAAGTTCAAAAATATATTTAATGCCTTCATAAAACTTAATTGTATTATAGCGTTTTCTAAACCTTAAACCTTTAGATCAGTTTGTTCCATTTTAACTTTGAGCCACTGTATATAAATACCCAGCGCTAGGATTGAAGCGCTTTTAAACAGATTCTGAAGCGGTAAAAAGGAATGCCAATGCGCTTCTTATTCATATCCAACTCCTTTCCTTTTGACACAGGCATGCCATCAGAGCGAAGCGTTTTTATTTTGTTGTTGAACAAGGGCAATCGAAGCTAGGAAATTGAAGTTCTTGGGGAAACATGGTAACATTATTATCGCTATTTTGCTGAGATCCAACCCATAATAATATTTCAATTACAATAACTAATTTTTACACAAATAGCTGAAATACATTTATTAAAATAATTATTGAACAGCATTAATTCAATAATAAAATTTCACTTATTGTTTTCACCAGAAATAGTATTTCACAACTGACACGGCTTTCCTAAAACCCCAAATTTCCCAAATAAATGGAATAAGAGAAGCCTTGAGAGATTCAATTAAACAATTTTGCCATGTTCTAATATTCAGCTTAAAGTACCCCGAAATATCTATCTAATCTCATATCGAGAAATAATTGGATTTGTTCACTTTTGCGTGAATAATGAATTAGAAGGAGACAATACTAGTTATTAGTAAGAAATATTGAATTTTAAATTTAAACGAATTGTGTTTGTAATCATTGAATAAAGACGTCTTATTGGAATTTCAAATTTGTTGTAAATCTAAAACTTGGTCATCCATGTATAATTCCAGTTTAGATTTTTTCCAATCTTAAAAATAATAACCATTAAATCGCCACACACCGATCAACAAGACTTCAAGCAGCTAGCTATCATCCTGGATTTAATTTGAAGCCACGCATAGACGGATTTATGGGTATAGTGCGACGTAGCAGTCACCAGCCAAATTATGTAGTTTCATTATGAAGGTGCAAAGTTTTTGTAATTCAATTTTCATAAATCAATGCATTTGGCGCTTACCAACGTTCTTCCCTTCACAATTCCCTTCACAAAAGCTGAATTACGTAAATATTCCGCTACGAGATCTTACATCCGGATAAGACTATCTTGCCCATATGCAACTTGTATGTACCATATTAATTCAATTTCAGTTTAATTTGTCATCATTCATTGCTGTCAGTCTTCTCACTTATATTCATAATATTCATCTCATATCAACAACCACACAATTTCTTGCTTTTAGCAGAGGCCACAGAAAAAATAACACACGCATACATATAAACTCCATTCAAAAACAAGAAGGAAACAACATAAATGACTTCACAGCAATTAATGTGACAAATGTAGCACCATTTCTCATTAAGCATCCTTTCATGAATTTCCTGCTACATAATGAAATTGATGACAACTTTACAACTGCATTCATCGCCAGTAGTCATACGTCGCTTATGAATGCGGTACAATATTTTTTTTAAATGACAATTATTAGTGTATTTGTTTTATTCATTCGTAATTATTTTATTTAATTTTGGTTCATTACGCACCGTAAATGTTGACATAAAACTCAGGGGCAGATTGCATGGCAATTTCGAATTTTTAAATAAAATATGAAGGGTGAAAGTGCAGTTCGCGGGGAATGCTTTGTCCTTATTGCTCACCTTAATTGTGATTTTTTTCTTTTACTCATTTATGTATATTTAATCGCAGTCGTCATCATTTGTAACAAGCAAAGATTTGCTACATTGTGCAGCAGCCAATTTTCTTGCTTTCGATGAATACTTTTAAGAGTATGAAATTGTTATAGTCCCAGAAATAGTTGGAACACAAACAAAGGCGGACTCCGATTTCTACAGCCAATAACCTTTTGGCAGCTATCCAAAAGTGCTTGTAATCTGAATCTTTTCGTGCTGAGTGGAAAAAGGGCATCATAAATTCTTAACTCGCCCGAAAGGATTTTAGCAACTGGCATGGCATCTGCATTCTTCCTTTCGTTTAGATATATATTTACGTAAGAGATATGATATCTAATCTACAAAGATGACATCGCCGGTTAATTTTGGGATTTAAAGAAAAAACGTTGTATCGTGCTGATCTGGAAGACCTAAAGTAAATTTATGCACAGCAAACATCTTGGATTAAAATCACTCTCATAAGAACAAGATTTGACCTAGTGCCCAAGTTCCATGTCCTTAATGAAGAGCTTATCGTCCACTGAAGTAGTAAGTGCACTGGTACAAGATTGCAGATCTTTACAACATACACTGTGCTATAACAAATCAGAAATTAAATTTATAGATTAGGGGCTGATAGGACTGAGTAGTTCCATAAACATTGCAACTCAATATACATACATATGTATATTATGTGACCCGGTCTAGTTATCTTCGCAAGTCACATTAAAGTTTTGAAAGCAGCTTACAATAAGTCTACATAGTAACGAATATCCCCATATGGCTTAACGGTTTTACCGAAAAATAACCGTAGTGTTAAGGTCTACACCAGGTCGGAACGCAGCTCGTATTTTTATGTTTCAGGAGATTTTAAACAGACGCAACAGCTTATACTCGTACCATTGGTCACAGTTCTAACATGATATTTAACAGGATAATGACCAGAGAAGAGCCCCAGAATAATTCTATTGTCTTCATTACTTCAATGACATTTAAATTAAGATGAATTAAATTTAAATTAAGATTATAAAACCGTTTATACCTATGCATATGTAGGGCTCAGGCGCATTCTTCTATGGCTGTCACATAAGCATGAAAACTTGCGACCGAATGACCCAATTCCTTAGAAAATCATAATGTAGAACCAAGTAATTTAGAACCAGTTCTAAATCAATTTTTAAGCCAGGTATTAGATCTAGAAACTACAGATGCATTCTTTTGCGTTTATCGACATCCCAGAAAAGTTTTTTTTATCAAAGTCTGCCTCGGACCGACTTCATTTTAGGTCCTCGCTTCTAGTATGTCAAAACATTCCTTGAAATGCTTAGATGACCAGATCTACGTTAGTAGATAAGCAAGAGGGATGCTGGCGCCCATTTTACGTGACACCACGATTCCGAGTTCTAAGAATAAGGTTCGTATCTTCGCTAGGTTAAAAGTTTTTTTGTATAGGGGACATTTTGATAAGGTTCGTAACTTGGCTAGCGCGAAAGTTTCGTAGGGGAAATATTGATAAGGTTCACGTCCTCTTTTTGTAGAGGGAATATTTGTGAAGATTTTGGATTGTGAATATTTTCTCTAGGATAAAACCGTGGAAATCGTGGCGTCACATTTTGAATGTGAAAAGTGCGCCAGAGTCGCTCTTGCTTATATACTCATGCTTTGCCTAGTGCTAGTGCCTAGTTAGTGTATACCTTGATGCCTCTTGCCTCTGAAATCGCAGTAAAAAATCGTTCTCTGACTTTGTTGCGCTAAGAGGAGGCTTAATATAGCCCGTATTGCTGTACAAGGATGGGTGTTCGTTTCGCCTGATATACTAAGGAAACACTTTGTTTCGAAACTCTTGTAGTTGCACACGTTTGCTTTGTTTTACACCTCTGCACTAGAACATCGTAGGTAACCATGGATGTAGTCACGATATGTGTGACTTTCATTTTGTGTTTCTAGTTTTTACCGGCATATTGACGCCAAGAAAGGAGAAAGAGGGTTCTCTCTTTTTGTCGCTAGTTATATGAGAGTTCCAAGTGAGCTAGGTGTTTTTGACACATTTTAAAACTCTAGCCAAGTGTTTAGCTGCTATCTACTACCTCGCCAAGTGTTTAACTGCAGTTGATGCCTTTAAACCATGCAATTTAAAAACAACAACAAACTTTTTTTGATTTTAAAGCTTAGTTCATGATTAATGTACCAGCTGTAAAAAATCATAGTAAGGACAGCTTATTGTAATGGTGTTTCGTTCGGTAGTTCTCTAAACCTTCTTTTTTAAGGGAGGGTTGCCGGGAACTCTTGAGTTGTGTAGGGTTGTGTGAGAACAAACATCTTCTTGCAAAAATAGTTCAGTCAAAATATTTACTAACAATTTTAATCTCTTGACTCTAAAAAACTACTTATTATTTCTGCATACATGCTTCTTACTAGTATGGCTAAGCAACTACCTACTTGCTATCTCTGGATATATGTTGGAATCGGTAAGCAGCTACCTACTTATCACTTTTCTCTACATGTGTGTTCTTGTTACCCTGGCAGGAGCATTGTCGGATCATACACCTCGACAAGGCCTGGGCAACATACCACTGGTATTCACAGGCATGTGTTCTTACCGTGCTGGATCATACACCTCGACACGGTATAGGACCGGAGAAAATGACCTCTTCGGAACGAGTCTGGTGAAAGGTTGAATTTGGCCTGGTGAAGCGGTTTCTTTTATGGCTGAAAAGCTCGTCGAGGTAGGAAGCTTTAAAACTTCGAAGTGAAGCTTTCAAAGAGAGAATCACCACCTGGCCTGCTGAGTGAATATTTATTTGTCTAAAGCTTTGTTGGGAGAGCGATTATTAGGAATGAATCGCGGTTTGTAGCATTGTATTACGTCAAAGATAATCAGACACAGTTGATCATGGGAGGGCAAAAATACCATCTTATTTTCGGTCTTTAGCGGCCTTGACTATGTCAGTAGAACAATTTTGCAGTTAATTTATCTGCGCTTAAGAATGGATCTGATCTTAGATATAAGGTTTTTTCAAAAATATTATCGAAGTCGGCAAATGAATAAAGAGCAATCCTCCTTTTTATCATATCACTGCACGTGTGTATATGTCCATCCCACATAGATGTATTAGCCTGATTGATGGATTGCTTTGGATGCAGTAGCGTTCTAATAGATAGTAATAGATAGTTTCGCATATGGAAAACGTTCTACATACTCCTACAAAAAACCGAGAGAAAATACTTTATATGGTGTAAAGGTAAATTTGAGTGCAAAGATTTGCTATGGTGAGTTTACATGCTCTAATATCCAATTTACCCGACCTATTAGTCTGCTAGACTGTATTGCCGATACCATATGTAAATTTCTTTTATTAATTAATCGTCGAAATTTAGGTTTACCTGCTTCTATAGTAGGCTTGGTCGATATATTACCCATTATTTTCATCCCTCCAAAAAACTGTAATTAAAAAGACCATGAATAGGTTATCCCACGATTAACATTGTTGCAGAAAAGCCAATTAATAGTTCTAGCGTGCTTAAAGTGTTAAGAACTGGGTCAAAATACATACATACTAGATTCCATATTGCCGATAAATTATCTTCTTTGATGGTGATAAAACTGACCCCATGTATAGCGCATTATCATTTTATGTTTATTTTAAATATTGATGATATACCGATCGAGGTGTAGTAGAGTAGACCGCATTGTTTATTCTATGGTTTTATACTTGTACTCACATAATATTAATTGGTTTTATCAGCTAAGGCAAACAACCCCATCAAAACGGAAAATTCACACTCTTCTCTATGCGCTGTGCAAAAAAAATCTTATAAACATCAAATCGAACTTAAAAACCCGCTGACTGACCCCGTCCCTCTGAAATCATAACTTTTTTCATAGATAAATTTTATTTTTTGCAAGGAAATAAATTAATGCAGAAAGACAAGCATCAAAATCGATAATGTCCCACTTTTAACCACTAAACTCCTTTCTAAAAAAATTTTAAAATGAAGATGTCAAATAGTGCTATGTAGTTCTAAAGCAAGGTTGCCGTATAAATCCATATTTAAAATTGAAATTGAACGATGGCTGCTCCCTTGGCATTTCCTGGCTGCGATTTAATAGATTTGAATCATACCGAGGACAAGGACATTCGGATTTTAACATCAAAACTGCATATCCATGAAAATTTGTTTATGGCCGATTGTGTGGTGGGTTATCTATTATTTAGGTTAATGGAACCCAATTTTATTATATTTTTCTGAAATAAATTATTGCTGGTGTTCTACTAAAGTTTAATGATTATATTGTTTGCTTCGATTTTATAGAGTTAAAAATGAACTGGTTATAGAATTTTAATGTCATGAACCCAGGTTAATAGACGGGAATATTATATTAAAGGAATGCGTTTTCTTGTATTATATGACTTCTCAAAAATAGAAGCAAGTTATTCAAATTTCGCAATATGACATTAAGGAACACGCGACGATGATCTACAAATTCAAAAAAAAAAATGATAAAATTACAATTTGCAGCATATACTGCGTTAAAGACTATCCACAGTCGACCTACTAAGCAATAAGTCCGAGTCGAAGGACCACTTCGGTTTGTTCGTGCATTCATTAGGCTGGAAAGGTACCGGCATTCTATCAGCAGATGTTGGTTCGTGTATACCTTGATGCACTCTCCTGTCTTAGCGTTTAAATCCCTTTAAATGTCGATTCCTTGCAATTTTGATACTCAAGGTCTTGATTTACACCATCTATCTCTTTGATACACCCTCCGTCCCTAGATATAATCAGGCTAAGGCTGCGCTCGGTGCAGTATGCCATAATTGCGCCCCATCAGGTTTTTAAAATCCCTATTTTTGGAATTGCACCCTTTGAAAGTGCATGATTCGTACCTATGAAAGCACCGCCTTGCTTAGGAATCACCCTTTATACTACTTTCCAGTCATGGTTGCTTGAGTATAGAAGTCGATGAACCTTGCGTTTTAACTCTAAAATGTTATATGAGTTCGGAAACATCGGCTGCAGAAGACAGTTTCTTCTATTTCAAAAAGAGCCTCTTAATACTAATGTGAAAAGGGGGCTGCACAGACCTTTGGTAATAGCGATAAAATTTGGGCAGGTCTGCGTCATTCCTATGGTGAATTAAAGAGCAGTTTTTTCAAATATACCAAGGATATTTTTGGGGGGCCTCCCAGGAATATACGAGCTGTATTCAAGGGGATACCTACCTGCGCAGATCGCCGCCGACCCGAAGTTCTTGGTGACCTCTGAACACTGACCCTTACGGCTGCAATATTTTTGTCAGAACGTCTTGCGCGTTGTGTACCCTGATTTAATACCAATTTTTCTTACAAATGCTTTGTGGTATTTTTTGCGAGCGCACTTTTTACACTATTATTTTTTCAAAATGTACGTTGAGCTGCCACGATTGAAAAGTTAGTTTTAATGTATAACTCAACAATTTTAGCACGTTCAGGCGGAGTGTACTCTTCCATGGGTACTATTTCCTGTGATTGACGCTTCCAACGCCGTATGTCATTAACCGATTTGGCAACTCATGTCACAGTTATTGCGTAGTTCGATGGGTCACATAAAGATGGCCCACCCTGTATATCTCACGAGTAGGGATACGGAATCGGTGGAGATGCATGCTTCCGCTACAGGCATGAACATTTAAAATGCACCCATCAGCTGTTGGGAATATCTCTGTTACAGATTTAAATGTAGTAGTAATCGACCATTCCAAACGCGAGTGTGAATCGGTCCCCCAACCAAGTACTAACCACGTCCAATGATGCTTGACCTGTGAAATCGAACGAGAACCGATCTACTGAGTATACTTAATGGCACCTGTTATTTTTTTAAGTTACAATTTTTACGCAGACGTACCGTGTTTGTTGTGAGTGCCGGCTTTTTGATGCTGGCCGTGCCTACTGCAGGTCTTTTTTTAGCTCTATTTAGCTCTTGAGGGATTCCAATAAATCGTCCTTGGGCTTGCTAACGGTTATCACCTTCACCTCACAAACAGAAGAAGGTGTTGAGGAAGAAGTAAAATATTAAAAAAGAAGTTTTGACGTGACAACGTCTTATAAATCGGTTATACCGGAGCGCGCGGACGGAGAATGTCCCGAAACGGTGTGTGGTGGGCGTGGCCTATGCGCATGTGTGAGTAAGCGACGCCGGCTCCGCCGTATATTGGAAATAAAAAATACTGAATAAATAATCACACTGTTATTGTTACATTTGAGAATAAATAAAAATAAAAATACTGCAAAATTATATGTATATTGTGTTTATTATATATTGCATAACGAATAAGCAACATGGTAGTTGTCACGGGATAATCGCCCGGGGCACCAGTTTTTTTTACTGTCTGCAATGGTATTGAGAATCTTATTTCGCAACCTATCATCGAATCGACTTTCCAGAGGATAGAATTCAATGGGTTAGGCTAGGCTAGGCTTTATAGATTTGGTAGAGTGAGGAATGGATCAACGCGTTCCTGCGGCTTGGAAAAAGCGAATATTCTTACAATTATCTTCATTAAAAAAGATTACATTGGAATCAAATCAGAAACCATATTCGATACATTTATATATTATTGATAACTCACAATCTTTCCATCCTTTTACAATCAGATCACAAACTTAACAAAAACAATCGTTTTGGCTACGCACATACATACATATGTACAAATTTTCTTTTTATTCAGTAAACTCTAGTGTACTAAAGAAAAGGTCTAAAGCGTCTGGCACACACTTAAAACACAAAAATCTGATAATCTTACAAAACCCCTAAGGGGGCGAAAAAAAAACTAAGCAGTATTTATTTATCTACACACATAATAAAATTTAGCGGGGTAAGGGAGTGTAAAAACTTCCTTCCTTACTCCATGGTGTCGGCAGCGGGTCGCAAACAAAATGCCATGAAAAGTCACGTTTTTCCCACAAAGCATCCCAATTTTTGCCTCGAGTTGAACTAGAATTCGCCTTTTTTCTTCAATGCCATTCTTATGTTGTGTTGGTTAAGCGATTTTTGTCATTTTTCTTCAACACTTTTAGCCCATATACAAGCACGCACATAGCCGCCTCTCGTTGCCGTATTTGTTGCCCATGCCTCCTTTTCTTTAAGGCTCCACCACATTCACCCCCTACAGATAAGGCATAAAAGTGTATGTTGTCTACTCTGTACGCAGTGGTGATAAGAAGATGGATTTTTGCCACCCCTCATCGTAATCTAAAGTGCTTCCATACTTATAGGATAGAAAGGACAGAGTAAAGCTGCACATACATGAGAGAACGGTGGGTGGTGGAGAAGGGGGCGGTGACTGGGGGTGAAACAGATATAATCACATACGCATATAAACTTGTAAAACCTTTTACTTGACAAATATATTCCCTTTAGGATGTAAACATAGCATGGCTTCCAAGGGTATCGACAAACGAAATATACATAAGATATTGGATTGGGGGATGATTTCTTTGGTTATGAATCCTCGGGTGATGAAGGATATTCTTCGTCTACCTCTGTTAGAAACCGCCTCATACATGCATCCATTGCCGCGCGCCGCGTTATTGTCCTAAACTGATACTTTTTTATGTTATCAAATACTTTCTCGGCTTTTCGTATGATTTATTGCTTCTGAAAGCTCAAAGCATGTGTTGCGGGGGAACAAAAAGGCTCCAAGAAAAGGTATACATATTCTCCATTGACGCCTTTGCCTTTTTGTCTCCCCCCTTTTTTGGTAACTGGTATTCATGACTTCAAAAAAAGCATTTTTTTAAGTATTCGACTTTTCTTCTCCTTTTCTTGGAATGAAGAACTTTTTTATTGGCCTGATTTATATTGTGATTGTTATTGTTTCAATATCAACAATATTTTTTTTTATTTCAAAACTGAGACGTTTTAAAAAAACGAAAAATTCACTTGATGAAGCCACCCACTCCTAAAGTAGAGGGTGTTAAGATAAATCGATTTCTGATATGCTTAAAGCACAAAGGGATAAAAATTTTCGTGTGATTTATTTATCATAATGACTTTTGTGAGTCAGATGGGTTGACAAGGCTCCAATCTTCAGGTCATTAATAAAAAAAAGAGAGAGAAAGAAAAGCAAAAAAAAAAATAACAAAATGAAAAGTTCATCCCTCCTGCAATGAATCATTTTATTTCTGTTCTCTTGATGCTACTAACAATGTGACAATATGTTGCTAATGCTGAAAGAAGAAGCGAAGCGCCCTCCAAAAAAAATAGCATCCCCCTTTAAAAAAACTCGAAATTTGGTTTGCCTACCCTCTTAGCAAGTGTAGAGTATAGGCTTTCTACCCTTAAGAAAAGCTGGAAAAGAGGCACACGAAAAAGAAGTGTTAGGCAATTTCACGGTACAATTGAACAATGACTTCGCGCCCTTTCTTGCATGAGTGTGTGTGTGTGTGTCCCTTTGCTCTATATATGTAGATCTACGTCCTTATTTTCATTGTGAATGCCTCTTCTATTCCTTACTTTCTTTTCTTGTTATTATTTTCCGCTTTTCCTATTTTAAAAGATCACTGCATGCAGAAAATTGTTTAAGGGTTGTCTTGCCCACTTTCCAGATTGTTCGTATCTTATGTCAAAAGTGTGTTGTGACGTTGAAAATGCGATAGGATAGGGGGTTGGGGCGATGATGATGGTGTTGTGAAACGAAAAGTACTGTGCGTCTGTTTGTGTAGGAATGGGAATCTAAGATGATGGAAGGTGGTGCGGTTGGGCTGATCGGAGAGCACAAGAATAGGAAAGGGTAAAAAGAGACTTAGATGTTACAACAAGAGCTACTTAAGTGCTTGATTGTGTTTGATAAATGGATAAATGGAGTTAGTCAAGGGGTTACTCTTTGTATCTTATAAGGAAATCCCTTTAATCTTAGATGGATGACAGCCAGTGCCAAAATGAGTTGGTGATTCTTAGTTTTGATAAATGGAATGCCTTAGTAGTAAATTGTTGAGTAAATTTGTATTTATTATGGCAATTTTTTCTTCTTTCTCTTATTTTTGTGATTTATTTTCATGGGTTTGTTATGAGCGGATTTCTTTTGCTCTGAGTGGATTTGTTTTTTTTTTTTTTTATTGATGAAAAGATTAAGTTTTTAAATTAACAATCTAAACTCTAACGGTTATGGTTTTAGCAGTAAATTTATTGTTCAAAAGGTTTTTTTTGGATGCAATTATCATAAAATTTCACAACATTAAACCTATAATGTTAACGAAAATGATTGGGTATATCATTATAAGGTTAATGCTCTAAGAAATCGTATTAATTTGTCGCCTTCGGAAGTGATTAGTCTAGAACTAGTCAGAGAACTTTGTTGTGGGAGTTTTAGAAGAAAGTGATTCTATCATATTTCGAATATTTACAGCTTTAAAAGATATTGTTAAAATTCATTCACCATATGCCTGGATTCTTCTCCTTACAGCGTTAGCTTCTTAGAACGGCTCTTCACACTTACTCCGGCGCTATACTTCTAATTTGTTACTCTACATATTTTTCTGAAATATCATTGAGCCATATGTATCTTTCTCGAACCACCTATTTTATTTTAAAATCCGTTGATATCTACAGGCATCGAGGGTGCCAGACACGCGCCACACCAGATAAAATAGTATTCTTCTGTACAGTGTGCATGTACGAATTTACATCTACCGTGACACGACCGCGCAGCCATGGAAAGACACGGGCCGTACCCGACCAGTATTCTCGGAAAAAAGAGTTTGTCTGTGCGGTTCATATCTGTACGTATTTGTGGGTGTCTGCCGGAGGTAGGAATAGAGCAACGGAACCGTGCAGTCATTTTTCTTGGATACCTTCCACTGAGAAGTGTTTGAATATTTTCAACAAAAATTTCTAATGTCTGTCGTCTGATACGGTACGCTAGATATGAAGGAACGATGTCTGTCTGGCGCGGCGGGTGTCTGGCACGCTTGTTGTCTGCAGATATAAAGGGACCTTTGCAGTCTGATATAGCGTTAAAAGCTTTCTTTTGCATTCGTGCTCCTTTAATGCAAATTTATTGTTCAGCTGGTGACAATACTGTAGGAATCTGACCAAGCCACCGCATTGGATCCAAAGCTAAACCTTTTCCAATATTTGCTATTTATTTATTTTCCATCAATAGCAATGTTTTTCGCATAGGTCTCTTAGTATTTTATAAAATTCGTCTTCTTCACATGTTGCCTTACTTGGTATGGAGAACTTAGCCAGCGAATTTCCTTTGAAATAGTAATTTTAACGGTGCACTTCGGGGAAGTTTGTACGGATGCTGGCAATCTAACTGGAGTGTCTGTACATTTGATTATGCGAACTTGGTTGTCAACATAGTTTGCCGTGTGAAGGCTGCTTAAGAGTACCACCATTTTGGAAGAAGAGTCCGGATTTCTAGTTTCACCAGCTAGAGGGACAATTCCACACCAAGCGAATAAAATCGGATGATACGCAGTACCACACAATAATAGGAAACCCGGCTGCAAACATGTTGACAGAAGTGAGGGATATGAACACCAATGCACTGGTTGGAGACAAAGAATTAGTCGGTGAAGAAACGACTGTTGTAGGCCTTCCAGATATCAGAGTAGCGACGCTTAACCCTTGTGTTACACACTATCAAAAAATTACGTACTTTACACACTGGGTCAATTTGACCCCAACGAGAAAAATGTTAGTAACTTTTGTATTTGTTTACATAACGGGTTGTAAAAAATTACACATATATTTTGAACCTTTCTGAAGAGTACTGCATGGTTGTTAACGTCAATTGTTATTGTTTAATTAACAAAAAAAATTATCAAAAAAAACACAACTGACTAACTTTCTCCGCATGGGCCTTTAGTTTGAAACTTCCCCTAAATGCCAGTGACGCTACAGGCCCTAATTCTAACGGTTTGTTCGAGAAAAATCGTCTCGAACAAACCGTGGGGTCAATTTGACCCAGTGTGTAAAATAAGGGTTAAAAACGTCTCAGCGGTATCACAGCAGATGGAAGGAAACTATCTCAACTCCCCAACCACATGAAGCAGCTAGCTAGGATTAGTAAATATTTATCTTCAAACGGCAAGCATAAAAGTTTGCAAGAAACCCTATTCAAATTAAAACGTTCTTCTTTTTCTTGTGAATCTAGCTTAGCGGTACATATACCTAAGGCAGGCATTGATTCCAAGGGTTCACTGAAAAAATTATTTAAATTAGACATCCGTCGTCCAACAATAAAGCTTCCATCGGTAGTTTCATGAAATGCAATTATTTTAATAGGGATATATGGTTCAATGCAGCAAAAATTATCAGGTTCCTTGATGCTCAAGCTGGCAGTAAATAGTCTATGTTTTCCCCGAATTTGTGTGACTGGGTGTGCTCACAGGTTAAAAACAGAAACACAAAAGTCTTTAAATAAGTACAAAACTCTCCACTTATTGTATTCAAGCACGCCTCCCTTCGTCCAAAAAAAGCTTTTGGGTGCACGTATAGCTCTAACTGGAAGCATTATTTGAGTTTTTACCTGTAGGGTGCGCATATTTTTCAATATTCGTATGTGGAGTAGGAGCTTGTCATATATTGTGTTTTCATGCAGAGTTTACCCTGGGTTAACTCAGAGTTTGGATGGCATTTGGGCTATCCATCCCCTGGTTACCAAAAGCAATATTATTTCTGGGGAAGATATCTAATCTTTCAATATCAATTAAATTCATATTTTTTAAATAAACTATTTCCCAAAAGTTAGTATCCACTAAACATTATATACATTATATATAAGTATATGTATGTACATCTTGGATCGTCGATTTTGTAAATAGCAACCCTTGACCACTATGGAATTTAAAAGGCATTACAAGAGTCATTGAATACGGGAAATATATCCCCATAACCTTTTTAAACCCCATAAAACCCAGATGAAGGAATTTAATTTTGATGATTTTGTTTCTTACAAGAAAATGAAATTCTTTCGTTTTACAACCCCCTTGAAATGTTTTGTAAAACATCCATTCATACTGGTGGAATGCCTAGACGTTTATGAGTGTAGGAAACGGATCATTACTTTTATATAAGAAATGTTAGATATTTCTTGAAGAAAATTTAATAATAAAGCGCATATAATTTTCTTGACATATTTAATTGTGTTATTTTTTATGCTTTGTTTTTTATTATTAAGGCAAAAACCGAAATATAACAGTCGCGGATATTCTCACCCTTAGCCAATGGAAAGAAACATAAGAGCAACTTTTTTCTGGTATAAAAAGTTTAAGTCAATATTGACCGATATACAGCAGCAATACAGCAAGCGGGCCTCTACAGATGTGGTCTTTAAATGGCTTTTGTCGTGCCCAGGGACAAAAAGTAAAAGGAAAAAGTTTAAAAAAAAAACTTAGAAAATTTTCCCGAATAGAAAGTTTTCTCAAGTCGCCGCCGATGGGTCCTTGTATTTTAAAAGAACAAAGCTTAAATTTTTACTCAACGATTTTTCCTCAAACAATTTTTTCTCTCGATGCAAGCAAAATATGTACATATAACAATGGTATTAAAAAACTTGACTAGGCCAAAGTTGTCGGGCAAAACTTACATAACCGAAAAGTATGTTAACCTTGGCGGGGTGTTTACACTAGGCTATAATCATATCCATACACAATAAGTGCATGACTATCGCGGATTTAATAAGTTTTTTCCGTTTATTTTTTTACATATTCCATTTTATTTTTGTGTTTGTACCAACAAAAATGTGGAAAAAGTGAAACTTTAACTGTTCACTTTGCCCACTTCACCACTTTTTTTTGTTTTGTTTTCTTTTTTGGAAGGCGAAAAGTTTTCTATTTTATTTGAGTTTTCCTTCCTCTCCGCCGTTTTTTCTCTCTTCTTCTTCTTCTACGGTATAAACAAAATGAAAAGGAAAAGTTTGCAACTCTGGTGGCTTTATAATAGCCTCTTTGGGAAGGTTTCCGGTTTCTGGAGTTTAAACGTATGTGTGAAATGAACTTGTTTATGCTGTGGCATTTCAGCTTGTAGAATTAAAAGGTTTCACTGGACTAAATATTATAGGTTTTGAATGAGGCAGACTTTAGGGTATGGGTTGACTTTCAAATAATTTTAAAATATTGTTTAAAACTACCCGAAAGTATTGTATATTTGGTGAAAGTACTTGAACAAGTTATGAGAAAAATGATTTAAATTTATCCTTGCAGTTTTCCATTTCTCGTGGTTTTGAGGTTTTTAAAGAAGATCTAGCTCACTGACCGCACAATTTTCCCATTCCAATACAACTTTGGCTTCACGGGATGGAGAGAATCTGCAATTTAAGGCACCAGTGTGAACGATTGTGCAGACACTTTAGTTAAGGTAAGGGATTAATAAAGGAACGGGAGGGTGCAACTCGACTCGAAAGGATTAGAGATGAAACTCTGATGTGAAATGACTCAAAGTCGGTCGTGCTGGCCAAGAACTACACACCAAAAAATAATTTTTCTTTTAAAGCCCACGGAACAACCTCGGACGGCGAGCAGTTGCAGGTTTTGTTGAGAATAAAACCATACCTCGGTTTGGAAGCATTGAATTAGAAATAGAGCAGGTCACAGAATTACACATGGGGACACCGGTTCAGAGGGAGTGGAGCCTGAATATGAAGCAATGTATTATCTTGATTGAGCCACCGGAAAGGAGACCCTAAATCAATAGTCTGTAGTTTAGCTAACAGAGTCGAGTGCAGCTTTGCAGATATCTAGAGCAACTAGACCAAAGTCGGTGCAAACTTGAAGCGATCTGTAAGGTATTCCCATTCCCAGCCATAGGTTGGATTCTAGATTTGCTAGATTGTCGACTCCATGGTTTTTGGAGAGAATAAAAGTAATTGCTATTGAAAGGTAGTTGGAGAGGTTGTGGTAGTTACTGTTTTTTGGCCTGTCCTTGATATGTGGAAGTTTCCAACAGACTGAATAAGCGCAGAAGTTTAGCTAAAGAAAGAACAAAACGGGGTTTATTATCGGGTCCAGTTAATTTGTTGTCATCAAGTTTTTTAAAAAGTGCGAGTCCTGAAAAATACCCTGTCCAATAAGTGCGTGTCATAAAAGTGTCAGACAAAGAAGAATTTAAGATGATCAGAGATTCTGGTAAATCTCCCTTGGATTTGTTGCCTATTATTACTTGCGCCTTGTAGATAAAATAAACAGCGATTTATATAGTAACATTATCTTTGATTCTACCAAGGACCAAACGCTGTTACTGCTAGCGGTTGTATTAAGCAAGCGCACTTTTGGCTTTATCCTGTTGCTTATTGCATTTTATTTATCTACGGTAAAAGAAGAACTCACTATTACAAAACCATTTTCTGGAAGTGCCTCGTGTGACCAAGGTTAAATTCTCTCACTGACCCTGCCAACATGCACTTGGTTTTGCTTCTATTGATGTTCAGAGCCAGTTTCCATGCCCTCACACAATCGTGAGTGAAAACATATCTTGCCCAGTCTTTGACTTTCTTCCAGTGTTGTAGATATGTATTATTGCGTAAGTCAATATTTGGCTGGAGTTGCAAAGGATTGTTTTTTTCGTCACATGCGAGTCTCGGAGCAATTTCTGAAATGCCAGATTGAAACGCAGTTAGTGCAAATCGTTCCCATTTTGCAATACATACATTAAAATTAAAAATGTTGATTGGACAAAATAGTTTGCTATTGCCTTGACTTGGCTTGTGAAATTGGTCATGTTATCAGTGTATAGAGGATAGTAATAGTAGTAGTATATTATACCCAGTAGGACTTGTAAGCTTACAGAAGTACTGAAATAAGCACTTCCTTACCATACCCCTTATAGAAGTGCTTATTTTTACACATGATGTCATAGGAGGTAAGGTCTTACTTTTTTACTTTCCCTAGAGTAGTTACATAAGTACTTACCTTAGAGCACTTACAGAACTGCTCATCTGTAAGGGATATAGTAAGGCCTACCCCTTACTAGTAAGCGCTCTTTTCAGTACTTCTTTAAGCTTACAAGTCCCACTGGGATATTACAAAAATTCGAAAACAAATGAGTCATCGAGCAAATTCTCACTTGTTTGTGTCTAATTCTGGACTACACCTTACCATCTGCCTTCTCTTGTAATGGGTTATATAAGGGTTCATTTAACACCAAGAAAATAAGGGGTAGCCCTTAGCAGATGACTACTTATTTTAGTGATCCATCGGTAAGGCCCTCCTAGAATTCCTACTGGGCAGTATCTAAAACTTCTAAATTCTATGAAGATGTATGATTCGTGAGTGAGGAAAATTTACCAACGCCTGCATCAATTAGGAAATTTAATTTGTTTTTTATTGGCTTGAGTTACTGGCCGAATATTGTGCTTGCAAGATATCGGAAAATATGTTATACGTAGTACTATACAAGATTATAATACGATAATTGCTGCATTTGGAGATTGCTCTTTTTTTATGAACGGAACATAGAGTAAATCTTTCTTATGCTTAGTAATGTGCTTTGCGGGTGTTCAAGTAAAAAATTAGTCCCTGGTCGAAAGGTGGGTCAATCTATTTGGTTACTAATGGCTCTATCAGAACATCCATAGGTGTGATCGTGGACATTCTTACTGGCAAACCTAATATTCCTTACGGCCATGTTCTTACATGCCGCCAGTGTTGACCATTTTCATCGATGTTTTTATGCAAGCTGTGAATAGACACTGCTTTTACTCAGAATTGATTCAGTGCATTGAACAACCGTAATGTCTACAACGTTCATTACATGGCTATATTATAGGCATCACGGCCTACAGCAACCCTTTGCATTATCATACTGACCAATTATTCATTACTATAGATTTTCATTGCTTCGTTGAATTAAGGAAAGATTTTAGCACTTTCTTCTAGACTAGACAAATAGAAATACAAGATTAGCATACCTACTTGTATTTAACTTAAACCAAATATGTTATCACAGTGTGACGAAATTTCTCACTTGTTACATGTTAGGCTGTCATTCCGCGAACTTTTCAACTCGTCTTTGATCTTTCTTTGATCTTGATCGAACTGTCGAACATGCTATTGATATTTTACCCTTAGCAAAATTTTTAAACTTCACAAGATATAGTAACTCACAAAACTCTTTCATGTTAGCTTATGAACCTTCTAGGTTTAGTTGGTGCTAGGTTTCAATAAGCTTAGTGGAGACTTACGTCGTTCTCTTCAGTTCAAGAAAAACTTATGCACTAATCCGAAATACCGAAATGTTTTCTTTTGAGCACCTTAATGTTCTAGTGAAACATAAATATATAAAATATGTATCAGAAAATATCATTTATGTTTTAATAACACCCGCACTCGTAATAAGAAAAATTTAATTTGAATTATTATTGAAAGAAATCGTTTCGTGAAATATGTATGTATGTATGTATGTGAAAAAAGTCTGTTTAAAATGCTTTTATGGTAAAAAATCTACCCCAGCGTGAAGCATCTTTTAAATTCCAGAAAAAAAAGATCACCAATGTCAGAAATGTTATATTCAAATTCACAAATAAAAATGAAGTGAAGTTAATATACAATATATATAAATAAGACCATTCCTCTAGCAAGATAAAAAAAAACTCTCCATTTTTTTCACCCCTATTCAAACTGCTTATCCAAAAAGAATTTCAGCATATTTCGCGTTGTTGTAGAACCGGAGAAAGATATTTTTTGGCAGTATACAAAATTTTATTCGACAGGAGCGTGTTCAGAAAAACGAACCTTACAACTTTTAAATATTTCATTTGAGTATCTGAATTTCACTTGAAAAAAATTGCAATTTATGTGGGAGTCACATTGGATAGAGAGTTTGTGAAAAATTTTATTTTCGTACGCTCTCCCGTTGGGTGGGTGGTGACGTTGAGTGGAAGGGAAAGTGGAGTTGTTTATTTGTCTGGCTAAAATGTATCCATCTTTGGTGGAATTTGCATTTGCCCCGGATAGGTTGGCCTGTCACGGAGGTGTGGGTGGTATTAATAAAACATGGGGCTGTTAAAGGGTGAAAAAAAATTAAAGTTATTTTCCAAAACATTTTCAATTTAAAAAGATACAAAACAAAAAAATTGACAATAACATAAAATTGTCAGAAATAATGATTTAACCGAAATGCTGTTTCTGTTTTTTTTTTCTGACAGATAATGGTTAAGCTTATATATTTTTCAAACCTTATCGTGAAAAAAAAGGTGTTGTATGTGCCTGTATATAATTTGAAAACTCTATAACGATTTTGATAAAACTTTATTGTTTAATAGAGAAACTTTTAGGGTGAAAATTTTAACGCTATGCTTTTTACACTAATTAATCATAGTTTTTAATTGCTCTTAAAATTAATGAAAAAATTCTGCTAAAATTTTATTTTGATGGGTAATATTTTTGGTACAATTTTTAAATGAAAAGAGATATACAAATGATACTAGAAACAACTTAAAAAGCTGCAGCGACCGAACATTAAAATCAACGTTTGTATTACCAATACATTAATTTGTTTGGGTCATGGTGCAATGAGTAGTATCTAGTAAGCTTAGCTGAAAAGATAGGTGGAGAAGTTTCAGCTTCGGCCACTCGATGCTTCCTACCATAAAACGTCCAACGTTGGAAGATGCTCATATCATTCATGGCGTAGAACTGGATTAATCTGGAAACAAGTAATATTTTTCATTAATGTTCAAATAAAATTATAATCGAAATCATCAGTACCGCATGAAACTGAAAAAAAAAAAAAAAAAAAAAAAAAATAGATTTCTGCAATATTCAATTGACCGACAGGTGGCCCTCTATTTTAGCTTTCGTCTTAACGATGTAAAATTTTCGTCGTTGGTTTTCGTCGTTTTTTAGAGATTAAAAATTAAGTGGAAGGACTCGTGTGGTAGGTCAGACCTATAAAAGAAAAGTTTTACAAAAATCTTTCACATACAGCTTTATACCTTCGCTAGGTCGAGCAATTTTGTGTACTGAACTTGAACTTAATTCTCAGTTCCCATAAATTTTCACATATTGAACTCAGGAAAAATCGAGCCTAAGTTCGCCCAAAAGAACATGAAATTGAGGTTGATAGTAAAAGCTCGCTCAAAAGAGAGAAATCAACTGGAGTAATGGAATGTCATTCCAGTGAGCTTGTGCATTTCTAATTTCTTTCGAAAAAGCAACAACAATTTCAAGCACGAACTGAACATGACAGCCGGTGAAACTGCGGATTGAAATTAACTTTATTGAACTGAGGCCGGTGAAGCAGCTTAAGCAACATGAAAAAGCAAACAACATGCATCATTGAACATAACTCATTATATGTCAAAATTGTCAGCTGGCATACGTGAAATTAGTGTTTCCACTACTTACGTATTGCGAGAAACTGAAAACAAAATGGATAAAAGAAATTTAAAAACATTAATTGGAATTGTTGAGAACAAAATTCTAGTAGAAAGTGCGGATACGAGTAATGTCTCCCATTTCGTGCAGAGAAAAATGAGTAAGAAATCATTATTGGTTAAATTAATAATGAAAAAGTGAGTAAAACAAAAATGTATGGCAGCACTGACGTGTCTTCTTCTTCAAAATTACAACTGCAAGTATTTGAAAAAGCTGGCAAAGTATGCAATCATTTGCTTTTAAGTTTTAATCATTGAACACTGTGCTTTTGCAAGTTGCTTCATTGAACAACATGCAAAAGCAAATATGCCGCAAGTTTGAATCATTGAAAACGCCCTTTTTTTGAAAAACTAGGAACAAACCAACAATGTTTTGTACGCCAGTTCTACTACTGAACCCTGTTATATTACCATTATTTTTTTCCTACCTTACTTTGCTTGATTTAAGGAATTGAATAGAAAATGATTTTTGGTATGGTTTGAAAAGATTATATCTTTTCGACAAAGCTATGCATAACTTTTGTGGCTTATTCATTCTCATTCATTCACTCATTTATTCAACCGGGCCAAATATAAATGTTGTTTTTGAATTATTCGCGTGAGTTCAAATTAATCAATTGTGTCCAAGCAGCAGACTAATTACAATCCACCTAAATCGCTTCGTATTGGACAAAATCAAGTGTTAATACCCGTCTGTGTTGCATACTTCATGGAATCACTTTTTCGCTAAAGGTATCAACAAGCATAAACTGAATTTAATTAATGCCCTCCATTCAGCATAATCAAGGGTTCTTCTTTAATCAAATTACGTTAACACTAAACTCACCGCTGAAGAGCCCTTAACTTTGCTTCCACTTTTAATACAAAAATAATCCCTCTACCCTTTCCAAATATTTAAATAATTAACAACATCCCATTACAGAACCGCCGATTTTCTTGTTCATCTTTCTCGAAATTTTCTGTGGGTGACACCCTTTGCTTCAGAGTCAATCTTTTCCTATATAAAATCCTTAAAGTATGTGCCAAAACCGATTCGTTCCACAAGAGATTTATCCTTGGGGTGATGTTAAGAATGAGGAGAAGTGTACCTTGTATATATGTATATGTGTGTACAAGCTGTGCCCCATCATCGTAGTCGTGCAACCAAGCCAAACCAAATCAACAGAAAGATACTCTCCTGGCGAAGATTCCTTTCCTTCGCTCATCCATCGCACTTACCATCCACTTGTTATACACATCAGATGACACATCCATAAATTTTAAAGAGATTTTCTCTTATGATTTCCTCAAATCCTTACCCAGACAATAGCAAGCCATTATGTGGCTTAGGTTGTAAGTCTTTAAAATGAGCCGAATTGTTTGGGAGGCCGAGGGGGCGGAATATGCGCTGAGACTGCGAGTCGTGTAATATCAAATGACAACGTTTCTAAAATCTTAGAGGATCTCATGTCAAGGATGTGGTGTTACCGAGAGTGCTTGTATGGATGGATATTGTGTAGCCTGTGCTGTTTGTGATTTTACCAGTATTTTCGCTTAATATCCACCGTTATATGAATGAAAGGGGTGACTTACCCTTGAGCACACTACACCACAGCTAGTAAAGCCCCGGTTATGATGGCACGAAAATCCTGTTTCCATCTGAATTATAATGAACACGCGGTAACCAACATTTACCCTCAAAAGAGTATCTTCAAGTATATACCAGTAAAGTGATAGAGGGTGAGTGGAATCTACATTACCTTTAACGTTAGAGTATAAAGCTATCTCCCTTATGACATCCTTTTTCCTTCCGCCTTTCCTCTCTCTCGCAGCAGCCTTTTCATAATTTTTTTTCACCCTCACAATATTCTTTTCAACCTTTTTTAAAAGCGAAATTAAGGAATATAAATGATTCTGTTGTCATGTCCTTAATTATGCAAATAAGCTGCGAACAAAAGGAGCAAACAAATAAAAAAGGAGGAAGTAAAAAAAAATATATAAAGGACTCTCTTCTTTCCACCATTTTTGTGCAGTTTTTCGTCCTTTTGCGTATTACTTTTCAGTACCTAAAAATTTCCCTCTCTGGCATCGTTTTTTTTTTGTTCCTTCGCCAGCGATGTTATTCGTTCTGTGGGTGCTGCATCCTTTTTATCACCTTTTAAGAAAGGTATTTTTTCTTCTTCTTTGTATCCTTTTTAATTATCATTGTTTTCAGTAAACTGGTTGAAATATTTTGATTTAAATTTTTCTGCTGTTGGTGGTGGCTCTTTTGTGTATAGTCATTTCTTTTGTTCAATTTTGTTGCACAAAAACTTTGCGCTCCTTTAAAGTCAAGTAACAGCCATTTGGGAGACGAAGTGAGATAATATCTAGATAAAAGCTAGGGAAAGCTTTGGTCTTTTGACGGATTAAGCAGGGATTACTACAGTTAATCTATATTTGAAACGTGCACAGAATTTACAAGATAAAATGATGCAAAATGCTTTGTAACACTTTGAGAGTTTGTAATCCGTTTATAGAAGGACATTATCTTAACAAATATTAGGGTAGGGTGAATTGAGTTTAATTAGATTATTGTAGATATTAAATGGATGTGATGGAAAAAGTGTTTTCTCTTTGATAACCATTTAGAGACAGTTTGGGGAGAAACATTGCGTTCACTTAAACTCTTGGGATTTGTTTAAATTTAATTTGGAATAATTACGTTTAAGGATTATTGTAACTAAGTACTAACTACAATTCTTCTTTATGATACAATTAAGCTGCTAATATCTTCCAGCATCGAATCGTAATTGTCTGTTGCAGTTATTTGGTGCTGCTGGCTAAAACTTCTTTCATATCAGTAGTATAGCAACAGGGCTCCTGGCTCAGTGACGTATTTTGTTGTGGGATTGAGTGTGAGCTCTATTCAGCACTAGAATCTATGTAGTAGGCCGAGTTAGTGTGTCTTGGATAAACTTCCTTGCTGGTGGAGTCTTGGGTGAGATCTCATGGTGGGTTTGCGGCTAAGGTATCTGGGATGGGATCTAGGGGGGGTTAGGAAGAGTCGCGATAAGTTATCAATTATAATAACAATAATTTTTCATTTATGCTGGATCCGGTGCGGAATGTGATCCAGGCTCCGATTCTTGATGGAGTTTGCATATAAGCTTTGGCAGATGCATCCCCTTTTTCTTTGAAACGCTATCTGGGGGCCCGAGCAGGACGTCTCCGTAACGAGTACGCTGCTGTCAGTGCCGCTTGGTCTCGAATTCCATTCACGATTTGCTTCGAGGTCGGCGACTTTTGGCGAGGTCTGCAGCATCGATAAAAGATAATCGTTGTTTCTTTAAGTCGCCCCCGATAGTCTTTAGCCAGGGTTTCTTTGGTGACGGTCGCTTAATTCTACAGTCAGAAAAGTTTACGTGACAAGCGGTTATTATCTAGTCGGCAAACATTTCCAAACCACCGTAGTCGACGTTTTTGTATTTCTTCTTCGATCAATGTGTGTTGATCCCATCTTTGTCTAAATGTCTCGTTTCGAAGGCGATCGCGGAGTGAGCCACGGAGAATCTGCTTCTAGCATCGCATTTGGAAGACCTCGATCTTGATTACTCCAGGCTTGGGCAGTATCCACGTTTCCGATCCGTAAAGCAGAGTCGGAAGAATTTATAAAGGCGTACTTTTGTTTTGGTGGTAATATTTTGATGGTTGTTGCCCGGCCGATGCCCCTTTTGTTTCCTCAATCAATGATCCCAAATATTTGAACATCGGAACCTGTTCGATTTAGCTTTCCATACGTCCGTTGTGAGTACTTTGGTCTTTTCCGTATTAATTTTTAACCCGTATAACTGGGCGATGCGGGAAATGTCGTATAAGATGTTCGTTGCTTCCTCATCCGTGTCGGCGAACATCAAGCTGGTTACGAAGTTGTTGCCGTCATATCGAACTCCGCGTCGTCCATCGAATGCTTCACGCATAATCGCGTCGATCACAACGTTGAAGAGAAGTTGCGAAGCAACGTCTGACTGTCGGACGGCGGTTCGAATCGGGGGCTCCTCGGATATTCCGATTCGTATACGAACGCTGCTGATTGAGCCATCGTACGACGTTTGGAGAAGTTAGATGATTTTCAATGGCACGGGTACGGTTTCCAAGGCTCTCCATAAGCTGTTCCAATCGATGCAATCCAAAGCGGATTTGAAATCGACGAAAAGCATCCGAATCCGTAGCCTCGATTGTATGATTTTCGTAAATACTTTGCCGACGATCGAAAGGAGGCTAATACCGCGAAATTCTTACATTCGCGACTGCCGTCTTTCTTCAAATTAGAGACAACGATCGCTTTCTTCCACTCCGTCAGGAAACGATCAGCAGATGCATAATTTCGAGATTTTGCTTGATTTTCTACAGAGAAAGTCTTAGGTAGAAAGGTGAAGGGCTGCCTCCAGTGCGACCGGAGGCCCAACTAGCACTTGATGGGCTGTTTTGTTGCCGTAATTCGTGTACCTTGTTGTTCAGTGGCTGCTTGCTAGGGTGTGATGGATGCCTAAAGCCAACCTGTGGAATTTAGAAAGCTTATCAGTGATCTTTAAATCTTCCAAAACATAATTACCTAGTGTAGGCTGCCTGGGTTAAGCTAAAGTCATGCATTTACACAGGAAATGAACTAGTGTTTCTCTCTCGTTCGTCTACCCGCAACTACGGCAACAAAGTTAAACGGGTCGCCCAATTTGCTAACGCGGCCTCCTATGTGCCAATAACCCGTGATGATTGTCATGATTCTGCCAATATCTTCTCGAGGTCTATGGCTAGGTTGCCCTAGATATAGTGCAGGTCTCCAATGTTTTCCACTTTTTTCTGGCTAGCAGTAGGTAGTAGTAAAAAATAGTATAGAAAAAGTCCTACTTAAAGAAATTTTATGGCGTTTGAAAATTGCGAGCTTGAATTTGGACTATGACTTGTCTGGAAAATTCAACGGTTTGCAAGATAATCGCGAGAAACTGCGAAAAACTGGCTTTTTCGTCCTTTTAACTTAAGTACCGCCAAAACTACATATCCTACAAAAAAAGTACTATTACCTTTTTGATGGAGAATTTCATTAGCTTTAATTTTGGTGCTGGTTACGTGTCTCAAAAGACCAATGGATTCCAAGATAATCGCGAGTTTTTCATCTGTTTTGCTTCCGGTTTATTGGGAGTTTTTATTGCCTCTTTTATCTTTATAAAGAGTACGAATCAACTTTTTTATCATGTTTTTATATTTGTAGTTAATCGTTCCTTTTATTTACTGGTTTTCCTTGCCTCCGTTTCTACTTTTTAGTACTAGAACTTGAATCGCCAAATTTTTGTTGAAGATTAGTGTTATACCCTGGCTTCGCCGGCCGAACTGCGCAACTTCGAGAAAATTGGTGAACTGAACTTTAAAATAACCTCGCATACACTTTCCACATATTTAACTAAGGACAAAACAGAACTCAGTTCGGCCAATTGGACTCGAACTGAAGTTAATCGTGAAAGCTCGCTCAAAAGAGAGTTTGCAATTGTAACGCCCGCCGCACATGCCCACATTCGCACTCGTTCACGACCCTGCGGTAATGTGGCACTGACATTGGTGGACACGTGTTTGTCCGCATTTGCAAACACGAGTCGTACATCAGTCAGTGGCATTCAAAATGGGCGCGATAGACTTAAGTTCAATATCTGACAATGATAACGAGTTTTTATATAGATTTTTGTTAATAAGGAAAGCATCTGAAAAAGGTGGAAGAGCTCTTGCATGTTCAGAGGGAAACCCATGGAAAATTTAAATTAACTTCAGACGCAAAATTCAAAAACTATTTTAGATTGTCTAGGAATGAATTTCAAAATAGAATCCTTTAATTTTGCATTCTTGAAATCTGGGTGTTTTACTTCGTATGTACATTTTCCGCTTCGAACAGTTTCATTTAATTCCTTCATCATTGCAAACACTCGCGCCACTGCCACTCGAAATTAGTGTCTCGATCACCTAGCCGACACTCGCTACACGCTCATGTCCGCGCCGAAATTGACACGTGAGAGCAAATGCGGAGTTCGGTACTGGGCCATAAGTTTCAAATACTGCCACTCGCACGCGGCTCGTGTCGACCAATGCGAGTGTGGGCATGTGCGGCGGGCGTAATAAAGGAATACCTCTCCAATGAGCTTTTGAATTCCTAACTTATAGCGCAAAAGTAAAAAGAATTTCAAGCACGAGCTGAACATGAACTGGACTTTAGCTGGTGAAGCCAGTTATGTGAATTGAACTGAACATTATTGAACTGAGGTCGGTGAAACCGGGGCATTACACCTTTGCAAAATTGTTAACTACTATCTGAGACTTATTTAGAAATAACTGAAATAATAAGTTTGATAGTTCTTTTAATAATCTTTTACCAATTAATGATCTTATTTAATTTGAGTACACAAAAACACTAAACTAAAGGCTTAAATTCGTAAATCATAGATGAAAAGAGTACGTATAAATATTAATGGCCGTAAACATCATGGAGGTATACCTTTACCCAAGAGTAAAGAACTACCTTTACTCGTAATCAGTGATATGTTTAAAATGCTCAAACATCAAGTCCAGCAAATCATGAGAATTTTGAGGTTGAAAAAACTCTAATCTAAATTTTTTCAAAATCAATGGGATTTAGTATAGCGACTTTGGCTCACGTCTCTCGCTTCTACTTCTATTTTAATGTAAAGCTTAATCTCAGATAAAGCTCACCCCAATATTGTTATCGCTTGTTGGTATGGAAAATAAAAGCTTTTAGAGCCACGTACGAAAACTCATTATCTCGAACCACGGCATTGTTGTTGTAATTTAACAAAAGGTCTCAGATAACGTCTTCGTAGTATCTCGTGTTTTAAGATCTTACATATGGCGTAAGGTTAACTATATGTATGATAAAAATTCAATTAAGGGTTAAGGCCCAGTTACATAGCAGCGTTGCGTTGCGTTTCATAGCGTCTGTCAAAATTAAAACTATGTAATTTAAATGGGGCTTGCTGATTAACGAAACTTTATTTGTCAAATAACGCAACGCTAAGTTGTTATGTGACTAGGTTGCGAAAAGTCATGCTCAGCTAAGCTACGCAACGCAACGCTGCTATGTAACTGGGCCTTTAACCTTGTTGACGTCTCGATATGTCCTTTCCCAGTTCGGCTAAAAATCAAATTAACTCCAGAAGCTGACATTGTCAAATATCATTATGTACTAATAACAGATAATAAATCTGTCAAATATCTGTACAATTATATTATGTGAATTTATTTTTGAATAGCCTAAATTATTTCAATTAGAAATTGAAGAGTTGCTAGAGACATATCATATATTCTAACAAATAATTATACGATAACTCTACATTATTTTTATAATCAGGATTACCTGAACACATTCTCAATTACGTAGATTTCAAATTAGGACAACATTTGTTCGATATTATCTGTATATCTTGGAATTAGCACATTGGAAACAAAAATCTAGAACGAACGAAGAAGGAAAGGATTATATCCCAAACGGAAAAGAAAAATCCCATTTTGCACTATAAGAAACCAACACGTAAAAAAAAACCAATTGCCCCAATTCAAACATAATTTCATTGGATCCAACTGCTATACCCTAGATTTTGTCATCATTTCCTCCGGATTCAAAGGTATATCACACAGCATCCGGTCTGTATGGACCAATCCGTATATGTTATTAGATAGACGTTCTTCTGTACTCGGACCGGTGGCTATTCTTACATTTGAAATGAACGATAAAAGGATAACGAGGTGCATTGACCAGTTCCTAATACAATGCTGCTGTTTAAATTGAAAATTGGGCACAAACGTAGATTTATGGAAATGCAAAAGGAAAGAAAAATTTAGTTTGGCTTTAAGAAATGAAAATTGAATTGGACTTTCTGTGTTTTTTTTTTTTTTTTGTTTTTTGCAAAGCAAAAGACGGAATTGAAGAGTATAGTAGAAGGAAGCGGGAGAGGGGGGGGGGGTTGTAGAATGAGTTAGAGCAGAATTATTCAAGTGCTTCTGTTGTTATTGTTTTTTGTTGTGGTTATTTTTTATTCATGTGCATTAATTAGGTTATAATTAAATCTTTATTGCTGTGTAATTACTGTATTCTAGTGTCTTATATTGAGATATAAATAAGTCTATTACAATTCAGTTTCAGAGTCAATATACGGTTTGAATGGGATAGACTGTGTGATGTAATGTTATAAGTATCTTAGTTATTCTGGTTCTGAATAATTATTTATAAGCTTTAATTCAGAAAAAGAAAGACCTACACACAGGACCGACTCTTAGATTTTTTGCGCCCGGTGCACTATGCCTTATTGCGCCGCATAAGCTGTTCAGTATTGAACCCAGTAGGGACAATGAAAAAGACACAGTCAGGATGGAAGAAATAATTTTCATAGTTTAAAAATGAATAAAAATGCGTACAATATAAAAAAAAAATACATAAGAAGTTTCACATGGGCGAACATCCAACCAACAAAAATCTGCTGAAAGTGTCGTTTGCGAAGAAGAGTGTAGAAGAAGACGATGGGGTGAGCAAATTTTTTTAACCTCTGGATTCAACTGTTTGACTTCTATGTGGATGTTGCTAGGAAAAGAAAAGAAAAAGAATTACGTATAGTTCGTTGGAAAAGCCAGCTCTTGTGAAAACCTATGTGACTCTTCATCGAATATCAAAATGGAATGGGCGATTACAGCCAATTTTTGTTGGTTGGGCAGTGTGAAACTGGCCATATTAATTTGTTAGATAGTAAAACAGCAAACAAAAAGAGCGATTAAAGAACAATTTTCGCCACAAGGAATTTTGTTCCCCTCATTTCTTTCATTTACTTCTTTAACAATTCTTGGAATTTTTTTTCAAACTTTTAATTTCTTAATTTCTGAGATTGCGCCCTCGACAAATTGCGCCAGGTGCAAGTGCATCATTCGCACCTATTGAAGCGCCGCCGCCCCTGCCTAGACCATGAAATCAAAATGAGTAAAGTCTAACCAATTTGATTAGTCCAAATATTACTATGCAGCAGTCTGTTTTGAAGTTAATACGAAGAAGGTTGTAGAGATGTATTTATGAAGAAATAAAACAACTATTTTACGGATTATATTTTCAATCATTTCAACAATCCTGAGAATTATCATTTCAAAGATAAATGGCACATCGCATTAACGCAGAGTGCCCTCACACAAGAATGTGATTCGATTATTTCTTTCAATGAGGTATTAGGTCCAAAGAGTAGCACGGCCGAAACTAGAGCTTGTTGCTGCTCATGAAAGACAGACTCGTCCTCTTCAAGGGAGAGATTACAGGTGCGATTCTCTACCCTAGCGCCCCTTCATAGGCATGCACTCACCGGCCATAGGCACTTCATGGAAAATCTAAAAATTTGCTTTGGTTGTGTTGCTTCCTTAGCCAGTAGATCTTTTCAATCTAAGACCACCTGCTTGTACAATATTTGGTTGTATTCAACATATTTCATTACCTTTCTGTTTAATATTGTTTGCCTGATTTTGGAGAGAATTGAAGAGGTTCCTATTGCGTGGTAGTTAGTGTCACATCCTTCGGTATAGCATGCACCTAAGCCAGTTTCCAAGAGTCAGGATAAACTTCGGAGAAAAATAAAATGGCGTAGAGGGAGGGTGAGGCAAGAGACGCTTATACACCTCCTGAGTCCTGAAGATACCTCTGTCCATTGAGTGAGAGGGACATTCGACGATGGGAGTGTTATGGCAGTATCGGGTAAGGAAGAATTTGTTGCGAACAGAGATGCAAGAAGGTTGGCCTTGGGTTTACCTTCTGTTAGCACCTTCCCTTCGTAAATGAAAGAAGGAGCTGTAGATGTAGTAACATTTTTCGTGATGGGAGTAACCAAAGACCAGTATTTTTCACTGCCAGCAGTGGAGTTAATGAGTTTACCTCTTAACCATTCATCGAATAACGATTTGATTTTCCTGATGGTGGATTTACAGGATTTTCTCAACCTCATGTACTCATGTTGAGATGATTACCTCAAAGAATGTCTACATTCTTTACAGGCGGTTTCTTTAGGTTTTAATTGAGTTCATACATTCATAGTTACACCATTCATGAGGAATAAGGTATGAACTCGCACATAAGAGCTTCATTTATCTGCACTCTCTGGCGGAAATCGTTAGTAACTGAATATCTTTTTCACATTTATTTTAGTTAATTAGACACAAATGATAATCCTTTAAAGTATCTTATATATTAATAGGCAAACAAAAAGTTTGTACACGCTAAGGCTTTTTTGTTCGTGGACCGATTTCGTTTAAATTTTCAGAAAATGTTCTTTTTATGGCATAGTTTTGTAATAAGGAATTTCAACGAAATCGATTCACGAATAAAAAAGTTATAGCGATTTTAATTTTTCGAATTTTAAAAAGCCGTTGAAAAATTTGAATTTTTTGTGAGCATCAACTTAGAGCTGAGTAGCCTACGATTGACACAAATGCCGTTTCAGTGAAGCCAATGAGAAACAGAGAAAAACAAGCGTTTGTGTAGATTTTTGGCGGCATAACTGACTTAAAAAAACTCGGTCACTTTGTGCGTGCATTTTTTTTATACTCTTTTGTGTATAGTATTATTGAGTTGTATTGTATCGTTTCAATGATGCTGTAGTTACTGATGTTGCTGCTATTTTCCACTACATAGCCCAGCAAGACGTCATGGATGCGATTAAAAAAATCCTGGGAAATTTTAGATGCTCTGGAGCGACAATGGAAATGTTTCATAGTAATTAAAAATTCGCCATTGCGTATAATTTTTTTTTGAAATAAAAATATTTAAATTGAATTTAAATTCGAACAAATCGTGAATTTTATATATTTATTGTTTTTGTGACCGAATTTCGGTAACGGGGATCCCAACTAGTTACAATAAATCGTCAATTGTTTACGTCAGTTTCTTAACTTGTACCCACTATCATAAAAAATTATGCTTTTATGCAAAATATAATTTAATTCTCGATGCTTTAAGCAAGAAAAGAAATATTCAAAATACTCCAACTACATTCGAGCTACATTCCAGTTGCCCAAATTTTCCTAGTTTAAAATACATAAAGTTAATTACGCTGTCGTTGAACTTATTTAATGAAATTACTTGAGAATTTTCACTTAATTACACAAAATGTAAAGCTGCTGCCATTTTCACAAGCTCTAACATAGCTTCAAATGGTCTCCGTTTGTTCAACCACACCGAAATATTATCCAGAAATTTTCTAGAGGTAAGAAAGTTCTTGTCTTCAGCAGTTTTGACAATTTCAGCAACATTCTCACTGCATAGCATCATCTACCTACCATAGGTAATCGTACACTGTGCAAACAGCCGGCATTCTACTTTTAAAATTAATTCACAAATTAACAATTTAATTTAATTGTGCCAACAGGTTATCTCTGAAGAACAAGATGAATTTAATTCCTTACAAAATTTTCGGTAGCAATATTAGATTTTTGTGGTTTACTTTTTTGGTATCACAAAAAAAAAACATTTTTGATTGATGTTATAATTTTGTTTCTCAAAAGATTTTTTAGATCAATCAATCTATCAAAAATATCGAAATAAAAAAAAAAAAATAATAATACTCAGGTGCATTGGAGAAAAAACTCAGGTGTTTGATATACAAAATGGCATTAATTTAAAACTTTTCAACGCTTTCTTTCCTTTCCCTTCGTTTATTTTTTTCCTGTACTGAAAGAGTATTCCCTTAAGTTAGAAAACATGTTTTGATACAGATTAAGAAAGAGGGTCACGTTTTGTCGATTATCACCAAGTTTGATAAAATAAAAGTTTTATCCTCACACCCATCTGTGACAATGAATGAATGTATGCGTGCGCGGGCGTATGGGGAGGGTGGCCGGGCCGGATGGGAGATATGAAGGTGGATCCTAAGTTATTGAAAGCATAAAAAAAGAATGAAATTCCCTTTATCGACAGCTGAAATTGTTTCGTGGAATTATTGGTTTCTTCCTGTAGGTATTGAGTTTTGGGCAAATGTCGAGATTGGTTTAAGATAATTTTTTTCTGTTGTTAAATTTAGGGAGAAATTGAATTGATTTTATATTTATTTTATCGTTTTCTGTGTATAATTTAATTTGAATTGAAATAAGTAGTTTTTTTCACACTTCAAGTTTATACAGAGTATAAACTGTTTATAGCTCGAATAATGTTTTGAA
The DNA here is from genome assembly GCA_949987705.1 of Thereva unica. Taxonomy (NCBI): domain Eukaryota; kingdom Metazoa; phylum Arthropoda; class Insecta; order Diptera; family Therevidae; genus Thereva; species Thereva unica. The sequence continues at coordinate 79,720,361 of OX465283.1, read as the reverse complement.
ATACAGGTAAAACTCCTACAACATTGTTTAGAACTGCGAAGATTTCTCCCACAATTCAGAAAACGCCATACTTTATTTTATACACATGGGCGTAACTAGAGAATTTTACTATTAATTGTCCTAAGAAATTTATGTATCCGTGTACTGAGATCTACTGATAGCCTGCAATATTATGTCCGTCTTGACCATAAACAAATATTACGAGATATTGCAGTGTATCATATTATATGTGAGTCTTTGTGATTCGTTGTAGTTTTTTATACTTTTTATGAAGTATTATGCCTCAGTTATGACAATTAGTCGGTTCATTATCGCCATATCTGTGCTCAGTTGCAGGTCGTCGGCCTGCATCTTATAATTTCATTTCATTTTTAGGTTTAAAAGAGCCTAAGTCAACATTGATCGTACTACAGGCAGCCCTAACCATTAAAATCGGGCCAAAAAGAAAAAGGCTTCATATAGTACCATCAATATTTACTTAGGCGAACCCAAATTTAAATACAGCGCATTGCGGTCTATTATCGGAATGATTAAAAAAGTGTTCACTTGCTGTCCTTCGACTATCGGTTCAAGTTTTCGATCTAATCCGATAGTGAGATACGATAGCCGGGACCGATAATCGGATTCGATAGTCGGATCTCAATAAAAAAAATGAAACCTGTCCTAAAAATACTGAATCTTCCAGTGAAAGTCTCATCGCAATCGGATTAGCCCTTAGATAAACCCGGACAAACAGACAGACATATAGGCAAACGTTTTAAAAACACTTGAATTCGTTTTAATATCAGGTAAATAATCATATGAGCTTAGAAAATGACAATAACTTTAAAATCACAAACAGACGCTCCAATTATATTTATATAGATTATTAACTTCCAAGCTTATAAGGAAGTAATTGTAATCGGTAATCGGGCCGAAAATCGGATTCGTAATTTTCAACGTATTTTCATTTTTCAAGATCCCAATAGCATTTTAAGCATAAATTTGAGAAGAGGTAAGTTTGTGTGTGTGTGCGTATGTATGGGGTCATTTTTACCTGCACGATATCGCGCAAACCAAAAAAGGTTTCGTTTAGGCGTTTTTGGAATCGTAGTAACGGAAATATGATCTGAAAGGATTTTCATAAAATTCGGTTGGGCTTTTTTTGTTCCTGCATGATATCGCGCGGACGATAAGGACCTCTTTATCTAAACATCTCTCAAAAAATTTCATAAAATGTGCAGAGTCCTTGGCTGGCGGGCTTTTCGGGAGATCGTGGAATGAGGAAACTCCGGAGTTACCACCATACATACTGCACCACCACCCATCATAACTGGTGAATCTCCCTAGGGCAGATGCCGAGTACTTTGTTGAATAGAGTTAAGTACCTGTAAACATCTTCAGTAGCGAGAGTTATCGCTTGGCGCCAAGCCACTGTATGGATCTAAGCCCATCATTCTGCAAAAAAAACTCTCTAACAACTTATACTTGAAAATCTCGTATTAGCACAAAAACTTAAATGCATAGAACAAGTCTTTAATAATTGAAACTTAGTGTAACAAGATAAGATTGGTTTAACCAAATAAAATATTACACAGACATTTTCAATTTTTATTGACTAGCGTTAGTCTACAATATCTTACGTTAATCAATATATTTTGTGTTGCTTACATATACTTGATTTTTTTTATATTATTATTATAATTTCCCTATGGGTCCTTAAAAAAAGGAAAACCGGCCTGGTACCATGACGCTTTTGTAAAAGAATATCACAATTATACCCCTCAACATGGAGAATCATATGAATGTAAATCAACGCAATTATTATTTCTAGAGTGGAACGTTAATAAAAAAATATATTGCCTTTAAAAACCAAAATTATAAATATTTAAAGGCACGTTGTACCTAAGTCAACGCCTCAACTCGTAACTCTTCAAAATATCAATTGGCTAATTAAAACTTAGTGTATATAAATGTAAAACGGTAATCAAAAACAATAATCTCTATACAACTAAAATACGATATCTAGGAGACGTTTAGTCCCTCTATATATGTAAGTCTTCTCGTTCAGTACGTCCGATGCTTTTCAATAATGCCAAAACCAGTCCATACTCATAAGCAACCATCACGGTAGTTATCCCATTTGGTGCTACCATAGGTGGGGTTTCCTGTTTACTCGTTGTGCCCGGCTGGGTCTTTATTTCCCGCACCCTTCATCCGATCCAGCCTTGCAACACGTTATCTTACTAAACTATAAATACCTTGTTTACGCCACAGAAACCTAGTCCTCTACTTTCCCTTTTTGAGCGAGTGTCACCAGCTCAGTTACTTCCTCTGCTTCCCCTTAGTCCACCGTACCCAAGACTAAAAGAACGCCAATCCGCCTTATTGTAGACACCAGTGCTTAGCGCCCAATATCAGCCGAAATTATGAGGTATCCTTGCTCCTGGCGCGAACCGTTGATTTTCGGGTTCAACTAATTGTTCTCGAACATGCACGGTGGTTTTTGTTTTTTGTTAAGAAACCTCGTGGACTATCTTCCACAATTAAACACGTATATCCTGGACTTCAAGAAAAAACACACCAACCTGGTCCCAAAATTCAGCCTTTTTTCCATTTTTCATTGTTTTTTCGCCTACCCTTTTCCAATTTCTTCGTTTTCAATCAAATTTTATAGTGGCTACAGGGTGTATTTTCAGTAAAGAGATAGTTTGCCGTTACTACCAATTTACAGGCAATTTTCGGTTTTCGGTGAATTGTATTAGCTTTATTTTGCTTGAATTAAATGCACGGGAGCAGTAGGCTTCCAGCTACTACTCTGTTCTGGAATCCTTCCATGATTTCCCTGATCACTTTTAGAAAAATTCCTGACACCATTATCTTTGGGTCATGGAGGAAGACCACTTCTTTTGGTGGGCCTCTCCCAGACTTAGTTTTTGAACGTAATCACCAACTATGGACTCCTCCTGATATTTGATCCCCATCTCCCATTTTTAATCAAAGAATAATTGGAGTGTTAAGACTCATTTACATCCCAAAAGCCAAAGTGGAAGTGCACTTTGGAGCTCTTTTATCTCATAGAACTTTGTATGTTTTTCTCTCTGTTGAACGGAAGTTCTGAAACTGAAACAAAGTGCACTTTCACTTTGACTTTGGGGTGTATATGGGGCTTTAGACAGGTTTTAGCGTCTGCGTAGACTGATGGAGTTTTATAATCTCTCGATAGATTGGCTGGTGTCTTTTTTTGCTAAGTTAATTATTTTCTTGTACAGCCTAATGTAGTAGATAAATTTCGCTAGACACTCTCACAACCTAGCAAATAAAGCTTGTTTTGGGCTTATAAATCGTATCGTTCAATAAGTTACTCAAAACTTGTTTATCAATTTTCTACTCTATAAGCTGTAATCCTAATCACTTCCAGTTAAACTTTAATCCACTTGTTACTTTCGCCATATTCATCGTGTTCACCATTAGCATCAAACTTAGAAAAAAAACACACTCCTATTAAGACAACCCATTCCCTAGACTAGAAGTTAACTAGATAGGAAAATCCATCTTCAATTTTCTCCAAGAATATCAATTCCCTTCTTGACAAAAATTCAACAATTTCTCATACAATTTTATAATATAATAAAATAATTTTCCTCTGAAAAAAATTCTTTTTAAAATCGATTTTCTCCGAGATGGGTTGCAAACGGGGAAGAGATTCGGGTTGATGTATAGATGTATCTATAAAGGAAACATTGTACATAATACAAGCATATACCTGCACGTGTATGTGGGGGGGATATACGTGCTATTCAACAATATTTTCTGAAATATTACATTTCCTATGAATTGTTACATTTTTTTTTTCTGTGGAGAAGAAAAAAAAATGGGAAACGTCTCGTCTGTCCATTGAAGTTTTGTAGCTAAGAGTTTGAGTTTTAAGAAGTTGAAGGAGAACAAAAAGAAATTGAAGTATTTTCGTACACATTTTATCGATTTATTGTACCTATGTAGGTGCTTTATTTTTTATTTGATTTTTTTTATATATTTTTATTCCTTCTGGATGGCTAATAGGTGATTGTTGTAAAAGTCGACATTTTATTGAAGAGCAAAAATTTAAAACATATTTTTATAAAAGGTTTTTGTCGAATGGGGAAAATGTATTTAAAGTAGCAAAGTTTTATTTAAAGTGGTCTCTATTTTTCGTGTTGTAGGGGTAGATACGATTTTATGGTTAAAAAATAGTTATATAAAAGTTTTTGCTCTGGGTCTTGGTGGTAGTTTCTATATTTAAAAATATTGTTAGAAATTGGATCTATAAAATTAAACCTTTGCGTTGCAATTTATTGATAAATTCGAGATTACTATTTTATTAATAAAAAAAAGCAGATATTAAAAACAAACCAGATACATCCTTGCCAGGGAACACTTCCAACTGTAACACATCGCTTTCTGCTAAATACCTTATATCTTGAAGTTAGGGCTGCCATCGCCTAAATTGCCGAGGCCGGACAAAAACTACAAAAACCCAGGACATTTGGTTGAAATTGAGTTTTTCCACGGCCACCCATTTTTTTTAAAAGAGAGTTAACGAATATGTTCTCTGGCGAGTTATAATCAAACCGTCGTTTCGAATCGATAACCAACTATACATTCGGCTACCAGCGAAAGGTAACCCTTTCTGGCATTAAGTTCTTGCTATGAAATCCATGACACAAACTCGGACTTTTCGACAAAACTCAGGTGGAAAAATACTAAAAAGGACAAAATAGAGCCAATTTTAACATTAAAATTGTTTATAACTTCAAAAGTAAACGCCGTAGCATAATAGTTGTTGGACATTACTCATAGGAAATTGTCCAAGTTTTCCAATTTTGCAAAAAAAGTATTCGTTAAGTACGTATGTGTTGGAGAAAAAGGTGGTTGCAGTTGAAATTTTAGTGAAAAAAAAAAAAATAAAAATTTGACTTTGTTGGCTCATAACTCTGGACATTGGTGGGTTGAAACCTTGACTTTTACTGTTGTAGATAGGTGGGAGTATATTGCCTTATTCATGAAAAAAATTTAATAGGGTTACAAAAATACAGGGTAATATGTAAACCTCTACAAAAAAAGTTTCAAAACGACCTAGCGGCTAATCCGTTACGATTTAAACCCTCAGTGAAGATGCTGAAAGTATAAAAATGGGGATGTATAATACCAACAGCTAGCTGCAAAAACATGCCTATCTAGTAAGAGAATGAAATTTTTTCGAAATGTTAGTACTCATAGCGGCCATAAGCTTTCCGGGAAATTTTTGGGACTCCAACGTGACCTCCCCAGTAAGATCTTCGAATTAATCTTAAAATTTAGTACGTACCAAGTAAATAAAATATGTTGGTCTGCCTGGTCAAATCTGGAGTTAACGACTCGGCGGACCACTTTTTTTGTTCTTTTGGGACCGCAACTGACCCAAATTTTAACTAAGATTTTTTCTAATTTATTATTCAATTGATCGGGTCACTCCTGACACAAAAGTTGGTACTTTTAAAAACCCCTCTCGGACGGTCCCCGGACGAACCCGGGAAATCCGGATGAATGGCAGCTCTCCTTGCAGTACAAACGACATTTAATAGTCTCTAATGTGTATATTTTTATTTATTACTAAAGTGTATATAAATAAAAGTGTTACTCTTCTGTACATACCTACTACTCTATTCTTTTTTTTCTGTTTCTATAAAAAGAATCTATTTGCATATTTTTTTCCACATAAATTAAAACATCTCCCAAAGGAATCGTTTTAAATGGATATTTTGAGCGTCTGCAAAAACAGACCCCTGCTACTTTTTACAGCTCCCTCAATTCAAAAACCATTCATAATCAACATCCGAAACACTTCTCAAAAACAATATAATTTAATTGAATATCCCCGATTCTGATTCGAAATTCATTTCCTTTTATCCATTAGACCCCTTTTATGAAAAGAGGCTCATTTCGAAAAGGGACAAAATGGAAAATATTCAATACTTCATTTGCAGTCCTCTATCCTAATCAGAGTCGTCCTTCTCGAGAGAGACACCCTCAAAAACCAGCAACTGAAATGCATATTATCAAACACAATCAGGATTTTGATTCAGGCTGGGAAATTGTTAATTAATTTCATTAAAATTTAAATTAAAGCACACTTTACTTACTCTCCTCATGGCATAGGCAAAAACCATTACACCCCCCTAAAACTCACACTCTTTTCTAAAAATAATTCATCCTTCAATCCCTATGGAGTTCTGCGCCAGGATATACACTCATACATAGAATGAGAGTCACTTTTATTCAAGAAATTCGCCTCTCTCTCCCTCTCCTCTCCATTCGGCTTGCGACAATTTTACGAAATGGAGGGGGTAAAGCTCTTGATGAGGAAGGATCGCGGAAAATTATGTGATGTTGTAGAAAAATTTTCTTTAAAAGAATTTAAAAAAAAAATTAAAAAAAAACTGCCCCGAAAATTTAATTAAAATGAAAAATAATTTCCAATAAGTCTTAAAAACCAAAAAAAAAAATAAAGGAAAAGCTCGGAATAGAGAGCCGCCTCCATTGTTCGAAGAAGAAGAACTAAGGACCTTTAAGGAAATCTTTGAAGAGTAGGCAATAGGGGGAAAATCCTGACAAATGGGGGTGCCATAAATTTGTTTTCTTTACGTTCATTGCTTTTTTTATTTTCCAGATTTTCCCTTTGTACCACAATTTTTCCTGTTGTCATGTCTGAAGTGGACACTGGCATGTCCTCCTGACAGACAACTGTGCAGACAAGGACTAAAAGTTTTGACTACTTTTTTTATTGCGACAAAAAATCCTTTTTTCTTGCTGCTTTCTTTTTTTATGTTCGAATGAAGACCTCCTTAAGACAAATTATTGTGTCAGCAAGATTTTTTCCCTTTGTTGAATTGACTTGACAAAATGGTGATTACTACAGAATGGTCTACAGAGAAAAATTGGTTGGATTAAGAAGGCTTTTAACTTTTACGGATGAGGTGTTACATTTTTAAATTTGAAGCAGGTTTTTCTCCAAGGTTCGATAAAATATGGATATTTTTTGTTGAGAGTGGTTGTTGTAGATTTTTCAACCTGGGTAAACATTACAACTGAAAAGTTTGTTACCATTTATCATGTTAATGGGATCAGCTTTTATCTAAAGATTCATTTGTTAAAATAATTGCTTCGAATTAAATTTGTTGAAACTGTTGATTAGAAGGTGCCTTTTAGAACTAGTACATTGTTACAAAGTTACGCAGAACCGCAGAAATGGCTAATTGTCCGTCCATGATATAGATTGAGCGATGTCGTCAATAGTACAGTAGTAACTACAAAGAGGTCTGCCATCTCCATTTAATCATATGGAAGATTCAAAGAATGTTCTCCCCTTCTATCTCTATTAGTTCCCGGTCGGCTGGAGCGCTGCAGGCTCTGTTCCACTTGGTATAGCTCCATCCTAAAATAGAAAAATTCGCTTTACCTGAATAGCCACCTGGGCGTAGGAGTGAAAAACTGCGTCACTAAAGACAAGTGTTGGTGTACTCCTGGGCGTCGAGTAGCTGCAGGCGCTGTAACAAGAAGGAAACTAGGGATGACAGAATTGCATAATGTATGAAAGACATGGAGATAGACATGAAAGGTATGCAGCGCAATGTGGATGCTGATTTTCAAGCTGTAAAATTCAAACGAAATGAAAGAGTGCAGCCTCTTGCATTCATAAACAACTTTATTTCAATACAAGCCACGAGTATAATCGTAAATCCAACCACGGTGTTCCAACGAATGACTATCGTGGAACATTCAGATAAAGCAAGAACTTGGATAGGAGCTCTTTTGGATGAGCTCGGGATGAAGAAAGGACAAAAATCGAGCTTTTGCAGTGCTTTTGTACCGACTGAACAAGCAGACCTCAACGATACAAAGTATGTCAACGACCAATCAAATGGCACCGCTGCCAGACATATGCTTAAATTTTAAGCATTTATGTACCATGTGTCAAATCAAATGGGCCTTTGTAATTTTCGATGCCTACAATGATGAAGCTTGTAAAAGCACCAAGAGTTTTAGAACGATTGGAAACAACTTAAAAAACAAATCGGGCTAAGACCCAGATCCGCATCATATATGGAAGAGTGAACTAGACTACTATGAACTAGACTACTAGCTGCCGGGGAAATCCCTGTCTTAACTTTTCCCATGCCAGTTAAAGGATGATGAAGAGCCGTCTCAGTGGCGTTCCGCTCAAGGTACGTGTGCTGAGAAGGACAGAGTGATTGATACACAAGATAAGTACTAGCACTTCCAATTTCCTTGTCGACAATTTGATCAATTTCCGTCAAGGTGAAAAACGATAAAATTTTTGGCCCAAAGTATTTAGTTTTTAGACTCAGAACTTCCTGGTTTTAGTTCAAATACAATATTGAATAAATACAATACTTCCAGGCGATTTGATATAAAACCAATTATAAAGGACACCTCTGATAGAGTATGTAAAGCTACATTTATTTATCTGGGCCACCGCCTGGACACCGCCTTAGCGTGGCTGGATAAGGTGCAAAGCCGCGGCATTCGAATCATCGCAGAGCCTTTGCATCTCTATTGACTCTCTGAGCCACCGTAGTGATGAAGTAACCCTGCCATAGCTGTATCGCTATTATTATAGCAGCTCTTACACTGAAACACATTCACATACACATTCGCCCTCCTGCCTGCATGGCAATATTTCTCCCGCAACACAAGACTTGCTGACTTGGCTCATTCTCATACCCTTTTTCGTGCACAAACGTCTAAAAGTTTGTTTATACATAAAGAACAATTTGGTTGTGGAATAATCTCCCACAATCAGTTTTCATGAACTCGTACAACACCCAAGAGTTCAAAAGCTCCAACACCTCTCAGAATCCCCCTCCCACCCTTAACCTTTCCTATTATTCTCTATTTTTCAAACCAAGCTTGCTACTGGACATTGCACCATGTCCTGAACGACATGACAAACTGGTAGTACAAAGGGTGATTCCTAAGCTTGATTTTCCTGGTTAAAAAAAATCCAGAGTAGAGAATGATTAGGCCTAAGTCCTCATTGAATGATGTCTCTTCCATGTGACTTCTAAGATTTTGACTACCGTATTCCGTAATAGTATCATCATCCGAAATTTTTAAGGTACGAATTTTTCCAAAGTGTTTCGTTTTTTTACGTTTTCTTATTCTGTAACCTCATCAAAGCAAGGCAGTTACTATTGTAAGCAGCAACAATCGCCTTGGTTAAAAAATCTACAGGTAATTCTACATCCATTGAAGATTTAATTGAGTCCATTGAGGACTTAAGATATTGAATGCACAGTTCACCACCCAGTTCATGTATTTAGGATTCCTGTATGCCCACATGATGTTTGATCCTGAGCTAGAAAAGATTTCTTTAAGGTTCATAGAGCTATCATATAAGAATGCTAACGAGTTTGTATTGCGTAAAGAGTTAATCCACATTTTGGATAGAAATTATAGGTCATCAGACTTATACATCAACCTGTGTTATGGCCGCCAACTTATGATAGCAGAACCAAAACGAAAATGAGTCCAGTTGACATAAGATTAATTCCTTGTCAGCTTCGTTCAACATATTTATCAAGTTGTAAAAAGTGATATCAAACCAAATTCGAGATTTTTGATAAGCCATAACTTAGGTACAAGATGTGACCCTTTTTGACTATATTACGTCACTTCGACTCACTTTCGACATAGGAGTATGTTACAGAATATTTATGACATCACAACTTTAGTTTGGTCGGTCGCCTACCCGGAGTAACTTTTTACAAAATTGTTAAATACAAACCCAAAAAAATTAACAATTCTTATGCAAACATAACTTTAAGAGACATCAGAACGAGACGTACCTTAAATTTGCAACTTGACTTAAATCATGAGACAATTATTGTCAGCTTGACATGAACACAATGTGCTACAAATCGGTTCGGATTTCATCTTAAATCCATTGTGGTGACCAGTGATCGTAATAGCGACCACACCTTCTGACACATTCACAAATTGTTCAGGTGATATCCACCTCTATAGGTGTCTACTACACTGTGGCGACATTTAAGATATGCTTTTTCCCCTTGTTTTCTTTTATATATATTTTCCTCTTCCACCTTTCTAAAGCGATGAAAATCTTGTGGTTAGTTGCCCACTTGAAATGTTACTTGAGATTTATTACTGACACCATGGTAGAATGTGGATGACTACAAGACAAATCTTGTTTTGTTATTTTTTCTTCTTCTCCTTTATTTTTGTCTTTTTATGTTTGTTTATTTGTTTTTTATAGACTTAAAGTGTTTCTTTAAAGTTAACCGACTTAAGCCTCGATGGTTTTTGTGGTAGATTTTGGTTAGATGTTGAGCTTTTTAATACACAGAAAAAACTGGAAGTGAAGAAATTTGAGGAGTAATTGTAACATTGATTTTTTGTGCCTTTAGTCAAGGTAGATTTCGACAAGGTGTCTGCGCAGACAGTTCCCAAATTTCAAGATGTTTTAAGTGAAATGACAAGAATTATGAATGCGTTAATGTAGGCTGACTTTGGTGGAAAAGTTGTTATTTATTTATGACTGGATGAATTTTTTAAAATTGATTTTTGATATTTGAACTTGTTTAAATGAGAGATGTAGCGGTGTGCGGGCCAAAGGGACAATGACCGGTCAGCACTTTTACTACATGGCTTATCTCCGTTTTCTTCAACTGAAAAAGAGATTTTGATCGCTTTGCGTTCAAAGTTGGCCACATTACATGAAGAGTGTGGCACACCGTTGCTGTGGTCCATCTCAACCCAGCTCGAGCTAAGCTTATTTTCCTCACATCTAGTTTGTAGAAGGCTAAGGGCATTCCCATCCGGGTTTAGTGGGATGTCCTTTCCACTTCGGTTCCCTGTCTAGCAAGCTCATCTACCCTACAGTTTCCAAATCAGTTTTCAAATCCCACAGAAACCCAACATAGTGTTATATCAAACTGAGTGGGAGCCACACAGAGAGACCTGCCGAGGATCAGAAGAGTCGTGGATGTTATAACGACAGCATTACGAGCCTTGAAGGCCGCTTGGCTATCCGATAGAATACATTGTGTTATTCATTGCTATATTATACGAAACGAATACAAGGTCATGTCGAAAGAAGCCAGGTACTGCGATTGGTTACTAAAAGCTATCAAGCTCACATCATTCACTATTGGAAGATCCAAAAGAGTTGTAGATGTATTGGTAAAATGGATTGGATGACTGTTAACAACAGAAAAGTAAGTGCTTAAAATCTCTAGTAGGCTTTCAGCAAAACCGATTTGAGCAATCAAGTCTGAATTGAAATTCCCGTAAATCAGAATATAATCATATGAGTTGCAAAGTCCGGCAAGCAGGAGATTAATAGCAGACCAATCAGGAATATTTGGGGGTTTGTAAATTGTACCAACAATGCACTTACCAGAAACCATATACATTTCGACAAAAACATATTCAATGCTATCATTATCACCAGATCTTGCTATAACCTTCAATTAAAGATTCTTTTAACACAGACAGCTAATCCACCTCTAGTTCAAAAAACTTGGTCTTTACGAAAAATGGAAAATTTTTGAAGCGATATAATTTCATCTGAAATGTACGCCGTCTACCTGGTTTCATAAAATTAACAATTATATCAAGCATGGGATCTTTAAATAAATGAAGAAACTCGTATATTTTAGGAACCAGACTCTGCGCATTTAGATGACACATCTTCACCCCTTGACTTCTTTAACAAAGAATATCAAGAAGAATCCTATTAAAGTTAATGTTCAGGCTATTGGTTGTATCATTATTATTTAACGCCATAATGAATCTTATAAAATTAATAATAACAATAGAGACAGAAGCAGCAAAATCAAGAGTACAATAGTAAAAGCATTAAAACTAAAGCTAAAAGTAAATAATCCATACAAAAGTTCACGTTCACATTCAGAGATCGCAGAAGCGGGAATTGTTGGGGCATCTCACACCGCTACTAGATAATTGGTCGGGTGTTGCGGAAGGATTGCCGGACACTAGTTACCTTGTTCGTTCGAACGACCAAAAGTTGGAAGATCCCACTTGCAGGGTCTGCCTCGAGGGGCATGTCAAGTATTTCAAAACTCAATTCTAGATTTTCGCCGCCTATGATATCATAGACAGTGTAGAGCTCTGCAGTGCCATAAGGCAAATGCCCTCGCGAATAAAATCCGTGCACGTAACCGTAGTGAAATCTGGATCTGTTGACTGTCAAATTGGGTTAGTTTTTTACATTGTTTACATTAAGATGAAATGCTATCAGCTGATTAGAATTCGGAGGGACGGTGTGTAAAAATTTCCATGAGGCGGGGCAAGATTTTATTTGATAGAACTGAGCGCCGAGTCGCGCGTTTGGCTGGCCGGTGGGGACTTAACAATCGAAGGGCTCCTATTCTATTTTCTGCAGTTCGCACAAACGCGTGAAAATTTGTCTGTAGGATTTAGCCATATCTTAAGGCCCCCATTTACACACAGGTCGCCAGGAGGCCCTGGCCTGAAAGTTTTCGCCTTGAGGCCGAGTATCAGCACACACTCACCGGCCGCCAACTGTATGGGGCCTGCAGCCCAAGAAAACTAGCCAAATTTTTTATGTGTTTGGGCATTAATGGTCAGTTCGTGCCTGAAGATCTGAACTTCTATTCACTCTCAAGCCGTGAATTTATGCCAAGAATTCACGCCGTATCCACTCGGAACGGAAAGCAAGACGCGAGCTAGGCGCGAAAACTATCCACACTCGCGTTCGCCCTTGCTCGTGGGTGCTCAGGGCGTGACTCTGGAGCCGCCTTGAAGTTTTCGTTGAGGTCATGAGTATTTTTGCACTTGAACTATCAACCTGCTATGTTAAGCTGTCGTCTTCGCCTGGGTGTCCTTGGTAGGGAATCATGACTTCACCTGCATGCCACGGCCTGTCAGGCGGATACTTGAAGTATCATCCCTGAGTTAGACTTAGACTGAGTAATCTGTGACCTTCGTCGGGCCGTGCCTGCCGACGTGGTATGAAAGGCCACTGCCTACCGACGACCTATAAGTTGATGGGGGTCTTTAGTGGTTGAACATGTTTTACTTACCCAGTTTTCTCGTAATTTAACACCGTTTCTTGAAAAAAGAATTAGGGAGCGTTCAAGTAATACGTAACGCATTTGGGGGGGGGGAGGGGGTTTGTAAAACGTTACGATGCGTTACAGGGGCGGGGGGGGGGGGGGGGGTTCGAACAACGCGTTACGTAACATTGTCTTTTTATTTAAATAAAAAAATAGGGCATTCAAATCTCCCAACTTAGCAACCCTTTTCGTTTATGTTTTACGGGTAATCGCGATTAAAACAATAAATAAGCTATTTTAGCGGCTTTCTGGTACTTTGCGTCATATAATTGTCACTTTCAGGTAAAAGTGTTGGGTGTTACGTAACGTTTAGGGAGGGGGGGGGGGGGGTACAGAAAAACGTTACGGCGCGTTACAGGGGGGGAGGGGGGGTCAAAAATTTTCAAAAATTGCGTTACGTAATACTTGAACGCCCCCTTACGTGATATTTGCCGAGATCCGCTCTCACGTAGATTCGTGAGATTCGGCTTTACCCTCAACGCCTCACGTCATTAATGGATGACCTAAAATCAATCAATATCTGTCCACTACTGCAACAAGGGTACAACCTGACCTGTGGGCTTGTCTGCAACACGATCTAATTTTGTTTTATAATGGCAGTCGAAAGCCAAAATATCATATTACACTCTCTTATAGATCTTCAAATTGAAGCATCTAGCTAAACAAGCAAAAAGCTATCTTTACCAAATAATTCCTGAAAATTTCGTGCCAGTCAATATAATTAAAAAACGCCACAGTAACTTTTTATAAAATTTGCTAACAAACCTTTCTAAATTCAAACCAAAAAAGGTCCATTTCCTTAAGAGTAGAAAATCAGTTTAACATTTTTTTACTTATTTTTATATTACACAAATACTGACAAATATAATCCAGTCATGATGAAAGGCAAATCTAATTTTAATATATTCTATTTATAATTCCAGGCATAAAAGAAAAGTTCAAAATTTTTTACCCTGTAAGACACCCACTCGTGGAGGTCATCTAAGCGGAGGCGTCACAGGAGGACATTCTGTTACATACGAAGATCCAGACGCCCATTTAGGTCACAGGCCATTAGTAATGCGCCATCATCATAATGTAGAAGTAAGTTCATCAATAATTTAATAACTGCTTATTTAATATGTAGCTTCTGTAGCAAGAAACCTTTTCCCTTTACTATATAAAATCAAAGTTGCCTTTGATAGCAACCACATGCCATGACATTACAGTAGGCTCTTGATTTTCTGGAATTTAATACAATTTCACGAAGTTAATGGTTTTCAACCCTCAAAAACCCCAGCCCCATGAAAATCATATCTGCTCCTGGGCTGCTGCTGTTGGTGTATTTGTTGCTACAAAGTTAATGTCGAGCTTGATTGTGTTACAAAATCGCCAACCTGAAAATTGACAACTTCTGAGGTATACCTTAGGATTCGTATATCAAAGTTGTATATAGTGAGTTATTGAGCAATATTAGGACAACAAACTCGAAAGGTAGTACTGATGCAAAGGGACCGCATAACCCCGACTGGGTAATCAAAGGTTCTCTAACATGCTCCTTATTAAGCGCAATAATTTTGGTTTGAGACAGCTTTAGGCAGACTATTGTATATCTGCTATAATAATGACATACACAATAGAGCAGTGTTTATGACTTAATTCGAGAAGGGGTTATTACGTAGGCTACAATCAACTGATTACGGGTGTTTCACCTTCAGGCCTGCACATTGTTAAGGGCTTAAATGTTTGTTGCCCAAGTAAATTTGTGCATATTGAGTTTCCCTGCAGGTTAGCATATTTGCAAGACATATACATTAAGGAGAAGATTACATATTATGTCGTTTTCATTAATTTTTAGATTCAAATTAAATTTAGATTAAATGTTCAGTCAAGGCAATAATGCAACTGAAAGTGCAAGAAGTGTTAATGGATTGTATGGGGAAGCAAAAATAAACGTAAGCCAAAGCCAACTGTGGTTCAAGTAATTCGGAGCCGGAAACTACAGGTTTCCTCCTCATTGAACGACACAAATGTTGCTCGTTCCGTAATAATTCTTCTTTCTCGGTGAGGTTATTAGCCTCACGCCGATTTTACTTGGAAGGGACTAGTGCGCTCATATTAGCCTATCCTCTAGGATAGTTTCCAATGGCCTCCATCAGTTCCAAATAGTTGCGGCAAGCGCATGTTATGCTACATGTTATTCCCCCCATTCCAATGATTGCAAACCACCGAAGGACTATTTTTAATCTAAGCAAATTCTGCTCAACAGTATCAGACCCAAAAGATGTACTGGTCATCTTTGTGTTCGCCTAACGGAGCATCTCAACCAAAGCATTCATCGCTTAGGCGAGTCTGGTTTTGTTGGTCTAGATATTTCTAGATAGAGTATGGCACTGTGCTAACAAAACTCCAAGTTATTGATATGGACTCAGTTCAAAGGAACTAGTTTGAGAACTTCCTTTTTGGACGTTCAATCAAGGTAGTATTGGACGGCGTCGAATATTATCCCCAAGAGTCAATCCTCTCACCCGCTCTCTTTCTAATATCCATAAATAATCTCCCCTTAATCATCTCGATGATGAGACACATCAAAAATCTATTATTGAACATAAAGTTATGAATAACGTACCTCATCGAAATATATTTTCGTCCAACACCTTGATATTACGAGGCTGGTCCCAGAAGTACCCTTTGGTTGAAATTGGAAAAAATATGTTTATTTTCAACATAATCTCCTTTCATAGTCCAGGAGAAATAGCGAAAAAGTTGAAATAAATCTACCCTGCGATTTCTTGACGCTATAATTAAGAGAAAAATCGTACGAATTCAATGAATGTGTTTTGGATAAAATTGGTCCAGGGGAAGAGGTGGTAAAATCTTAATAAAAGTAGCGAAAACACGTTTTTTCGCGATTTAGGTACGAAATAAATTTTGTTTTGGAAAACAAAAAATAGTACATAATAGTATTTAAAAAGACGAAAAATATGAGTTTTGGACCACTGAAATCGGTCAACAGGTTTTTGCAGAAAAATTCAAAAACCGTTAAAAATGGCCATTTTTTGACATTTAATTATAGGGAGTGCGATTATCGTAGAACCTTGTCTCAAGAATTAAATTGTGGCTTCTGATGGTGCTTACCTACAATAAAAATTTCATGGAAAAATAATGGTAACTTTTCGAGTAAATCTCAAAAATGTAAAAACACCTGTTTCACAAAAAAAGGTTGAACAAGGCCAGTAGATAGGCTATGAGGATTCTAGCCCACTTTCCCCCTTTAAAATACATGGGGGAAAATCTCGCAACTTTCCGCCATCTTGGATTTTCCTTGGCGTGCCGACTAAAGGCTTTGGATGGAGAGATGGAGATTGAGTGCGTGTGTATGTGTGTATATGTGTGTGTATGTGTGCGTAAGCCTATCTTGCAAATTCTTCCGAAATAAAGCTGGTTTTATTTTCTGGTTCTTATCATAGGAATAAGATATTATTATTATTATTATTTTTTTTTTATTTGCTAAACATTTTTTTTACGAGCATTAATTGTATTAATTGTTACGTAACAAAAAAAAAATCATCAAAAGCATTTTTTAAAAACGAAGTTACAGAGCAAAGTGCCTGTAAAAGCAGCGAAAGTAACAGGAATTCATGCATAATTGCACGCAAATACTCGAGTGCTTTTTCTACTCAACTTGTTTTGGTTAAATCGCGTCAGCCGGCATAAAAAAAAAACAATCGGGCAAAAGCTACCTCATGCATTTTCAATGCATTCGTGTGCATTTCTTTATCTAGATTCTCTTTGTCGCCTTCTTCGCTTCTTTCTTACAAAAGCTTTCGACAAGAGCACAGCCAGATCAAATAAGAATCGCTCAAGTGCAGGGCGCAGCCAACGCAAATTGTAGTTTATGCAAGTGGATCGCAGCCAGTAGATAATTATATTGAAAGCTTTTTGTTATACATGCGTACCTGTTACCAGATTTGTAAAACGAACGCAAGAGCATCGATTAATTATGAAGCCAAATTACCATTCCCATAAATATAATTTTACAATTATTTAATCTTGCAAAGCCCATTACCATTTCGGTCACCTTTGCATCGTGTCGGCGCTCAAAAAGGTATAAAAGGAGTAAAACTGATGAACCCGCTTATTCTTAATCTCTTAGTCATAGAGATAACAACAAAGAAGAAAAATCAAACAATTTATAAAATGACTTTTATAAAACAAGGGAGGTTAATGATAAACAGTATGGAAAAGTCGCTGAATAGTGTTAAAAATAGTGACATAAAAGAATTAGAACAATTGTTAAAGCTGTGCTCTAAAAACCTACGATTATTGAATGCTGCACTGAAGAAAGTTGAAAATATTGGCGAAACAAATAATTTGTTTAGTATGATAAGTAAAATGATGGGGTTTCGAACAATATTGAAAACTAATCTGCTACGAGGAGGAGGATACAAGCCAACGCGACCTAATAAGAAGGAGTGGACAATAAACAGAATTAAATGGGAAGACATGAAATCTGTTTTCAATGGAAGAATAAGGAGCTCATCTATAACCAATTTGAAACATAAAGATCCAATTGAATTTTTGGAAGATTGCGGTCCTTTGTTTGTGCGCCGTATTGCAAATATTTTGAAAAATGAAACTTTCCTTAAAGTGAATGCCATCTTTTGTGGAAAATTTGTTAAATCTTCATTAAAGGAAGAAGTGGAAGACTTCAAATATTTAACCACTAAAAATAAAATAATTTCAAGAGATACAAATCTCCCGGAGTGGTTTGCAGAAAATATTATGAATACCATTCTTTCGGATTTGGACGACTTCCAGGAGCGAGACTCTGGCTGGGCCTTAAAAGAGGTGGTAAATTTAATGATTAACATCAACAAATATACACCTCTGGTAGGTTCATCTTATATCGAGCTGCCACCGACTGTTATGAAAAAGCATGCTTGCATCAATATCCAAAATAACGACAACGCCTGCTTTGCTTGGGCGGTGGTGTCAGCAATGTACCCCGTTGAAAAGCATCCACAGCGAGTTACAAGGTACCCACACTACTATACCGTATTAAATTTTGAAGGAATCAGTTTCCCTATAAGCAGGTCGGATATAACAAAGTTTGAAAAACAAAATAATATGAGCATAAATGTCTACATTCTCAACAAAAGTAAAGGCGAATTCACCGTTGCACCAACAAGACTCACCAATAATAAGAAAGAACAACACATCAACCTTTTGCTGCTGCAAAATTGCTACGATGAGGGCAAAAGCGAACATCAAGTTAAATATCATTATGTTTGGATAAAAAATTTATCTCGTTTGGTATCATCTCAACTAAGTAGACACCGCAATAAAAAATTCATTTGTGATCGTTGTCTTCATTATTTTTATACTTTTGCTGATTTGGAGAAACATTCGACAGATTGCGAAAAATTAAATAATTATAAAGTGATCTTCCCAAAGGAGGAGAAGCTGAAATTTGAAAACTTTAAGAATAAGGAACGCGTACCATTTATTATCTACGCTGACTTTGAATGTATCTTAAAACCGACTTCGTATAAAACCTTTCATACTGAACGCTACCAGCAGCACGAAGCACATAGTATGGGATACTACTATAAATGCTGCTATGACGATACACTATCATATTACAAAAGCTACAGGGGTCACGATTGTGCAAAATGGTTTGCTAACCAGCTACAGGAGATAGCAGAAAATATAGAAAATATTTATCTTTCTCCCTTACCGATGGCTCCTCTTACTTCAGAACAGGCACAAAGTATCATAACTGCTGTAAACTGCCACATATGTGAAAAACCCTTTGCGGTGAAAGATAAAGTAGTGAAAGATCACTGCCATTTGACAGGAAATTTCAGAGGTCCTGCTCACGATAGTTGTAACATTAATTATCAGGATTCTCGAACTATTCCTGTAGTCTTTCACAATTTGACTAATTACGATGCACATTTGCTTATAAAAGATGTATCTCTTGCCATACCTGGATCCTTAAAAATAATTCCAAATAACACAGAGAAATATATTTCTATGGTAAAGTATATAGAAGGATACAAAATAAATTTCAAATTTATTGACTCGTTTCGATTCATGCCATCATCACTAGATAAACTGGCGTCTAACTTACAAGAAAAAAAAATTGTTCGTGCGGAATATCCTAATCTAAATGATAGAAAGTTTAAGCTTTTAACGAGGAAAGGTGTGTTTCCTTATGAGTATATCCAGAATGAGGAAAAATTGCTGGAGACACAGCTTCCAGCTTTTGAACAATTTTATAGTACTTTATCGGAATGTAACATCACAAAGGAGGAATATGAGCACGCGCTTATGGTATGGCAGGAGTTTGAAATCAAAACCTTAGGAGAATACAGCGACTTATATATGAAAATAGATGTTCTCTTGTTAGCAGACGTATTTGAAAATTTCCGTGATACTTGTATAAAAGATTACACTCTTGATCCTGCGCATTATTACACCTCACCAGGATTAGCTTGGGATGCTATGTTAAAATATACAAATGTGGAACTAGATTACATCAGTGACATAGATATCTTAATGTTCTTGGAAAAAGGAATTCGCGGAGGTCTAACGCAATGTTCTAAGAGGCATGCGAAAGCTAACAACAAATATATGCACGAGTATGATCCTAACTATGCAGACACATTCCTTATGTATTTCGACGTTAATGCCATGTATTCTTGGGCTATGTCACAATATTTACCATACGGAGAGCTCGAATGGGTCAAAAATATTGATACCATTGATTTAAACACACTAGATGACTCTCCAATAGGATATATCCTGGAAGTAGACTTAGAATATCCTGAAAATATACATAATAGACACAAAGACTTGCCTATGGCTCCAGAAAAATTTTCTCCTCCAGGGTGTAAAGAGCAAAAATTGATGGCTACCTTGAATATTAAGAAGAACTATGTAGTGCATTATAGAAATTTAAAACAGTACTTATTGGAAGGATTAAAAATTGTCAAAATACATAGAGCGTTAAAATTCAAACAGTCGGATTGGATGAAGAAATATATAGATTTGAACGCGAATTTGCGTAAAAATGCTAAGAATGAATTCGAGAAGAACTTGTATAAACTTATGTGCAATGCTGTTTTTGGAAAAACAATGGAAAATGTTCGGCTTCGACGTGATATTAAGCTTAAAACAAAATGGGAGGGTCGATATGGAGCAGAAGCATTAATTTCAAAACCAAACTTTCATTCTCGAACTATTTTTGACGACAATTTAATTGCGATCGAGCTTCTACGAACTGAAGTGCTTTTTAACAAACCGATATACGTTGGAATGTGTATTCTAGAAATATCGAAAACCATATTGTACGAGTTTCATTATACATTTATGAAAGAAAAATATGGTGACAAGTGTAATTTGTGTTACACAGATACGGACTCACTCATATATGAAATTCAAGTTGAGGACGTATACAAAGATTTAAAAGAAAACTTACACCGATTTGATACCTCAGATTACCCCCCAAACAACTCATATGACATACCACGAGTTAACAAGAAGATACCAGGCCTTATGAAGGATGAAAATAATGGACAAATCATGTTAGAATTTGTCGGACTCCGAGCGAAAATGTACTCTTTACGCGTTCGAACAAATGGAAAAAATCAAAATACTACAAAGAAAGCTAAAGGAGTAAAAAGTTACGTAGTTAAAAATAAAATCACATTTGACGACTATTTAAAATGTCTATTTGATAATGAAGAAATGGTACATGAGCAAAACGGAATTAAATCTTATCACCATGCACTCTTCAGCACTGCTCAAAGAAAAATAACACTTAGCCCCTTTGATAACAAACGATATGTTAAGCCTAACTCAGTAGAAACGTTACCATGGGGACATTTCAGCATTATGGATATAGACTAAAAAGTGATTAATTTACATAAATAATTTTTTTTGTTTGTTGTTCATTCATATTGCATGTTTTAATTCTTATAGATTTGTAATCTAGCAGTAGTTTCTGTAAAAATTATATTTATCTGTTAATAAAAGTTATTATAAACAAACTTAAAGTGTGTTTTTCATTTTATAAATTGAATTTAACTTTTCAGGAAGGTATTAAGAGTTTGAATGGCAGATAAATCTTTCAAAAAGAAAAAAAAAAAAAACCTAATCAGACAACCGGATTTTTTTTTATTGTCGATTATTATTATTCATTATAATTTTTCATAAAACAAAAAAAAAAAAAATCCGTTCCATTGATACGTTATTCTAATAAATGCAGCTTCTGCCTAATTGAGTCACACTAATTAACAGAACTTTAATCGCTTTATTTCACACCTACCTTCTCCGTTGCAGCTACGATGAAACCGCGAAAAGTTTTAAATATTTGCGAATAACAAAAAAAAAAAAAATATTTCGCGAATGGGGGCAATTTTTTTTTTCATATATTTTTATGATAAATAAAAACAAAACAAAATTTACATAAAGTATGTGACTTAAATTGAAATTGCCGTGTGTGGGAGAAAGATGACGGTGTATGAGACGGTCATGTTACATTATGATGTGGAAAAGGCAGTTTTATTTTAGATTTATTATAATCATCGGAAGAGGAGGATATTTTGTTTTTTATTAAGAGTATTAATTGGTTAAATAAATGTGACGTAGCAAAAAGAATCATCAAAAAACATTTAAAAACAGTGAAAACAAAGTGCCTGTAAAGCAGCGAAAGTAACAGGATCACAGATTTAAAGAAAGGCATAGCGCGGCTATTATCACATCTCGCCAACATAATCAACCTTGCTGCGCATAAACTTGCTCGACAGAATCAACTGCTTTACCTAAGCAGTGTTGGTTGTTGTAGCGATTACTGGTAAAAAAAAAAAATTCTCGTGACGTCAATGTTATTGGATATTTCGAATGAACCGCAAAAGCTTTGATTTATTATGCGCGACGGTGGTGGCAGCAGAGGAGAATTCCCCAACACAGTCGACTTTGCTGCGCATAAACGTGCTCGACAGAATCAACTGTTTTACCTAAGCAGTTTTCGTTGTTGTTGCGATTGCTGGTAAAATACAGGTAAACAAACAGCTGATGAACAGGGCTCTGAGTTGTATAGACAAAAAAGTGAAAAACAAATTCTCGTGACGTCAGTGTTAATGCCATTTTCGAATGAACTGCAAAAAATTTGACTTATTATGCGCGACGGCCCCCGGATATATTTGTTCTTACATTAAATCTATATCTATCGGGGGCCGTCGCGCATAATAAGTCAAATTTTTTGCAGTTCATTCGAAAATGGCATTAACACTGACGTCACGAGAATTTGTTTTTCACTTTTTTGTCTATACAACTCAGAGCCCTGTTCATCAGCTGTTTGTTTACCTGTATTTTACCAGCAATCGCAACAACAACGAAAACTGCTTAGGTAAAACAGTTGATTCTGTCGAGCACGTTTATGCGCAGCAAAGTCGACTGTGTTGGGGAATTCTCCTCTGCTGCCACCACCGTCGCGCATAATAAATCAAAGCTTTTGCGGTTCATTCGAAATATCCAATAACATTGACGTCACGAGAATTTTTTTTTTTTTTACCAGTAATCGCTACAACAACCAACACTGCTTAGGTAAAGCAGTTGATTCTGTCGAGCAAGTTTATGCGCAGCAAGGTTGATTATGTTGGCGAGATGTGATAATAGCCGCGCTATGCCTTTCTTTAAATCTGTGATCCTGTTACTTTCGCTGCTTTACAGGCACTTTGTTTTCACTGTTTTTAAATGTTTTTTGATGATTCTTTTTGCTACGTCACATTTATTTAACCAATTAATACTCTTAATAAAAAACAAAATATCCTCCTCTTCCGATGATTATAATAAATCTAAAATAAAACTGCCTTTTCCACATCATAATGTAACATGACCGTCTCATACACCGTCATCTTTCTCCCACACACGGCAATTTCAATTTAAGTCACATACTTTATGTAAATTTTGTTTTGTTTTTATTTATCATAAAAATATATGAAAAAAAAAATTGCCCCCATTCGCGAAATATTTTTTTTTTTTTGTTATTCGCAAATATTTAAAACTTTTCGCGGTTTCATCGTAGCTGCAACGGAGAAGGTAGGTGTGAAATAAAGCGATTAAAGTTCTGTTAATTAGTGTGACTCAATTAGGCAGAAGCTGCATTTATTAGAATAACGTATCAATGGAACGGATTTTTTTTTTTTTTGTTTTATGAAAAATTATAATGAATAATAATAATCGACAATAAAAAAAAAATCCGGTTGTCTGATTAGGTTTTTTTTTTTTTTCTTTTTGAAAGATTTATCTGCCATTCAAACTCTTAATACCTTCCTGAAAAGTTAAATTCAATTTATAAAATGAAAAACACACTTTAAGTTTGTTTATAATAACTTTTATTAACAGATAAATATAATTTTTACAGAAACTACTGCTAGATTACAAATCTATAAGAATTAAAACATGCAATATGAATGAACAACAAACAAAAAAAATTATTTATGTAAATTAATCACTTTTTAGTCTATATCCATAATGCTGAAATGTCCCCATGGTAACGTTTCTACTGAGTTAGGCTTAACATATCGTTTGTTATCAAAGGGGCTAAGTGTTATTTTTCTTTGAGCAGTGCTGAAGAGTGCATGGTGATAAGATTTAATTCCGTTTTGCTCATGTACCATTTCTTCATTATCAAATAGACATTTTAAATAGTCGTCAAATGTGATTTTATTTTTAACTACGTAACTTTTTACTCCTTTAGCTTTCTTTGTAGTATTTTGATTTTTTCCATTTGTTCGAACGCGTAAAGAGTACATTTTCGCTCGGAGTCCGACAAATTCTAACATGATTTGTCCATTATTTTCATCCTTCATAAGGCCTGGTATCTTCTTGTTAACTCGTGGTATGTCATATGAGTTGTTTGGGGGGTAATCTGAGGTATCAAATCGGTGTAAGTTTTCTTTTAAATCTTTGTATACGTCCTCAACTTGAATTTCATATATGAGTGAGTCCGTATCTGTGTAACACAAATTACACTTGTCACCATATTTTTCTTTCATAAATGTATAATGAAACTCGTACAATATGGTTTTCGATATTTCTAGAATACACATTCCAACGTATATCGGTTTGTTAAAAAGCACTTCAGTTCGTAGAAGCTCGATCGCAATTAAATTGTCGTCAAAAATAGTTCGAGAATGAAAGTTTGGTTTTGAAATTAATGCTTCTGCTCCATATCGACCCTCCCATTTTGTTTTAAGCTTAATATCACGTCGAAGCCGAACATTTTCCATTGTTTTTCCAAAAACAGCATTGCACATAAGTTTATACAAGTTCTTCTCGAATTCATTCTTAGCATTTTTACGCAAATTCGCGTTCAAATCTATATATTTCTTCATCCAATCCGACTGTTTGAATTTTAACGCTCTATGTATTTTGACAATTTTTAATCCTTCCAATAAGTACTGTTTTAAATTTCTATAATGCACTACATAGTTCTTCTTAATATTCAAGGTAGCCATCAATTTTTGCTCTTTACACCCTGGAGGAGAAAATTTTTCTGGAGCCATAGGCAAGTCTTTGTGTCTATTATGTATATTTTCAGGATATTCTAAGTCTACTTCCAGGATATATCCTATTGGAGAGTCATCTAGTGTGTTTAAATCAATGGTATCAACATTTTTGACCCATTCGAGCTCTCCGTATGGTAAATATTGTGACATAGCCCAAGAATACATGGCATTAACGTCGAAATACATAAGGAATGTGTCTGCATAGTTAGGATCATACTCGTGCATATATTTGTTGTTAGCTTTCGCATGCCTCTTAGAACATTGCGTTAGACCTCCGCGAATTCCTTTTTCCAAGAACATTAAGATATCTATGTCACTGATGTAATCTAGTTCCACATTTGTATATTTTAACATAGCATCCCAAGCTAATCCTGGTGAGGTGTAATAATGCGCAGGATCAAGAGTGTAATCTTTTATACAAGTATCACGGAAATTTTCAAATACGTCTGCTAACAAGAGAACATCTATTTTCATATATAAGTCGCTGTATTCTCCTAAGGTTTTGATTTCAAACTCCTGCCATACCATAAGCGCGTGCTCATATTCCTCCTTTGTGATGTTACATTCCGATAAAGTACTATAAAATTGTTCAAAAGCTGGAAGCTGTGTCTCCAGCAATTTTTCCTCATTCTGGATATACTCATAAGGAAACACACCTTTCCTCGTTAAAAGCTTAAACTTTCTATCATTTAGATTAGGATATTCCGCACGAACAATTTTTTTTTCTTGTAAGTTAGACGCCAGTTTATCTAGTGATGATGGCATGAATCGAAACGAGTCAATAAATTTGAAATTTATTTTGTATCCTTCTATATACTTTACCATAGAAATATATTTCTCTGTGTTATTTGGAATTATTTTTAAGGATCCAGGTATGGCAAGAGATACATCTTTTATAAGCAAATGTGCATCGTAATTAGTCAAATTGTGAAAGACTACAGGAATAGTTCGAGAATCCTGATAATTAATGTTACAACTATCGTGAGCAGGACCTCTGAAATTTCCTGTCAAATGGCAGTGATCTTTCACTACTTTATCTTTCACCGCAAAGGGTTTTTCACATATGTGGCAGTTTACAGCAGTTATGATACTTTGTGCCTGTTCTGAAGTAAGAGGAGCCATCGGTAAGGGAGAAAGATAAATATTTTCTATATTTTCTGCTATCTCCTGTAGCTGGTTAGCAAACCATTTTGCACAATCGTGACCCCTGTAGCTTTTGTAATATGATAGTGTATCGTCATAGCAGCATTTATAGTAGTATCCCATACTATGTGCTTCGTGCTGCTGGTAGCGTTCAGTATGAAAGGTTTTATACGAAGTCGGTTTTAAGATACATTCAAAGTCAGCGTAGATAATAAATGGTACGCGTTCCTTATTCTTAAAGTTTTCAAATTTCAGCTTCTCCTCCTTTGGGAAGATCACTTTATAATTATTTACTTTTTCGCAATCTGTCGAATGTTTCTCCAAATCAGCAAAAGTATAAAAATAATGAAGACAACGATCACAAATGAATTTTTTATTGCGGTGTCTACTTAGTTGAGATGATACCAAACGAGATAAATTTTTTATCCAAACATAATGATATTTAACTTGATGTTCGCTTTTGCCCTCATCGTAGCAATTTTGCAGCAGCAAAAGGTTGATGTGTTGTTCTTTCTTATTATTGGTGAGTCTTGTTGGTGCAACGGTGAATTCGCCTTTACTTTTGTTGAGAATGTAGACATTTATGCTCATATTATTTTGTTTTTCAAACTTTGTTATATCCGACCTGCTTATAGGGAAACTGATTCCTTCAAAATTTAATACGGTAGAGTAGTGTGGGTACCTTGTAACTCGCTGTGGATGCTTTTCAACGGGGTACATTGCTGACACCACCGCCCAAGCAAAGCAGGCGTTGTCGTTATTTTGGATATTGATGCAAGCATGCTTTTTCATAACAGTCGGTGGCAGCTCGATATAAGATGAACCTACCAGAGGTGTATATTTGTTGATGTTAATCATTAAATTTACCACCTCTTTTAAGGCCCAGCCAGAGTCTCGCTCCTGGAAGTCGTCCAAATCCGAAAGAATGGTATTCATAATATTTTCTGCAAACCACTCCGGGAGATTTGTATCTCTTGAAATTATTTTATTTTTAGTGGTTAAATATTTGAAGTCTTCCACTTCTTCCTTTAATGAAGATTTAACAAATTTTCCACAAAAGATGGCATTCACTTTAAGGAAAGTTTCATTTTTCAAAATATTTGCAATACGGCGCACAAACAAAGGACCGCAATCTTCCAAAAATTCAATTGGATCTTTATGTTTCAAATTGGTTATAGATGAGCTCCTTATTCTTCCATTGAAAACAGATTTCATGTCTTCCCATTTAATTCTGTTTATTGTCCACTCCTTCTTATTAGGTCGCGTTGGCTTGTATCCTCCTCCTCGTAGCAGATTAGTTTTCAATATTGTTCGAAACCCCATCATTTTACTTATCATACTAAACAAATTATTTGTTTCGCCAATATTTTCAACTTTCTTCAGTGCAGCATTCAATAATCGTAGGTTTTTAGAGCACAGCTTTAACAATTGTTCTAATTCTTTTATGTCACTATTTTTAACACTATTCAGCGACTTTTCCATACTGTTTATCATTAACCTCCCTTGTTTTATAAAAGTCATTTTATAAATTGTTTGATTTTTCTTCTTTGTTGTTATCTCTATGACTAAGAGATTAAGAATAAGCGGGTTCATCAGTTTTACTCCTTTTATACCTTTTTGAGCGCCGACACGATGCAAAGGTGACCGAAATGGTAATGGGCTTTGCAAGATTAAATAATTGTAAAATTATATTTATGGGAATGGTAATTTGGCTTCATAATTAATCGATGCTCTTGCGTTCGTTTTACAAATCTGGTAACAGGTACGCATGTATAACAAAAAGCTTTCAATATAATTATCTACTGGCTGCGATCCACTTGCATAAACTACAATTTGCGTTGGCTGCGCCCTGCACTTGAGCGATTCTTATTTGATCTGGCTGTGCTCTTGTCGAAAGCTTTTGTAAGAAAGAAGCGAAGAAGGCGACAAAGAGAATCTAGATAAAGAAATGCACACGAATGCATTGAAATGCATGAGGTAGCTTTTGCCCGATTGTTTTTTTTTTATGCCGGCTGACGCGATTTAACCAAAACAAGTTGAGTAGAAAAAGCACTCGAGTATTTGCGTGTAATTATGCATGAATTCCTGTTACTTTTGCTGGTTTTACAGGCACTTTGCTCTGTAACTTCGTTTTTAAAAAATGCTTTTGATGATTTTTTTTTTGTTACGTAACAATTAATACAATTAATGCTCGTAAAAAAAAAAATGTTTAGCAAAAAAAAAATAATAATAATAATATCTTATTCCTATGATAAGGACCAGAAAATAAAACCAGCTTTATTTCGGAAGAATTTGCAAGATAGGCTTACGCACACATACACACACATATACACACATACACACGCACTCAATCTCCATCTCTCCATCCAAAGCCTTTAGTCGGCACGCCAAGGAAAATCCAAGATGGCGGAAAGTTGCGAGATTTTCCCCCATGTATTTTAAAGGGGGAAAGTGGGCTAGAATCCTCATAGCCTATCTACTAAGGCCCACAATGGTCCTAGAAGTTTTTTGATTGACCATTTGGCTCGCAAAGGGTTTCTCTACAACCCCATTTTCATGAAATGTATGTAAGGTTTGATTTAACACCTTAAAAACTCATTTGAAAACCACCCTTTTTCCAATTTTTTGCATTAAAAACTTTACTTTTGAGCTTTTCTTGAAAATCCTTCTTCGACAGTTTTATTAATTTGTTTTTCACCTGTTCTACAGGTCCGATTTTATTCGAAATATATTCATATAATTCCTACGATTTTTCTCTTAATTATAGTGTTGAAAAATGGCAGTTTTTTTTGTTTTTAAGAAAAAGCTTATTCAATGTTGAAATACCGAAGGTCTAGATGGTGGGAGCCCAAGCGTTTTTTATGTTACAGGAGGACCGCAGAATCATAAATTCATAAAGTTTGGAAACCACAGTCTAAGAGGAACTCTTTTTTTATGTGGAAGACTAGACGCTAAGGAAATGCCCTTTATACTGTCGACAATCTATTTTCTTCGTATAGAACGCAATGGCGAACAGCACCTCTAGTCGGGAAGGAAGGAGGTGCCACAACCTAGCGGCGATATTTTTGATTCTTAAAACGCTCAATTGAAAAGACCAATGTGTACTTGGGCTAAAGTCTGCTAGCCTATATTTTACTGTTGTAAACGAAGGAGCCAACTCACCCAAAGTAGAATCTGGTTCATTGGTTGGACTGAGGCATTTAAAATAAAAGTATTGCATCCCATAACGATGACCAATTTTCCCCATTTTCACAAATTCTCTGAAAATGTTCACTATTGATGACTGTCAAAGAAATGCTAAACAAATTCGTGTCTTCAAACTTGAAACATATGCTTTATAGATTGTGTACTTTCTTATACAGTGATATTTTTCAAACAACTACCACCATCTCTAGTTCAGCCCGGGTACTTACGGAACCACCCTCGTACATAAGCAACTAACAATTTTGATGGTGTTGACAAGCACCAAAATTAACTATTCATCACAACCATTGTGCACTCTTTTGTCCCGCGCACTCTTCGGTGGCTTGAGTCTATAATTGCGAATTATAATTAAAATTGCAATCTACATAATTACACCTATACAATTAAAACTACAATATGGAATCATTTTCAATTATTTACTCCAATACTAATGCCATCTTTCTCAGCTCGGGAAGCACGTTTTGACCAAATTTGGTTTTGTCTCTTATCTCAAATAAAAACATTAAAATTCGGATTAATAAAGAAAAACGTCCAGCGTCTTTTAAATAATTTCAATACCACTGTTATCCTATTAAATATAAAAAAAATCATAATACAACGGATGTAAAATGATATCTTTGCAGCCTCCAGCATATCATATTCAGGACTTCCTTCGTATTCATTGAAGGTGAATTTTGTCAAGTGCAAAATTCAACAACGTTGACAACTTGTCAGACTCAAATTCATGAATGGCTGAGGCCTTTTTCATTTGTTCAATTATTTTGTAGGCCCCATACCTCTCTTTACAAATTATCTTAACTGACATATCACTGTTTTGACAGGATTTATCCTAATATTTTGACAGATTTCGCTTAGGTTTATTGTTCCAAATCTGCGGAAATGACTGAAGACCTAAAAGGAAAATATAAGACGAAAGAAGTTGGAAGATGTAAGTAAAAAAAAACATGGCAACGACAACGACGAGACGACATTATTACGAATGGGCAAAGTAGTGTCTCCTGTTTGTTTGCGCTCGTATTTCTTCTTCTTATATTTTCAGGACATTTTCAAGAGTAATGGAAGAATATTTTTTTTTGTATTTTCATGCTCCGTCTTCCGACGGGATCATAAGTTCAAAGCTGAAAGTAGATATCTAGGTAGTCATATCGTTGGGCATAGAATATTGTAGACAGACTTCCTTTGATATGTTGACTGACTGTCTGATATTCTTTTACCTTTCAACTTGTTCTTTTTATCTTTTCATTTTCTTTTATTTATGAATAATAGGAAAGGAAATTTCTTGCGATATGAAAAGAAATTTTCGTGTTAATATTTAACGACCGGATATATGTATCTAAGAATGAAGTACTCAACTGCTAGAATTATATAAAATAGTATAAAAAGGGACAGTTCAGATTTTATTTACTCGGAGAAAACTGAAAGTGTACGAAAATTGTTTTATTTAGCAAAATAAATCTCTCCCCATTTTTGTGTGTGTTGGTATTTTTTTTTTCTAATAAAATCGAACTACGTAAGGCTATGGAAACTAGTTGAAATTTGTGCGTAAAGCTCTTGATATTTCTTAAGTCTTAAATGGTTAACTTAATTTCACACCAGCGATGTCGGGATTAAAAAAAAGTTTGACCACATTTGGATATACAAAGTAATTCTACACATCAAATTTGACATTTAAATTTGAACTAAAAAGTTCTTGATCATTTTTATACATTTTCATTGCTACTTTCAAGAGATTATTCCGACCTGTAGACCTACTAATAATTATTAATTTAATTTATTATTCGTAATAGCTTTTAATAAAATTCTGTTAATTAGTAGGTAGTAATAAAGCCCAAAAGTAAATACTGATGTACGCCAATGCAATGATCAATGCTAAATTCAATCAACGATTTTTAAAATATAAATAATTTCCTGGATTGTAATTTTAATATTGGTACCTAGAACAGATTTCAAACTGAATTATACAATACTAATACCAGGAAATAAAATATGGTATGTCCAGAGTAATAGTATAAAACTATAGATAACAAGAACTATGCTGTTAAAAACATGTAAAATATTGATTTGCTATGGAAATTTCTATTTTGCAAATCTTAAACAAAAATGGCCCATTTTATTTTACTACTTCAAACTCATTCTTCTCTATGTACCTTAATTGTGGGAGTAATGTTAGCTGTTCTTGCAGCAGAGGCATTATGTTCTTTGTTTTGCTTTCATTGCTGTGCACGTGCAATCCCAGCTTTCCTGTTGGCCCGTTCAATTTAGGGGGGAGCTTCCTATACAGCAGCGTTTGATGTTGTACCAATGATATCCACCTCTACAGAAGGCAGTAATTCGGTGAACTTGTGTAGGATTTACTCTTTCTGTCTCCTGTTCTCGGCAATGAACCAGATATCTTTACTTGGATTGTCACATCGGTCCGGGTCATTATACATGATCGTGTCAATTTCGATCCCAAATTCTCTCATGGTCTTGTAAAGTTCCAATGTGTAAGTTATGATCGACGGAAAGTGAAGACATCGATTTTGTGTCACGATCAACGGCCAATGGATCTTGATGAGTTCGCACAAAACCCAGTTGTGAATAACAAAGATTTCGTGGACGAGCTAAACTCCTGCGTTAGTAGATAATGGTTGACTTGACTTTTTCAAATTGATATATTTCTGTTGCAACTAGACTACCGACGTCAACAGCGTCTGCTTTGATAAACTTACCAGGTATCAAAACTAATAAGTTATTTCAAAGATTCTATCAAATATTTTTAAGTGGATGGGAAAGTTGTAGTTAGTGAAATTAGCTTGAAACCCGCTGGCGCTTCTTTATACTATTACTAAAAATCTTTTCGCAGTTGACAATCTATCTAATCAAGCTTTTGTGGCTTTTGCGCCTCACCTTTGGCTTAACCTCTGCTCAAACTTTTTGCTCTAACATAGTTTCTCTCAGCTTATATCGAAACAATATGACTCTAGTAATATTTTCAACTACCTTACTTACCTTACTTACTTTATGTTCTTTTAATCCCTCATGGGACATATGGCGGAAACAGTTACTTTTATTCTCTACAAAACCATGGAGACGATAATCCATAAACAACTTATGTAATATCTAGAATCCAACCTAATTATAAACGATAAATGGCTTACGACAAAAAAAGATCCACTAGCGATCTTTTAGTTCTACTGATGCCCGTCTACACAGCAGAAAAATGCGTAGAATGCGTTTTTCCCCTATATGAATTTTATGTAATTTTTCAAGGGCAAGCATAATGACATAACCGAAAGTACGTCCTAAATATGAAATGCGTCAACACGACACGAGCTAAAAATTACCGACTCCCGCGATCGTAAAATAGCAGGCCCGTGCCATTTGTAGTCGTAGAAACGCCATAATAAAGCAAGCACAAACATGCTTGTGTCGGGTGGACGGGGCATTGTCGAACTTCTCAACCGAGGCTTTATTTCGACTTGGTCTGACCGTGATCTGATTGCCTAGATAAAAGGGCCCCATATACGGTCAAATTGGTTGTACATCGAAGTTCGTATTTGCAACCAAAACTATCGATTGTGTGTCGGTCGGCCGATCAAGACTCCTTGCGCTTATAGGCTTGATGAAAATCTGCACTTACATCCAATTTGACCGTGTATAGGGGCCTTAAGGCTTTTAAGCTGAACTCAACTCAAATTGGAGCCAACTCCCTTCTGCAGAACTGGATTGAGAATTTCCTTTCAGGCCGTTCAATCAAGGTATAATTGGATGACGTCAAATCCGAACCCCCTCCCATCTATGCGGAATTGCCCAGGGGTCAATTATAACACCAGCTCTATTTCTTATCTTGACCTACATTCAAAACCCCCTCTAACACCCTCTAAAACTTTACTCATGACGGTATTCTGCGCTACTCTCACGGCTTCGAGAATGAAAGACAAAGGTGTATCAGACCCTGCCTAGACCTGTCTAATATCCAACTGAATAAACAAAGACTCATCTAAATAAATTTTGTTGAATTTTAACCTCTTGTCAAATTTTAACCTTTTGATAACACATATTCTTAATATTGCCTGTACGCTCGCACCTACAGCTGACCTTCGACTATGTCTTGTTAGGTGTTAGAACTTTCGAAGCTGGCTGGCCAGTGCCGGATTAAGCCAAATGCGGCCCTAGGCCATTCAAATTTTGAGGCCTCCCCACTAGTTGAGTACGATATTTTTCCTAACTAGTGTGAAAGGTCCCCACCTTTCCCATCGAGCGAGGAAAACGTTCTTTTTTTATTAAGAAAACCGGCCAAATGTGTTTTGCAAAACGACCAAGGACCAAATTTAAAATTATCTGATTTTCAATTTTGGATTTTACCGCCCTTTAATTTTGGATTTTAGCGCCCTTTGTTCGTGTGGCGCCCCGATGCTTTGCATCTTCTGCTTCATCGGTTAAGCCGGCCCTGCTTGCAATGTTAGTATGGTATTTTGTTTTTATTTCTTTAAGAAACTAAAAATAAAGTCTATAACACCCACTCTATCCTTATAGAATTGAAGCCAATAACCTCTTTCATGTCTGTTGCCAGGTATCCACATACAAGACAATCTATAGAGATATATTCTAGCTAAAAAATGCAACAGTTTGGATAAAAAGGACATCAAATCGAAACCCTTTGAAACATTTCTACATTATGCCCACGTGTATACAATTTTACCACATTTGAAATAATCCCGAAATATATCCTTCTTGAAAAGGTTAGCCCAGTCCCATAGAAACAAGCCAAATCAAAAAATAAAATATTTTCTTTTTAGTTAAACGTGCGTAGATCCACTTTCCATTTCATAGAGATAAATTTCTCCATCTAATTTAAAAAAAAAATTTTTTTTATTCTTTTCATCATTCGGGCATTTCCCTCAAACATCATCAAATAATAATATGGAAACAATCACTGAAATAACACAAACACCAACATAATATGTTTAATGACAAAGTTCAAGCCCTAATTGCATTTCCTTGTGCATAAAGGGTCCCCATCCAGATAAACTTGACTCTTTATATAATCATCAAGAAGTCATTCATTCATCTACAATTACGTTCACTTACAGTCCTCATTCATGTTCAATCAGAGCATCTCATCCAAGCTGATATAATATCCTTTCAAAATACACCAGAATGTACATGTAGCATCCAAGTCTTCTCCTCAAGGGAAAATTGCATTTTGTACATTGACTCATCATATTTTGCCCGCCACCCCATGGGGATGTAAAGAAAAAAATCAGCATGTGGCATTTTGCATTGAGGGTTTTGCAAATTATGGAATAGAATACGAGAAAAAGTGCTTGTTGAAAAGATGGGAAAATACCCATTTTTATCCCCGTTAAGGCCGGTGAAAAGTCAACTAACATCAAAAGTGTTGAAGTCCTTTTTATTTCTTTGGCGTATTTTTTTTGCACAACATCGTCCTCTTCAACTTCATCCTACAAATCCTTCGCAATCTGTGCTGAAAAGTTGAAGGTGTCGTCATTTATTATACGTGGGATTAGTGATGGGGTAGATATGACTGCCAGAAGAGCATAGCGAAAGGAACCAAACTAACTGCCAGATGAAGTCGTCCTCCTACTCTGCATCTATTCAAAAGCGTTACCATACGTAGAAAAGGAAAAAGGATGCGGTAAAAAGGATAATTTCATGCAAATGCGCTGAATAATAACGAAAAATCTCAGGGGAACGTTACTGAAAAATAATTGCCTGCTCCTTACCCTCTACCACACTTTCAGACTGACATTTAAAAGAAAGCTCTTCCATGCTTCCCGTACTTTTTCTAGCACAAGAATAAAAAAAAATAGGGCCTATACTGTATACTGTATAGTAGGGAGGGAGCACGTTGATAAATGGTCGGGGTGTAGAACACGTCCCATAGTCATCCATCTAGTCTTGTATGAATATGAAAAGGAAAACGTTATTTTTGTGCAATACCGAAAAACGGCATATCCCCCTTTTGGTATATTTAGGATTTTGCTAGTAAGGCTGGCTGAAAGTTCTCTAGGAGCAGGAGCTTGTGTTGGGCGGTTAAAGGGTCTTTATGTTGGTGAAAATTTTGTTCTATCTCCTCTGTTCGGCTAGACATGACTAAACCACATCTGTGAAATGGTCGAGTCTAAAAAGACAAAAAAAAGACAAGCTAAGTTTCCCATGTACCACTTAACCAACCCTTGCCTGAATAACTCATGCTAGTAGAACGTGCAGGTTTTCCTACAGGGAACTTTTCTAGTATTTTTTTCTTTTCATTTTTTCCTTGTTTTTTTTTTTTTATATTTTTCTCAGTCATCTTCATTCTTCCATAGATGAGTTAAATAGACATAAAATGAGCAACAAACCCCTTTATAGGATTACGGATTAGGCCTTGGAAAAGCTACGAGCTACATAGTTCTCCACTTCAGGATAAAAAGGCAGAAAAGTGAAGTTAAACCTTTTTTTCGCTCTTCGGTTTTATGTTCTTCCAGCTATGGTCATACTACACCACTATGAGGAGGATCTTTATTATCATCTGCTCTTCCATGTAGAATAAATCACGCATATATAAAAAAAGCACCCCTTTTGTTTGTATAAGCATACATACCCTATATAAGACAAAAGGTTTCTTTTAGCACCTACCACCCTTGTTTTTTTTTATCTAACGCCACGCTTCTTTCCGCCACCCAGTCAGTCCCTGCTGGTCAGGAAGGATAAAATGGATGCCTCTGTGTCATGATATTCCCATTCATCATGGTGTGAAATTTTTACCAAAGCACAAGAAAAAGAGGATGATCTGAAAAATATGGAAATCGACGGAGGTGTCTTGATGCAACTCATGAATCCCCTTATATTTTCGGAGGAAATGCCCACCGTATCATCTTCTATATGGCTAAAGAAGACGATGGATGGAAGGAAAATAGGGGCTCCGTGTGCGAGAGGTAAATGCATGTGTATATTGTAACCATATATAGTGCGCGATCATCCTGGAAGGGCTGAGCTTGTTAAATGAGGATATCATGACTTGAAGCTGTTATTATTCTTGACACTTGTAGTGTGAAATTTTCATAGAATGAATAAAATGATGGCGGAAAGTGTTGACATAGGTTGAAGGGATGATGATTTTGAGTGTGATTAAGTTAAGCTGAATTGTTTATAGGTTAATACTGAATATATAACATTGTAAAAAAAAGAGATGAGTTTTAGTTATGGAATAAAGAATAGCTTTGTTTTTAGTGTGTGGATGTTCCGTTTTTTTATTTTTTGTTGTGTGTAATGAAGAGCACAATTCTGACAGATATTTAATTGATTGACAGAGATAATTAAGAAGAAGGTGGTTGTCACATCCACATCACGGTTACTCGTAATGATGAATTGGATGATTTCATGTATGCCAGTTATGGCATGAACGCCAATTAGTAGATGAACCGGTCATACAAAGATACGAGCCGTTTTCTTTTTCGGTTGTTTTTATACGATAGTATATCTTAGTTGAAACACCATTAAATTCGCAGAGTCTTACACAGCAAAAAACTCTAAAAAAAAGTTAACTAAGTACTACTACCAGGGATAATTATTTTCACATTGTTATCCCTTTTACAAATAGTGAATATAATTTGGGTACTACAGACAAACCGATAAACAGGGATTTACTCCTATGGGCCATAGAAGGCTTTAATCCTTATAAGCTCACACGAGATTTATCCTATTGAAATTCAGAAGGCTAGCGATCTAATCCTGGATTCGCTTGCTCCCTTCGCCTAAGCTACATTCCAACATCGTGGAGGGTAGCGAAGGTGGCTTTCATTTCGAAAACGTGTAAAATCTCCTACCGAAAACGAAAAGTAAATTGGTAGACACTGCTCTCTGGTACCACACTGGTAGCGACGATGGAAAAATCCCTGGAATTCAATCTCCCTTTGGATGCTTTTTTAGATATTGAAAGCGCGTTCAACAATTTTGAATCCTCTGCAGTAACGGGGAATTCAGCGTTTAGGTGACGATGGGTGATCCAGGTCCTTTATCGCTGCTGAGGTGCAGGGTCATAAAGCCTGGTCTGGGGCTCTCAGAAGAAGTCATACGTTTTGGAAGAAGCACACCGCAAGGTGGGGTCTTATCACCGCTTCTTTAGAATATGACAGTCAATGAATTGTTGATAACCGTGAAGGAGTCTGGGTGCACTAATGTGGCCTATGCTGATGGTAGCGTGCTGGTGGTGACCGGCAAGTATATCTCAACAATAAGAGATATAATGCAACGACCATTGGGGACTATTGTCCATTGGGCTACTACAAAGGGTGTAAGCGCTAACCCAGCTAAGACTGAAGTAGCGCTCTTTACGAAGGAGTAAAGACATCCCGAATTTCCCTCTATAAGACTCTGCAATCAAAGATTATCCTCAAAGGAGGATGCGAAATTTCTGTGCCACTTACTGGATAGTAAACTAACGTAGAGGCCGAATCTATTAGAAAAAGCCAATAAGGCTAAAGTAGCTCTCTTCCTGTGCCAAAGAACGATTGGAGTCAATTGGGACCATAAACACCGCCGGTATGGTATGGTGGACTACATTACAAAAAACTACGTATCTTAAGATAACGTCCAAAGAACAGCTGAGCTATGCATTAGTGGCGTGATGACACCTACAGCTGGGCTGGGTGCGTTATTGCTTCTTACTCCTTTGGACGTATGTATATACCGAGTAAATGGAATAAAGGTGTCTTTTCTTGACTCCATATCGACATGGTCACTCATTCATTTTTTGGAGTTCGCCACCGCTGCGGACAACCTAGATTACACTACATCCATGTGGATCTTGGAAAAAGGTTTTCATTGCCATCATTCCGGGTCATTATGTATCTATACAGATGGCTTTAAAATTGGGAGCAACGTAGTTTGAGGTTTCTTTTCCGAGGCGTTGAATATAGATACTTTCAAGATCTCTTGCTCAGCTGAACAAAAAAGAAATAGCCAACGTAATGAAGGTGCTGACTGGTCACTGTCCCTTTGGGCTGCGCGCCGGAAAGAGTGGGACTTTCCCACAATGACTTATATGTAGAAGTTGTGGCAATGAAGATGAAGAAAAAACGGTCTCCCATCCTCTTTGTAAATACGAATACCGTTTTTTTTTGTACCTACACGATACCGCGGGGAGGAAAAATGTTATGGACTTAACTGCAAAGATGTTCTGTACAAAATTTCATAACATTCGGTCAAGTCGTTTTTTTTTTCTTTAAATGAAAAAACTTTGGCTAAGGGGCATAAGCTCTTTAAATTGACTGGTTTTTCTAATATCTAATAAACTCTTTAAAATGAAGTTACTTTTTCTGGATTCAGCAAGATATCACTTGTCAAAATCCAAGCACTCTGCCCTTTACAGCCAACACGAATTTTTCAAACTTATGTCAGCAATTTTTGACGAAGAATTGTTTCCCACAATTGAAGTTCATCCCGGAATTCCCAGTAATTCCAAAACATTTGGTCTTTGCGGTCAAGTCTGGCAAGTCCTTTACTTTGAATAGTTTTGTTAATATCTTCTGAAATCGTCCAAATTTGTAAATGTTAAGTCATTTGCTTCCAAGTTTATCGTTATCCCACCAAAAAAACATTAAAAATGTGAATTAGAAGTTCGTGGGCGCGAATTTATTTATTGGGACAGTTTAAAACACTCTTATAACAAAAAGAAGTGATATGGATTAGTCAAGATGAATCGTTAAAAGCATGAAATAATTAAACACGTGCATTTACGAACGAATTCAGTGTGTCTCAGTCTATAGTGTTTCTAATAAAATTTGTTACATTTCGAAGGACAGCTAAGATTCATGCTATACAAAGCCAGCCAACTTTTTCGCCGTTATTAATACATTAAGTTTAAAAAATTCCTTTGAACATTTTACATCATATCTATGCAGAACGCCCTCTTGGCTCTTTTTAATACAAGTAAAAGAAACATTTTAAAAGTTTGCCCTACAACCAGAACGATGATGTACCTTGCGGAAGAACCTGCAAATTATGACAAGCCAATTTACACAACTGAAGAATAAGGGCAGGTAACTTGATTAAAAATCAATGACATTCTTAAAACTAATAGTAATATTCACTGTTAAATTCGAATCTTATTCTCAGCATTTTATAGTTACAAATTCGCATAAATCATTGATACAATATCTAAAAATTGTTCGTTTCAAAAAAATAACGAAAATAAATAAAACTCCTGTGGGTTTTCTTTTCATCATATACCAGCTTCAACTTTTCCTCTGACGCTTAATCTCACCTTTAAGGACATTCTCCTTGAAAATTTCATGAAGAAAACGAAACACTCAAAACATGGAAACGAGGAATAGTGTGAGTGGAATTGCTGCAAATATGATTTCATTTACGTCAGTAAATGATAAGCATCAATCGATACTCAACTTTGCACACAAAGCTCTCGAAAAATTGCAGAAATGAAACAATTTAAGTGTTTCCAGTTCTTTTAACGTTGCTAGAATTTTTTAAAAAAAAAGTTTTCTATTAGAAGTAGTTTTAAAATGTTATATAACGTTACTGCTAAATTTCCTTTTCCTCAATAACAGATTCGTGTAGTGTTGAATTTTACTATTAAAAAAATTCGATGTATAATTAAAGTAAAACATTAAACTAAAATAACTTTCGTTTGTTTATTTTCAGATGATACATCCAAAATCGATTCATTATCCAAGTGGATATCCAATGACAAGATCACCGCCATTATTTGTATGTTCTTCACCAGGACCAGATCCATATCGATCAAATGACAATGTTTACGAAGAACTAGGACCAGCAAGGGATTCAGACAATGAATCAGAGCCACCATTACATTCTGATGATGATTTTGCAGAAGATGAATTAAGTTTACCTGGTGAAAGATCATTTAATAAATCATCGCCAGATGCTACATCAACGGCACCAGTTGCAACAATTTATCATGAACGTATCAGTAGCAACAATAGCACAAGTGGACAAGAGAGAAATTCATTGCTGTCATCGTCCTCATCGACGACAAATAATGAACAGAGAAACGGAATTCTATCTGGTGTTATAAGACAAGCAAGCGGTTGTGGTTTAGGAATTGGTAGAAAAACACATCATAATTTAAGTAGTGCTAGTAATAGTATAAAAAATAACTCTAATAATGTTCGTAAGATAAGCAATTTTAGCGCAGATGAGTTTAATAACTCATCAGAGCAGACTGGGTCGGATATTGTTCCTACTGTGTACGACGAAAGAAATTTAGTATCACTGGCGTATAATAACTGTAATAATAGTAGTAGTAATAATAATAATAGCTTTAGTAACGATAGCAGTAATAATAGTAGCAACAATCGATATACATCATCATCAAACCCCGTTGTTTTACTGACTGAAAGTGAAGTTGAACGACGGAACCGAATCAACAATCAATTGCATCATCCACCACCAGTATCAACAATATTCCGTGGGGAAAGAATCACATATAACACATCAAGATTTCCACAGCCACATTATAGTCATCATAGTTTATTAAGTAGTCACCAATCGAACCAGCGTTCACGAACGAATCCTAGAAGTTTAGATAGGAGACGAATAGGTATTCCAATTGACCACGACCCCAATTATGGATACGCGGAGCCAGTTTTTCACGAGGCACTTCTATATGATGGTGCATGTCTAGCACATCCCAATAGCAATTCATTGCGAACTCATCCATATCCCTATATACTACCAGAGTATACATCCTTTAGCAGGACATTGGGTAATAACACTCATCACCATCACCTCCAACAACAGCAGCAATCAAAGGAATTGCTTCAACCACAACCGGCAGTACAGCAAATTTTCTCTAGGGATTCAAGTTTTGGTTCAGATTCAGGTTATAGCCATCACACACAGGCATCATCAGGACGAAGTGCCAACACCGGTATTGGTGCCACTGGAGGAAACTTAGTACTGAATAATTGCCGCACTAACACGAATGTAAACAACTCCAGCAATGGAAGCAAACTTGGCTTAAATTTTGGCTGGAATCGACGACCCAACAAGGATAACTCTACTAACAACAACCATAAGAGCACCAGCAACAACAGTAGCAATATAAACAACAACTCGAGCAACAATCCAAGTAGTGATAACACTAATACTAATGTAGACTATGAAAATTCTTGAGAATAAAGTTTTCTTTTGTATAAAAATTAAAAGGAAACTAAAATAACTAAACATGATAAAAAATAAAAAGTAACATTGTAAATATCACTGTAAGAGACTTAATTAGATTTTTTTAGATAGTCCCCTTTGCCGCTTTATTGGCAAAATTTCCTGTAAATACGAATGAGAGAAACTTAAGTGAAACTTAAAAACTATCAAAAGTATTCCTTTTTTATTTCATATCATATTTTTTATTATTAGTTTTATTTTTTGTAAATTCTATCTAACGATAACAGTCATCAACTATCCGCCCTTAATGTACATTAGTTTCCTTCTTTTAGTGATGAAAATGTATATGTATGAACATCTTTGTATATTTATTTCCAACATTATTCGTACGACTTTATTTATTTAAAAAAAATTTATCTAATTATGTTTTCATAAAACAGAAGCATTTTTAAGTATTTTATGTAAAAAAAATATTTAAGAAGAAAACAGTTTAAATAAAACATGAAAATCAATCATTAATTATTTTGTGTTTTTCATTTGGAAAGAAACGAGAGTTGAAGGACTGCCCATGATTTATTCAACTGAGAAGGTGTTCAATTTGGATACAGAAGTTCTTAATTAAAATTGAATTTAATAAATTTACAGCGATCACGTAATGTGGTATGGTGGAACTTTAGCACCGTTTGGCTGAGAGAAGGGCTCCTGCCATGGTGCTGCAAAATACTTACGATATAAATCACAGCGCCCCCAGCGAACTGAAGCATATATTTTGTTTGTGTGAATCCACCTTTCAACAAAATGGCTTAAAGTTTAAACTTGCAAGGTTTAGGCGAATAAATCGTGGAACATTTTCTCCTCTTCTCTACTTTCTGTAATATTGAACTTATCCAAATTAGTTATGACAAAAGAATATTTTTGATATTAAATTATTTATTTATTTACCAAGCGAGGCACAGTTAAAGCTATTACAGAAAATGATCAATGTGTTTTGACATGTTAAATGGAAGAACAATGGCATAATATATAAATTTAATATATGTCGTCAACTTAAGTTTTATTTATTATTAGGATTTGGAATGTTAAGCGGGCAATCATTTTTCTTTTATAGGATGGTTTGCTGATGCCAAGAGAGAAGAATAAACTCTGTTTATTGAAAACCAAACAACATTTGTTGATGGATTCGTTCTTTGCATCCTCGATGCGATGTGTCCTTTAGCAGTTTTGTATGGCTGGTGTGTCGAACTTCATCATTGAATCTGATCTGATCTTGTCTGAAAAATTCACTTTGATATTATTGCTCAGGTCTTAGGAAGAGTCTAAGGTAAAGCAAAAAGTAAGCAATTTCCTTCTACAAAACAGGAATGAGCTCCAAAAACTTGAAGCTATCCATACATAGTGGTACATTTTGATAATCACGGGAGTCGTTTAAATTTCTAAGAGAAGAAAGAAAAAGTTTGTATTACACTGATGCAATTCTGCTGCTACTTATTTGCTACGTATATGGAGCCCCGATAGGAAACCCAAATACTGTTGAACACCTTAGCCCTTCTCTTTGTAAAGCCTAGAATCTTGTTGGCTTTGGCTCAACTCAACTTTTTTGCCTTGAGCAATACTTGGATCCATAATTTGATCGACTTGATTCAGTCCTTTGTCGTTGAGATAATAGCACTAGGCTAGGGCTCCCAATTTTAACTTCAGGTGCAGGTAATTACGTGATATTTGCTGGTGTTAAGTTGCATCCTGTCTGCTGTAATGCATTCAGTTCCGACTGAAAGAAGACAACATCAAATTGCGACCTTATATATTTTTAGGATAGCGGGGTAATATTCGGTGGTTTTACAAACAGATTGCAGATGAATATATAGAATTGAAGCGGGCTGCCTGACGATGATTACCCTGTGGAATACCAGAAGCTATTTCGATTTCTTTTGATAACAATCCTTGAAATCTAACAACCTGTATATTTTCGTTCAGATATGATTGTATCAATTCCCTGATATTCCAAATTTTAGTAGCTTCGCAATTAATATATGGTGGTACACGATCAAATGCCTTGCTGCAATCAATGTAAACGACATCAATTTGATCAGCGTTCTAAAAAATTGACGTTCTAGGATTTATTTATAGTTATCCACATTCACAGTTTCAAGCTGCAGGCCTCATATGAAGCAAAAGTA
Source organism: Thereva unica (assembly GCA_949987705.1). Taxonomy (NCBI): domain Eukaryota; kingdom Metazoa; phylum Arthropoda; class Insecta; order Diptera; family Therevidae; genus Thereva; species Thereva unica. The sequence continues at coordinate 79,677,008 of OX465283.1, read as the reverse complement.
AGCTTGTCATGACGTAAAAATAGTCATATTGCGAAAATCGGCAATGAAAGGAAATACCGACCAACCGCAGTAGCTACGCCCAAGACATAGAAGATAAATGGTATAACCTAAAGACAATAATCAAGGAATCAGCATAAAACGTTCTTCAGAGAACTGATAGAAGATTAGAAACAAATAGAAGATGAGAGGATGTAGACAGTCCGATTCCTATCGCCTTGCGGGTAGAACAGCTTCATGTATAGCTAGAACCGTCACTTGGTATTATTATTATTATTCTTGTTGAGGGGCGCTTTAGCGGGCACTGCGACCTATTTGTTTGGTCTATTGTGCCATCCCCTTCTTTAAAAACCATCAAGGTTAAGGCTTCTTAGGTAGCCTAAAACTGATTTAGGGTTGCTGTCCCAAATCTCCCTGGGAGTAGGGAAATCACGATGGAGAAGGCTCAGTCTTTTCCTCGCTGTAGCCTCACAGTCGCACATCAAGTGCTCCGCGGTTTCGGGAGCTGTCCCGCAGAATCGACAGCCAGAGTCGGCCACCAGTCCTATTTTGTTTAGGTGATAGTTAAGGGAACAGTGGCCCGTCAGGAGCTCTGTTATTATTTTTAGATCCCACCTCTTGAGATTTAAAAGTTTGCCCGCCTTAGCTTTATCGATTTGGATGAATCTTTTAGCTTGACGAGCACCCTGGGTCCTAGACCAGCTTTGAAGAAACATCTGGTCAACCCAATTCTTTAAGGCCATTTTTACGTGGCAGCTTGCTAAGCTACAGAAAGGTTCCGGACCAATAGGTAATGAGTTTGCGCCTGCTCTAGCCAGGCTATCGGCAATCTCATTACCAATGTGACCTTCGTGGCCCGGAATCCACATCAGCGTGACACTATTGTTCCTGCTGAGGAATTTCAGGGATTGAAGACAATCCAGGACAGTCTTTGATGACACTCTGTGCGATCTAATGGCCAGCAGTGCAGCTTGACTGTCCGAGAAAATAACAATGTTAGAGCTATTTGGAGCTCTATTAATACAAGTCTGAGCACACACCTGGATGGCGAGTACCTCAGCCTGAAAAACAGTGGGGGTAGTGCCCAGAGCCATGGATATTTTGCTCCTTGGGCCATAAACACCCAGCCCTACCCCTTTATAAGTCACTTGGTATACACTGCAGTGAAGGAGGAAAGAGACTTCAATCCCAAGTTCTGGAGAAAAGACTCCTTCTCCTACCCGACTCTCGAGCTTAGAACCATAAGTAAAGAAGTTTATGGCAGCCTGAAAACTATGTGGTTTATTTCTCCATTCACCACGTAAAGAGATTTGGACTCCGTAGTTCCCCGTGAAGGTAATCTCGGGTAAGAGGTGTTGGTGGAGTTACGATGTTTCTATTTTCTGGGCTAAATATTGGTAAGTTTCAGAAATGAAGCAGTCCCAACATCTGCATTCCGTATGATTGAGTTTTAGCCCTACAACGTTTTAGCTTTAGTGTTGCATACTTGTTAGCTTACTCAATAGACTGGTTCTGTTCGATTACAGAGGCGAAGCAGCATTGGACATTAGTAGTACTCAGATGGGGAACCTCATTGGTAAAACGACACACGCGTTTAAAAGTATATCATTGACGCGGTTTTCACTCACATGTCAAAACCGAAATTCTTGAATTTTTCGGCCTATTTTTCCAATCGAGATCGGGTAGCGATGATTTTTCCTCAAAGAGGTCAAATAAAGCTTTTCTTTCGACCAGGCGTGACGGAGCCAATGCGTCAGATGACCTGCGTGGGCCTTAAAGGGTAATCTACGCGGGGTCCATATAAGGCAGTGGAGCTAGCCTCATCGGGGCCCCATCCCCAAATACTAGTCGAACATAACTCCATAAACAAAGAATTTAAAACCATATAACTCAGCAGCTGGTAAATAAATTGTCCAATTAGCTTTTTACACTTTAACGATAATCCCCCCCCCCCCCCCCCAATAAAACACAGCATTGAAAACAGAAGAAAAGGAAGCTTGAAGACTAAACCTAATAGAGCGAGAAGAAGCTGTTGTATAGACGCCAGGTGGAAAAGCAAAAAGTCGGAAATTGAACCGTATCCGCTTGCCCTGTATTTCGCCCCACAGTATTAAGTCAAGTCGGTCGATTAAGATGAGGGAGCAAGGAAAAAAATAAGGATTTTTTTGTATAAGAGATCACATAAAAAAGAAGGAAATCAATGTAGGTGGGAGGAATGAAAAATCCATATCGCCGGATGAATTCGAAACATAGATCTCTGGGGTGGTAGTCGTACTAATCTTAGGCTACCAAGGCGGAGCTAACGGTATACGTACTTACTTTCTTTTTGTTTCTATTTAAGTAGAAGGTGATGGATGACTAATGTAAGTATTTTTTTTATCATGTAATGTGTATTTGACTTCGTGTCATAATTGTCATCTAAAATAGTCTTATGGTACGAAGTATCAATCGGTTTTGTGGTATTTAGTTCTTCTTCTTTGGTGAGGTACTGGGCCCATAAGTATTACGTGCACTTGACTTGGCCTATTCTACTACACCCTATACCTCGTGCTATCGCGAGGCACAATAAGTGGTAAATCAGGACGCAGTGTCCGGTAATCACACCCAAAAGTGTCTTGACGTCAAGCCAACAAGTGTCCTTTCATCCTGGCCCCTGTCACCCTTTCTGCTGGCCCAACGTTTCCTTAGCCACATACCCAGAGGAAGTCGTTTAATGACTTGAAACCGCCGACACGACAATTTTACATCTTGTGTTGGCAGGCTTCGAGAGGTGCGTTCATCGTTCCTCTTCTTTGCTGTCGGGGTTGCCGAGGTCCTTTCAAAATTACGGCGTCATCAAACGAAGGTCTTAGTAGAAGTTTGGGAGTGAGAGGTGGAAGCGTCACTGAAACCACTGTAACTTGTAAATTTATTGTCGGAATATCATGAAATATTGACATATATCGTTTGAAGTTTTGTACTACATAAAAACCATATGGAGTTTCCAATAATGGCGCCATCTATATATCATACTATGAACTTATTGAGTGATGTAATTTGTAGTTGAAAGCTACAAAAAGATTGGAAAAGGATACTTCAGTGGAATTAACAATGAAACAATTACAGTCCGGTGTGTCGTTTTTCAGCAGTTTGCCCATAGTTTGAACCTCCGAGTAAATCCAGGTTCCAGATGGGGACTTTTTAGATTTCATTTATAACGGTGCCTTGAACAATCCTGCCAATTTTCAGCTTGGTGCGAATTTATGTACCCTCGGATGTCTAAATTGACTGACTGGACTATTAGGAGCAGAATAATAAATGAAAGACTAAAGTTCTCAGTTCAAGTACTTTACACTGTTTGCGATCCTATATTGTGCGCAACGTCAAAGAGCAAGCTCTGGTCGGGAAGTTGAGAAAGAAAAACTGTGTTACTATGTTATTTTAGTCAATCCAATACTACGATAAGAATGGCAAACCAAAGAAAGAGTCCGTCAATGAAGGCAATGAAGTGAAACTAAAACATTAAGTTTTTCTCACATTCTACGTTTCCATGAAATCTTGAGTGCTCGAAAGCTTGAAAATCTCATAAGCTCGAGCGCGTATGGCGTATACATATGTTGTGCCTACTTGAATGAAGCAGAATATTGGGTTGAAATAAGCTTGATATCTTCAGCTGTCATTTAAAGTCATTATTATATTTCTTTCTTTTATCGGGCTTTTCTTTCTTGCTTTTTATTTATTGTTTTTAGACACATTTACAAGCCTAACTTTCACACTTCTCCATTTACATGACAAGTACTCGAGCCGATCAGAAAAATCTTTTTGATCGACTCCAGACAAGCTGCTTGCGTTTACATTTGTACTTGAAGTACGCTTCAAGTAAGCTTCAAGCTGTTATGGAAACGCACTAATATAAGGACTATTAAGAAACGCACTAATATAAGGACTATACAGAAAAGAACTGTCTTTGTCATGACATAAAGATAGTCAATGGCGATGATAATGCAAAAATAGGACGGGAAGCAGCATTTCAGCTTATAATCGGAAAGTTTAGTTTGCACGAACACCACAATGAAAATGGATTAAAACAGATAAACTTCGCCATGGCGCATTTCGAGACACTATTACTAACAGGGCCGGATTTAGACTTGCTAAGCTGTTGGTAGATTTTTTTTAGATGAATAAAATATCGTATGGGAGAGGAATCGTTTTAGCCACTAGTTAGATTTTTACTTACCCGGTACTTTGTAACCGTATAACCCAATTCCATGAATAAGGTAGCAGTGAATACAGAAATGTCCCACTACCTGAAGTTGTCAAAGTGACTGTTCCGCGGTTCCAGAGTTTTAGGTAGTTAAAGTCACTATTTTGGTTTTTTTAAACTTAAATTTCAACTAAAACCACCTTTTCCTCCAAAAAGTAAATATTTTTTTCCATAATTAGAAAGGTTGGCGTATTTCCTATGAATAATATCCAGCCATATTTTTTTTGCAACATACTAAGAAACAATTTCAAAATTTCTTCTACATTAGGGAATGCTGATTAGTGATTAGTAACGATCGTTATACATATATTAGGTACCCATAAATCTTCATAAATTTTTTAATAAATTCGAGAAACACTCCAGGACTCCAGCTGTACTTTTGCCATTTACCATTCAAACCCGTTAAGCCGTAAAAACATAACAATATATTTATCGACAGGCAACAAGACTATTGAACTAGGCCCAGCAATTATGTTGTCTGAGTCAGAACAGGAAGGTAGTTAACGTCGTCATCGCAAGATACTTACTGTACATTGGGTAAATTAAGTAGCAGATAAAACATAACGATCGACACCTACAATATTAATAAGTTTGTATATCTAGCCACGATTATAACAAAAGATAATGATAAATGGGTCGAAATCAGAAGACGAATATCACTAGCTACTTTGGTCTACGCAAGCACCTGACGTCCAGAAATATTTCAAGGAAAACAAAATTGCCATTTTACACAACACTAATAAGGCCAACAATAGGCTGTGGAGCTCCTTATGATGATGATGATGCAAGTGTCTTTTCGGACAGTTGTTTTTAAAATAACAGTTTCATTACTTTTTACGAAATAGAAATTCCGCCTAAGTAATTTGGGCTAAGTTATCTTACAAATTTAAATAATTTCTCTTGTACATTTATTAATCTACATATATAATAAGTTAATAGTAGAAAAAACTTGATATGATATAAATTGGTCCACATTAACTTAATAAAAAGTTTGAGAAGCATTTTCCAAATAGCCTACAGGTAGGCAAACTATGTTGTATGTGCATGAAATCGCAGATAGGTATGCAATTCATATTTTATGGACTACAAATAAGCTGACTGCGCATCTTGGACCGTTTTACACGTACTAACAAAAATCAATCGTAATCGCCCATTCTCTTTGAAATTCGATGAATTCACATGACTTTTCCAACCAATTGTAAGTCAGAATGTGTTTTAGCTTATTTTTTTTTTTTTTTTTTTTTAATTTATTTCTTCTCTCTCTTTGGGAAGAATGACAATTCAACTCAGGAATTTTAGTTGGGACAAAAGGTGGTTCTGTAGAAACAATTTGCTCATTTGCTTAGGGTTTTTAGTGTGAGTTAGGAGTTATGAGTCGTCAAAGTCCAACTTTAGGGATTTTTTGAAACAAAAATACCAACTTCAGCTTCTTATTTTTTGGAGAAAGTGTATGTGAAGTTGACGTTTTTGTTAAAAAAACCAAAAGTAGGACTTTGAAGACTCATAACTGCTAAAGATGAGAAGATAGAATCATACATTTTACCGTCATATATAAGAGGAGGAATGCTTATATCAGCTCAAAAATACCTATCCAACATGACGTTACCCATAGCGATTGGTGGGTATCAAAATTTGCATTCTCCTTTGAAACTTATATTTTTTTAAAAAGGTCCTCTAATCGAAAAACCAATATATATTCTTAAGGGCCGGCAATTTGTCTGTTTGCCCTAGAGCGGACCTCTTAATATTTAGCCGGCTTTTGCTTTTTGACATTCAAAATTTAAGCTCATTTCATAAGAATTAATGTGGTTTAGTTTTACTTTCTAATGTTTGAATTAATTATCTTATAGCCTATTTCTTATGTGTAATCTAAGCTAGTAGTTAGCCTAATTTAACCCAATCCACCAACTTATAAGCATTTAAACCACTTTAATATATTTGTCACAACTTTGTTTTTTAATCCAGGTAAAAAATCTGCCACCATAGAGTAACTTCTGGGATAAAACCTAGCACAAAGCACGACCAAAGTGTAAAATGTAAGGTAAAAAAGTGTACAACAAACTTTTTTTTTATAAAAAATGTCCTTCAGTAAATTTTGTTTTTTTCGCACCCTCATTGGTCGTAAAGTCCTGATTTCAATGTCCTACCCATCAAAACTTTCCCAATTTGTAACTGGGACATACTAAAATGTACTTGTTATACTTTTTGTTCCCTTATTACGGAATGCCTTAGATTTCATATATAAATTGCCATTCGAAAGTTCCCGAGTTTTTTTAAACATTTCTCTAACAATTTCTTCTGTTACATTATTTTTGGGAACCATTTTCTTGGATTTTTTAAGGGATAAATGTCAGAATGTCAGGTATGTTGTGAGTTTCCCTAGGTATAATTCGATTGGACTTTTTTATAGAAATTTTCGGAAAATAAATCAATTAAGAGTTTAATTGGGTTTCCTCTGTTTAGTTCATTACAAGACATTTTGCTTTATTTTGATGTCTTTTCAATGAAGTTTCAATTTATAGTATAAGAGCTAGCGATGTCGAATAAAAGTTGATTCCTACACTGCTGATTTTTTGATATGACCTGTCTTATTGACCTACCTAACGGATGCGGTACGTCTGCCACCTGTGAGTGGCTGCGTTTTATTCTGCGCGTGTCTTTTGCAGAGACGAAAATTGTTAATTTTGAAATTATTTTAAGAAAAATTTGTTTTTTACCTATTCTATGTAATTTAACAGCAGTAGAGAAGTCTCGGTTTGATAGTCTCTTCATACATCTCGGTACATTTCACTTAGTGATATCTTTTTTATAAATCAATTGCAACATTTATAAATGAGTGTGGATTATCTCACATGATTGAAAATAAAATTATAGCCGATGGATCAATTAATGGAATAATTGAAGGGAAACAATTCAATCGTTGTAAACGTTTGCATCCTTTGATGGCTCTTGGTGTGCAAATGTTGCATTTCCAACAATTTTTAAAAGGTCAAACAACTGAATATGACTTTCGCAAAGAGCAGATTTACGACGATCTTTTGCAATACCAAGACACGAAGACTTCGCATTCAACTTCGTTAGAGGGTGCACTTGCTACCTTAGAGAATTTTGTTTGTCATATATATGGAGTGATGTGAGATTTCATTTATTTTCTACTTACCGGTACAAAAATTCATAGAACAACCTTAAGCAAAATTTAGGTTTAATTTCGACTCTTCGAATTTACCACCATATAAAACGAGTTACGACAACATTTGTTACGAGTTCGATGTATTGAAATTTGTTGGTGTAATGCTAATTTAAAATATCTGTCGTCATTATCCTCAGAAGCTTGTGGCTGGACCAAGACTAATAACAATAATAACAAATGCGATCGGTTGTTGGGATGAGTGACTATCATTAGCTTTGAACAGGGATCGTAAATAACTATTATATTTGTATTTCTGACTTAAAAAATCAAATAGTACCTAAATGTTGTCTGATGTGCATAAAGTTTATACTGGATACTCAGAATAGCGAGTTCTACGCGGTGGTGGGGTTACTTTTAAATTGTAGACTTTTATTATAGAAGTCAAGTTTAATAGTAAAAATTAATATAATATTCTTTCGTTTGATACCCATGTCGAAAGGGGTTGTGAAGAAAATGGTAATCTGCCCTCTTGAGATGGCCGCCATGGACCAAACGATAAATTGAGTATACTATATTGCTTATGGTATTCTACTTATCGTACCGTTTCATTTGATACCCATGTTTCGGGTGTTGTAAAGAAAATAGTAATCCGCCCTCTTGAGATGGCCGCCATAGACCAAACGATAAATTGAGTACACTATATTGCTTATGACTTATGATGCTCTTTCATTTGATACCCATGTCGAGGGGGTTGTGAAGAAAATGTTAATCCGCCCTCTTGAGATGGCCGCCGTGGACCAAACGATATATTGAGTATACTATATTGCTTATGGTGTTCTATTTATCATACTCTTTCGTTTGATACCTATGTCGAAGGGGTTGTGAAGAAAATGGTAATCCGCCCTCTTGAGATGGCCACCATGGACCAAACGATAAATTGAGTATACTATTTTGCTTATGCTGTTCTACTTATCGTACCGTTTGTTTCGGGTGTTGTGAAGAAAGTGGTAATCCGACCAAACGATATATATAGCATACTATATCATACGCTTTCATTTGATACCCATGTCGAAGGGGTTGTGAAGAAAATGTTAATCCGCCCTCTTGAGATGGCCCCCATGGACCAAAAGAAATAGTGAGTATACTATATTGCGTATGATATTCTACTTATCATACTCTTTCATTTGATACCCATGTCGAGGGGGTTGTGAATAAAATGTTAATCCACTTTCTTGAGATGGCCAGCATGGACCAAACGATATATTGAGTTTACTAAATTACTAATGGTCTTCTACTTAGCATACGCTTTCATTTGATACCCATGTCGAAATGGTTCTGAAGAGAATGGTAACCCACACTTCTGAGGAGGCCGCCATGGATCTAAAGCTATAAACGTTTATTAAATAGTAGTTTAGAGTCGAAAAATAATGAAATAAAAAACTTGTTTTTTTTCGGCAAAAAAACTTGTCTTTTTGGCGGTGGAGTTTTTTGTATATAAAATTGAAAAACTCAAATTTTAAATAATAGTGCATAATAGTACAACTCTTAACGAAGAAAAAGAGCTTCGAAAAAATGTCCTACGAGGTCGAGGAGCTGTAGACGAAGGATTTTACGAAAACGCATTTTTTTATAAAAATCGAAATTTCACCCATATTTTGTAAAATTTCAAGCCAAAAAAATAAAATATGAGTTTTCAGATTGCCAAAAGCAACATTTTTACCAAGTAAAAAGTTTGTAGGTCGCACCAATAAAAAGCAAAAAATAAATGAAAAAGACGCGATTTTTAACGGTTTTTAGCATTTTTCTCCATGTATAAGACACTAACCAATATTTTGTACCACATCAATTGAAAGATAATTTTAATACTTATAACTTTCTCATTTAACTTTTTCGGATCTGAGCTCAACTTTTTGTTTTATTGGCGAAAACCAGTTCTTTTGACTTTTGCGAATTTTTTAGGATATGTTCGTCAATGCAGTTCCGTAAAAAAACATGCCATCTTTCTTCAAATTAAGTGTTCTACACGCCCATATTTTTTTTCCTGCCTTCAATTGTCTAGAGAATTTCCGTAGATTGATTGGACTACTAGGGCGACGTGGACTGCCTGATAAAATAATAGAATTGATAAAAGCCCTATATAACAATTCCAAATGCAGAATTCTCCATAATGGAAAATTATCCGACAACTTTCAGGTGAGCTCAGGAGTACGACAAGGATACTTACTTTCGCCAATAGCGTATTTCTTATAGTAATAAATGACATCCTTGTCTGCGCTCTAGACCGCCTTAGGGATCTCGACTACTCTAGATGATATCTGTTTGCTGGCCCACAGACAACAGGACCTTAAAAACATATTAATCAATTTGGCAACAGAAAGTAGTTCAGCAGGCTTAAGGCTAAATCCGACTAAAACTAAAGAAATGTGGATAAATGCAAACACCATTGAACGGACAGCGCTGAATAACCGTGACGTGGAACTTGTAGATAAATCTGCTACCTCGGTAGTATTATTACCGAAAATGTGCAGAAGATGTCAGTTCCAGAATAAATAAAGCACGAGACGCATATGCATGCCTGTTCCGCATATGGAGATCAACGGAATTCTCAACTAACATCAAATTTCGTCTGTTCAACTCCAACGCTAAGGCAGTTCTTTTGTAGGGTTGCAAAACATGGGAAGTCATCCAATTCATCACAGGACGCCTACAATTATCAACAGATGCCTGCGTCGTATCTTAAAAATCCGCTGGCAAGATAGAATTTCAAACGAACAACTATGGCACCGTGCCGGCCAAGAAAGGATAGACGACCAAATCAGACGAAGGAAATGGAATTGGGTTGGCCACAACTTGCGACGCCGCGAAAACGAAAATCTAGTCAAAGTCGGAAGACCTAGAACAACGTGGAGGAGAACCCTACTAGCAGAAGCCGCACCAACTGGGATATCCTGGTCGGAGCTGAGAGCTGTCGTGCAAAACAGAATCCTCTGGAGGTCAATTGTTTCCGCCCTATGTCCCGTGAGGGATTAAAGGAGTGTAAAGAAAAGAAGAAATGGTTGCCGCAATAAATTGTCAATTATGCAAAAATGTTTACCATCACTTACCCATAATACTTTCTTTTTTTTTTTTGTGGCAAGAAGAAGCTTAGGAGTCACCCTTTGTACTACTAGTCTGTCATGTCTGAGATGTTATATGAGCTCGGAAACACCGATTGCGGAAGAGAGTTCCACAATCGAGTTGTTCTATTTATAAACGAACTGCTAAAACGTAATGTGAGTGAAGGGGAGGGCTGAAGGGTGAAGGGGTGAGCCGAGTTGGCTAGTCTTGTGTTGCGGGAGAAAAATTGCCGTGTAGGCAGGAGGTTTTGGATTTCAGTGGAGCAGTCGCTATGAAAATAGCGGTAAAACTTGCTGAGCGCTGCTACATTCCTACGGTGGCTTAAAGGATCAATGCAAAGGGTGCTATCGCCAATGAGTTTGATGGCGCGGTTTTGCACCTTGTCTAGCCAAGCCAAGGTGGTTTTAGGGGCGCCCGCCCAGGTATACGAGTTGTACTCAAGGCGTGGCCGAATGTAGGACTTGTAGATTGTAGCCAAGGCAGTTGGATGAAGGAGAAACTTGCATCTCTTAAGGAAGCCGAGGCATTGGTACGCTTGTTTGGTGACTTGGAATATGTGATTATTCCAACGCAAATCGTTGGATAGAGTCACGCCGAGGATGTTAAGATATGGATCAGCAGTTATATTATCCTCGCCCACTGAAATGGAGGGAAGGTTGGTGCAGGTTTTAGTGGAGAATAGACAGTACTTGGTTTTGGTTTCATTGAACTCGACACGGTTCTTGCGGCCCCAATCAAGAATAAATGTCCGCGTTAAGAGAGTTGGACATGAGTTCACGTTCTAAGAGACAAAGTCTGGCACTTGCTTGTCCTGTGTTGTCGGAGGGGTATGAGTAACGCAAAGTACCATTGTAAAGCAAAGTCAAACAAACAACACAAATTCGATTAATTAAGTTAATCGACGACGACACCGTTTGTTCCACCATCGACCCTTGAGACACCATAGGAATGTAGCAGCACTGACAAGAGAGCATTTCGGGCATTCAACAAGGTAGCAATTCGTTTCTAAATAGAACAACTCACCTGTGGAATAACTCTCGCTGTCAGTATTTCCGAGTTCCTACAACATCCAAGTGTCCAAACGCAGGGCTCATCGCCATCCCCCGAACCCATTCCCCCCGTACAAAGCTTGCTGATGAACGTTGCACTATGACGTAACAAACATCATTCCGGACTGGCAGTACAAAGGGTGATTCCTGAGTTTAGCACTGCCACAAAAAAAAAAAGTTTAAAAAACTAAAAATTACGCTTTTATTTTAAAATGAACCAAGAAGTAAAAAATAATTTTGAATGTAAAGATTCTATTGCTGCAGCCAGATTTTATTTCTTATCAGCTGATTGGTATGCCTGGAATGTTGGATACTTCCGGCAGCTTTTGAGCCCGCAAACCTAGATATTTTCAAAGTTATTATAACATCAAAACAAGTAAAATAAAAAAAACAACTTGCTACGGTAAATTTTTACCCCTTATCACAACTTTCAAAGATCCGACCTTTGCCGCTTATTAAATCCATGCTTACCAAGTTTATCTTGTTCGTCTAACTTCGAACTTTCGATTAACAAAAAAATTCCGATTCCGTATGACGGGACTTTTAGTGTCATCGGCTCCCGGACTATTAGGAACAAGTTCCGATGTTAAAAAAATAAAAATATAGGTAAAGAGTCCCACGCTTTTTAATACGCTTTTATTAGCTTCACTTGTAACTATGTAATAAAATCTTGGAAGTTAAATTTGACCCACTTCCCGGTTTCCGATTAAGCTGAAATTTTGTATGCATGTTTAGTTTGGATGACAATGCAATCTGACCATTTAAAAAAAAATTAAGATGGCGGTTCCAAGATGGCGGCCGAATTTTGCAATTGTGCTCCTCGACCCCCGATATGGGTATCTAATGAAAGGATATGACAAGTAGAATACTATTATCTATGTGGAGTCACTCCAAATTCAAAATGGCGGCCGAAACAAAATGACGACGAACCCAAAATGTGGATCACCTTTTTCTTTACAACGCGCTTGGTATGGGTATCAAATAAAAGCTTATGAAGAGTGTAGTACAGTAAGCTGAGTGACATCATTTTGATGAGTCATAAGGTAACGGAGAATTTGCTGATAACTTTTTTGCGAATGACTCCCAGGGTATACCGATTTATAAGACGTTGTCACGTCAATAACTAAAAAGTAGAAAATAAAAAAAAATAGTTTAAAAAAACTAAAAAATACGCTTTTATTTTAAAATGAACTGAAAAGTAAAAAATAATTTTGAATGTAAAGTTTTTATTGTTTCAGCTAGTATATGGAAACAACCTACCGTTCAAAATATAAAAAAGCGTGTGGCGAAAGGTTCCGATGTTAATAAAATATGTGGCATATATATGAATATAGGTAAAGAGCCCCACGCTTTTTTACATTTTGAACGGTAGGTTGTTTCCATATACTAGCTGAAGCAATAAAAACTTTACATTCAAAATTATTTTTTACTTTTCAGTTCATTTTAAAATAAAAGCGTATTTTTTAGTTTTTTTAAACTATTTTTTTTTATTTACATATCATATCGTTGCTTGGTCAATATGAGATCAGGGCATTAGCAGAGATTCCTGCAACTTCACAAAAAAACAGCAAATTCTATGTTTAAGATACCAATCGAAGAAGATCATATGGAAAATCCTGCATGGAACCAATGTAAAAACTGATAAAGTATTTATTGAAGCTGTTAACACAACACTACAATATTTAAGAAGTAAAAACCAATTATTTTGGGGAGTAACTGGTTCATTGGTATAGATTTCAGGTAAATGCTGCCCGTTGCCCCGACATATGTACACGCTGCTGATGGCTGCTTTTTGAAAGTTCGTAATAGGCGCGGAAATTTTGATGAGCGATATTTATGACGATATCCAAAATATCAAATTAACTTATCAAACGTTGTAATACTTACAATTGAAACAGCGAGCATCGTTACAGTGACGCGTTACAGTGAATTGTTAACCTTGCATTAATATATTATGCACCCTTTTGTACTGCCAGTGACGTGCCGGCGATATGACCAGCTGTTAAAACATGAAACGACGAAACACGAAAACGAGAAGTCCTTTTCAGTATCAAATCAGTAGTGTCGTATTATAATTGGGGGGCGAATGGCTAACAAAGACCGCGGAAGGTAGTGGCACCCGATTTGTCACTTCTGGCAAAACCTGAGAAGAGTCATTGCAGATGAACACCAAGCAGATCTGTTAGCAAGTCCTAACCCCACCTCTCCACGGTGCCCCCTGGGGTACTTCTTCGGAAGGAGCTAACGAATGACGGGCGAATGGCGAGCTATCAGCGCCACAAAACAGAGTTTTAAGTCGGTTGGGCTGAGGATTAGCAACTCGCTCTCACCATTGCTACGAATCGGCAAACAATGCCTCGGAATCGGATGGACAACATGACGACGACTTTTGCTTTTCAAACCAGGACACGAATCGGATCATGGAATGTGAGTACACTGCATGCTGATGGACGGCTGGATGAAGTTCTTAACGAGGTGAACCGATATAAAATCAATATCATGGGACTTAACGAGACCAGATGGCCCGACGCGGGGAACATATCTGCTCAATCGGTGAGTTCTTATATTCTGGAAGAAATTAAAAGTAGGAGTGGCGTTGGCGTAACATTCACCAAAAAAGTCAGGACTTTGCTGGCAACCTGCACCAAATATATCTTATTTTAGAACAGGCGGCATGCAATGGGGTTTGCTAGACCGCCTTAAGGTTCTCGACTACGCGGATGATATCTGTTTGCTGGCCCACAGACATCAGGACTCCTGAAATATGTTAAATAATCTGGCAACAGAAAGTAGTCCAGCAGGCTTGACTTAAACCAAAGAAATGTGGATAAATGCAAACATCCTTGAACGGACAGCGCTGAATAACCGTGACGTAGAACTGGTAGATAAATTCTGCAACCTCGGTCGTATTATTACCAAAAATTGCAGAAGAAGACGTCAGTTCCAGAATAAATAAAGTACGAAGCGGATATGCATGCCTGTTCCGCACATGGAGATTAACGCAGACAGGGTTTAAATTGCTGCAGCAATTTTAATACTGTTGCTGTTGACTTTGCTGTGCTGCCAAGAAGACTTTTTTTTGGAGATACGATGAAGCTTAGGAGTCACCCTTTGTACTACTAGTCCATTAGTCCACTAGTCGTTCAAGTCATGGATATAGTAGTAAGCTTGATCTGAAGGATAGAATAGAAAGGATAGGTTAGGGGTCTGGAAGGTGCATGAGTAGGTGTCGATGGACCTTGCGTTTGACTACAGAAATTTACTTTGCTTTGCTGGAGCATGCTGTTACGGCTGCGAATGCTTCACATACACATACAAAAAAAGTTTCCACCCCTCTAAATAAAAGTACCATTTTACTATATAAAATGGGACCGTGAAAAAAAGCAAAGTATTTCACAGGCTTTGGAGCTTTTCACAGTAAAGTATTTTAAAGCCGAAACATATGCAGCCAGACTAATATGCTCCTGAACGTAATTTGAAAGCAACAGCATTTGCAGCAATTTGGAACAAACAGCTTTCACAGTCATCAGCAAAGAAAGCTTACAAATATGTGATTTGTTTTAAGTTTACTTTGCTTTCAACCCCTGAACGCAGATCTCAACTAACACCAAATTTCAGCTGTTCAACTCCAACGTAAAGAAGTTATTTTGTACAGTTGCGAGACATGGAAAGTCACCCAATCCATCACAGGGCTCCTACAAGTTTTCATCAGATGCCTGCATCGTATCCTAAAAATCCGCTGGCAAGTTAGAGTTCCTCATGAAAAGCTATGTGCCGGCCAAGACAGGATAGACGACCAAATCAGGCGAAGGAAATAGAATGGCCACACCTTGCGACGCGAAAACGAAAATCTCGCCAAACAAGCCCTTAACTGGAATCCGCAAGGATCCCATCGAGTCGGAAGACCTAGAACAACGTGGAGGAGAAAGAACCCTATTAGCAGAGGTCGCAACAACTGGAAGATTCTGGTCAGAACTGAGAGCTGTCGCGCAAAGCAGAGTCCGCTGTAGGGCAACTTTTTCCGCCCTATGTCCCATGAAGGATTAAAGGGGTAAGTAGATCTTATAATGTATTTATTCGATATCCTTAGGGCCGCCAAATTGTGGATTTTTGTGCTGCTCAGTTGGCGCCAATTTTTCAAAATTGATGACAATTTTTAGAGCTTTTTTGGAGGAGATACTATTGAGATCGGGCAAGCTCTGCAAACGTAGTACAAAATTTTTCCGATAGGTGGTACTCAACCTCAAAAAAAGTTGTAACATTTTTCAGAAACTTGTAGATCAGACAATGTA
The DNA here is from genome assembly GCA_949987705.1 of Thereva unica. NCBI lineage: Eukaryota > Metazoa > Arthropoda > Insecta > Diptera > Therevidae > Thereva > Thereva unica. Next base: position 79,661,180 of record OX465283.1, on the reverse strand, counting down.
TAATATACGGTCTCTCCAGTATAAATTTGTGTCATGTTTGTGTTTTTTTAAAAGCATATTTATTTACTCATTCTAATAAGACTTACAAGGCTTTGCTTAAACCTCTTTTCTCTATCTAACTTAACTAACTTACTGGTCCTCAACGGGCGCTCTAAGCTAAACCCTATATAACTTAATTAATAATTTATTTTTTCCTTTCAGCCTCGTTAATTATTTTATTACTAGATACAAAGCTTAACTCTAAAACGAACACTAAGAAAATTGTGATAAAAGAAAAACTTAGCTAATTTGTATGCCAATGATGATGGACAAATAGCTAATAGGAAGAGCACATTCGGCTTTACGAAATTTTTGCCAAAACCAATGCCGTAATGGTATTTTCAAACTCTGAAGATAACAAAGCTGTAAATAGTATTGTTCACAGCCGAAACATATACATACTCCTTGTTTTTCGTTGTTTAGCCCCAAAAAAACTAACCACGGCAGTTTTTGATTTAAAAGAAATACTTTCCTCAAGGCCTTTTTTCTTAAATAAGTGAATTTAAGAAAAAATTGCTGCTTTACCTGAAGTTAACAAATAAACTCTGTTCTTTTGAGTAAAAAAACTTTTCCATAAAAAGAATCTTTCGGATAAATTCAAGAAGCTACTCTCTTCTTTTTCATAGACCCTTTACTGGCCGAGAAAATGTTTCACCTGACGTAGCTGCCAGAGTTGAAAAATTTTCCTGGAAAGTCCTTTGTTGGGAAAGTTTATGGAAAAAGTTACAAGGGACGAGAGGGGCGTGTGCAGAAGTTGCACTTGATGCAAGAGAAAAAATTCCCAGACTGTAATTTGTTAATTTTGTATTTTAGAAATTTACATTAAAAATATCGCGGAAAATAAAGTGGAATTTTTAATGACACAATTTTATTTTTACGAAAGTTATCAAGTTTAAAGCTATAAATTGAGAAATTTTGATCGATTTTATGAAGAAGCCCTATTAGAAATATTTAGAGAATGCAATAATAATAGTCCATGGTATAACTAGTCACCGGACTAGACAACGTTGCATTTTTATACGCTTTATATTAGCTTTACCTGTATGTTGTATGTAATATGTAAACAAATCTTGCATCTTGATTTTGACCCACTCTCATGCAACCGATCAACTTCAAATTTTTCACATATGTAGAGTTCGCGTGACAAGCGCAATATGACCATTTTGTAAAAAAAACCAAGATGGCGGTAGAAAAAATCAGATGGAATTTTGCAATTGTGCTCTTTTGGGATGCTATTTGTGCGCATGTCATCTGCGAAAGAGAGTAGCTTCTGCAGAGTCAGAGGCTAGCTGCCTTAGAGAGAGGTTTTATAATAGTATCAGCAAGTAAAGTGTTTATAAAGTTTGATCACCGCTTTGAGTAGTTTAAAAAGTGCGCTCTAAACTTTGAAAATAGCATACAGTTAAAAATTATAAAACAACAGACGGTGACTTCTTTTTGGCCCTTTTTATATATATGTATTTCGCGTGGAAAAATCATTATTTACATATATCTATCCTCAACCAACTACAGCTGGAAGCTCCCAATTTTACTTGCGGTATATTCTTTTTTTATTTCTCTCCCTCTTTCTCTTTTTCTTTGTTTATATTTCTTTTTCCTGTAAATTTTCTCTGTAAATATAATAATCATGCAAGAGTGCAGTGAGTGCTGCGTGAAACTACCATCTGAAGGTGATTTTGTGACATGTCATCGCACAGTGGGTCGAAACGCTTGTTTCGCTGGCCAAAAGTCGAAAAATCAAGGTTTGAATTTTCGTGTTTTACCGCCACAGTCCCCTAGGAGGAGCTCCGGTGCATCAAAATCCGGAAGGAACGGGTTGAAAGGTTGTATACCTGAGGCCCTACATCATTCACAAGTTGACGCTTTGAAACCTCCACGTGCGACGCTCAACTGCCATTGCGCGAACGTGAAATTGTATAGTGTATATTTTTGGAACGGAGTGTTGAATTCGACTTCTGTAAAATGGAACATGATGATGATGGTATGTATGTACAATAGAGATATATAGTTACAAAAACGAGAAACGTGTAATTGTTTATGTGGCTAATTAATAACAATTACGCTGCAAATCGGAAAAATCTAATTTTTTTTTAGATTCAAATAATGATAAGTTTTTTGTTCAGTGTTGTTCAGTCACGGTTTTTGCACGAAAATGTTCGTTAAAGTGTCTAGTTTTAGTATCCTGAATATCTCGTTCCCGATCTCACCCGAAAAAAAGTTATAGTAGAAAGAGTTGCGCGCTGCAGATAACGGCGTGCTCGAATTGCTTCATTGCATACCTAGATTCAATTTATGGAATGGTTGCTGCAGGGTATAAACTTGGCGGCAGTGGAAAATGGCAGGCTCGTTCTGCTGAAGATAAAAAACGAGTATCTGATCGAAAGGCTTATATTCAAAATGAATTCAGAAAAACTTTAGGACTCAATATAGATGCTCCGAAGCAGGCTTCAGGTAATACCAATGATAGGAATACTGCTCGGCGCTTTGGCAGCTAAAATTCTCAATATTGACGAGCAATTATTAGCAAGTTGTAAAATAATTTTACAAACTATATCGTGCGGTTTTGCTATTGATATTGGGAATTTTAAAAAATATTGCTTGGACGTTGCAAAGTCATACCTCCAGTTGTATTCCTGTACCCAATGCCAACGTCGGTGCACATTGTATTGATACACGGAGCTGACATTATTGAGAAGGCTCCATTACCATTGCTCAATTATCCGAGGATGCGCAAGAAGCAAGAAATAAAGATATTCGTCGCTATCGCGAAAATTTTGCAAAAAAATGTTCACGGGAGAAAACTCTGTCCGACATGTTTCATAAAAAGTATGTCACTTCCGGTCCGCCATTTTGAAATTTGAAAATCTGATATCAGATTCGTAATCAGCGACCCAAAAACCATGTAATATCAAGTTTCAAAAGAATTCATCAGCTTCTCGAATTTTGGCCAGCGAAGCAGTATGTTCGCCCCACTGTGCATCGGTGTGATCGCAAAATGCACTATGGATGCATTACGATCTCGGAGAGGTCATACAGGAAGTGGAACATGCCAAAGAAATATGAATGGAGATGTGCTGCCTACAGAAAGGAACTGCAAAACATTGCGGCTGATGTTGCACTGAAATCTAAATCGGCGACGGCTGCCCCAAACAAACCACCACCAAAGAGAACGAGAAACGCTAGCTCCCCTGATGCTAATGAAGATCCAAAAACAGCAAGCACCAACAGCAGATCACTCTTTGAGGAAATGAAGATAACGAGGAGGGAAATGTCGGAAATCAAAACCAGCTGTGAGTTTGTGGCAAGCAAATACGATCAAATTAACCAGCCACTGAATAATGACATCTTTCAAAAACTGTCGAACGAAATCAAAGAATTAAGGGAAAACAACCAAAGAAAAGATCAACAAATTATTTTATTGGAAACAAAAGTTAACAGGCTAGAGCAACAGCTACTAAAAAAAATATAGAAATAAAGAATATCCCACCCACGACTAACGAAAATTTAACCGACGTGCTCAAAGCAGTTGGGAAAGCAATAAAACATGAAATAAACACTTCCAATATAGCTGACATTTACAGAACAATCAAACGAAACCCAAAAAAATCATCGATAATAGTTTCTTTTACTAACTACGCGTGCAAAACCAATGTAATTAAAAATGCGAAGTCCACTCGCAAGATCGAATTTAAGAAGATCAGGGAAACACCAACAGCAATCAAAACCCAGAGCCACTGAATGATACAATCGTATATGTTAACAACCAACTGACTCCTACAAACAATCACTTACTATGGCTGGCTAAAAACAAAGCTAGAGAGTGCAATTGGAGATTTGTGTGGGAGGCATCGGGCAAAAAAAACTGAAAACAGTGAATCAATACACATTGGCTCTGTTAATGATATCGGTAAAATTTCCAAATAAACTTATATATTGGAAACAAGAAAGAATTCGAATTATATATTGGAAACAATAAGATTAGTCTGGAACGATAATTTATAGAGGAAAGATGTATTAAAATGAGGCAGTACCAAGTCAACCAACTAATTGAGCAGACGAACTGGCAAATCTTATGGATACAATACAATACAATAACTTTGTAAGGAAAATGAATGATATACATATACACCAGCGTTGCCAGACGTCCCGATTTTAGAGTTAAAAATCAATGTCCCTCGCGGGACGTTAAAAATCCCGATTTTTTAGTGAATTTATCTGAATTCTTGTGACGCTACCAACACGGACACTCCCACCTCACATATCTCTGAGGCTGTCACTATTTGGTTTCAGTGTGCTGCTTTGGGTAGAGTGCGCTAGTCTGTGTTCTGCCGTCAATGTCGTCTGTTGTCTGTTGTGTGGCGTTTATATTGTTTATTTACGGAGTCAGTAGGAAAGTGAGTTAAGATGAGCGACAGTTTTGGTTCTAATATTAATCTTTCGAATTCGGAAGCAACACAAACACCTGAGAAGAAGGTGAAATTAGATAAACGGCTAACAAAATACAACCCCAATTGGGAGCAAAATTACGATTGGTTAAGTATCTCAAAAAATGAATTTAAGGCATTTTGCCGTTTATGTAAAAGGGAATTCAGTATATCCATTGTGGAGCAAATGACGTTCTCAAACATTCGAGAGGAGCTAATCATATGAAGATAGTCAGCTCACATGCTTCAAGTTCTTTGATGAACTATTTTTCCAAGCCGAGTACTTCCGAGTACTTATCTGATAAATCTAAGTAAAAATTGTAATAATCATTAATAATAATTAACCATGTATTTTCAACATGTTTATTAATATAAAGTCTGAAAATAAGAAGAACATTTTGCATTTTCTTGTATTTTTTCGCATGTCCCGATTTTTACAACAAAATCCCGCTTTTTGTCTGCTTCACTAGTCTTAATCCCGATTTACGAAAAAAATAATCTTGCAACGCTGATATACACACAATCATCAAAAGAAACAAACATAAAAAACCGCAAGCATAAAACATGGATGAAGCCTGACATAGCTAGAATGTGCAAGAGGAAAGACGAGCTCTATAGGAAGTGGAAAAACAACCCACTAAACCAAGGATACCAACGTGATTACAAACGGTTTCGAAATATAGTAAATAAAAGTATTATGATCGCAAAAACCAATTATACTACAAAGAAAGTTTTACAAATGCCAAAAATGCTCCGAGGAAAACATGGAGTGTTTTAAATGAACTTCTGGGGCGAAAGAAAAGACCCATCGATGAGGGTGTTATTAACAATTTTCCGGCAAGCACTAACCTACCGAACCTGGTAGACAAATTTGCAGAACAATTTTCTAGTCAAGCGTCAAAAATAGAACGCGCAATCAATTTATGTAGAAGAAGCTAGCGAGGAAGAAGTATATAGAATGTTGTGCTGCTTAAAACCCGACAAGGGACCAGGAGCAGATAACATTAGGCTGATTGATCTTAAACTAAACGCATTGCATCTAACTTTAATAGTTAAAACAATTATCAATCGAAGCATAAGACAAAGTTGTGTTCCCATTCTATTAAAAACGTCGATAATCCGACCAGTATTCAAAGGGGAGTGAAAGATCGCATTGAAAACTACAGGCCTATCGCAATATTGCCTGTAGTAGAGAAGTGCCTGGAGGAAATTATAGTACGAAGAATAATAGTTTTCATTCAAAAGCACAGAATCCTACAACCAAACCAATATGGTTTCCAGAAAAATAAAAGCACTGGGCTACTTTTGGGAGAGCTCGCCAATGGGGTAAACGCAGGCCTAAACAAAAACCAAGCAAGCCTTCGACACCTTGAGTCACAAGAAGATCATCGAAAGTCTTAACCGGATTGGAATAAGAGGGATCCTAGCAAAGTGGATAGAAAATTACCTGTCAGAAAGGACGGTAAAGGTAAAAATACAAAACATACTAAGCGATGAAAAACAGAGTCTGCATGGTGTACTCCAAGGTTCAAAGCTGGGACCGATACTCTACGTTCTATTCACAAACGAACTTCTGCGATTATTAAAAAGAAGTACAATCTTTGCATACGCAGATTACTTGGCAATTATTTTTAAGCATAAGTGCATTAACTTAGCGGCTTCGATAATGCAGGACGAATTCGATAGCGTTTCCAGATGGTGCCACGACCAAGGACTGGTGATAAATGCTGCGAAAACTAAACTGATGCACATACGTATGCCATACCAACCCGAAGTTCCCATCAGCATATATCATCAGAATGAAGGCTGCCCGACAGCAACGAAAAGTGGTCCAATTGAAGTAGTCAAGACTATGAAGTATCTAGAAATTATAATTGATGAACACTTCCTATGGCAGGAACATGTTAATAAGATACAAAGGCAGCTTAAGTGTGCCGTTTTTGCTATGGTGTACCTCAAAAGATACACTAGTTTTGAGGTGCAGCAGCAAGTGTACCTTTCGCTAGCAGAATCCCGTTTAAGAAATGGAATATTAGCATGGGGAAATGCGTCGAAAACACACATCGATAAAGCCGCGTCTCCACCAACCGAACATGTTCGCCGAACAGTGTTCGACAGACATTTGTGATGTCCGCCGAACATTGTTAGGTGTTGTAGCGAACATTGATTTGTGAACTATTGAAAATGTTCGCCGAACATGTTTGGGAACCAAATGTGGAATGTTTGTCCGTTTTTATGTTTACGAACACTGTTAAGATATTACATCTTCAGCATCGAATATTAATACTAATCATTCTAATTTAAAGGTCCTAGATGTTAACGGTATCTCTAAGATGGCACTACTTTTACATTAATATGATGATCGGTGCTTCCAACAAAGAATACGCCATAACCAGAATACTAGAAGACGTGCTCGAGGACTGCTGGAGATGCCAGAAACTTACAATATCTATGGGAGAAGACATCCAAGCTACGCCTTGCCAGAATTGATGAATGAACTACCAGCTGAAGTCAAAAATATTGTTAATTTTAAAAAAACGTAAAAAATATATAATTCTATTTTCTCAACTTACACTATGTCGCTTAATATTAAAACTAGTAATTTGCAAAATAAGTTAAAGTTCCTAAATTCATAAAGTCAATGTCAACTGAATTAAAAATTTAATATAATTTGTTTGCCAACAAATTTGAAACCATTATAAAATGCCTAATCACCTGCATACGCTTCGCAGGTAACTTAACTATTGTAAGTTACAATTTCTAACGTTTCCGAGAAAAGTAAATAAATAACTAAAAATAAATAAATAAATAAAGTGGTGGTTATGAAGTTTTTATTTGGGGGTATAGATTAGGTTGAGTGTCGGTCCAAGAACGCTGCACTGTGGTACTCCTGCACAGAATGGGGCTATCTGAGGCTGGATTTTACCTTGAGTATCCGGTTTTCAAGACAGCTGAAGAGGATATGATAAAATTATTGCGGTAATACATTTTGGGGGACCATTTTGAGTATTGTACGCTTTTAAAATCCACTATTTTTTACTTGTAGGTAATAGTACAAGGTTTGAAGAAAATTTTAAGTTCTCGAACGTTGATCCAGCGAAATCCATGGAGCATTTTTACAAGAACGCCTTTTTTTTGCAAAAAGTGAAATTTCAAGGAAACTGTTTAATATTTCGCAACAAAACTTACACCGTTTTTTCAGGTAGCATGAAGCAATATTTGTATTTGTTATGAATCCCATAACTAACCCCATAATCTAAACAGAAAGTCACTCATAAATAAGCAATGGTAAACATAAATGCACTCAACCGCATTTATTAAGTTATTTCCATTCTCTTAAATTTTTACTCGGATTTCAAACCGTTAAAATGAGTAGACATAACAAATTCTTAAATTATTCCATTCAATTTACAAACCCTTAAGTAAAGACACAGAATCATAAATTCTTTATACTCAAGATAATTATGTCGCATGTGCAGTTACACATATCAAATTTCAATCCAACTTAAACATAGCAAGCAACGCTTGAAAATTGCTGATAAAGCAACGCCAGTGGATTATTTTACTGATAAGCCACGGCGTCCCGAGGGTTCTTGATTTTAAAGAACCAAGAAGATGACGAGTTTCGAAGTTGAATTAAAAGCGGTTGGTTGTCAGCAGCGGGTCGCGATATTTAAAGTCGTCGCGATAATTAAAGTCATTTTTTAAATCTTTTTTTTTCTGTTCTTTTATTTTTTTTTTGTCAAGTAGTGCAAATTAAAAAGCGAAAATTTGTGTTAAATAAATTTATATTTTACCGAAGAAAGGCGTTTAATTTAAAAGAAAAACTAACGACGAAACTCCCCGCGATCGCTCTTCTCGATCTTACACCGAAAGCACGGCGATCTCGGTATAACAATGGTGGCAGCGTAGTTTAATAAATAGTAGCAGCGTACAACAATAGTAGCAGCGTATAACAATGGTGGCAGCGTAGTTTAATAAATAGTAGCAGCGTACAACAATAGTAGCAGCGTAGAACAATGGTGGCAGCGTAGTTTAATAAATAGTAGCAGCGTACAACAATAGTAGCAGCATACAACAATGGTAGCAGCGTAATTTAATAAATAGTAGCAGCGTAGTACAACAATGCGTATAACAAATGCGTAAATAGTAGCAGCGCACAACAAATAGTGGCAAATAAATAGTGGCGGCTCAACAAATAGTAACATCGTGGGAAGATTGAATTAACTTAAGACGTTTCCGCAGGACTCAACAACAACAAAAAATTATAAAACAAAAATCAAGTAAGCGAAATTTTATTGAAAAAAAACCCTTTTATTTTGAAAATGAATTGAAAATAATTATAGTATATATACTTTTATCAAATTAAAAATTTAAATAAATAAATATAATATATGGTTGTGCGGATATAAGGAATTATTAAAAACATTGTGCTGTTTTACGAAGATTTTTAAATACAATTTACGTTGTTTTCTTTTTCTGTGATTATATAAAAAAAAAAATATTGAATTGTGCTGTTGCTCTCTTACAATTGTTTATGAATTGACTATAATTAAGGTTCTTTGTGTTCAAGTGCACAATATCTTACAATATTTAACATTATTACCGTTGAAATAGTTTATATGTATTTCATGTTTGCTTTTCGATAGAAAAGTATCACTTTCGTCTTTACTACTTTTTACTCTCAAACCAAGTTGAAATATTTTTAACTTGATGAATTGTTAAAATACGCGCTTAATAGATATAATAAACTTTTTGAGATAACAAACGAATATATTTAAAATTGTCGCGTTCGATTTATTGTTACTCTCGTGATATGTTACCAGAACAATCTCATTTACTTTAAAAAACACACTTTAAAAGAACGCTTATGGGGTTTCTCCCACGAAAATTATTATAGGCTATGAATAGCAAATGAGTTCAAGGGACAAATCAAAGAAAAGGGGAACAAAAAAAATTATTTCCAAAAGCATAGTTAACCTACCCGGGACCTGTACGCGTTCAATGACCCAAGCCAACGCTGAATCTTCAGTCCCACCAAAAGAAACTAAACATACTCCAACAATGGAAATTAAATTATCTGACGTACATAGCCTTGTGCCGACATTTAATGGTAACTCCGCGGAATTGTCAAAATTTTTAGCTTGTTCCGAATTAATATTCGCCTCTGTAGAATCTGAGGAAGATACGAAATTATTCCTCAATGTCATAAAAACTCGACTGGAAGGGCCGGCGTTCGAACTAATAGAGTACAAAACATACACTTCCTGGGGAGACCTAAAAACGGACTTGATAACAAACTTTGCCGCAGTAAAATCGCGTCCTTTAATACAAAATGAATTACGGAAAACTGTTCAAGGCCCCAAGGAAACTATTCAGCAATACGGCCAACGCCTTTCACAGATTTTAGCAGCGCTAAATTCTGCTACTCATTCCGCTGTATCCGATACACTAGCAAGAAAATATCTGATAGATGAGAATGATAGTCTGGCAGTTCGAACCTTCGAAGATGGTTTGCTGAATAATAACCTTAAAATTTTAGTTAAAGCCAAAGGGGAAACTACCCTACGAACCGCAATCACATATGCGGCTGACCAAAACCTACGTATAACCTCTAACTCACCAAGAGTTAACACAAACGATTCACGATCACTTCCAACTTGCACCTATTGTAATAAAAGGGGACATACACAAGAAACATGTTATGCAAAATTAAATCGATCACAGGTCGTTCCACAAAATCAAATGTTATGTTCTTATTGTCGTAAGCCCAACCACACGTACTCCAATTGTCGTTCGAGATTATCTCAAAATACACAAACAAGACATAATAACTATGTTAGACAACTTCCTGTGAGGAATAACCAGTATTTTATTCCCCAAACCAAAAATTTTCAACCACGCGAACATCAATATCAAGTATCCAACCCACACTTTCATAACCGCACTAACGGATCATTCTCAGAAAGAGTACCTAGGGAACCACAACGATATAATCGCGATGAATTACCCAGGGGAAACAACGTCAGATTAGTCGAATCGGGAAACGAGGAGACTCGGGAGGACAGAGTCGGACATCCATCCCGTATACAAATAGAAGCCGACATACACACCAACCAAACTCCGAACACACTTTAAACTATACCATTAAAATCTCCATATGTATCACTAAACAAGGAGTTTCCATATGTATACCCTTTGAACCCTCGAAAAAAACTTATTCTGTTTTCTTAATTGACTCAGGATCAGAAATAAGTATCTTTAAACCTGATAATGATATCCCAAATAACCTTAATACGCCGTGTTCCATAATCCCTTTGTTCGGGGAACCAGTACCAAGTCTTGGAAGTAAACAAGGAACGCTCCTTTTGGGGAAAGGAGATAAAACTTGTACTATAACACATACTTTTCATTTAGTAAGGGGAGATGCTAATCTTAGATATGATGGCCTACTAGGTCACGATTTTCTTACCCAATATAATGGAATAGTCAATTATAAAGATAAATGCTTAGAACTACACGTAAACTCAGAAGATTTTTACCGTACTGCGAATGCACCAGAGCTTCATGGGAACGGGGAGAATGCAAACCTATTCTCCATATCTGCTACCCCATATAGAGGCCAGAGTTCTATAACAAGCAGTAAATTCGGAAATACAGTCAGTGGAAACGATGAAATTTTAATTACAAAGGAAACATACAACGAAGTACGAGATAAGAATGAATTGCTTCTGCCTGCGAGAAGCGAAGTAATAATAAAAGTCCCTATAAACACAACCAATGACATAGTATTAGAAAAGAAAGAATTATCACCTGGTATTTACTTAGCGAGTGCGATCATACGTCCCGAGAAGGGATCTGCGAATGTCCTTATTTTAAACTCAAATGAAGAAAAAAAGAGTCTTGATACTAACAACCTTAAACTCGAATGGGATGAACTACAAAATTATGATGTGTTAGATAACCTAGACGGAAATATAATTAGAAACCGCCTAACTATACTAGAAAAACGATTAATTTGGAGCATTGCAATCACGAGGAACGTGATTCGATTCTCACTATATGTAAGGAATATAATGACCTCTTTCACTTAGAGGGTGACACACTCACGTGCACATCCTCAATGACCCATAAAATTCCAACCGAACTTGGAAAAGGACCTACTTTCACTAGACCTTATAGACTTCCAGAAGCCCAAAAACAGGAGATACATAAACAGGTAGGCGAAATGTTAGAGGACGGTATCATTCAACATAGTTGTAGTCCATGGAATTCACCACTTCTTCTGGTCCCTAAAAAGACGGGTGACTCCGGTCAAAAACGTTGGAGGGTGGTGGTGGATTTCCGGAAACTAAATGACATAACTGTAGGTGATGCATACCCTCTTCCCTACATAACTGATATATTGGATCAACTGGGTCGCGCAAAAGTCTTTAGTACCCTAGACATGGCTAGCGGGTTCCACCAAATCCCAGTGGACAATGAAGATAAAGCAAAAACTGCATTTAGCACTCCATACGGCCACTTCGAATATAATCGGATGCCGTTTGGACTGAAAAATGCTCCCGCTACGTTCCAGCGCTTAATGAACAACGTACTAATGGGTCTGCAAGGTATACATTGTTTTGTTTATGTAGATGATATTGTTATCTACGGATATGATCTGCTCGATCACAACCGCAAGTTACTTAAGGTGTTCCAACGTCTAAGAGAACATAATCTTAAGTTACAGCCGGAAAAATGTCACTTCATAAAACAAGAGCTTGCTTATTTAGGTCATGTTATTTCAGGCAATGGAGTTATGCCCGATCCTTCTAAAATTTCAGTTGTTAGAACGTATCCTATACCGAAAAAGGAAAAAGAGGTGAGATCTTTCTTGGGATTTGTCGGTTATTATCGCCGTTTTATTCCCGAATTCTCCAAAATCTCGAAACCACTAACGAACCTCTTAAAGAAAAACGTACCATTTAAGTGGGATGCTCATTGCGATGAAGCTTTCGTGAAGCTAAAGAAAAAATTGACGGAAAAACCAATCTTATCTTATCCGGATTTTACCAAAGAATTTTTAATAACAACAGATGCGAGTGACATGGCATTAGGTGCAGTCCTATCACAAGGAGAAATTGGTCAAGACAAACCAATCTGCTACGCCAGCCGGACGTTAAATCAAGCTGAAAAAAAATACACCACAACTGAAAAAGAATTGTTGGCCATTGTATTTGCAGTGAAACAATTCAGACCTTATATTTTTGGCCGAAAATTTACTATAATAACGGATCATCGTCCCCTCCAGTGGCTAATAAACCTGAAGGAACCTTCTTCCAGATTGATGCGATGGAAGATACTTCTAGAAGAGTATGACTATACTATAAAGTACAGACCTGGAAGACAAAACGCAAACGCAGATGCATTGAGCAGGATACAAGTAGATCAAAGTAATGAACGATTAGAAAACGTAAGAGTCGTCACTCGAAGTAAGGCAAGACGAATTCAGGAAAGCAATAGTCCACTCGACATATCTGAACAACAAATCGAACTCCATACCCAAACATCCGAAAAGGAAACAAGTTTTAAACTCATTGAAGGAACTGGAACCTTACACACTATGAATAACATAACAACTAAAACGTATATTCTCCCTTTAACCAAGAGTAATGAAGAATCTTACTTAATAAAACTTTTTGGCAGAACAGAACCCTTCCAATCAAATGAGGAAGTAACCGAATTACGACATTTACACCAAACATATCTTATACTAAAATCTTTTCTTCCAACACGCACAGAACAAGATCGCAACGCTTTAAAAACATCCTTGTCGGGATTGTTAGCTTACACTCAGAACAATAATATGAAAAGCATTCACATTTCAATTCCCAATCTAGGCATAGCAGTTACTAGTGAAATAAAAACCCTTCTTTTAGAATGTTTCCATAATGAGGAAATCATAATGTATCTATATATGGACACAAAACAATTACTCACTGACCCGAATGACATAGCCAAGGTTTTGAGAGAATACCATGACGATGCGTTCGGTGGACACCAGGGCATTTCAAGGACTTCGAAGAGAATAAAATTAAATTTTTATTGGCCTAATATGCTAAAAGATGTGAAAAATCACATCTCTTAATGCGACTCATGCCAGAAAAATAAACTTACAAGGCAACCGCCTATACCAATGAAAATAACTAGTACCAGTTCTAGACCCTTCGAGAGAGTAGCATTAGACATTGTAGGACCCCTTCCTTGCACTTACGAAGGAAATAAATATATATTAACTTTTCAGGACGACCTGACGAAATTTTCTATGGCCATACCCCTTGGAAACACAGAAGCACTTACGGTCGCAGAAGCGTTCATTAAAAATATAGTATGTCTACACGGTATTCCAGAATCTCTACTTACCGACCAGGGAAGTAACTTTCTTAGTAAATTATCATCGGAGGTGTACAAATTATTGAAGATTCGTAAACTTCAAACTACAGCGTACCATCCACAAACTAACGGAGCTTTAGAAAGGAGCCATCGCACGTTAGCAGAATATCTGAGACACTATGTGGACAAGGATCCACTTACATGGGATTCATGGACTCCTTACGCTATTTTCGTGTATAATACCACTCCACACTCAGCCACTAACTACAGCCCGTACGAACTTCTCTACGGATTTCCGCCTAAAGTTCCAAGTATAATTAAACACGCCCCCCAAACCCATTATAACTATGAAAACTACGCCCTAGAACTCAAAGTCCGATTGCAACACTGCTATAAAAATGCTAAAGAATTTATAATGAAACAAAAGGAGAAATCCAAAGTGTATTACGATAGTCGCTCCCGTGAAAAACAATTCCACGTAGGAGATAAAGTACTTTTGAGAAATCACATGCGGAAAAATAAATTCTCCTCGCTATGGGAAGGTCCTTACGAAATAACATTCATTAATTCAACCGAAAATTCCACTATTGAAGTCGGAAGAAAGCAAAAAGTTGTGCATAACAACGATCTCAAACTTTATATAGAATGACACACTCTCGCTCACTTCCCAATTCCCATTCACCATATGTAACATAGGGCATACATAAGATATAATATATTTTTAGTACTTTTGAATAATTTTAATTAATTTCACGACTGTCTAATATGACCACTAAAATCAATAATTCTATAATTCAGAACCGTACAAACTTCCAAAAACCTTCTCTGGACATGCGCAGTTTATAAGATCCCTCTCTCCATTGGTATGGACGTAGCGTTGACTCAGTCAATCTTTACTATCCTTTCTTTTGGGATAAAATCACTATTGATAAATTAATTAGCTTATATCTATATATTGTCTAGCAAATTACTCTTCACCTAGAACTTTTCGCTATTAAATCGAGAATATTTGAGCACAGAATGAAAAAAAGTGCTTTCTCTGTTCTTAATTCGTTCCAAGCCTTTTAGCAAAAAAAAAACGTACCAAATACTTAAGGAATCCACTCGATGCAAAAATATTCATCACACCCTTTTTAAATTTTCAGAAGATGATGCGCATCCTACTGATAATCTCATTGGTCGCCTATGCTGTAGGCAAGGAGATCAATATCATGCCTATAGTCAATCACCCAGGAATATACTACGAAGAAATCGGTAGAGTGGAACTATACTCCAACGAATGGAAAGTAGTAGTCTACTACGATATAAAAACCGTAAGGGAGGCTCTCCTAAACCTTAACCGCCTAACCGACGAGGTAAACTCTTTATGTAATTTATTCTACAATGAGCACAATTTTATGCAAGTGTGTAATAGCACAATAATAGAAATGAATCATATGCTAACTGATTTAAAACATAAGAATAATCTGTTAAACACTATGCGAATTAAACGATCACCTTTTGGGATCATAGGTAGTATCAGCAAGTCACTCTTTGGAACCTTAAATGAAGAGGATTCAAAATACTATGATAAACAAATAACCAAATTACGCGAAAACGAAAGCCACTCACTAAATCTCATTAGAAACCAAACAATTATTCTCGATACCACCGTCAATATCATGAACAAAAACCAACATCTAATAGAAAACCAAATGATGAATCTTAACGCAAAACTTCAGTTATTTCGTACGAAAATTAACGAGATATCCAATGCATCCATGGACAACCGATTTTTAATCGAGTTAGAATCCCTTACTTCCCTTACAACACTAATAATTATGCGATACGAAAATGTATTAAATGCGATCTTAGATCTAATTACCGACGTGCGTCACGGAAAACCGCACCCTACTATAGTTACCCCAAATCAACTCGATGAAGTTCTTACTATGATTCGTAAGCAAATACCTGGCGACATCAGATTGCCGAGTGCCTTGCAAAATGGTAGTCTTCTTCCCTTATACCTCATCGGAGAAATGCGAACTAGTGCTATAGAAGACAAAATCATTTATGAATTGCGAATTCCACTACCATTCAAGGACAACTACCAATTATATAAAATTATACCCCTCCCTACATTGTTAAACGGCACCCTCACATACATACAAAGCGACATTGACTATCTGATCGTTGATTATAATAGAGAACATCATTATGATATGACACAGAAAGAGCTATCTGGCTGTGTCACAGAAGATTTGGACTTGTACCTATGTCGGGCTAAACACCCTATCTTCAACTCTCACTCCAATAACATATGTGAAATCTCTCTACTACGTAGGGAAAACCATCTTCTTAGTTCCTGCAACTTAAGAAAATCTCAACAAGAGTCCTTCTGGTTTCAATTATCTCAGACTAACAAATGGCTTTACTCTACCCGTGTCAAAATCAATATTGACGCCGTATGTCAAAATGAAATAAAGCCCTATTCATTAACTGGTGCAGGAATAGTTGAAATTACCAACGACTGTTATGTACGAACAAAGGATTTCACTATCCAACCCTATGCTGCAAAATCAAACAAACTAAAGAACTACTTCGTACCTGCAATAAACGTATCCGCTATATTAAGCCAACGTAAAGTTGCACCCCTTGACTCTAGCAAGGACATAGCATTTGTGAAATATACAGAGAATAATGATTTAGAAAAACTATCTCTAGACCTGCGAACCATTAAAGAAAAGGAAAACCAAGATCTCGAGCCCTTAGATGCACACGATATACACCATTATACATTAGGCTATGTTTTGGTTCTTTTAATTATCACACTTGTCGGATTTAAATTAGTGAGAGCATATCTATCCAAAATAACGAATAAAAGAACGACTGCGAATATCGAGGATAAATCTGAAGAGGGTATAGAAATGGAAAAAATTGAGGAGCCTCGTAAAGGTGTAAGACTCACTATTAAAAGAAAGGAAAAGAAGGTCGAACCCTGAATTACGGTATTCAAAAAAAAAGGAAAAGAAAACAATTTACATAATATAACGTAAATATGAGTAAACTTATACCCGCACTGCCGAAACTAACCATTTTTTTTAAAAAAAAAAAAAAAAAGATACACAAAAAGAAAAAAAGGGGAATTTTCAATAAAATTACGTAAGTAAAGACATTAAGGAATTAAAAACCCAGAATAAGAATATCTTTTACATAATCTACTATGCATAGTTTTTTTTTATATAATACACAAAAAAAAAAAAAAGGAAGTGAGATGATAAATTGAACATAATTTAAATAAATAAGGTACTACGGTACATAAGTTTCTTTATAAAAAAAAAAAAAATTTTCATAAATTTATATAAGGTACATACGTAAACTCTAAGATTCATATTAAATCCAATTAAGTAAGTTTTCCTTTTGAAACAGAAGTTAAGATAATAAATTTAACGTAAATTTCTTTAAGGTACTACGGTACATAACGTTTAATTACAAATTGATAAAATTTAATAAAGCATGGAACTGGATCTAATTATCTATAAAAATGTCAAAACAATTTCTTTTATTAAAAATAGAAATGCAACCTTTTATGATGTAATAATATGAAAATGGAGAAATTTCTATATCTATTATAGGAAAGATAAATAAAAAAAAAAGAGATACAGTTATTAAGTGTAACCAGCGCAAGATGAACCACAGTGTTGTCTTGGCTCGAAGAATTTGACACGCTGTAGCGTGCGATTAAAGTTTATGTCAAGTCCAACTGTGTGAGTCTCTTGTCCCCTATTTTGTCCTCTAGATATAAAAGGATAACATATAGAAGAATTAGGCTGATGGATAAGATGTATCATTAAACACACGCATTGGTTACTTTGAAAAAAAAAACAAAAAAAAAAAAAAAAAAAAAAAACGCAAATAAAAAGAAAAAAAAACATAGAAAGAAAGAAATATATTTTCTCTAAATATACATATACATATATGTATAACATATATATCTCCTATAGACATAGGGGATTCTCCATGTAAAAAAAAAAAAAAAAACAACACACACAAACTCAATTCATACTTCAACCAACAAAATATGATTATAATCTAGTTCACAAGATATATGTAAGCTATTAGCTTAGTACTTAAATCTTTTACATTCAAATGATATACATATGTATGTAAGTAACTAGTTTAGTATTTGAATCTTTCATTGTTAAAAAAAAAAAAAAAAAAAAAAAAATATATACAAACCTTCTTTCTTATTAATTACTTTCTAGAAAAAAAAATACATATTCAAAACGATAAAATTGGATAAACATAAGAATGATATCAAGTTTCATTAAGCAAATATTGTAAAATCGCGACTCGAAGCTGACAAATGGCCTGTTTTTTTTGCCAGAAAATTCAAACCTCTTCAAGGTTATGAATTTTCTTTTTCTAAGAGGGATGGTGTTATGAATCCCATAACTAACCCCATAATCTAAACAGAAAGTCACTCATAAATAAGCAATGGTAAACATAAATGCACTCAACCGCATTTATTAAGTTATTTCCATTCTCTTAAATTTTTACTCGGATTTCAAACCGTTAAAATGAGTAGACATAACAAATTCTTAAATTATTCCATTCAATTTACAAACCCTTAAGTAAAGACACAGAATCATAAATTCTTTATACTCAAGATAATTATGTCGCATGTGCAGTTACACATATCAAATTTCAATCCAACTTAAACATAGCAAGCAACGCTTGAAAATTGCTGATAAAGCAACGCCAGTGGATTATTTTACTGATAAGCCACGGCGTCCCGAGGGTTCTTGATTTTAAAGAACCAAGAAGATGACGAGTTTCGAAGTTGAATTAAAAGCGGTTGGTTGTCAGCAGCGGGTCGCGATATTTAAAGTCGTCGCGATAATTAAAGTCATTTTTTAAATCTTTTTTTTTTCTGTTCTTTTATTTTTTTTTGTCAAAGTAGTGCAAATTAAAAAGCGAAAATTTGTGTTAAATAAATTTATATTTTACCGAAGAAAGGCGTTTAATTTAAAAGAAAAACTAACGACGAAACTCCCCGCGATCGCTCTTCTCGATCTTACACCGAAAGCACGGCGATCTCGGTATAACACAAATAACAAATATGTAAGTGACGTTAAACAAAAGTTATTAACAAATTAAAAAAACGTGATTTTCGACAGTTTTTCCCATTTTTCTCTATATTTTCGGCCCTAACCTATAACTCAATATACATCAATCGAAAGATAATTTGAATAGCTACAACTTTATTATGTGATTTTTTTCGATCCGAGGTCACGCTTTTCTTTTAATCGCTAAAAAGCGTTTTTTACACTTTCTGGGATTTTTTAGGTTATGTTCGCCATTCCAAAATCCGAAAAAGAAAACGCTATCCTTTTTAGAATTTTTTTCCTATATGACTATATTTTTTGTTTCCAGATGGCAATTAACGCAAAAATTACATGGAGCTATTTTAGATTGATTGGACTATATATAACATTTGCATCTTTGTCCCTATTATTACATCGGCCTATAATTCATTAATTCAGGCACCTTATTAGAAGAGTGGTACTCTAATAGGTTCTTTCTATTTATTTATGTATTTAATAAAAAAAAAAGTTTCAAAACTAAATTTATTAAGGCGCGGTAAATTGCACCGCTATTGTCTCTTTTCTATTTCCTTCCGTAATTTCTAACTACTAACCTCCCTCGTTAAGAGCTGTTGTTGTTTTGTAGAAGGTCGATAAGAAAGTGATTTACTTCATCTGATAATTCCAAAAAAAGGAGGGAGGCAGGGTGTGTAGGGACATCGTCCTACTACTTCCGGTATTACTTAGCTAAGGTGATAGGTTTAAAAAAAACATAATCGACTGAGGATAAGTAACGAAAAAAATAAAAGTTGTCAATTTGAAAAAACAAAATAAAAATATATCGAGTTTGTGATAAGAAAGATTCATAAAAAAAGAAAACAAGAAACGAAAAATTAATAAGAAGAAAGAAAACAGGAAAGGATAGAGAAGATTGCCTGTAAGAAGAGGCATTAAGATAAGTCTCGTTTAAAAAATAAATAAAAACAATAATAATATTTAATAGTTTTATTTTAAAACTTATTTAAATTTAATCAATTTTCTTGCCGTTTCAAGTGTAATTTAGTATTTTCTTACAAACGTGTACAACTTTTGGTTTGAGGTTGATTTTCCTTTGGGTTTTTTTGTGTGTGTGGATTCACAGTTGGGTTTTTATTTAGATTTTCGCTTTGTCTAATTGGATTGAGTCTTCTTTAAATATGCAACGCGAAGAAAATATGGATGACTTTTTAATAATTGATTTGGAAGAGTCATTGCCCAGCCTGAAACAGGGGCGGCCGGCTCGACTTGGGGTTCGGGCAGAAGTTGAAGTAGCTTCCACGGCAAGGTTCAGTCTGCCCGAATTCCACAAGAGTGACCCGGCCGTCTGGTTTTACCAGGCTGAGGCACAACGGGATAACTGAACGGGATAACTTCGGACAAAACGAAGTTGTCCCACATTGTGTCCGCTCTCCCGACAGAGGCAGCAAAGATTCTGCTACATGCTTTTCCGGATCTCAGCTCCGCTAGCTATGCAGATGCTAAGAGGCGGTTGTTGGAGCGATATGGTTTATCGACCAGGAACCGCCTCGAGCAGCTGTTGGCGGCGCATGAGCCCGGAGACCGCTAGCCCTCAGATTTCCTGAGGGGCTTGCAGAGCCTGGCAGGGGACTGTCTCGGGGATGGCGAAGAGCTCATCCGGAGTTTTTGGGAGCGCAGGGTACCCAGGGACATCCAGGTGGTGCTTGCCGCATCCGCGGACCAGTCCTTTGTGCAGCTGTCGAGGCTGGCGGACACCCGTCGTGTTGGGAAGGGGGCAAGGTCAGAGCCAGGGGTCGGCGGGAGGGTCTACTGGTCCACGGCGATGGAGCCGATCCCCGGTTCAACTACCGAAGACTCCATCGGCGGGGACCAAGGTTCCCACCAATAGAGGAGCGGCTCCCAAAACTTCATCCACGGCGCAAGCACTACCGGGGACGCTCTGCTACTATCACTACCGCTACGGTAGTGGGGCAGAGCGGTGCACCCCGCCGTGTG
Organism: Thereva unica; assembly: GCA_949987705.1. Lineage (NCBI taxonomy): Eukaryota > Metazoa > Arthropoda > Insecta > Diptera > Therevidae > Thereva > Thereva unica. Next base: position 79,640,263 of record OX465283.1, on the reverse strand, counting down.
CCTTTAAGGGTCCTGGCTCTGCAGCCAAGACGGACCGGAGGATGAAAGGGGCCCTTCTCCCAAAAGATTAAATTGGCGGGGACTCGCCACATCCGCGGGCATCTCTCAGCAGAGACGCTCCTGCAGATTATATGTCCGAGACCAACATAACCAGATCCATTTTTTAATCGACTCTGGTGCGGACATATATTTAGTTCCAAATCACACTTTTAGGGTACAAACAACATGCCCTAATTTACTTCTGCGGGCCGCAAATGGATCCACGATCCAAACTTTTGGCACGAAGTTGCTGGAACTGAACCTAGGTCTTCGCCGAAGGTTCATCCACAACTTCTTAATAGCCAACACTAACAAAGCTACACTCGGTGCGGACTTCCTCACGAAGTTCGAATTCATCCTCGACTTCAAAAGGCGAGTATTAGTTGACTCACAGACCATATATATGATCGAGAGCTTTGAATGAAAACATCTTGACAAATATAAAGAATTGTTAATGAAGTACGCTTCTTTAACACAACCACCTAATTTTAACCTACCAGTTAAACACCATCAGTGGCCACAATTTAAGCGCTGACAAAAGGTTCTACGATAATTACACTCTCTATAATTAAATGTCAAAACACGACAATTTTTAATGGTTTTTGAATTTTTCTGCAAAAACCTGTTGACCGATATCAATGGTCCAAAACTCATAATTTTCTTCTTTTTAAGCACTATTATGTAGTATTTTTTATTTTCCAAAACAACATTTTTTTCGTACCCAAAACGTGAAAAGCGTGTTTTCGATACTATTATTAGCTTTTTACCACCTGTTGCCCTGGACCAGTTTTATCCAAAACACATTCAAAGAATTCCTACGATTTTTCTCTTAATTATAGCGTTAAGAAATCGCAGGGTAGATTTATTTCAACTTTTTTGCTATCGCTCCTGGACTATTCATTTATGTCTATCTAGACGATATACTTATCGCTAGTGAATCCGAGGATAAGCATCTCACTCACCTCGAAGTACTGTTTAAACGCTTTGATAACTTTTGGTTAACCATAAAGTTATCAAAATGCGTTTTTGGTGTCAGTGAGATCATGTTTTTGGGACATAGTATCGGCAACGATGTCAACAAGCATTCCTCGACGTGAAAGCCGCAATGGCTGCAGTGATGCTGATACACCCACTAGAGGATGCTAAATATAGCGTCATAAATGATGCTTCCGACTTTGCTATCGGAGCTGTGCTGGAACAATTTAACGGTCACAGATGGCAACCATTAGCTTTCTTTTCTAAGAAGTTGTCATCTGCTGAACGAAATTATTCTGCATTTGATCGCTAACTACTCGCAATCTTTGCAGCAATAAAACATTTTCGGTACTTTGTTGAAGGAAGAAATTTTGTGGTCTACACTGACCACAAGCCTTTAATACCTGCCCTTTATCTCGCTCATTAGCGGCCAACAACGTTGACACAATCACCTTCGATTTGTCACATCTGGCGAAAGCACAAGAAGGTGACAAAGAGTTACAACGACTCCAAGAGCATCCCAATAGTAGCTCAAAGGTAAAACTGATACTCACACCAATCCCTTTCACAACTCATGAAGTTTGGTGTGAGATTAGCACGGGTACATTAGCCCATATATACCTTCATCATTAAAAAAATTAGCATTCAATTCTAACCATAGCTTGTCGCATCCAGGCATACGCACCACAAGGCAAGCTATCACTAAAAAATATTTTTGGCCAGCGATCAACAAAGACTGTAACAACTGGTATAGATCCTGCATAGGTTGTCAAAAATCTAAAGTTTCAAGACACACCAAATCTCCACATGAAGCTTTTAATTTACCGAATAATAGATTCGAACATATCCATATGGACATTGTTGGACCATTGCCCCCATCTCGAGGATATTCATATATCCTAACAATCGTGGACCGATCTACGAGATGGCCGGAGGCATATCCAATGCGAGACATCTCTGCTACTACGGTAGCCAAACATTTTGTCACCGAGTATGTCCCTAGATTTGGCGCACCACTTGAAATTACAACAGATCAAGGGTCGCAATTTGAATCAAAATTATTCAAGCAAGTCACAAGACTTCTTGGTACGCATAGAATACGAACGACCGTCTACCATCCTCAAGCAAATGGGATGGTTGAGCGGTTCCATAGACAACTGAAAGCGGCCTTAAAGGCAATGGACAACACTATTCATTGGAGTTAAGATTTGCCCCCTTTGTCTTATTAGGTACTGAAATGGGGTCGGACTAATTTTTGCCGTCTTCCCTCATTTCATAGCAATATATAAGGGATATATATATTGCCAATAAAAACTATTACTTCACATATTTTATTTTTATGTTATTCTTTTATTTAATATATTTATTTAATATTTATTTATTATTATATTTAATAGTTTAAAAATTTTTTATATTTTTTTTATTATGTCACGTTAAATAATTACATAACGGTTTTTGTTAACTTATTATAGGAGACTTCCTTTTTGAATAAGCTCCTAACTAATACTCTTACAAAAAATCAAAATAATTTTTAATATCACAATATTTGTGTGGCTATGTTTTTAAAATTGTTTCTGTGTACAGTGTATACATACGTTATATGACAATCCAAATTCCCCAAGTGTATTTAATAGTAGTAGTGAGAATCCAAATTGTGACGTAACCAAAAACACTGTACTTAAAATTATTAGAACAGACACTGAATGGATACTTGAATAAAACTTATTACAACGAAAAACGTATATACAAGTAGCGACTGCTACAGGTACTACCATAAAACCCGCGTGCCTTGCAACGCCTTTAAATAAAAACTGTTTATTATGTGCAATGTTTTCCTTCAAACAAAAAAAAAACAAACAAAAAAGTCAGCTGTTATTATCCCTAAAAGGGTTTATTATAGTGCATTTTTTTAATAAATATGGTAAACAAATTGCTGCGTATATCACCTCTGCTCAACAAATCTGCAAGTTTTGAAGCAGAGATTGGCATGTTTATGTCATCAAGAGAAGTGACATTTTAGGTTCTGACGAACGTTCGTTAAGTTTGTTCGCCTATTTACGTGGGTGCAAGAAATAATGAAGCAATCACAAATGAATATTAAATAAAGTGAATTTCGAGTCATTCATTTCTACGTGATTATAGGGATGCACTGTCAAAATTTCAGCCCTTCAGCTTCAGAGGTTTGGGTTAACCCCATTTCACCCCCTTAGGGGATGAATTTCGAGTAATCGCCTCTTAGTGGATGTCCACGTCATTATAGGGATGCACTGTCGAAATTTCAGCCCTATAGCTCCAGTAGTTTGGTAACCCCATTTCACTGCGTTAGGGGATGAATTTCGAATAATCGCTTCTTAGTGAATGTCCACGTCATTATAGAGATGCACTGTCAAAATTAGAGCCCTTCAGCTCCAGCGGTTTGGGTTGACCCTATTTAACCCCCTTAGGGGATAAATTTCAAAAAATCGCTCCTAAGTGAATGTCGACGTCATTGTAGGAATGCACGGTCAAAATTAAAGCCCTTCAGCTTCAGCGGTGTGGGTTAACCCCATTTCACCCCCTTAGGAGATGAATTTCAAAAAATCGTTTTATAGTGGATGACCACGCCATTATAGGGATGCATTGTCAAAATTACAGCCCTATAGCTTTAGCGGTTTGGGTAAACCCTATTTCACCCCCTTAGGTAATGAATTTCGAAAAATCGCTTTATAGTGGATGTCCACGCCATTATAGGGATGCTGTTTCGGTCCGAAACATTTATTCATCCAATTAAAAATGCTAAAAAGAATAAAAAAGAATTAATTAAAGAAAATAATAAAAGAAATTACATAAACATAACCTGGAGTCGGCTACCATAAGTCAACTCGAATTCCTATAGTGCGATGATGCAGACTAAAAATAAAAAGAAATAAAAACATAAATAATTGATTGATATGAACCAAAAGATAATAACATGATAAACATATAAACAAGAACACTAATAGCAACATAACAAACATTTAAAAATAAATGTAAACAAACCAGAACATAAAAACTGAAAGTAACACATAACATAAAATATAACATATAAAACAAAACTAAACATATAACTTATGTTTATAAGAGTAACATACTCACCATAATAAACAATCTATTAACACGAAACACGTAAAAACAAACCGAAATTCAAAACAATTAAATAAACTAAATAAAAACAACGCACTCGCGCACAAAAATTACACGAACTGTCAAAAAAAGCTTTTGTCAAACCAGAAGCTTTTCTGAGTACTAAAACGCAAAATAATTTAAAAATATAACAAACGAAAGCAGTCGTCGCCATATTTTTAACGCGTAGCTCAGTAAAAATTTCGATGCAAGTTGTCACTATGCCTGAATATACGATAAAGATAATCCGGAATAAATGAGCTTTTACGGTGGAGGGGGTAAATTTTTCTGTTCCCGATTAATTTGGGATTGGGGCATGCGCACTGCGGTTTTCCTCGAATTGGGTTTGTGTGCGTGCATATTTGGTCTTGCGCACTTCGCATATTTCCGTTGTTAGGCAAAACTGAATTTTTTGGCAGGTGAATTTTGCGAAGTTTCCATGCAATTCAAAAATTAGTGAGGTTATGGGTGAATATTTGATCTTGCGCACTTCGCATATTTCCCTTGTGAGCTCCAACTGAATTTCATGGCGGGTGAAGTTTGCATACAATTCAAATATAAGTGAGGTTATGAGAAATTAGTTTTATGCGAAGTTTGCACAATTTTCCAGAAAAGGGAGGTTATGTGATGGATGATGATATTCTCACACATTCAAACTTAAAAAAATGTGATTGTGTGAAGTTGTTTACAAACAAAATAATAATTCTTTTGTAAACCGGGGATTCAATAGCAAACACTTATGATATGCATGAATTGTTAAATTAAATCACAAATTGAAGATAGTTTTAGTTTTTGGTAACATTATAGTTAATGTTCCCTCAATTAACTATATGTAAATAAACAGTAGTTTTACTATTATTAAAAGTAGCAGCAGTAACAGATATCTGAAAAAGGTAGATACTTGCAATTTCACCACTTTATTTATAAGTGGTGACCGTGGCAGATTTAAAATTCGAAACCTTTACGCGGAGGACTAGTCACAATCACGCTTTACCACAAGAAAAATAACGGTGTGATTATTCATTCCTGAAAAAAGCATTACATAAAAGGATGGAATGTCTACATCCCCGCATAAATCTCTGAGCATTATGCCATGAACAACCACTATTTTAAACTGAATCCGCACATTTTAAAACTGCACAAAAGAGCTCTTTTTTAAATTTCACTACAAATAAATTGTATATAAAACCTTTTTCCTTAAAAATCTGGGGATCTAATAGGAATTTTCCATATCCAAAAATTAATTTTGACGTTTGCACAATATTTTAAAATAAACAGTTTTTGTATACATATTCCATTAAGTTTGTGTGGGTAAAGCTCACAATTTTGTTTGGCATACCGTTTATACGTAAAATGAGTTTATCCCCAAATCCCAAATAAAATAAGGTGTAGTATAAATCGGCATACTGTTGCAAGGTGGGGGGACAGCCGGGGGAAATATAAACCCGATGCAAGCACAGTGCGGGGCTTTTGATCTGTGCAAGTAAAAGCTGTGGCATTGCCCACCATCAAGCATCCATAGAGTTTTTTTTATAATTTTAATCGCGAATTTGCAGTGGCGTTGCCCACATCGTATAGAGTAGGGTTATATAGAAGGCGAGTATTCACCGTCTTCTCTTTGTTAGGATAGAATAGGTCGAGTGTTTAAAAAAACGAATTTTTTTAAAATTTTTGAAATTTAACAAAAAAAAAAATTTTTGAAGTAATTTATCTATCCAATTGAGAAATTGTATAGATAAGTTAATAAGGAAAATTTATTATTTTTTCCTTGAGTGCATTTGCCTCAGGTTAAATAATTATTTTCTGAAAGAACAATAAAAAACTAACCAGGGAATTGGCCCAAACTAAAATATTTGGATAAATAAATGTATATATATATATAAAAATTAAGGATTTAGAATTTATAGAATTTATACAATATTTAAAAGAGAAAATAATAAGCAATAAAGTAATTTAAATCGAACCAACTTTTTTAATTAAAAAAAGAACCTGATCCACATTGTTTTCAGCAACGGTCAGGTGACACCGTTACATTGGTCCTTCGAGCCGGATCTGGTTGCAGATAAATTACTTTATTGTTTATTATTCGTTAATTTGATTGAGATTTGACGTTGAATATCCAAATATTTTTGTTGTTGGTTGTTTGTTTTTATGTATGTTAATAACTAAACGTGCAAAATGAAGGACGTATTGCTACAACAGACTACGCTAAAAGCCCAACTAGACCAGACGATCGCAAATTATAATAAAACGTCGAAACACCGTCGAACTGCAGGTTATATCAACGGGAGGCTGGAAATAATCAGAAACATCTGGAGAAATTTCGATGAGAACCATCTGCAATTAGGGGCCGCGGACATAACCAGCATCAAGGATGAAAAAACTCAAGCCGCTTTAGCCGCATATGCAGAGGGCACTAGATACAGAGAATTTGATGAAGCGTATTCAGTGTTCTTCGGAGAGCTGCAAGATGCATTGGCATCTAGTGCACTACAACAAGCATCTACGTCTGCATCAAATGAATTGCCAAATCAGCAAAGTATTCCTTTGAAGCTGCCGACGGTGGAATTACCAAAATTTGACGGGCAATATACTGCATGGCAAGCGTTCCATGACAGGTTTACATCGTTAATACATAATAATGCTCGTTTAACGCCTGTGGACAAGTTGCACTACTTGAAAGGTAGCCTTACGGGAGAGGCACGTGGGGATCTCGACGCATTCGATATGACCTCCGCGAATTATATGGCTGCCTGGGACTTATTGTGCAAACGTTATAATAAGAGAAGATTGCTGATATACGCCCAGTTAAAACGACTATTCTATCAACCCAAGCTCACGCATGAATCGCACAAAGATTTACGAACGATGACAGATGATTTACAGCGCATTCGACATGCCCTTCAGGTGTTAAAGGTGAACATATCTGAGTGGGACGATATTGTTGTCTTCGTAACATCGCACAGATTGCCAGACAAAACAAGAAGCCAGTGGGAAGAATTGATATCCAAATCAGATGAGATGCCGTCATTAGGAGATTTTACCAAGTTCCTTGAGGAGAGATACAGAACTTTGGAAGCAATAAAGGATGTCAATACACACAAGCCCACAACACAGTACAAAGGTTTAGAGAGAGTGCGCAACCGTACCACAAACTGCTATGTAAGCGAAAACAAAGGTTGTCCTTTGTGCAAGGGGAACCATCAGCCGCAGTATTGTAGGTACCTGCAACGAAAATCTCCTGCTCAAAGGAGCAGATTAATAAAAGAAAACAAACTCTGTTTTGACTGCATAGGAAGTCATCATGGCAGTCCATGCCAATCGAACAAAACCTGTCCGGTGTGCAAGGAAACGCATTCCTTACAACAATGCGAGAAATTCCAAGGAATGGACATAGCCGAAAGACGTAATCTGACGAGTAAATCCAGACTATGCTATAGATGCCTGCGACCGCATCACAGCAGAGTATGTCCCAGCAGTAATAAATGTTACAAATGTGGAAAGGGACATCACTCGTTACTACATGAAGATGTTAAAGGTGAAATGGCCAACGAAACGCAGCAACGTGAAGTAACGACGTGTAATTATAATGAAAGTGCAACGCAAAGTATGCTAGCTACAGCTTTAGTGAAGGTGAGGAACAACAAGGGCAACAGTATAACCCTGCGAGCAGTGATCGATCCGGGGTCCCAAAGTTCATTTTTGACCGAAGCAGCATTCCAAACGTTACAGCCAGAAACAATACCAACCACGATGCAGATAAACGGGTTGGGTTCTATAAAAGTAGCATCATCTAGAAAAATTGCCTGTTTTACGTTAGCAGCCACTACACGCTCTAATTATGAAACGGCCGTACAAGCATATGTCGTCAAGGCCATAACGAACATATGCCCACCGAAACGATCCAAATGGCAGGACTGGTCTTACATCGATGGATTGGAACTAGCAGACCCAAAGTTCACCGACCAAGGACGAATCGATATTCTTCTTGGTGTAAAAGTGTACGCGAACATCATTGAGAATGGAATACGCAAGGGACAGGACCAATCACCAACCGCTCAGAAGACTAGCCTGGGATGGATATTACTCGGAGAGGTAGCAACAGCACCAGCCCAGAACCATAACACAAGTTTTTCAGGGTTCACAATTTCGGAAGGTAATGATTTAAACATACTTAGTCAACAAATAAGGAAATTCTGGGAATGGGAAGAAGTGTCAGAAGAAAGGAAGATGACAAGTGAAGAAAAGGAGTGTGAACTATTTTACGAAAGGACTACAAAACGTTTGTCCAATGGGTCGTACCAAGTAAAGTTACCATTTAGAGGAGGCACGCCTCCAGAGTTAGGAGAAAGCAAGGCGCAGGCAGCTTCAAGATTTAAGCAGTTGGAAAAGAAGCTGATTCAAAGGCCAGACATACAGTCACCCTATGCTGAATGTCTTAAGGAATATATCACCATGGGACATATGAATGCAGTAACGACCAAAGAAGAACGGGCATACTATATGCCGCATCATGCAGTATTTAAAGAGAGCACAACAACCAAGGTCAGAGTGGTTTTCGATGCATCGGCCAGGTCATCAAATGGGCGAAGCCTAATAGCATGTACACACCGACTTGGTTATCTCTTTATGTGGTTTCAAACTATTTCAAAACTAACAACTGTACACACTAACTCGATTGGTTATTTCTGTCATTTGTATTATTCGATATCGATGTCAATTCATGTTTTAATGTGTCAATTATATGTTATGTTTATTTTTAATTATGAACGTAATGGTCATAAAAATAATAATTAAAAGAAAAAAGGAAGCTACATATTTGGAGAGCAATTTGGAGTGTAATTTGTTATGTATTTCTGAGCAATGTTGTGCAAATATGTTCGAATTTCTTGGCCACAGAAAATAGAGCCATGTGATGCCAATGCACTCGCTATTCCTTTGAAAATGTGTGAATTTTTCCTATTTCCTTTTAACCCTTACCCTTGTGGACCAAACAGATCTTTTTTTCGTTGGCGGTCCTGCATGACTCATTTTAATTTCAGCGAAAAACTTAAAATTATGTCAACAAATAATATCCAAAATAAATATCATGGCTGTTGACAACAAATTTTGGTAGATTGTTGAAAACTTTCATTGATAGGTGGCTCTCATGCCAGTTAATTATCGTGGTTAAACGAGTTAACCATTGAAATTTTGCTTGGTTTGTGATTTTTGCTTGGTTTGAATATGTACGGCAAACCACGCACAAACCATCAAAATTATTGTGGTTAACGCTTGAAACCATCTCAATAGTAGTAACCAAGTCGGTGTGTACATGCTATAAATGAACAAATGTTGACTGGTCCAACTTTACAACCGAAATTATATGCCACCCTGTCCAACTGGAGGAAATATAAGTATGCGTTGACAGCAGACATCGAGAAGATGTACAGGATGATCCTTCTCGACCCAGAAGATAGAAAGTATCAAACTATATTGTGGAGGGAACATAGCTGCGAGCCCATCCAGGAATATCAACTGAATACAGTGACGTTTGGTACCACTTCAGCACCGTACTTAGCAATCAAGACTCTTCAACGACTTGCGACAGATGATAAAGAAAAATATCCAAAGGCATCCAAGGTAGCCTTCTCAGATTTTTATGTAGACGATGTCCTGACTGGTGCAGATACCATCGAGGAAGCATTGGAAATACAAGATGAACTCATAAATTTATTAAAGGGAGGTGGATTCCACCTAAGAAAATGGGCGGCTAATCACCAAGCGTTATTAGAACAAGTGTGCGCAGAGGATCGAGAAATACAACTTCCTCTTAACTTGAAAGAGGAAAATCACATCAAGGCGCTTGGCATTTTGTGGCACCCAAATCAAGATTACTTTCCGTACGCAATTAAGCAAGCAGAATTTACTAAGGCAGCGACGACTAAGAGACAGATATTATCCGAGGTAGCGAAGTTATTTGACCCTCTCGGATGGATATCTCCCTGTGTGTTGATCGCGAAAATTATTATGCAAAAATTGTGGTTAGCCGGACGAGATTGGGACGAAACGGCTGGTGAAGAAGTGATAGAAGAGTGGAGTGAATTTAAAAATCAGCTACATCATATTGTTGAGTTAAAACTACCTAGATGGATTAACATGTATCAGGCCAGGCCCACATATCAATTACATGGTTTCTGTGATGCGTCCACGCGAGCATTTGCCGCAGTAGTATATGTACGCACGATAAACAGTGATGGTACAGTTCATGTTAACCTTATAGCATCTAAGACACGAGTAGCACCCATTAAGCCCACGTCATTGCCACGACTCGAGTTGTGTGGAGCAGCCCTGTTGAGCCGACTAATGAAGCAGATCCAAGTCGACATGAAACTTGAGCACGGGCAGAGTTGGTGTTGGACCGACTCAACGATTGTTTTAGCCTGGCTAAGAGGACTCCCCAACCGATGGAAGACATTTGTAGCTAATCGGGTAGTAGAAATCACAGAAAACACCATCAACAGTTCATGGCGATACGTGTCCGGCAAGGAAAATCCAGCAGATTTAGCGTCCAGAGGAGTAATGCCATCGAAGATAGCAACCGCTTCACTATGGTGGCAAGGACCGAAGTGGTTAAAGGACCTCGAAGACACTTGGCCCAAAGGTGACATAAAAGAATGGACCACGGATTTGGAGAAAAGGAGTAATACGACAGCAATGATTACTAACGCGGATGAAGAGCAGAACTGGTTGAATCGTTTCTCATCATATACAAGGACAATACGAACAATAGCTTACTGTATGAGATTTTTCCAACGATGCAAAGGAAAGAAAAAAGTGGACAGCACACAGCTAACTGCAGAAGAAATAAATGATGCCAGAGCACGGGTAATTCGACTAGTGCAAAGGTACATGTTTCCATCCGAATATAATCAGTTACACCGAGGAGAAACACTACGAAGAAATAGCCAGTTGATCAAATTAACCCCATTTCTCGCAGCAGATGGAACCATAAGAGTAGGAGGCAGATTACGCAATGCAAGGATTTCGTATAACCAAAAACACCCGATGATCCTGCTGCCCAACCATCATATAACGAACATCATAGTGGACTATTATCATAAAACCTCGTTACACGGTGGACCCCAGTTAGTTCTAAATTCCATAAGAACGCAGTTTTGGATTATTAATGGTATGTCCACAGTAAAAAAGAGGATCCAAGGATGTCCAAGGTGTATCAGATTTCGGGCAGCACCACCAACGCAGATCATGGGAGATTTACCAGACGCAAGACTTGCACAGACGTATCCCTTTCAGAACGTCGGGCTGGATTTCGCCGGCCCAATAGAATTGAAGATGTCAAAACACAAAGGCTCAAAAATTTATAAAGGATATTTTTGCATATTTATATGCATGACGACTAAGGCGACACATATAGAGGTAACCTCCGACATGTCATCTGATGCGTTTGTGGCTACGTTTAGGAGATTCGTGGGAAGAAGAGGTTTATGCGAGAATATCTACTCCGATAATGGAACCAATTTTGTTGGTGCTAGTAAAATACTACGAAACCAGTTTAAAGAAGCCATCGAAAAAGCATCAGCAGTAACAGCACAGCAGGTAGCGCATCTAGGGATTAAATGGCACTTTAATCCACCTGCTGCTCCACATTTTGGCGGCCTATGGGAGGCCGGAATTAAAAGTATTAAATTTCACTTGAAGCGAGCTACAGAAGGAAGAATATTTACCTTTGAGGAATTAAATACTTTATTAATTCAAATAGAATCGTGTTTAAATTCGAGACCGTTGTGGCCACTGTCAGCAGACTCATCTATAGTCGATGCGTTAACCCCAGGACACTTCTTAGTAGGACGAAACATGCAAGTGATACCAGATCCAGAACTTCAACAAACCCACAGCTATGTAGACAGGTGGAAATATATACAACAAACGATGCAGTATTTTTGGAAAAGATGGTCTAGTGAGTATTTATCACAGCTGCAACAAAGGCAAAAATGGCGCACTAAGCAACCAGATGTAAACGTAGGTCAAGTGGTCATTATGATCGAAGATAACCGGCCTCCAGCGCAATGGCCATTAGGAAAAATAATAGAAGTTCACCCTGGAGAAGATGGACACATCAGAGTAGTTACTCTGCAATATAAGACCACACGCATTAAACGTCCCATTAGCAAAATATGTCCGTTACCTGCATGAAGGGGACAGGAAATATGTGTATGTGTCCGTCTGAAATGTGAAGTCCAAACCTAAAAATTACCTAAAATTAAATGTGATATTTTAGATTTACAGAGTTATAAATTATAATGGAGTCTCAACAACCGCTGAGCGAAGGCCTTGATGACGTCCTAGAACTGTGGCCATTTGGGGACCCACAGATCGACGAAATGCTGAAGGATGTTCCTCCACTGGAAGACTGGGAAGTGGACTTATTCCTTCCTGAAATAGGCGACATCCCAACAACTCCCGGGAAGAACCTCGACCTGCGAGATTTATCGCCAGTGGCACCTCGAGATACCAGTCCTCGCACTCCTAGGAGAGACATGCCGACGCTTGAGTCATCACCAGCAGCACACTTAGGCGCCATCCCACGCACGCCAGGAAGAGACATCCAATTCCAAGAGTTGTCGCCATTACCACACCGAGGCACCATCGCACGAACTCCAGGAAGGGACAATCAAGTTCGAGAATTGTCGCCGGTACCAGCGCAAGGTACCATCCCAAGGACTCCAGGCAGGGATCTCAAGCTGGAAGGTTCATCAGCAGAACGAAAAGGAGCTATCCAAGAAAAAGGATCATCGCCCCAAAAGAGATCTCTTCAAGAGTCATCGCCCCCGCCACGCAAGAAGTCTCATCCAATACAAAATGCGGGACCGGCAATACGAAAAAGAAAGGTGCAAGCGCGAGACGTAGTGCCTCCACCCCCACACGAGGCTATTCCAGGTACGTCGGCTCAGAGTAGATTCCAACGTCGTCCACCACCAGTAGAAGCGAAGCCAACTAGCGGACTGGACAATAAAATGTATACAATTCCGACGAGGGAAGGAAAGTATTTCGACATCACATACCGGCAGTACAATTCCATCCCATTTAAACATATACGGGAATCAACACGTAAGCGGTACACCGTGTTCCTCGGAGACACTCACAAGGTGGTCGTGAAAATCAGGAACAACAAATTAGTTTGGCAAGGATATACCGAGATCAAATCAAAAACCAAATTAAATTAATTGTAAAACAATAAAAACACACCCTTAACGTGAAATTTAAAATAATATACTAACAGCATCACAGAGTAACAATTGAATTATAGTAGTTTATAAGATAATGTTAAGATAAAATGAATTAGAACAAGTTAATAAAAAAATAAAAAAAGGAATAAGATAATTTGAAAATAGTATTAAGACAAAATGAAGTAAGCTAATGAAAGAAGAATTATAATAAAAAATAAAACTAGATATATATATATACATCTGGAACATCCGCATGTTATTTTATATGTTTGATGCGACGCATCAAAGAGAGGGGAGAATGTTTCGGTCCGAAATATTTATTCATCCAATTAAAAATGCTAAAAAGAATAAAAAAGAATTAATTAAAGAAAATAATAAAAGAAATTACATAAACATAACCTGGAGTCGGCTACCATAAGTCAACTCGAATTCCTATAGTGCGATGATGCAGACTAAAAATAAAAAGAAATAAAAACATAAATAATTGATTGATATGAACCAAAAGATAATAACATGATAAACATATAAACAAGAACACTAATAGCAACATAACAAACATTTAAAAATAAATGTAAACAAACCAGAACATAAAAACTGAAAGTAACACATAACATAAAATATAACATATAAAACAAAACTAAACATATAACTTATGTTTATAAGAGTAACATACTCACCATAATAAACAATCTATTAACACGAAACACGTAAAAACAAACCGAAATTCAAAACAATTAAATAAACTAAATAAAAACAACGCACTCGCGCACAAAAATTACACGAACTGTCAAAAAAAGCTTTTGTCAAACCAGAAGCTTTTCTGAGTACTAAAACGCAAAATAATTTAAAAATATAACAAACGAAAGCAGTCGTCGCCATATTTTTAACGCGTAGCTCAGTAAAAATTTCGATGCAAGTTGTCACTGTTGCAAGGTGGGGGGACAGCCGGGGGAAATATAAACCCGATGCAAGCACAGTGCGGGGCTTTTGATCTGTGCAAGTAAAAGCTGTGGCATTGCCCACCATCAAGCATCCATAGAGTTTTTTTTATAATTTTAATCGCGAATTTGCAGTGGCGTTGCCCACATCGTATAGAGTAGGGTTATATAGAAGGCGACTATTCACCGTCTTCTCTTTGTTAGGATAGAATAGGTCGAGTGTTTAAAAAAACGAATTTTTTTAAAATTTTTGAAATTTAATAAAAAAAAAATTTTTGAAGTAATTTATCTATCCAATTGAGAAATTGTATAGATAAGTTAATAAGGAAAATTTATTATTTATTCCTTGAGTGCATTTGCCTCAGGTTAAATAATTATTTTCTGAAAGAACAATAAAAAACTAACCAGGGAATTGGCCCAAACTAAAATATTTGGATAAATAAATGTATATATATAGGTATATATATATATATATATATATATATATATATATATATATATATAAAAATTAAGGATTTAGAATTTATAGAATTTATACAATATTTAAAAGAGAAAATAATAAGCAATAAAGTAATTTAAATCGAACCAACTTTTTTAATTAAAAAAAGAACCTGATCCACATTGTTTTCAGCAACGGTCAGGTGACACCGTTACAGATGCACTGTCAAAATTTCAGCCCTATAGCTATAGCGGTTTGGTTAAACCCCATTCCCCCCCCCCCTTAGGGGATGAATTTAGAAAAATCGCTTTTTAGTGGATGTCCATATCATTATAGGAATGCACTGTCAAAATTTCAGCCCTATAGCTCCAGCGGTTTGGGTAAACCCCATTTCACTCCCTTAGGGGATGAATTTCGAAAAATCGCTTTAATAGTGGATGACCACGCCTTTATAGGGATGCACTGTCAAAATTACCGCCCTATAGCTTTAGCGGTTTTGAAAAAACCCATTTCACCCCTTAGGGGATGAATTTTGAAAAATCGCTTTTTAGTGGATGTCCACGTCATTATAGGGATGCACTGTCAAAATTTCAACCCTATAGCTCCAGCGGTTTGAGTAAACCAAATTTCACCCCCTTAGGGGATGAGTTGACCCTATTTCACCCCCTTAGGGGATGAATTTCGAAAATTCGCTAGGGATGCACTGTCAAAATTTCAGCCCTTTAGCTCTAGCGGTTTAGGTTGTGCGTTGTCTGTCAGTCAGTTACTTTTTATACAATAGAAAACATTAAGGAAAAAAATCCCCTTACCACTTATTGAACCCCATTTCACCCCCTTCTACCCTTTTTTCGCCTATGTCCGTCTCCAAGGTCTAAACTATGTCTGTTGCAAATTGCATCAAAATCGGTCCAGCGGTTTAGGCGTGAAAGCGTAACATACAGACAGATAGACAGACAGAGTTAGTAAGGATTCGCTCGGCAATTAAAACCGATTTACAATGCTCACCAGCAGAGGTTGTCTATGGACAGAATCTGAGGCTTCCCAATTCAATTTCCATCCCAACGGATGAGAACCCGATAGAGCACTCAGAATTTCTATCTCGGCTATGTACACACATGAAAGGCCTGTCGGCAACACAGCCCCGACAGTCCATACAGAAGGATGTGTACGTGCCGAACGCCTTAGAAAACGCAGACTACGTTTTGATAAGTACTGACCGTATTCGGAGGCCTTTCGAACCACCATACGAAGGCCCATTTAAGGTAATCAAAAGATTACGGACACATTTTGTCGTCAAGATAAACGGCACAAGCAAGTCGATAGCTCTTGACTCTTGAAACCTGCTTTTGAGTGTGACCGAAACGCATCAACTTGCTCGGTACACTTCAGGTAACGCTACGCTGGGAGGAGAGTATGTAGGGACCTCGTCCTACTACTTCCGGTATTATTTAGCTAAGGTGATAGGTTTAAAAAAAAAACATAATCGACTGAGGCTAAGTAATGAAAAAATTAAAATATAACTAGTTGTCAATTTGAAAAATCAAACTAAAAATATATCGAGTTTGTGATAAGTCAGTTTTAATTAATTAATTTAAAATCTAAATAATAACCAAAAGTTCGATTAATAAATGTAGTACAAAATACATATATGTAGTGCAATTAAATAAAAATATATAATTGTTATTAAGATAAAATAAAGTGTTAAAAGTAAATGAATAAAAATAAACTTATAAAAATTACGTGTTTGTTTATTAACCATTAATAACGAAAGTCCTAAAGTAAACAAAGACCTAAAGGTGCAGCATATGGAATGTGGAAAGGTGAGTCTGGCCGATAATAGACGAGGCGCTATTATCTACTGCGAGAGTTTTAATCCATCGTTAGGGTGGGTTCTCATATTTACCAACCTTTTGCTCATATTCGACAGTAGGTTCATCATGATCGGATTCATATTGGTTTCCTAGATACTCTTCTTAGAACCCCATTTGTTTTCGGCACTCATGTGCTCATTTTCGAAGACTCCGCCATGAATTATTTACCTATGTTCACCCCTGACCACCCTGTTCTCCGGTAACACATTAGCGTACAGTAGACCAGGTTTCACCTTCTAAGTGGCCTTACTAAAAAAACTTGCCTACCTTTTCCTATGATATGCACGCGGGAGTGGTTCTCCTCCCTCCTTTCTAGGTATCTGACAAAGTTGGTCTTTCCCCGGATAATCAGGCTCTAATTTGATTAGGTAATTATCCACTAGGTTATAGCAATTTTTTTTTTTTAATTTTTTTGCTTGCCCCATTGCATTTTTAATGCTCAGTTAGATATTAAATGTTCATCTCGGACCACATGAGAGGTTTCCTGGTATTTGTCTGGCTCAGTTTGTGGATCCTGAAATCAAATGCACAATTTTGAGATTTGCAGTATCCTAAAATAGTCGAGGGCTTGCCACTTGGATTGGAGGCCACCACTTAATTTTACCTGAATTACCTGGAGCTGAAGAGGACTTAGATTGGGAGATCATCTTAGAGGATTGGACATCCTTATCCTGAAGGGGACTGAACCTATTAGCAGGACTTTCAATGGGGTTGCCCATATTATCCTTATTGTGCACTCTAGCGTCCTTTTTTAACTACTGTGAATTCTGCCTCGCTATTCAGTTTATGCAAATATTCAGAGTCAACATCTAAATTAATATTAATATCCATATCAATATTATTAGAGTTGCTATCTTCCATTAAAGTATTAACTATGTTATCTCTAACTACAATATTAGAATTATCGTTAAATGAAAAAGACTTTACTTATAAATACGTTAATCACTGTTGGTTCTGATGCAATATGCGATGATGTCGCTGCTGCGTCTTTTTCATCCGAAAGGGTTCCAACTGTATATTTGTATAAGCCGTTGACACCGGTTGCTCTGCACCGACCATCTTGCACCTCCTTTATGATTCTAGCGTCAAGGGCCAAAGGTTTGAAGCCGCTTTGCGGCAAGTTCTATGCGTCTGCTTCGTAGCTATGCTGGGGGCCCGAAGTGTCCCCACCCTCCGGAATATCTGCTGCGTTTCTGTTCAGCATCTAGAAAATCTTCCAAGGCTACTGAAGAATTAAGAAATTTCTCACCCCTTTAATGTTTCCACCTGGAACTACCCACAAGAATATTAATGGAATTCTTAAGTAGCCTTTCCACGAACAGCATTAAGGTGCTGGTTGTGACAATTCCCCTGTAATATGTATTTTACGACAAAAACTTCGCACTCCAAGAGAAACACGTCTGAATTTATCGGCAGTACCGCCAGAACCGCCAAATTTTAATAAATAACCTGGGTTAACGCGACTTTAATACTGTAAGGTAAACAATCGCGGCCTGACCTAATATTCATGACCGCGAAACAAATTTTTTTGGTGGAACAACATCTTGATTGGGGCCTTTGATCGAATAAGACCAACGTCGATCTTCATCTCTTATTATCCTAAACTTAATATTAACTAAGGACCTGCGATCAGATGGCTACATATTTGAAATCGTTAAATAAGAATCCCAGTGCTTTAAATTCCTTTTGGGGCCTTTAACACTCATCGGTGATAGCCCCATTTACTCCTCCTTGAGGGCATTAAGCCAATGTAGGAATGTGCCAGCTCAGGCCAAGTCCAACGCATTTTCCTGCCTTCATGAGAAAATTTCTCTTTATCAAACCCACAGCCTGGTGCCTGATGATACACTAAAGTATAATGGGGCCCATCCACAGGCCAACTGGTTGCCCAAACTGAGTTGTGTTGGCACTGAATCGCAGCGTGTATGGGGCAGTTGGCAAACTGATTTGACAGTTGGGGTTGCAGTTGGGATAAATCAAAATCTTTTAATTTTATGGGGGCGGGGCCTAGAGTTTGGGCAACTAGTCGCGCTGTGTATGTTGCAGTTTGGCAAACTACTTGCATTAATTAAGCCTGAATTCGAAAATTATATTTTTTTGCAAGTTTATATTTTCATTGTATTGCATAATTTTTAATTTAAATTATGAAAGTTCACATAATATTAAATTATTTTCATAATTTATATGTTTAGGATTTAATTTATATTTTAAAAACATACAAATATTTATATTAATAATTAAAAAATTTATAATTAATATAAAAAATCATTACTACCCATTTTTTATAATCATAAAACTTAATCGCAGGTTTTCTACAATTTTATTTAACGTTCAAATTGCTTATAAAATACTGAATTGACAGTTGAAGTATCAACTCAGTTGAAGCGTTTGTGGCAAAACACCAACTCTTTGCACAACTCAGTTTGGGCAACCAGTTGGCCTGTGGATGGGCCCCATTAGAATTTATTCTTAAAGTTGGGAAACTGTGAACATTCTTTGGAAGTCAGTATTTCCGAGCCCGTACAGCTTCACAGAGTCTATACATCTCCTCCTGCGTCTGCCTATTGATCTATTTACCAAAATTTCTGATATAATAAGACGATTTGAGATGAGATTTTCCTCCATCGTGATCATGTGGCACGTGTAGTCAAGTGTTATATAAATAACTATGAAATAACAACCGTATAAAATCCATTTAGCCACAATTTTCGCGGTAACGCTCGATGCACACAACATATCCGTGAGGCGAGGCGATTTCAATGGAGTACCGGGACATCAGTGAAACAAAATTTCGGCAGGATGTAATTCCATGGAAACAAATCACCCTTCCGACGCAGTGGGGCACTGATGTTCTCAGTACCCTTCAGGCGTGCGTAAAAACCGCAAAAAATACCTTGCCCAACAGAAATTTAGGTAAAGGTAATTCAGTTTCTGTGCGATTTTTTTTTGTTTAAACAGAATAACAAGGTTCATATGCAAGGGATTCGCAAGAATTATTTAGGAGAGATATTGGGTGGAGTTAATAAAATTGAGTGTAAGTGTTTACTATAGAGAGTGAGGGAACACTTAGTTTGGCGTTTATAAAAACAATCGTTAGGTTTCGTTAAGTACATCACTCTGTCATTTCTCCATATAGAATGAAAACTTCATTTTTATGTGAATAAAACAAACGTTTGCCTGTGAGTAAGCACTTGTAATATATACTTGTACCAATATTCTCATTCTATCAACTTTTGGAATTGAATCACCACGAGTTTCTCCAGCATCATCGCATAAGAAGTCATCGAATTCAAATCGGTATAATGATTTGAAATTATCACCGTTATATCAATCTATCATATTAACTTTTCCTTTCGCGTTTTTACATTTATAGACATATTTATCTTCTTTTTTAAATTTTGCGATTATTACATACCTAGCTATTTAACTTATTTTAATTTAATTGTTACTACTTGACAAAACAAGACATTTCCCTTTAATCCCAGAATTTCCCAGTGAACGAGTGAGTTGAGCCAAAATTTCCCATGAGTATATTGTATTTGAATGAGGGAATTTTTATTCACACCAAATTGAGTGTTCACTTTTAACAAATCACTCCACTCAGGATTGTTCAATTTAAGTATACACTTAGCTTTTATTTCTCCACGCATTTTCTACCATTTATTATCAGTATCTCGATTTTTGAATACATTGTCGATTAAATGATCACCTCCTCGCAAAAAGCAGCTCTCTTGCATAGTATTGGCCAGCATTTCGAGCGTTACAGCAACTATTTCGGCTCGCATGTTAGCTTTGAGTTCGTCAATGGACCTTGCCTTGCTGGCATAAATTTCAATTTTTAAATAACCTCACAGAAAAATGTCTGATGCCGTACTCTAAGAAACTCTTCACCAAACTACGAATTGTCTTGTCTGAGTCTGAGTCTGAGTAGACGCCGAATTTCTCCCATATTTTATACGATAAGTACGCACAGATTTCACGATTGATCGATTGAATGTATTAATTCATAGCTAAAATGGTCCTGAATGACGTTTCAGAATCGAGTACATACTATGTCGCAATAGGCCCCACCGAGTACCTACACCTTGACGTGGTGGTGGGGCTTGCGTGCCTCTTGCGAGGAGGCCAGACTAAGCTAGGTACAATGGAAAAGCAATGGAAAAAAACAAAAGGAATTTGTACCCCAGGTGGTAAACCTGCAAGCCAAGGAAATCCACCCTCTCCGGAGGTCGGCCTCATGGATTCTGGGGGAGGCCATCTATTGCTTACTAGGAACAGGGAAGTGGACGACTCGCATGTCAACGCAGTCACGCAGGAAAGCGTAGAAGCGGCGGCGAGCGAGCTAGTGAAGCTGAACCTGGAGGCATCCTCAGAGAAGGTGGACAATGCGACGCAGCAATGTGTCAGCCGGGTCTGGGCCTACGTTAGCGCAGGAATCCGACTCGGAAAAGAGGCTGCGAAAGCAGCTGAAGCAAAAGAGGAAGAGGGAGCGCAAAAGACAGAAGAAGGCAACTTCCTCTGTTGGGGGATCGGCCGAGTCCACTCCGGAGGAGGTGGGACCCGCGAAGAGGTTTAGAGGTGAAAGTCTCTACACCTCAGCTGTGGGTTCTACTGTCGAAGGTGAGGACAAGGCCAGGGAGAGGAAGGGTGGACAACCTCAACCTGTAAAACAGGGAGGAGTCAACCCTTCTGTCTCGGGGGTCGTGAGTGAGGAGCCTGGGGCGGAGAATACCTACGTAGGCATAGCAAGCAGTGACCTCCGTTTGGGTGTAGCCGACGATGGAAGGGAGGAAGGTTTGGGCACGAAGCAGGTAACCGTTTTTAAAGCGGCCTTGCTTAAGGCACTAGACTCTCTGCCTGACAACGCTGGCAACATCGGTATTACCGAGGTAGACTTGGAGACGGGGTCATTGCACTCAGGTGCGTGAACCAAAAATCCAAGGCCTGGCTGTACGAAGCTGTCGGAAAGATGACTGACCTATGGGAAGGAGTCAATCTGAGAGTGGAGCGCCTTCACATCCTTAAGGATCAAAATGCCTGAGTGACGGACACTTCTAAGTGGAGGGTCAGTCGCATAGGCAGATATGGTGACACGAAAAACGGCGGTACCATTCTCACCGTATGGTGTCCGAAGGAGGAGGCGGAGGCGGTCAGGCATGCAGGGGGGAAACTCAACTGCGGGCTGGACCTTGCCTACGTGCGATTCCAGAAGGACAAGCCGGAGGAAATGGTAGAGCCGGCCGGAAAGGCAGCTGAACAAGGGGACCAGTGAAATGGAATCCTCGTCAGCTGGGCGGGAGGTGGGCCAGTTCCGGCAATTAAAGGTTTGCCAGTTGAATCTACACCATAGCAGAGCAGCATCAGCAATGATGACGCGAGGCTTCGGTGAGATGAAGCTGGATATTGCTCTCATACAGGAACCCTGGATATACAAGGGTAGGATTTGGGGACTATCTGGGAGCTTTGACACTCTGTACGTTCCCAATGCGAATGAAAGAGTGAGGACGTGTGTGCTGGTGAAACACGGAGTGCATGCGGTTTTACTGCCGCACTTGTGCACACCAGATCTCACAGCAGTACGCGTAGGTACTGGAAGTGGGGCTTTCATTCTAGCCTCAGCCTACCTTCCGCACGATTCGCCACAGAAAAAAAAAAAGATCCTCCGCCCACCAGGGAGTTGGAAATTCTGGTTATTACCTGTGGCGAAAAAGGCACAGGGTTAATAGTTGGCTGCGACGCAAATGCACACAACACGGTGTGGGGAAGCACCAACGACAACCATAGAGGAGAGGCTTTGCTCGAATTTGTGGAATGCAACAATCTAGTTCATGCAAATAGAGGGGCAGAACCAACCTTCGTCGATGCTAGACGAAGGGAAGTCATAGATATAACTCTATGCAGCACCCGGATGTTGACAAGACTGACCAACTGGGAGGTGATGGATCGGACGACTATGTTAGATCACAGAGCCATTTCATTTGAGATAGCGTACGGAACCCCGGGCATGGGAGACGGAATTAGAACAACGAGAATTCCCCGAAACACGGACATGTCTAGATATACTGAAATGTTGCGCAGGAATCTCGGGGAGCGCGTGCCAAGGGCACCGAAAACCACAAGAGAAGCAGAGTCTCAGTTGCATGTCCTGCAAACAGCGATAGAAAACGCTTTTAGAGTGGCGTGTCCTCCATGACCATGATCCCACACCCTGGTGGTGTAGGGAACTGGAGAAACTGAAGAAAGAGGTCAGAAGGGCTTTCAACCAAGCGATGAGGTGCAATGACCCGGTTGCCTGGGAGAATTACAAAGCCAAGAAAAGAGAAATGAATAAAACTCTGCGACGACGGAAAAAGGAGTCGTGGAGGGACTTCTGCTCGAGCATGGAGAGCATATCTGAGGCCAGCAGACTTCAGAAAACGATCTCCAGGGACCCGGTCTCCAAAGTCGGACTCGTTCGTGACTCGTCGGGGAGGATGGCGGAGACGCTGGAGGAAACCAACAAGGTGATGGAAGTTCTCTTTCCTGGCAGCTATATCTCGGGTAAATCTTGGGCTATTCGTAACAGAATGGCTACAAGGATGAACCGAGAGGAGGCTAACGGGGTGGTGACAGAGGAAGGGGTGAGACGTGCGATAGACACATTCTCTCTCTTCAAGACATCGGGGCGTGACGGAATATTCCCTGCGCTGCTCCAATGGGGCAAAGAAATCATTGCACCCAGGCTTAGGGGAATATTCGTTACCTGTCTAGCAACAGGATACATTCCGGCGGTGTGGAGGGAAACCAAAGTGGTATTTCTCCCTAAGCCAGGCAAGAAGGACTACACCGAGGCGAAGTCCTCCAGGCCGGTCATCCTAACATCCTTTCTGTTGAAAACAATGGGAAGAGTGGTGGCAGACCACCTGGAGAGTACTATGCTAAGGAGGCACCCTTTAAGTAGAAGCCAGCACGCTTACCAGGCTGGCAGATCTACAGAAACGGCACTTCACCAATTGGTGCGAGTAGCCGAGGGGAAACTGCATACCGGAGGCATAGCGATGGCCGTAATTATGGACATCGAAGGCGCCTTCGACAAGATACAGTTCAACAAACTCAAAGACGCTCTGGTGAGGCGCGAGGTCAGTCCCATGATTGTAAGGTGGGTGGACAGCATGCTGAAAAACAGAGCGGTAAGGATTCAGACAAGAGACTCGCGGCTTCGAGGGAGGGTCAGCAAGGGATGCCCACAGGGCGGGGTCCTATCGCCCCTCCTGTGGAACATCACTGTGGACACTCTGCTCAGGCGGCTAGAGGTAATGGGCGTGCACACCGTTGGGTATGCAGATGATGTAGCGATTGTGGCACGTGGCAAGTTTATGAGCACTACGGCAGATATCATGAGGAATGCACTCCAAGTGGTTGAGCAGTGGTGTACGGAACAGGGCCTCACCATAAATGCCAATAAGACAGACGCGATAATCTTCACTAGGAAGATTAAAGATCTGCATTTTCAGCCCCTCATGCTTTTTGGATCGAGGATCAAGGTGTCTGGGATGGTCAAGTATCTGGGGGTATACTTGGACTCGCGACTAACCTGGAAATGCCACGTTGAAGAGAAGATTAAGAAGGCGACAAGGGTGCTTCACCAGTGCAGAAGAGTATGTGGACTAAAGTGGGGTATCTCACCAAGGTTAGCATACTGGACATATACCATGATGGTGAGACCCATCATAACTTATGCCTCGGTGATCTGGTGGACTAAAGTCACACAGAAAACCGTCAAGAGGCATTTGGACAAGGTGCAAAGAATGGCCAGCGTAGGTGTGAGCGGTGCTTTCCGCACCACACCCGCCGCGGCATTGGAGGCGCTGTTAAGTCTGCTGCCGTTAGATCTCCAGGTGATGAAGACTGCGGCAGCCTCAGCTATTCGGATGAGACGGGATGCCGCATGGCAGGCGTCAGGAGCCTTATATGGGCACATGAAGATTCTGGATCGCATCAAAGAGACTAGGGAGCTCATGATGCCCATGGAAGGGATCACAAAAATGAGGGTGACCGAAAGGTATCATAAAACCCTCATAGGGAACGGAACGCTCCCGGAAGGGAGGCCGGAAGACATATATATCTTCACGGATGGATCCATGATTGACGGCAGAGCAGGTGCGGGAGCCTTCTGAGAGGACTTAAATCTGACCTGCTCTCTGGCTTTGGGGAATTACACCTCAGTCTACCAGGCGGAAATGCTTGCTCTGCTGCACGCGCTGGATCACATAAATGATGGTCAGGTGCAGGGAAAAAGTATCCTTATAGCACTGGACAATCAGGCTGTGATTAAGCGCATGAATCAGACAGAGATTAATGCGTCTCTGGCGTTGGAATGTGTCCAAAAGCTGAACAGATGTGCGAAACAAAACAACGTGACGCTAGCTTGGGTTAGAGGACATACAGGCATCGATGGGAACGAAAAGGCTGAAAACCTGGCAAAACAGGGGTCAACCTCGGAATTCTGGGGACCGGAGCCATACTCTGCCATTGGCAGAGGGTTGGTAAGGAACTGCATCGAGAAATGGGTCGCTGAGGAACACCGGAGACGGTGGGACACTATGACCACGTGTAGGCAGGCTAAGATGGTGATTACGTTGCCGATTACCGCAGCCAGAAGAAGGATCCTGCATATGCAAAGGAGAACCCTCAGATGGTTGGTGGCACTGATTACAGGACACGGATGTTTCAGGTATCATCTAAAAAGAATGGGAATTCTGGAGGATGACACCTGTCGGATGGGCCTGGAGGAACCTGAGACGGCCACCCACATAGTGTGTCACTGTCCGGCGGTGGCGAGAAAAAGGGCTGCCATAACTGGACTCCATTGGATGGAGGACATGAGGCAGACTCCCTTCAATCAGCTGGTTGCGATAACTAGGGGAGTCGAAGCAAGGGAGCAATGGGACAACCCACTGCAACCCCAATAAGATGACTCTAGGCAGAGGGACGAAAAGGGACCCGCAAATAGTGGTCTGATTCGGTATCCCTCGAAAATCTATGTCGCAATAGTCTAAAAAAGGTAAGGGTTATTCAATGTCCCATCTAGATAGCGTCTCTGTATAAGCGAAAAATGTGAAGATCATTTTGATGCTTGAATGCCCAAATGTATTTCATCCTCCTACGTACAGACTCGTGTGAATCAATTTCGAATCACTAAATGCGTTATGGTTCATTTTAAAATATTCGTAGAATTTAATTTAAAATAAAATCTTAAAAAAAAAAAAATAAATACATAAATAAATAAAAATAAATAAATAAAACACACTACTACAGCAATTTTGCAGGATCCCTTAAATCTTCTTTGAATAATTTTTTTTTTTTATGTGACAGACTAGAGGCTTAGGGAAAGTCCCTTTGTACTGTCGACAATCTATTTTTCGTATAGAGTGAATGTCGAACAGCAGCTCTAGCCGGAAGATAGAGAGAAGAGAAGGAAGTAACTGTCACAACCTAGCCGCGATATTTTTTTATTCCACCTACTCACAACCATTTCGCGACTCTGACATCGGGGCGTCGAGAACAACTCACTGGAGTGTTATGCCTCCTGAAACGAGTTGAATCTCATCAACCAACCGATGGCATGCGCTTGGTGGAGCGGGGAAGGACTAGGGACTAGGGAAGGCTATGACAGGGGAATCAGGAATGTAAAGAGGGAAGAAGAAAGAAGGAAAGTTAGGTGGGAAAGGCGAAGGACCGTGGCGCCGCCGGGATTCGAACCCGGGACCTCTGGGGATAGCAGTCAGGCGCCTTACCTCTAGACTACCGAGGCCCCCTTATGACCCAATCGGTAAAACATATCACTGCAATACAAAATACAGTGTATTCAAAACAAATTGGAAAATTTCGATATCTCTTAAAAAAGAAGCAGAACCATATATGAGTTATTGCACTCGAATATTGAATCTTGCGATTTCTTTACTTAATCTTTTATGATATGGTATTGGCCTTAATATGGCGTGTGATCACATATGCATTTTAAAATCTACTTGGTGCCCGGTGAGATAAGGGTACAAATTACTACAACTCTCAGTAAACAGAATGATATCGCCACTTATTCGATATTTACGAAGAAAGCTGGTGGATTAAATATTTAAACAAGACGGCCAACGACACGTTAAAACTCTGCACTGAATTTGAGAGATTGCTTATGCTGATTTTTTGCAATAAAGTTTTGTTCGTGCGTTATTTATTTGAATACTTCCATAAAATATAATTGTTTTAGTAAAATAAAACCTATTTATTTCGTGAGAAATCTTTCAATAAATAAACTAAGTGGATTTCTCTGAAGCGTTGAAGCTGCAAAATTCAAAACTAATGCACCTTTGTAAATAGTTATAAGAATCAAACCTGATACTCAACTTAAAGACGATAATATTAAAGCTCGCATGGTCTTTAGTCAAGAGGTCAATTGGTTTTATTATAGTGTGAAAATGCATTTATTGAAACTAAATTGGTGAATAGAGCCCGGACATAGAGGACGAGTCGTCAGGTTTGAAAGAAGTGTTCTAGGTGCATAATAAGCCCAACAAGAAAGGATGAAAGATACAACAGCTAGTAGTAAAAGAAATTGTTGACGCCTTAGTACAATCAACTAGTGATGAGCAAGACTGGTTTTGCACATTTGGTAAGACCAAAGCAAGGCCAAGACAAGACGGACAAGGACAAAACAAGACTGCAAGATCACGATAGTAAGACTATTCGCTCATCATTAAGTGCCAAAAGTCTGGCAGTGATGACCAAAATGTCTTTTCTTGCACATTTAGCAAGACCAAGACAAGACTGCAAGACTTTCTGTAAGAATTTTTGCAAGACTTTTTGCACGACCTTTTGCTCTTCACTATAAAACTTTTGGCACTTAGTGATGTGCAAAAAGTCTTGATATCATGGAGTCTTTTCTTTTCCTGTCATGTCATGGTTTTACCAAAAATTACCCACAAAGATACGACACTCTCAAAATTTCCCATAAGCTCCCTTGCGAGTGAATATATCAATTGACAAGGTGCAAGCGAGATAAAATTCAATTTAAAAACAAAACAAAAATCGAAGAAAGAAAGGGTAAATAAAGAAATGTTATTTCACGAAGTGCGAAAGAGACGCACTGATTTCTCTTCTCCGCAATTTTTTGTGCCGTCTGGACTTTTATTTTGCTTGTGTGAATTCATGTACCATTTTCGTGTACTTCCTGCTCTGCATGTGTTTGTTTAGTTTGCCGTTGCTCCGCCCTCTCGCCATTCCGGAGTGCGTATATGAATAGATTAGAATGAATAGATTTTTACTTTCCTTTTTCTTCGCACAGAAAGGATTACAGTGTCGTATCTTTCTGAGTAATATTTGGTTTTACTTTGATCCTGCTAAATGTGCAAGATCAGGTAAGACTGCAAGACCAGTGTTGCTCATCACTACTCTCAACCTATATAAAAATTAACAGACAAAAACTATCCGGCCACGTAAGCAGAGTGGAAGACAGCGATATCCCAAAACAGCTAATGGTAATAGGTAGGTAGGTGAAGGGCTGCCTTCAGAGCGACCAGAGGCCCAATTGACCCTTTGTTGCCAAAACTCGTGCACCTTCTGTTCTGTAGCTGTTTTTGCCGGGTGTGATGGATGCCTGTGGAATTTAGGAACTTTATCAGTGATCTCGTCTCTAGTCTGGAGATCTCTTTTAGGTTTTCCAAGCATACCTGTGTGCGCTGCCTAGCTTAAGCTAAAACCAGGGATTTACACAGGAAGTGAAAATGTGTTTCTCTCTCATCCGTCTCCCTGCAGCTACAACCGACGTTGAATGGGACTGCAACTTGACAGCGTGGTCTCCTATAGGCCAATGTCCCGAAATGATTGCTGTGAGTCTGGCAATAGCTCATCGGGGCCTGTTAAAGAGGCCCATTGTTTTTTCTTCGTTGTAAGTCGGCCAAATCGCTCTAGAGGTATTGCAGGTCTCCAGCGCTCTCAACTTTTGGCTGGCTAGCAGCAAGTGGTAGTCGAAAATCGCGTTTTTGACTCCGCCTATTGGGCTGCCGACCTTCTCGGTCCCCGAGCCCCGAAGAGTGACTACCTGCTTGGCTAGACAGTCGACTTTCCCGTTCCTATCTATGTTCCTATGACTGGGAACCAAGACGACAGCCACGATGTGGCTTCTACCGAGCCTATCTAGCAGTGGCGGCTGCTCCAGGTGCTCTAGGTGTTCGGCGCCCACCCATAATTTATTTTAAAAAATCAATCAGTGATATATCTTTTAGTAATTCTAAAGTGCAAGATAAAATTTGCCCCAGCATAACAAACGAAATTCATTTAAATGCAAATTCTTTAATAATTGGAAAACAATGAATGTGAATCATAATAATATTTATAAATGCGAACCCCTCTCCTGAGTTCCTTGCCGAGTAGCAAACTTTCTAATATTTCTCGCTGTGGGCTCTTTGCTGACTAAAGGTGATGGCCCTTTCACGACGGCGTGTCATACGCGGCAAGGGCTTCATGTGCGTTGACGTCCGTTGAAGGTTCATTCATAGCGTCAGGACTTCGAAAATGTTGGGATGTATGGATTTTTTGTATGCACTTGCAATAAACCCATAGATATTTGACTATGTCTTATCCCTGGGGTCTATTTAAAAGAATGTGCGGAACAAAAATCGTTACCATGACTCATTACTGAGTTTGGGGGCTGAGTTGGGATCTAGTTTAGGTATGTAGAGGAGGGCGTAGTGGGGATAGCAGTGGGCCTAACTGATGGTGCCCATCCACAGGGCAACTAGTTGCCTAAACTGAGTTGTGTCAAGAGTTGGTGTTTTGCCACAAGCGCTTCAGCTGAGTTGGCCCATTTTCAATTCGATATTTTACAGGCAATTTGAATTTTAAATGAACTTGTAGAAAACCCGCGATCAAGTTTTATAATATTAAAAAATGAATAACGATGATTTTTTATATTAATTATAAATTTTTTAATTATTAATATAAATATTTAGGTATATGTTTTTAAAATATGAATAAAATTTTAAAAATAGAAATTATGAAAATAGTTTAAAATTATGCGAACTTTTATAATTATTTATCAAAAATTTTCATAAAAAATAACAATAACTAGTAAAATACAAACTTTCCTCTTTATTTATTCTGAAATCATGATAATTCGACAGTTTTGAAATTTTCAACGCCTGCTAACGCGCGAAAAGGGGAAAGAAAAGTTGAAACTTGGTCAACTTTTACCGTCGTTTGACGGCGCTAAAGTCAGCTTAAATGCTTTTACAGAAAGATCTCTTGAAGTACTTTTTTACTATTTCTAGAGGGTACTGGGGACATACACTCTGTCAATATTATCTGGCCTACATTGGCTACGTGGTTCCCCAGAATTACCTTCCGTTTCACGAATACAGAGAGAGGTGAATATTTCTATAAATTTTCTTGTGAATGGGTGCTGATAGAGGTCCCGCCAAAAGAGTTGATGCCGAGAAAGTCACGTTTTCCATGCGCAGTAGAATCCCTGCATGCCGTTCCCGTCCATTAGCCTAGTCGCAACAAATTTCGAAGGGGAAATTTGAAAATACATAAGCGCATTTCTTATAAATATGTGCGCAATTTTTATTGACATGAATATGTCTTATCCCTGGGGTCTATTTGAAAGAATGTGCGTAGACGAAAATCGTTACCATGACTCATTACTGTTTGGCATACTTTTAGGATAAATTTTAGAAGCAAATTAAATTTATATTTAATTCTGCATATTTTAGGTGAAAATATTATCGAAAGCTTTCTTAAGGTTAGAAAATTTTCGAGACATTTCTTTTGACATGAATATTTGTCGTTTTGCCAAAATGACTGTTTCGAGCACATACATTAACAAGAAGCTATGCTAGCAGCTTTTTTGCGTCCAATATCATAGCAGCTTTTTTTTGTTCAATCGCTGCGAGTTCTTGTTCCAAGAGTGAGAAAAAGTGTCCAGGATATTTTACTTTGTGTGAGATTTTTTAAACAGCTTATGGGGCCCATCCAACTAGTTGTCCAAACTGAGTTGTGTAAAAAGTTGTTGTTTTGCCACAAACGCTTCAACTGAGTTGATATTTCAACTGTCAATTCGATATTTTATAGGCAATTTGAAAGTTAAATGAAATTGTAGAAAACCCGCGACTAAGTTTTATAATAATAAAAATTGGAGAAAGATGATTTTTTAGATTAATTATAATTGTTTTTAATTATTAATATGGATATTTATATTTTTCAAAATATAAATTAAATTCTAAAAGTATAAATTATGAAAATAATTTAATATTATGTGAACTTTCATAATTTAAATTAAAAATAATGCAAAATAAACTTGCAAAAAATATATTCTTCGAATTCAGGCTTAATTCATCCAAGTAGTTTGCCAAACTGCAATACACACAGTGCGACTAGTTGCCCAAACTCTAAACCCCGCCCTCATAAAATTAAAAGATTTTGATTTATCCCAACTGAAACCTCAACTGTCAAATCAGTTTGCCCACTGCCCCACACACGATGCGATTCAGTGACAACACAACTCAGTTAGGACAACTAGTTGGCCTGTGGATGGGCCCCATTAGAAAAGGTGTGCTTGAGTCGTCCGTCGCGCGATATTTTTGTGTTTTCGAAGCGGGGCGGAATCAGGATCGATATCAGGGAATTTTCTTACTACGCAGTTTGCGGATTGAGTGTGGTGCGGCCGCGGCGCGTTTAGAATTTTTGCAAAAGCACAATTTTTTTATTTTGAACGATTTCGTTTCGTGTGTTTGTATTCTGTTACATTGTGGAAAAGGATAAGGTGGTTGAAGGGTATGTATTGAAGCGAGCCAGATATATATTGTTGTGTGCATTCCTTTCGACCCCCTCCAGGGGTTCTTTCCAATAAGAACAAGAAGGTGATTTCCAATAAGTTGTTGGACATGTGCTTGACAGTTTTGTTTTATCCTGTTGTTTCTTTTCAAAAGGTTGCAGTTTTTGGTGTTTCCATTTAATTTGGTTTGTTAATTCAGTGAGTTTTTGGTCTTAATTCATTGTTAAGGAATGTTTTTGTGTTTAGTTTCTGTTTATTGAATAAACGGAGACTGCGCTTTAACCAAGTCTCACGTGATAATATTAATATAATATTTCTGAGAATTTAAAACTGCAGGATTAATATTATTTTTTTTCTTCTCTTTCCGTCTTTCTTCTTTTCTTCCTTTCGTTCATTTTTTTCAATCTTCATGGCGGATCTTTGCAAGAGGTGTTCTTCGGAAATCGCCCGTGACGGGATTTCCTGTGATGGGGTTTGTGGAGGCGTTTTCCATCCTTCTTGCCTCACTTCGAAGGTCAGCAGCAAATCTTCGGCTCCTAGAGGGCCTACGTGTAGTGAATGCTCTGACATCAAACCCTGTCATGTGCTGAGATTGATGAAAGACATCTCTGACGCTTTTCTCGCTGATCACGAAAAAGTCATGGATCGTCTTAACTCCTTCTCAAGTAACATCTGCCATTTTCAAATTTTATCTGATGACGTCCAGTCTATTAATGTCCGGCTTGACACGTTGTCTGACACCCTGAACTCTGCTGTGGCCAATACGGGTTCCTTGATTGAGAAATTTGAAAAAATTTCTTCCCGAATTGCAACAGCATTAGAGTCGTTAGACGACATACATTCGGCGATACTTAATCCGGTCGCCACTTCTCCCTCCTGCACTTATAGCTCCTTGGCTTCTGTCCATCCTATATTGGACGATATAGAAAGGAATACCAAGCGTGTTAGGGCTGATATTGAATCGCTATCATCAGCAGTGATTCAAAATCACAACGCCCTGAGCTCCCTGTCCTTAAGTTTGGAGAGCGTCGCTGTTACAAATAAGACCTCCTCAGCGACGGCAGCATCTGATGACGCTCTGCAGGTTGAGGAGCAGCCTCTGCCTTCACCCTGCTCCGCGGCTACTTCCCGTTCGGAGAACGTCCTTTTGCCACAGGAGGCCGTCAACTCGATTGCACCTGTTACTAAGGTGCGTCGCAAAAGTCGCAGGAAAAATCGAAATCGCCAAGCCATCATTGGGGACGGTGTCTCTTTGAGTTCCTTGCCCCGTGTTCCGGAGACGGAGTCGACTTCTAGGCCGGCCTCAGTATCAACCTCTTCCCCCTTAATAGTGGCCAACCCCCCGGTCACGGCAGCTACAGTTCCCCTACAACCGTGCACCCCTCTGGTTACGATACCGAGACCTTTAGATATCTTTATATCACGATTCTCTCCTGAAACTATGACGGAGTCTGTCTGTGAATATTTAAGGAAGAAATCTATAGACCCTGGAACTGTCTCCTGCAGAAAAGTCAGCAAGGCTTCCAAGCCTGTTGCTTCTTTTGTTTTGTCTGCACCGCCCGTTATTGCCGAGACTCTTTTAGATCCCGGTTTCTGGCCTGCTGGTGCCCTTACCAAGCTTTTTGTTCCGCGTACCCGTACTCAAGCGCATCGTGCAAACGCTTCTACTCCGAGCACTATACAGATGCCAAAAAACTCAAGACGCTTTCCCTCTACTACCAGAATGTAAGAGGGACTACGTCAAAAACTAACGAAATCCTTCAGGCATCGATGGCTAGCGGGTTCGATGTCATAGCATTTACTGAAACCTGGCTTCATGAAGGTATTCTTAATGCGGAACTCTTTGATTCCTCTTACCAAGTGTTTCGGAGGGATCGTTACACTGACTCGGATGCTCGTGGAGGTGGCGTACTTCTTGCTTGTAGTAGCCATCTGTCTTGTAATCTAATTTCTCTTCCTAGTTTTTCTATCCACCTTGACATTGAGCTTGTCGCTCTTAAAATTACCTTATCTAAAATTAATCTCTTTCTGCTGTGCTGCTATATCCCACCAGATATGATAAGCACTCTTGACGATAGAGGTAAAAATCTCTATGATATTCTCATCTCTGGTGTTGATCATATCTCGAGTATGATGGACACTGGCGATGAATTACTTCTCCTTGGAGACTTTAATTTACCCAATATTCAGTGGGTAACGGATGTAGATGACGATAACTACCTTCCTGAAGGCAACCTGAATTCTAAGGAATCCTGTTTTCTTAATTCCTTATTCTCACTTGGCTTGAATCAAATGAGCGGTGTATCTAACGTTTTGGGGAGGCAGTTAGATCTTGTATTCTTTACTGACGCAGTCAATATGACTGTCGAACTCAGTCCAACAGTCATGACGTCTGTTGACAGTTACCATCCTCCGCTTCTGCTTAATTATTGCTTCAATTCAGAGAATAAGCCTTGTCCGGAGGAGGTAACCCATTCCTTTAACTTTAGAAAGGCTAACTTTGGGGAGCTGTCATCTAAGCTTGCCTCGATCGATTTTAACAGTTTGCTTTCCGCAAATGAGTTGGATGACGATGTGGCACTGTTTTATAACGTACTATACGAGGCCCTCGTTTCTTGCGTACCTTATGAGCCCCAAAAACTGCCCAGTTCTTCTCCACCTTGGTTTAATAATGAACTCAGGCATTTAAAAAATCAGAAGAATAGACTTTGGAAAACCTATTTAAAGAGAAAGGACTCTCCTAGTCGCAATTCATTTATCAATTGCTATAACAGATTTCGTTCACTCTCTTTTACTCTGTATCGTGAACACCTTAGCAGCATGAGTGATAAAGTGTTTACTGATCCTAGGAACTTCTTTAAATTTGTCAACTCTAAGAAAAAAGTTGATAACTACCCTAATACTATGCAGCACACGAACTGGTCTAGTTCTGAGTCACTTGCGATTTGCAACATGTTTGCATCATTCTTTCATCAATCTTTTTTACCTTCTGACTTTCAGCCTAATGACAATAATTTTCGTCACATTACCCCTAACCGAGAGCCTCATTTTTTACCTCTCTCAATTACCCTTGCTGATATCGTGAAACATATTGATGAACTCCCTTTCGACTTCACTTCGGGCCCTGACGGTATTCCACCTGCTGTCCTGAAGTCCTGTGTGGAGGTTCTCCAGTCTCCACTGAAAACCCTGTTTCAGAAATCCCTGGATAAAGGGTGCTTCCCTACGCTTTGGAAGAATTCGTTTATAATTTCTATTCACAAAAGTGGTAGCAAAAACGAAATATCGAATTATAGACCAATTGCGAAGTTGTCTGTTATACCGAAGCTTTTCGAATCAATTATCTATTCTGCGATCGCTCCGATCTGCAAGAGGCTTGTCTCAACGAATCAACATGGTTTTCTTGCAGGTCGTTCCACTACCACCAATCTTCTTGAGTTCACTTCTCATGCTGTCGAGGGCTTCGTTTCTGGTTATCAAACTGATTGCGTTTTGATGGTTTAAAGTTTATTAAACAAATAAAAGCACTGTATTACTATATAATAATTATTTATTATAAACTATGCTCTGGTGAACAGATGCGGTAAAAAGTAAGGTTAAGCTCGGAGTGACCGCTCATCCATATATCATTGTATGTATTAGTGTATGTATACAAAAGAGAGTTTTGAATATGATATCAACATCCTCCCTTAATCAAAAATCTCTTTTAGCCCCATATTTTTTACACAGAAATCCAGGCATTTGGGGTTTATTTTGGTTAATATGTCAGCCACCATTTCATCAGTACTCTTATATTGGACTTGGAATCCGCCTGAAGCAATTTTTTCCTTGATGAAACGATGACGAACATCAATATGTTTGGTACGGGGATGATATGAGTCACTGCTTGCCAAAGTGATGGCGCTCTGATTATCACAAAATAAGGTGATAAGAAAAGACTTCCTTCTTGACCAAAGCTCTTCTTCCAATAATTGTCGTAGCCACAATCCTTCCTGTATAGCAGAAGCCAAGGACATGTACTCCGCCTCAGTTGAAGACAAAGCGACAGATTGCTGTTTTTTACAATTCCAACTTATGGCAGCACCTTGAAATAAAAACACATAAGCAGAAATAGATTTTCTATCAAAATCAGTTGCCCAGTCCGCGTCACAATAGCCAGTGATATCGCCCTTGATGTCTTTGGTAAATGTCAGTTTATAGTTTGCTGTCCCTTTGAGATATCTCAATATTCTTTTTACTGCTGACCAATGTTGTAATTCTGGTTTATTGTTGTATCTGCTAACTTGGTTCACAGCGTAAGATATGTCAGGTCTTGTACCTTGCGCTAAATATAATAGACTTCCAACCGCTTCTTGATATGGTATGTTCGTTAGTATTTTATCAGCTTCATTTGAGCAATTTAATTTGACGTTCGGGTCACAAGGAGATTTTGCAATCTTACAGTCAGTCATACCAAAATTTTTTAAAATCTGTGAAATATATTGACATTGATCTAATGAGATTATACCTTCCTTTTCGTCTCTTGAGATTTTGAAACCTATACAAAGCTTTGCTGTACCTAAATCCTTCATGTGGAACTTTGATTTCAGTCCATCCTTGATTAATTTTGCCGTTTTTTCATCGTTGTAAAACATCAACAGATCATCAACATACACCGTCAGGAATAACATTTTTTGTTCATTTTTTGCCTTATAATATACACACGGGTCCATCTTTGATTGAATCAATCCAATTTCTGCTAGAACTGCATTAAGTTTCTTATTCCATTGTCTACTAGCTTGTTTCAGACCGTATATTGACCTTTTCAATTTACATACTCTTTGATCATGTTCGTATAATTCCGGCTGATGCATATATATCTCCTCTTCAATGTCACCCTGCAGAAAAGCCGTCACGACGTCCATTTGATCTATTTTTAAGTCATGCTTCGCTGCTATCCCTATTAAATATCTTAAAGAGGTGTATCGCACAACAGGTGCATACACTTCTGTGTAGTCGATGCCTTTTCTCTGCTCATAACCTTTGATGACTAGCCGAGCTTTATATCTAGTTACATTTCCATCCTCGTCATGTTTAGTTTTAAAAACCCACTTACATGGTATAGCCTCTTTATCCTTAGGCAAAGTGACTAAAGTCCACGTATCATTTTTCAATAGAGATTGATATTCTTCATTCATGGCTTTCATCCATTCTTTGTTCTTTGGACTTGACATAGCATCTTTAACAGTTTTAGGATCATTATTTAAAGCAATCGCACCATAGCATAAATAGCTACCTTCATGTTTCTTTGGTTCTTTATTTCTTGGTCTCAAGGTAATATTCGTGGGTTCTGGAATTGTGATATTTCTATCTGGTATGTACTCTTCATCATCGTCTTCGTTAATGCTCAAATTGGACAACTCATTCTCATCTATTGCAGTGTGAACAGACTCATTATCGTCTGAAAGAGAGGGAGTTGTATGAATTATTTCAGTATCTTTTATATTATCTATTTTATCTTCATTTTTTGAAAGTTGCATTTCAGTATCTTTTATATTATCTATTTTATCTTCATTTTTTGAAAGTTGCATAGGGGCCTTACTGTTGTCTATACTACCTTCAAGAAATGTAACATCTCTACTTCTTATTATTTTCTTTGTCTTCATGTCAATGAATCTATAGCCTTTGGTATCAGAACAATATCCAATGAAGGTCAGCTTGCGTGATTTCATGTCCCACTTCTTTCTTGTATTTTTTGGCACATGAACCATTGCATCACATCCAAATATCTTCATGTGTTGTAGGTTGGGTTTGATACCAGTCCATACTTGCTCCGGAGTTAAATCCTTTAACACTCTAGTAGGTGAGCGATTAATTACATATGCCGCTGTAGATATTGCTTCCGCCCATAATTCCTTGTGTAGATTGGCATTAAATAGCATGCATTTAGCTCGTTCAACAAGAGTGCGGTTCATGCGTTCCGCAAGACCGTTTTGCTCTGGACAGTATGGATTCGTTGTTTGATGTATAATACCCATTTGCTTTAGAAAATAAGAAAATTCACTATTGACATATTCTGTGCCATTATCTGTACGTAAGGTTTTGATTTTGCAATTTAGTTGATTTTCCACCATATTTTTAAATTCTTTAAATTTCCATAAAATGTCAAGTTTGTTATTCAAAAAATATACAAATACCTTACGAGAGAAATCATCTGTGAAAGTAATGAAGTACTTAGCACCTCCCAATGACGTAGTCTCCATAGGACCACACAGATCGGAATGAATTACCTGAAGCAAAGATGTAGCTCTGGAACCATTCTTGTTAAAGGGTAACCTGGTTTGCTTTCCTTCCATGCAAGAAGTGCATATGACCGTTTCCTTCTTCTGTGACAACTTTACACCTTCTGTACACAAGGGCAACTTATTCACTGCAGAAAAATTCAGATGACCTAATCGTTGATGCCATAAGAAGGGATCATCTTCTTTTACATGAGAGAGCATAGCAGTTTCATTATATCCAGTAACTAATTTGTACATATTATTCGTTAATCTTGCTGCAATTATTGTTTTATTATTCTTGTTGATTATATTACATCCAACAGTATGAAATTCAATTTTGTAATTATTTTTGATAATTTGACTTATTGATACCAGGTTTGTTGACAGGTCTGGTACATACAGTACATTTTTTAACTGAATGTACTTTGGAACTTTGTCAATTACCACCGCAATGTTTACATTACCACAAAGTTCCACGCGTAGCCTCATTTCATTTGCTATCTTGATAGTACTTACGGGTGGTGGACCTACATTATAGAGCCAGTCGCGGTGCCTTGTCATGTGCATTGATGCTCCGGAATCGACGTACCAACAACTTTCATCTGTTGATTCTCCAGCTGGGAACGCAGCTACATAACCGTTATTGCTATTATTTTCGTGCTGTTTTCCTTTGAAGTAACAATTCGCACTGATGTGACCATATTTGTTACATTTAAAGCACCTCGGACCTTTGCTATGGTACTGTTGTTTTTGTTTTTTAGAATTGTATGTAGTTTTACGATTGTGTGTAGGCTTGCTATAGAATGCTGATGAATCGGATGCTTTAACTTCTTGTAATATTTTTGTCTTCACCAAATCAGCAGATATTCGCACACCGGAGCTCTCTAAAGCCATAATCATGGGTTTATATGTTTCTGGTAGGCCGGCAAGTAATAGTGTGCCTAACCATTCATCACCCACATCAAATCCTATGGCTCTCAACTTGTGTGCTGTTGACATTATCTTATTAACGTATTCTTCCACGTTACCACAACCGTCTAACGTTGTTGTAATTAAATCTCTCAGAAGACCCACCTTTCTCGTTAATCCAGTGTCATCAAAAGCCTGTTGAAGATTCGTCCAAACTTCTTTTGCCGTGGTAGCCTCCTGTATATGTATAAAATTAATCGGGTCTACCATCAAAATGATTTTTGACTTGGCCTTTAAATCCTTCTTTTCATCTACAGGCTCCTCAGTGCCGTCAGGTTTTAAATTTGGCTTCACGCAGTTCCACAAGTCTTCATGTTCCAAATATGTTTTCACTGCAAACTTCCAAGTAGAATAATTGTCTCGACCTGTTAGTTTATCCACAAGGGCCATTTGGTTATTATTTGCCATTGCTAAGGAAAAAAAATTTTTGTTCCTTTTGAAATCGTTTCTGGGCAGCACGAGGTAATTTGAGGTTAGCCTTTTACAACTGCGATTACTTTTTACTGATATTATTAAAACAACTTTAACTGAGTTTTAAAGCATCCTGGGCCCATAACCTGATGGTTTAAAGTTTATTAAACAAATAAAAGCACTGTATTACTATATAATAATTATTTATTATAAACTATGCTGTGGTGAACAGATGCGGTAAAAAGTAAGGTTAAGCTCGGAGTGACCGCTCATCCATATATCATTGTATGTATTAGTGTATGTATACAAAAGAGAGTTTTGAATATGATATCAACACGTTTACACTGATTTTAGCAAGGCATTTGACAAGCTCTCCCATTCTATTATAATTCTCAAATTAAGAAGGCTTGGCTTTCCGCAAACACTTCTGGTGTGGTTCCAGTCTTACTTAGCTGACCGGACCTACCAAGTTCTTTTTCGAGGATCCAAATCAGTACCCATTGAAGCATCATCCGGTGTCCCTCAAGGAAGTCATCTGGGCCCTCTTCTCTTCATTTTATCAATTGATGACATTGTTTCCTTGCTAAGACACTGTAGAATATTGATTTACGCTGATGACATCAAGTTATACCGTCACATTAAGAGTATTGAGGATTGCAAACTTTTGCAAGCTGATCTTGACACCTTTTACTCTTGGTGTACGTATAACAACCTGGTTCTTAATATTAGTAAATGTGAAGTCATGACTTTTAGTAGGAGACGTGATCCTATAATTTTTAACTACACCTTTCTTAATGAAGGTGTCCCTCGTGTAAACTTTGTTAAAGATCTCGGGATTAGATTTGATAGTAAGCTGGATTTTTCCACTCACATCAACTATATCTCTTCTAGGGGTAGTTTAGTCCTGGGTTTTATAAAAAGGTGGTCCAAAGAATTTAACAACCCCTTGATTACTAAACACCTTTATATTTCTCTTGTCAGACCATTACTCGAATATGCGTCCCAGGTTTGGTCTCCTCACTACTCTGTGCATGTTAGAACTATTGAATCGGTCCAACGAAGGTTCGTTCGATTCGCACTGAATCATCTTCCTTGGGAAAACCCATTAGTTCTTCCATCTTATGAATCTCGTCTTAAGTTACTTAACTTAAGCTCTCTTCACAGGCGCCGTGAGGTGGCCGATGTGGTTTTTGTTCATCAGCTCCTTAATGGAAAGGTTGACTCAGGTTTTCTAGATCACCGTGCATCGTTTAGAGTGAGTCGTTACAATCTAAGAGGACCACCTCTCTTACAAATCAACTCTTCTAATACGAATTACGGCAGATTCGAACCTGTCAATCGCATGTTCATTAACGTGAACAACAAAATTAATGTGTTTAACGTGAGTATTGGTAAAGATGTCCTTAAAAGGAATCTTTTTAATCTCACGTGATTGCTTACATTTTATGTTGTTTGGTGGGTTACATGTTGGATGCCCTTACTTTTTATTTTAATTTATGTTCAATCTCTTTTTAGAGATAGGATTTGTGTTTTTATTCACTAATTTTTATGTTACTAATATTTTATGTTTGCATGTCAGCTGAGCCACGGCAGTGGTAAATATTTCTCAGCCCTGCTGGGAAGTGTGCCTTCTGTGTTAGAAGGGAAACTCTATATATGTATATATATATATATGTATATATATATGTATGTATGTGTATGTATATATAGATTTTCATGCTTAGCTGAAAAGTGCGCCTTCTGTGCTAGAAGGGTTAACTCTTGCATGAAAAAAAAAATAAGAACAAGAAACAAATAGACCCCAGGGATAAGACATATTCATGTCTACTGTGCCATCGAGAAGCCATGGCACTTCCCGTCTTTTTTTTGTGTGCAGCTTTAATTTCCCCAGCTGCGCGCTCCGGCATCAACTCTTTCGGCGGGACCTCTACCAAAAAAGCTGATACATAATCATAACAATAGGGCTTCAATCTTTCAATAATATGTACGAGTCTCGAGAGATTTTTACTTATGACTCATAATTCAGAATAGGGCGGTTAATATATTTTTATTATTAGGGTCGCAGATTATCTAGCTACTTCACTGGTTTAAGAGCACTTACGCTCGTTGAAGCAATTTTTCACCAACATTAACTCAACATTACACTCTATATGAAGAAAATAGATTGTCGACACAGTATAAAGGGCGTTTCCTGTGACTCTAGTCTTTCACATAAAAAAAAAAGAAAAAAAAAATCTGCCGTCAATTTATAAGTCAGTCATCTGTTTAGCCTGAGCTAGTGTACATTACAAAGAAACATTTGAAACTGTTAAGTCAGACAAAATTTGGTTCTTTTATTAACATTATATTGGTTTCATTGTCACTTCAATCTTGTTTCTGAATTATTTATTACTAATTTCAATCAATGCGTGGCGGTATTTACAAATTCATGAGGCAGAAAGACTGAAAAAACAAAGATACGTCTTACTCTACTTAAGATTCATTTCACAAAAATTGTCAGGAAAGGTCAACCGACACGTGAATTCCATTTCATTGACATCCCTTTTCTGCAATTCACCTTTTTTATACCTGACAGAATCTATCCATGACCATTTGACACAAACAGAAATAATTTCGTTGATGCCTGATCTATAGTTTACTTAAGGTTTAAAGTCCTTGAATCCCTTCTCTTATGATTCTGTGCGGTAACACGTATCCATTTCTTCTGCAAACCACTTCAAGTAATGCCATCAGAGACATCTATGGTCCATTGTAATGACGAGCTGGACTTTTATTTTAAAACAAATTCAGATCACGTTTATGGCGACGGGTAAGACTAATGGAGACACCAGATGGAGGTGGGTAAACCAACGTGGAAGGTACTTTGGTAAAAGTTTCCTTCTACGATAGGAGCGACTTTCCGAGTCTTGGCCAACTCTTGCCGTTACAGCCCATCACCTCCGTGTGGATGTTATTTTTTCTTTGTTGTTAAAAATAAAGCCAAAAAGGTAACCGTACACGGCTCTCATGTTCAAGGACGAGGACCTGGTGGGGGTGGAAAAATGAATTGCACCCACAAGTAGACACTTTCCAGGAATTTAAAAACAGGAAACATGAAAAAGAGGCCGTAACAACAACAACAAAAACAACGCAAACGTGGTGTTGGCTTGACTACTGTGCTGCCGTCCATGCTTAAAGGTCCTTTCTTAAACGGCGCATAAATTTTGATTTTGTGACATATATTTTCGTTGCGAGTTGCTCTAGAGTCAATGTTATTCCTGTATTCTCATTTGCTTGCTTATGGCGAACTAGCATGCACAAACTTGAGAACTTTTACCACCTTTAATTTAGTGCAATTATTATGATTTTGCAAGTTGTGGCTTTGTGTATATTTTTTATACCGCCAGAAATAAATCATTGTTCTTAGCGAAGGGTGGAGAGCGCTTCTATGATTGGTCGAAAAGTCATGAAGTGACTGAGCGCTTCTATGACGAATTTCAAGTTTGTTGCCTTGTATTCGGCTTCACAACCAAAACTGCAAATAACATCAAAATTTTTCAGTTTTTCGCTTATATGTATTCCGAAACCATACGTTTTCGAAGATGACCATTCTATACATAAAAATAAAGATGACAACTTTTTTTTTCAAAATGCATTAGTCAACTTTGATTTTATGGTTTACTAGCATAAAACCCGCGTGCCTTGCAACGAATTTAAATAAAAAACTAGTTGGGATATAGGTTTGACCCCTTTGGTCCACACGATTTACTTCCCAGTATGATGAACGAAGATGGAATAAACTGACTTCTTACAAAATAGTTATACGTTTAGCAAAAAAATTGGCTAGTCTCAGAAGTGAGGACAAAGCAATCCCGAGAAAAGCTAGTTCAAATTGGTACATCAATTCAAGTTAGAACTGATTCCATAAAATATTATGTAATTTTTTACTTATTTTTTTTTTATTAAAACAATGAATAAATTTTTACAACAATGAATAAATTTCCACAACTGTGGATGTTTTCGCATATGATGTTATGCAACGACTGAACACACAAAAAATTGTAACTCAAAAATGTAAATTATATGACAAATATGTACATATATAAAAAAACTAGTACTCATTACATCTAAGAATTAAAAGTACAGTGCTCTATACAATTTCACAAGTATAAATTAAACAGTATAGTGCTTCTTGCGATGTAACATGCCGCCCGACGTTGATTGCTCGCAATTAACAATAGATGGTCGCTCACATCAAGCTTCAAGTGGAAATAAAACAACCTTCTTAATTGACCGCTTGCATTCACCACGTGATGTCTTCACAGTGACAACACGTGTTATACCATCGTGGCCAGGATGAACCTGAATGATGCGTCCCATGACCCATTGTAGCGGCGGGAGGTTATCTTCCTTCAATAGAACAGGTGCCCCAACAGAAACACTAGTTGAATTAACTCGGTGCCATTTTGTTCTAGTGTTGAGGTTGTTCAGGTACTCCTTGTGCCATCTTTTCCAAAAATGCTGCTTCAGTTGTTGAAGATGTTGCCAATTGGACAGTCGATTCTTGTGGGCATTGGAACAATCAACCTCAGGTAAGCTTGTCAATGCGTCATTTATCAAAAAATGGCCAGGAGTCAGGCTAGTAAGATCATTAGGGTCATTTGACAGTGGGGTTAAAGGACGTGAATTAAGAATGGCTTCTATCTCAATAACATGCGTATTGAACTCTTCAAATGTTAATAGTGTGTTACCTATGGTTCGTAAAAAATGTACTTTGAATAGTTTGACTGCTGATTCCCATAATCCACCAAAATGAGGACACCGTGGGGGAATAAAATGCCAATTTATACCGTCGTTAGCTAACTGATTAGAAATTGTGTTATTGTGTTTTTCAGAATTTATGAATGTATATAGTTTTTTAATTTCATTGTTGGCCCCAATAAAGTTGGCTCCATTGTCAGAGTAGATGTCTTTACTTTTCCCTCTTCGAGAAAAGAACCTTTTCAATGAACTCAAAAATGCATCTGTTGTCAAATCGCTAACGATTTCTAAATGGCCTTGGTCACGAAACATATAAATATTGCTACATAAACTTTTATTTTATTTCGGTTTCGGAATTTTTTCTCTTTTATGAAGAACGGCCCACAGTAATCGATTCCAGTCTTTAGAAACGGCCTTGATTGAGTTAGTCTGGACCTTGGCAAGTTACCCATAACATGGTAATTTTCAGTATTTCTAAATCGAAAACATTTAATACATGAATTAATAACCTTTTTTACAGAATTTTTACCATCAATTGGCCAATAACGGATGCGAATTTGATATAATGTATTTTGAATACCTGCGTGTAATGATTTTTCATGTTCGTGCCTAATGATCAAGTTAGTTA
Source organism: Thereva unica (assembly GCA_949987705.1). Lineage (NCBI taxonomy): Eukaryota > Metazoa > Arthropoda > Insecta > Diptera > Therevidae > Thereva > Thereva unica. Next base: position 79,595,813 of record OX465283.1, on the reverse strand, counting down.
CAAAGTTACCTTTTGGTAATACTATAGGATATTTGGCATTGTAAGATAAATCTGAATTCTGCAGTCTACCGCCAACCCTAATGAGGTTGTTCTCATCTAAAAAAGGACTTAATGTTTTTAGCGAGCTTTTGTTGTGTACTGTCTTGGTTTTGAGCAATTCTGTAATCTCTCTAGTGAACGCTTGAGCTTGGATTAATTTAATGATTCGAGTATTGGCTAGTTGAAGCTCATCACTAGATAGATTACATGATTCACATTTTCTGCTCCTTTTTAGGCTGTTATTAACAAATCGTAAACAGAATGCCATTACGCGAGTTAATTTTTGAATTGAAGAAAATTTGTTTAAAATTATTTGGCTATCTAGTGTAACGTTTAATACCATGGGTTTTCTAACTTCTAATAAGGGAATTTTTATAATCTGTAATGAGGGCCACTCCTCTTTGCCTTTGTGTAGCCAGGGAGGGCCAATCTTCCACATTTCATTTTGTAACAACTCTGAAACTGTTTGTCCTCTTGACACAAAATCTGCAGGGTTTTGATTAGTACGAACGTGATGCCACTGCAGGTAATTGGTTACCGATCTAATTTCTGAAACCCTATTAGCGACAAATGTTTTTAATACATTTAGCTGCGTGTTTATCCAGTTCAAAGTAATTGTGGAATCAGACCATAAAAATGTCTCGTCAAACATTATGGTTACTGCTGATAAGACTGCTTTATATAATCGCGTTAGTAATAACGCTGCACATAATTCTAACCTAGGTATTGTGATCTTTGAGTTTAATGGTGAGACTCGACTTTTTGAACAAAGAAGTCGAGTTATGCAATTATTGGATTTATCAACTGACCTTATGTATATACACGCTCCGTATGCCATTTCATTGGATCGCAAAACCCATGTAATTGATTATTTATTGAATTCTCAATGATGCTACATCTTTCAAATGAAATTTCTTGTAAACGAGGTAATTGTTTTTTATAGTTGACCCACTGAGAATGAATATCATGTGGTACCGCTTCATCCCAGTCGAGTTTTAACTTCCATAAATGTTGTATGAATAATTTCGCTTGTACAATGATCGGACCCAATAACCCTATCGGATCAAATAATTTTGCAATGCTTGAAAATATCAACCGTTTTGTAATTCGTGTTTCTGTGTCGATGTCCTTATTGTAGTTGTATAGTAGGACATCGCGACATGGATTCCATTGAATGCCTAAAGTTTTTATATCTTGAGCTGACTCATCGAATAAACCTATATTCGTTAACTCGTGAGGTAATGTCTTGACTAAATTTGCATCGTTAGATGACCATTTTCGCAAAACAAAGCCACCAAGGTTAAGTAATTGAATTAACTTATCTCGAAGTTGTAAAGCATCATCAAAAGACTTGCTTCCAGTTAACAAGTCATCAACATAAAAGTCGCGCTTGACAACGTGTGAAGCTAATGGAAAGTTGTGTAGTTCATCCTCAGCGAGTTTGTGTAACGTACGAACCGCTAAAAACGGAGCAGAAGCTGTACCGTATGTAACTGTATTTAATTGAAAAGTTTTAATTTCATCGGTTGAATTTTCTCTCCAAAGAATCTTTTGGTAATCACGATCATCTTTGTCGACTAAAATTTGTCTGTACATTTTTTCAACGTCTGCCGTAAGCACGTATGTATGAGTACGATATCGGATAAGTAATGAAAAACTGTCATCTTGTATTGTAGGACCGACTTTAAGAGTATTGTTTAATGAAATTCCGGTGCTTGTTTTCGCTGAGCCATCAAATACAACTCGAACCTTTGTTGTAGTGCTACTTTCCTTGATTACAGCGTGATGTGGAAGGTAAAAACCAGTATGAACAGAGCCCTGATTATTTACTATGGACATATGCTTTAGATTTTCATACTCTCTCATGAATTCTGTATATTGCTGTTTTAAGTCTGGGTTTTTGTCTAATTTGCGTTCTAGTGAATATAATCTTTTCAATGCAATTGAGTAAGAATGCCCGAGATGTTGAATATTTTCGTTGAATGGCAATTTAACAATATACCGCCCGTTATTATCGCGAGATGTATTTTCTACATAATGTTTTTCTACCTTTACCTCATCAACGCTTAGAAATTTTGTCTCTGGCATTTCTTCAAGTTCCCAAAATTTTAATAGTTGATCTGTTAATGTGTTTAGAGCAATATTACATGACACAACATTAGCTTTATCATTGTGATTATTTACCTTACCGGCGATAATCCATCCGAATTTAGTCTTTTGTAACACAGCTAATTGATTGTCAATCTGTATTTGATCCATGCATAAACTTCGATAGAAAATCTCTGCGCCTATCAATGCATCAATTTCTGATGTTTTGTGAAATAATGGGTCTGCTAACGGTATATTTTTATCTATATTCAAATGGTTAATATTTATTTGTTGTGAAGGTAATGGATTTGTAATTGTTGGTACTACTAGAAGTGAAATTTTTTCCTCAAAATTTCCATGCAGTGAAGCAACCTTCGTCAGTACCTTGTATTTTATGGGAGTTTGTAGTTGATTCACTGCCGTTATAGAGGTATTAATTTTAGCACGTTTTAGTTGAAGAAGTTTTGCAAATCTTTCCGTGATGAAGTGAGCTTGAGCACCGCCATCTAGCACAACACGAGCTACATGTGTTTTGTTATTAATATCAGAAAATGTTACTTGAGCTGTAGCTAATAAAACTTCACTTGAGTAGTTGGCTTGCAAATTATTAACTGAGACGGACGGTGTAGCTTCCTTGCATTTATTATTTTCGAGATGTAAAAGGGTGTTGTGTTTCTTACCGCATTTCTTGCAGGGCCCACAACTGCAATTGTCAGCACTGTGCTTTTTCCTTAAGCAGTTGAAACAAAGTGCCTCTCTCTTTGCTGCTTCAACTCTGTCGGGAACTGGTAACCTTAGAAATTTTTCGCAATTAAATATTTTATGTGATTCCTTGCAGAAATTACAGTAATCTGTATTTTGTGTCGCGGCTAAAATGTTTTTCTTATTTGCAGAAACGTTGTTTTTTGTAATCGAAATCTTAGAGTTTGAACTGGATCTAATTTGGTCATATGCATTGTGGGTGTATGTAGCATCTAAAATTAGACAACGTTGTGTCAAAAAAGTTATAAATTGTTGCAATGTTGGAACATCTTTAGACGTTATTGATTTTTCCCACTCCTGGTGGGTAATTTTATCAAGCTTGGCAGTCATGCAGTAGATTAAAATTGAATCCCATTTATCTATCTCTTCCCCTAATGTCTGTAATGCTCTGGTATGTGTGTTTATGTTGTTTAAGAGTTGCCTAAGGCCTAGAACACATCCTCGTGCACACGGTGCTTGCTCGAGAAGAGCCCTTAAATGATTTTGAATGATCACTCGTTTATTTAAATACCTATCTTCCAATAAACTCCATGCAATATCATAATTAGCAGTAGACGTTTCTAACGACTGAATCACTGTTTCCGCTTCTCCACGCAAGCACGACCGAAGATAATGCAACTTTTCAACCTTTGAGAGGTGTTCCTTAGTATGCACCATCGACTTGAACGAATCTGAAAATGACAACCACTTATCATAGGCTCCGTCAAACAAAGGCAATTCAATCCGTGGCAGATGCACATTTGAGTTTGCATTTGGGAACCTACTTGTACTTACTTGAGATGATTGATTATCACGTAAAAATTTACGCGCTACACTCATTGTTGTGTAATACGCATTTTCGAATTCATCTCTATATGTAAGATGATCTGAGCTGTCGTCTAATAGCACAATCTCGATGTGGACCTCATGAAATGTAGTTAAGATGTCTTGTATTTTGTCTGTACGCAGATTGAGCTCATCAATCTGACTTGGTGTAACTGTGTTTAAAAAAGTGTTGAATAGCGTTAGCTGACGTTTTAAATTTGCCCGTGCAACCTTTAACCGAGACAATTCTGCCATTTTTCACCGTTCTTTAATCACTTAGACCCGAATAAACCTCACTGCACTCGACACCGAAATCAACTCACGAACTTAGCCCAACTCAATGACCGTTTTTATTTAATTTAATGTATTCAATAATTCAATAATAACACTGGTCTGCAAAAACAGGGTCATTTTTTCTCCTTTCCAATTTAATAGTCGTATCCTAAGTATTTTTACGCGCTGAATCCGAATCCGTTGGCCAAATTGCCCTATCACATCAGGATTTTGAGCAATCCTAACCTAAAAGTGCCAAAAAGCGTGTTTTTTGCACTTTTGCGCGTTAAATATCTCAAAACTATGGAATGATAGGGCAAATCGGACAACGGGATCGTTTTCAGCATGCCAAAATCTACAGAAAACCATGTCGAAAGCGTTAAATTTGAAAAAACTTTTTTTGTAATACTGAAAAGAAAAACTTCGGTGCAACGATGATATCATGTGTTAATAAAAATCGTCGATTTCGCGCCAAGAAGTTTTTCTTTTCAGTATTACAAAAACGATCCCGTTGTCCGATTTGCCTTATCATTCCATAGTTTTGAGATATTTAACGCGCAAAAGTGCAAAAAACACGCTTTTTGGCACTTTTAGGTTAGGATTGCTCAAAATCCTGACGTGATAGGGCAATTTGGCCAACGGATTCGGATTCAGCGCGAAAAAATACTTAGGATACTACTATTAAATTGGAAAGGAGAAAAAATGTGCAGACCAGTGTAATCATCATTTATTTAAAATGAGCATTGACAATCTTACAATATTTATTACTACTCTTACCTGAGATTGATTTATTTGTTGTCTACCTCACTAACTTTATGTTCTGCTGCAATATCTTCACTGAAATCTTCTGTAATTGTCTTCACTGAAATCTTGTAATTGTCTTCGATGAAATCTTGTAATTGTCTTCACTGAACTCGTCTGTACTTGTAATGTATGCATGCATGCTTCTGTAGTTACTTGAATCTTCACCTTTTTGAAAGTTATTACGTAATGCTTCTTAAATTGTTACATAACGTTATGTAACCTCTTGAAAATCTTGGGTTTAAGCTCTCTAGTTTCCTTTTAAAATCCAGCTGCGATTTCATCCGGCTCGAAGGACCATTTTTTATGGTACATCAATTCAAGTTAGAACTGATTCCATAAAATATTATGTAATTTTTTACTTATTTTTTTTTATTAAAACAATGAATAAATTTTAACAACAATGAATAAATTTCCACAACTGTGGATGTTTTCGCATATGATGTTATGCAACGACTGAACACACAAAAAATTGTAACTCAAAAATGTAAATTATATGACAAATATGTATATAAAAAAACTAGTACTCATTACATCTAAGAATTAAAAGTACAGTGCTCTATACAATTTCACAAGTATAAATTAAACAGTATAGTGCTTCTTGCGATGTAACAGAAATAACTATAATAGTAGTAAATCCACAAGATTTTTCTGGAGAATTTGTTTTTCCTGAACGTTAGCAAACAAACATTTCCTCCGTATTCCGTTCGTTGCACTAAAGCGGGTGTTCAAATTCGTATGGAGCGCGCTGAAGCGCCGTTGACAAACTAAGAAGCGAATGACTTCATTTAGAAATTCCAAAGCTTTCCGGAGATATTAGCAAAACTGTAACTGTTAAGTACTTGTCAGACTTGGGCAGAAAGAACAAATTTTGTGGTAACTACTGGAAATCCCGGGATGAAGCGAAATTTCCTGAAACTGTATCACGCGTAGAAAACAATTCCCCGTCACTTTAAGGTCTTTCTGACAATTAGCCGAAGTTTTTCTATTTAAACAAAAAAGGCCTGAACGAATATTATGAAATTTTTTTCAGAGCATTTCTTCGTTTATATTCTTATTTCGGCACCTCAATGAAGTCGATATAGGTTTTAGTTCGCGCGGTATCATGCAGGTACAAAAATCATAAACGTCGTTTAAACAAAAAAAAAAAAACGGTTCGACCGAATTTTATGAAAATCTTTTCAGATCATATTTTGGTTAATCCTCTTCGAACCGCACGTCAACTAAGTCGATATCTTTTAAAGTTCGCGCGATATCGTGCAGGTACAAAAATCACTTATGTGATTTAAACCAAAAAACCGCTCGACCGAATATTATAAAAAATCTTTTCAGATTATATTGTCACGGCGCTTCAATTAAGTCAATATCCTTCGTAGTTCGGACAATATCGTGCAGGTACAAAAATCACTTACGCCGCTTAAACAAAAAAACGGCTCGACCGAATTTTATGAAAATCTTTTCAGATCATATTTCGGTTAATACGCTTCGAACGACACCTCAACGAATTCGATATCTTTTTTGGTTCGCGCGATATCGTGCAGGAAAAAATGACCACATACGTACGCACACACACACACATACTTCCTCCCAATTTTTTGCTTAAAATGCTCCTGGGACCTTGAAAGATGAAACTACGTCGAAAATTTCGATTTCGATTTTCGGACCGATTACAATAACTTCCTATACTGGGAAGTTAAAAAGGTTATATGTGCACTATATTTCGTATGAACGAAAGAGATATATAATTGAAAAAGGACAAATCTACCAAAATTTAGTCACTGTTTTTTTTTTCCTTTAAATAAAAAACAAACAAACAAGTCAGCTGTTATTATCCCACAAAAAGGTTTAATATATTGTATTTTTTTTATTAAATATGGTAAACAATTTATTGCTGGTCAAGTTTTAAATCAGAGATTGATTTTGGCACTGCGCTTTTTTGCATCATTCACTTAACATTCGTTAAGTTTGTTCATCCATGTGAATGCAAGAAATTATAAAGCAACCACAGACGAATCCTAAATAAAGTCAATTTCGAGTTTCACAAACTATTCCGCTATTTATGCTGTATAGTTTTTATACCAAGTTCCAAGAAAATTTGTTGAAAGAAATAATTTCTCAAACAATTGTTTCCACCCTGTTTTACCCCCTTAGGGGTTGAATCCCGAAAAATCCGTGACGCCATACTTTATTATTTATGGTGTATAGTATTTATACGATGATAGAAAAAAACCTGACTAAAGAAAAAATTCCCTATTCAACCCTATTTCCTCCCTCAGGTGATAAGTTTCGAAAAATCGCTTCTTAGTGGATGTCCATGTCATTATAGGGATGCTCTGTCAAAATTTCGTCCCTTTAGCTCCGGCGGTTTGGGCTAACCCCATTTCACCACCTTAGGGTATCAATTTCGAAAAATCGCTTCTTAGTGGATGTCCACGTCATTAAAGGGCTGCACTGTCAAAATTTCAGCCCTTTAGTTCCAGCGGTTTGGGTTAACCCTATTTCACCCCCTTATGGGATGAATTTCGAAAAATGGCTTTTTAGTGGATGACCACGTCATTATAGGGATCCACTGTCAAAATTTCAGCCCTTTAGCCCCAGTGGTTTAGCTGTTCATTGTCTGTCAATTAAAGTTTTAAAATTTTTAATGTGTTAATTTGTTTGGACTTCAATTCGAGCTTTCATCCCCTATTTCAACCCCTTCAAACCTTTTTTCGCGACAAAAAGTAGCCTATGTCTGTCTCCAAGGTCTAATCTCGGTAACAAATTTCATCTATATCGGTTCAGCGGTTTAAACGTGAAAGAGTAACAGAGAGACAGACAGAGTTACTTTCGCATTTATAATTATGTATTAGTAAGGATTGTGCTTCATGATGTCTAATAAGATTGTATGACATACACTAAAATTTTCGGCAAAGTTAACAAAGTCATTTCACCATACTTGCCTTTGATAAATTTCCGATAAACTTAGAAATTCAAACGGTGTTGTTGTTCATGATTCAAAATTAGTGTAATATTTTGTTCTCGATTTTAGCTAAGGCAAAATTTTCTGGTGAAGAAGTTACTACTCTTGTCCTATTCATACGTCTCTCCTAAAAACCCGCCCGGGTGAAAATCTATAAATATCAAAATGAATCATGGTTTTGTGTGGTTCTACCCAGCGGGAAAAATTGGGAGCAGTACCAAAGGGAGGGAAGTTGGAGGGTTCTCAATGGACTCCCCAGGGAGCATTATTGGAGTTATTTAAGAAATTGAATAGGCCAAACTCAAAACTTAAAATTGTATTGATGCGATGGCTCACTATTATGTATACTGAAAACGTAAAATTACTGAAAAATTCTTAAGGTATTTTAATGTTGACCTCTACTGTAGATATTTAAAAAAGCTCTGTAATGCTCCTTTTTGTCTCCAACTACATCGTTGCAGGAGTGCTCCTATGGGAGCTCAAATGGAGTGCTAGCCTAGGCGGACATCTAATGTTAAAAAATATATGGAGAGGGAGCGGAAAGGGAGCACTCCATGCTTCCATGGGAGTGCTCCTCCATTGTCCTTAGAGCACTCCATTTCCCACTGGGTATGGTTCAAAACTAATACATTTCAAAAATAATACATGATCGACACATAAAAAAAATCGATGTTTGAAAATTTGGCTGTATGAATTCAGTAGGAAAAAAAGCGCTCCAAAAAGTCTTAAAGCGGATTTTTTAAAACGAGTAGCTTCCTCTTGGTAAGAAGATTCGTTTTATTTTAACATTACATGTCCGCAGAAGGAAGCGCTTTGATTAAACTGATTTGTAAGCGCCAACATTGCGCTTTAAATGAAGGTAGAAGTAAGCAGTTCAGCTCAAGTTTCGGTTTTATATGGAGCTTTTAACTCCAGCTTTGATAGCTCCATCGCAAGCAGAAAAAATAAAAAGACAAAATCAAAACATATAGTTGGAAAAGATATATTGTCATTAAAAAAAGAAAGAAAAAAATTAAAATAATTCAGTAACAAACTAAAAATAGATTCGCTTCAATTGAATATTTAAATTGGATTTTTACTAATTATTTGATTTTTTTTGTTCAAATTTTTTTTGTGGCACCGGTTTTTTGCGGTTCGAAATCCTTTTCGCATGGCTTGTTCAAATAGCCGAAGGCTTCATTTTTGACGGCTCCTTTAGTTTAAAGTAATGTAGATAAGGCAAATTCTCAACAAATTATTTAAACATCATGTCTTACCATAAACAAATTTATTAAATAGTTTTGTGGTTTTTATTGCAATTTTTTTCTGGCTCCCGTCCCAATTAATATCGAGCATAAATTCTTCGGTGAAAAATAAATTAAGGTATTTTGTGATAGGAGTAGTTCCTACAAGTTCCTTAATGTTTCTGATCTGTAAAGTAAACGTAACTATTATGAATAAATTCATTTATAGTGACAAATCCTACCAATTCCTGTTCTGAATACTCGTAGGTATCGATTTTTCTTTCGATTTCATCACATTCTTCTTCATTTTTTATTGGAAATATATTCAGGTCCCTCTTTTCTATTAACTGTTTTAAATACGCGGTATGTGTTGCTATGATTGTTAGAAAAACAGTATCTATAAATTTTTTGGGCACCATAAAAAGGTTGACTTTCCAGTAACCTGGAGGAAAAAAGCCCCGGTGGACATCTTGTAGTAAATGCGAAGTCATGACGTTTTGTAGGCGACGTGATCCTATAATTTATAACTACTCATTTTCTGGTGAGGGTGTCCCCCGTGTTAATTTTGTCAAAGATCTCGGGATTAGATTTGACACCAAGCTAGACTTCTCTACTCATATCAACTATATTTCTTCCAAGAGCAGCTTAGTCTTGGGTTTTATAAAAAGGTGGTCCAAAGAATTTAACAGCACCCTGATCACTAAACACCTCTACATTTCCCTTGTCAGACCTTTACTTGAATATGCGTCCCAGGTTTGGTCTCCTCACTATTCTTCGCATGTTGGAAAAATTGAGTCGGTTCAACGTAGGTTCGTTCGATTCGCATTGAATCACCTTCCTTGGGAAGACCCTTTAATTCTTCCACCATATGAATACCGACTTAAGTTACTCAACTTAAACTCTCTCCACAAGCGTCGTGAGGTGGCCGATGTTGTTTTCGTCCACCAGCTTCTTAATGGACGTGTCGACTCAGGTGTTCTAAGGCGCCGTGCGTCGTTTAGAGAGAGCCGATACAATCTGAGAGGACCACCGCTCTTACACATCAACTCCTCTAACACCAATTATGGCCGATTTGAGCCTGTAAATCGCATGTTCATTAATGTAAATAAAAATATTAATGTTTTTAGCGTAAGCACTAACAAAGAGCTGCTTAAAAGGAGTCTATTTGTTGTCTCATGACTGTTTATGTGTTTCGCATGCAATTTTTATTGGTACTTAATCTTTTATGTTTGCATGTCTCAGCTGAGCCACAGCAGTGGTAAATATTTCTCAGCCCTGCTGGGAAGTGCACCTTCTGTATTAGAAGGGAAACTCTATATATGTATATATATACATATATATATATTTATATATGTATGTGTGTGTATATATATATAGATTTTCATGCTTAGCTGTAAAGTGCGCCTTCTGTGCTAGAAGGGTTAACTCTTGCATGAATATTCATAAATTTTCGCAGAGCAAAAGATGGTAGACTAGGTGTCCTTAAACCATACAAAAAGTTTTAAGAGAGTATGTATAAATCTTTTTTTTGTTCGCGGGCACTTAGTCTATAAGCTAAAATATTATTAATTCTTCAAAATTTTCTTTTAGAAGTTTGTTTTTGTTTTCTAAAATAGACGAAATTCAATAAAAATTTTATTGTAAGTTCCATTTCTATTACCAAGTTCATGACATTTAGTTTTTAAGATGTTGTTTTCATTTTCTTTATTGTCACTTGGTGTAACACAATCGATATTGTTGAAATTGTTATCACTACCCAGTGTCGCATTGCAGCGATATACCGGTGTAAATTTCATCCTCTTTCCTGGTTCTGCCATTCTAAAAAAGTAAAATGAAACATTTAAAATTAAGTGCTTCAGAGTGTTCCGATGCGATTTTTTACTTTAAGAAACACACTGATGAAGTTCTGGGACCATTACAAGCCCACCATCAAATGGCAGCGCGACAAATTTGCAAAGTATTTCTTTTATTCCATGTTTTTCCTCTTTGTTGTCGAGATCTTTAACAAATGTTATGCCCAAACTTGTTGAAGATTGAACAGGTTCAGTAATCAATCGTTGGTTTGCAGGAATTTTAATCCAATTACAAAATCCTCTCCATTTTCTTTCACAAATCCCAAAATTTTGATTGGTAATAGTGATCTTACATAACAAAAGTTGTCTGGCGCACGCCAGCTCAGCAAAAATAAATCAAAATAATCATTTTTGTACAGTGGAGAACTATTTATTTTTGAGCTTGTTAAATTTTGTACTCCAAATCTATTTGTGCTACTATTCTGAAATTTGTTTCTTTCCATAATTCGGTTATGCAATTGCTCTAAGATCTTATATGGTTTGCGAATATCTTATTTTAAAATCTGTAGGAAATTCTCGTATTTATAAGCTGAGAAGCTCCGAATTTTTCTACGCACTCCGGTAAATGTAACAAATTTTGCACATTATATGAAATTTTATTTTCACCATGAAGTAATTTGAAATTTTCCACGAAAAGATCAATCATTTGTTGAACACATTCTAAATTACTTTGGCAATTTTTCAGACAAGAAATAAGTCTATATATTGCGTGAAGAAATAGAAAATGATAATACAATTCTGGATCCAAAATATTTTTATATAACACTATGCCAGTGTAGAGGATAATTTGTCGAAAGTCCACAGCTTTCCATCTGCAAAGATCGTTCATAGTCCTAGGTTTTCGGGTAAATTCTTTTGGGATGTGACTTCGGAAAGATAGCAGCTTATTGTTTAAATTTTCTTTTTCATCATTACTTAATTTATTTTGTAAATGGCGACCTTTCCAAATATCCATTAATATTTTCTTTCCTATGCCTAAGTTTATTACAGATGCATAACGTCAAGGGGGAATTGGGACACCATTTTTATATCAATTTCTTCTAGGATGTTCATTGTTTCCCAAAAGGTTTCCAGATGATGATATTTATCTTTCCTTATTTTAAAATGCGCATCAGTCCTTAATGTTGAAATTGTTGAGGAATATGTTAACCTTTTATTTATTCTTTGTGCAGTCTGAGTGCATTTTGAACATCCCTTGCTACATGTGTGACCTACCGTGCCTGCTATAAAAGCTCTTGCTGGCGCATCACATATAAAATTATTTATTTTTAAGGCAACAGCTTTTCCATTTAATAATAATCCGACATTATTCAAATGTTTTATTTTTCTTTTACGAACTCTGCGAGAAAGTCGTTTACTTTTTCGGGTTTTCGTGGGCCTAAATACGCCCCAATTAAAAACGGTTTTATGTGTAAACAATTTGATATCGATCCTAAAATGGGCCAAAGTTGTGTTCTGGAACTTTTGAAAAGTGGTAGCCCATCAATGCCTATATCGATTAACAACGAATTTACTGAATCTGGCAGAGATAAATGCAACATATCTAAGGACTTCTGTATGCCAAAGTGAAAGTAATTTGCTGGAGTTACTGGTATTATTTCGATCTCCCTATATTTAGAATTCAGTAAAGTTTTACTATAAGTCGGGACGTCTATGCCTGCTGACTGGAACATTTTTAAAATATCATCGCATGCTTTTCTCTTTATTCTATGCTCTACGCACCAAACTCTGATATATTCAGATATATTTTGTGGGTTACTATTGGCTAAGTCTGTCTCAATTGTTGAATTAAATGGTTCAGGATTCTCATCTAAAACAATCGATTCAGGACAAACCAGTTCTAATTCATAACTATTTTCACGGCACGGACTTGAATTACTTATTTCTTTGGCCACAAGCGTCTTCGCAGTGTGTTGGGAAAAGCCGCCATCTTGAAAAAGAGGTAGAGGTCGTTTATACCAAATAACCAGTTTCCATACAATGATAGCTGAAAATGGTCACTGGCAAGGTTTTGGAGAATAAAATTATCTACAAAATGAGCCCTCAAAAAGGTCTGTAAGTTGATTTGGCTCAAAGTTATGGCCGCTCAAAGTTCATCCTTGATCATGTGGTTGGGGTTAAATGCAGTTTTTTGCGATTAACTCGTAAGATATTAATTTGTGTAGGTTAATGCCGATTACCAAACTTAAAGTGCTAGTAATTACCTTTAGAATAAGCCCTTAGTCATCGTTCTCGCTTGTATAGTTTGCGAGTAATCCAACGCCAAAGTTCGTACTGCACGTGCACTGATATCGCCATTTTTTTGGAATATGAAGTATGAGTTCAGAAGTAAACTCTTTAATGCAACCTCTGATAGAGGCCGCGCCAAAAGAGTTGATGCCGAGAAAGTCGCGTTTTCCGTGCGCAGTAGAATCCCCGCATGCCGTTCCCGTCCCTTAGCCTAGTCGCAACAAATTTCGAAGGGGAAATTTGAAAATACAAAAGCGCATTTCTTATCAACATGTGCGCAATTTTTATTTGTGTGCAGCTTTAATTTCCCCAGCTGCGCGCAAATCGAATCTCCGTTCGCCTCAAATTCTTCATTACTCGGAACTGATATGCTACCTCCGGCCCATGAGCCCAATGCCCATTCAATGGTCAGGATATTCTTCAGGACCAGCGAGATGTACAGGTGCCTCAAGGAGCTCGATATCAACAGATCCACTGGACGCGTCTTATTTGGATATCGTCTTAAAACAATGCGGCTAACATTTTTTGCCCTATCATAGTTCTCCGGAGTTTACCTAGACTATTGGAAACTTGCACATGTTCAGCCTATACCGAAAAAGGTGGCTCTAGCCTTCCCTCCAACTATCGCCCAATAGCAACTACTTCTATTCTCTCCATATCCATGCAGACGATAATCAACAAAAAGCTTATAGGGTATCTAGAATTAAACTTACTTATCAAGGGCAATCAAAACGGGTTCCGACAAGAAAGATCCTTTTGCCTTACACAACATCTCAACCGAAGTTTGCATGAATCTGGTGAATCTAGTCTGGTTGCTTTGGATATCTCCAAGCCTTTTGATAGAGTATGATACTCAGCCCGGTTAGCCCAAAGCTAATGAAATTGACTCACTTCTGTATACGCAGATTGAGAGTTTCCTTCCCAACGTCCAATTACAGTAGTATTGGATGGCGTCAAATCTGAATCTCACCCTATCTCTGCGAGAGTCCGCCAGGGGTCTATTTTATTACCAACCCTATTTCTTATCTTTATAAATGACCTACTTTCAATCGCATCCAACCCACTTCTCAGATTCGCTGACGACGGTATCCTGCGTTACTCCTACAGCATGGATACAAGACAGACACATGCCAGATCCTGTTTTGATGACCGTGAAATAATGTCCATCGACATTAAGCTCATTATAAAGTGGGGAAGCAATAATCGTGTCGAATTCAACCCCACCAAAATCAAGTTCTGTCTTATTTAAAAAAAAGTTCAAAACCTCTCCATCCGTGACAGTGGGTGACGTTGAACTAATAGCCGACCCATCCTTACACATCTTAGGCGTGACATTAGCCAAATACTTGCGATGGAATGACCACATATTCCAAATCCGTTTTACATGATAAAAGGGTCACCTCAAGATCATCAGTCGTTAGAAGAACCATCGAATTATCAAAAACACGGGCTTGAAAATAGTTAAGCCCTTCAGTTGCAGAGACTAATGATCAAATCGGAAAAAGGGCTACTGTGGTGGCACCAGCAAACACAAACAAAACAAGTCAAATAGTAGCTTTGTTCAACCCGTGTGGCCCATATAGCCGTGTGACCCGCGTGTGATTCAGTCAAAATAGACATTCAACTATGGGGTGATTCCTGGATATGTTGGGAAAAACATATGTAGTTCTGTTACCACTATCCGCTCAGATACAGGGTATTTACGAAAAACAGAGAATTAGTGACCCCAAGAAGCATTATGCGATTTACAATGTTTACTATTTCAAATAACATCATTTCCAGATTTTGAGCAAAATTTGACTCCCCCACCGCCCACGCGTGAAATTTATCGACATAATAAGTAAGTCTTTGTTGCACCTATCTGCTGGAGACAGCGTTCATAATTGAGATATACTTCTAACTCAATCCAACTTTCAGCGGCTTTGGCACACTCTTTATCAATCATAGTCTGCCCTGATTAAAAAGGCGAACCGAGTCAGTAACATCAAAAAATAGTCTCGGAATCTTAAGTACGCTGTTCAACGTCCATAAAAATAACAAAATCCTATCCAAAGATAAACCGAGATTGACAATACTTGAATTCGAAGATAAGAAAGAGTTACGACTTAATCGCATGCGTTTTACTCCGTTGAGTTTAAAAACATTTGAAATTCAATGCCATAGCTTCAAAAAAATCGTATTTGCAATTTCATTACTTCCATTGAATGACGGCATTTGATTGGCAGACTCAAAAAATGAAAGTGAGTCAACAGGAAAACATTACTAATATCCGGGTCTGTCAGATTTTGTAATTTACTTTCTATTTTTGAAGTGGTTAACAGAAAATAGTAAAGTGAAATCCACCAACACAATTCTGCCATTGACGCGCTATCAATAATTTCACAATGTTGAAAACATTTTTAATTCAAGTATCCATTGTCGTGATTACGAAAGTATTATTTAAAATTCCATGCCCGGCGCTATCACATGATTTTAAACTTGTTTTTGATTAAGGATGTGATAACAGGTGGCAAACTAGAAACTATTACTAAACCTATTACGTGAGTTTCAAATTGGAAAATGTGCACCCGTTGACTGTCTGGGATATGATCACATGTATGTCCTTTTCCCCTGTTTGATCAATTTTCTATTTTCGAGTGATTGACTCATTCAATTACAACTGAGATCAGCAGCGTGATGTATTTTATCAGGTTCTGCTTTATCAGAGTTTTATCGCACGATGGGTAGATTGTTTGTTAACGAAAGCTTATTGAAAATCTCTGTACAGTTTTCAAGTGGTTATGAATTGTCAATTTTATATCATAAATCTTTATCCGCGACTAAGCGGATTTTATTTGCACGTTAGAATAGTCACATACTTTTATTTCTATTAATCTGGCTCCTGCAGTTAGTAGTTGGTGGAAAACCATAGTTTTCTGCTTTGGGTTTGTTCTAATTCATTTATTGCATTTATATCTCCTAGATGCAATATTAGAGATTTTATTGAATTTATTTAATGACAGTAGTCTCGAGAAGCTAATCACCTGTTTATGACGTTGGTGTATCACATGAATGTTCAGCTGATCTCCATTTCCAGATCTATTTGGGAGCCAGTACTTCAAGATAGCTCGTAGATGGCCTTTAGTTTGTCGAAGTTACCATAGGAGCAAACTTGCTCAATGTGTTGTCTTGGCTGTGCCTCTTGTCTAAATGCCACAGATCTACAGTGGAAATCTCGATATAACCCATTCATTGAAAAATGCAGCGGAGAAAACACTCGTGTAGGTTAGCACAGCTTAAGCGTGCCCAAATCAAGAACTCTGAACATAGGTGACCTCCTGTTTCAGCCTGTCCACAGTAATGCGGAGTTCTGTTGTAAATGTCCTTTTTTCTAGCAGTACTTTCTTTTTCTCTCATCCAAGTGGAAAAAGGAAAAGCATAAATATGATTGGTGCTGCCAGAAAAAGAATCAAAAAGCTTCGAGGATGTGATTGTCGATGTGATGACTCTAGAGCAGGTAAATCAGGTCGAGGCGGTTAAAAATGCCTTGTGTCCAATTAATCGTCAGCGAGTGAATCATGATATTCCGCAAAGATAAAGGTGACAGAAAACAAGGCATCACTTATGTCACATATTTTTCATAGTAATAAAAAACACACATTCCAGGAAATTGACAACAGAGAAACAAATGTACCCACTCTACAGAAGAAGAGCAAAGTGCATTATAATCCTTAAGAAGCAGCAAACCTGCAGGAACTGATAAAATCCCAGGAGACTTGATCAGCTTAAGGAGCTTAATGCCTGCCCCAGGTATGATGTAAAAATCATACTGGGAGATCTGAACGCCAAAGTAGGCCGGGAGCCAGGCAATATGTCGGCAACCACAGCTTGCATGAAAACACTAATGACAATGGACAGCGAGTTGTGGAGATGGCAGTAAGCAAGAACTTGGTAGTTGCAAGTACTAGATTTCCGCGTAAAGATATCCATAAAGCCACCTGGGCATCTCCTCATGGAGCCACTCGCAACCAAATAGGCCATATGTTGATAGACCGCTGCCACCTTTCGGGTCTGATGCCGGTACGAACGAAATTCGACTCGGATCACTATTTTGTTGGTATGGTGCTCCGAAAGCGCATTAGAACGCTGAAAAGCTTTGTATCCGCTGATTAGGCTCGAATCAACACAGCTGCACTACGCAATGAAATGGCCAGAAACAGCTATGGTCAAGCATTTGAACTCGCCCTAGGTCCTGGGGATGAGATGCCCGGCGTCGGCGAGAACTGGAGTTCCGCCTTAAAAATACTGTTATTAGTACTGCTGATTCCATCTTAGGCAGAAGTCGTAGAGATCGGAACGACTGGTTCGATAACGAATGCAAGCTGACGACTTAAACGTAAGAATGCTGCGTACCGAGCCATGCAGAAGTCTCAGAGAACACGGGCACGCGAAGAGATATATAAAGAGCTCAGAAAAGAGAATTCACAGACGAAAAAAGGAAGCCTGGGTAAAAAATCTCGTCTGTGAACTGTAAATCAGGTCACACTTGGCGCGGGAGTTCTGCCAAAGAGTCCGCAGTATGACGCAATTCACACCACGTTGCACATACTGCAAGGACAAAGAAGGGAATCTGATCACCGATCCTAAAGGCATCTTGGCGCGATGGGAAGAGCACTTTCATGAATTGCTAAATGGCGAGCTCAAAAACAACAAGGCCTCGGGTGCAGACGGCATCGCAGCGGAGCTGGTTAAATATGGATGGCCTACATTACACCAAGCGATTCATGAATTAATTGTGCAAGTATGGGAGCAGGAAGTGATGCCAGAAGACTGGAGAAAAGGCATCCTCTGCCCGGTACACAAAAAAGGAGATATCACAGCGTGCACTAATTATCGCGGTATAACGTTGTTGAGTACCGTGTATAAGATATCCTACAAAACAGGATGCCCCCATACGCCAGAAACATCATAGGCCTTACCAGTGTGGCTTCAGCCCAGGCAAATCAACGACTGATCGGATTTTCACCTTGAGGCAGGCTATGGAAAAATATCTAGTTTAAAAACTCAGTTTAATATCTCTTCATAGACTTTAAAGCCGCCTATGATAGCATAGCCAGAGTAGAAGACTACAAAGCTATGAGAGAATTCGGCATCCCTACCAAACTGACAAGACTATGTAGGTTGACCATGACTAATGTGACAACCCAAGTAAAGGTATCCGGAACACTGTCCAGACCAATCAACATCTATAATGGACTCCGACAAGTGGACGGTCTGGCCTGCCTCTTTTTCAACCTGGCGTTGGAGAAAGTGATCCGAGATTCGGGCGTGACATCAAGGGGTACAATCCTCCACAAGTTCACCCAATTTCTGACTTACGCAGACGACATTGACATCATTGGAAGAACAACAACAGCTGTACAAGAAGCTTTCACTCAGATTTAGCAAGCGGCAGGAAATCTGGGACTGCACATTAACGAAAGCAAAACAAAGTACATGGTGGCCTCGTCTGGAAGAACACCTAAGATTGGTCCCACAATCAAGGTAGCGGAACACGAGTTTGACGTGGTAAAATCATTTACCTACCTTGGGTCAATAGTAGCAGCCGACAATATCATGGAACCAGAAATACGTGCACGACTGCTAAAAGCCAACAAAGCCTACTATAGTCTGTCAAGGCTCTTCAAATCTAAGTATCTAACCATAACGTCTAAACTTTTACTACATAAGACGATGGTCTTAGCGGTGCTCACATATGCATCCGAAACGTGGGTGTTTAGCAAAAAGGACCCAAACCTATTGGGCGTGTTTGAGAGGAAAATTCTTCGGAGGATTGTTGGCCCCGTATGTGAGGAAGGACGACTCCAGAGACTCTACAATGACGAGATCTACGAGCGCTATCGCGACATAGATGTTGTGAAGAAAATAAAGCTCAGTTGGGCAGACATCTAGCTCGTATGAGTGAAGATGAGAATGCTCGGAAAATTCTCTGCGTTGACCTATGGGGTGCGGCAGCGAGGAAGGCCCAACCTTCGCTGGAAGGATGGCGTGGACCAGGACACTCAGAGCTTAGGAATGCCAAACTGGATGCCATCGGCTCGGAATCGGGACCGGTGGAGAGGACAGTTGCGAGAGGCCAGGACCGGATCCCGGTTGTAGAGCCGTTAAACAAGAAGAAGAAGACTTCATCAAACAGGGAGGCGAATCGCTTTCAGCAGCTTTACATGAATTACTATGTTGCATATCGAGGAACGTAAAACGCCTGAAGATTGGGACAAAGCATTATCTGCCCGATACACAAGAAAGAAGATAAATGCAACTGTAGAAACTATAGAGGCATATCTTTTTTAAGCACAGTATACCAAGCTGGATTCAGAAGAAATAGGTCAACAATGGATCAACTTTTTTCAATAAGGCAAATCCTCCGAAAATGCTGGGAATACAACGTCGACGTGTATCAACTTTTAATCGAATTCAAACAAGCATACTAGAGGTAGTGCCCATGAACAAAAAAAAAATATTCATATATACTCTCTTGAAACTTATTGTATGGATTAAGGACACCTAGACTACCAACTTTTCTTCTGCGAAAATTTTTGAAACCGCGGCTTTTTTCCTCCACGTTGCTCGAAAGTCGACCTTTTTATGGTGCCCAAAAAATTTACAGATACTGTTTTTTTTTACCAATCTTAGTCGCATGAGACGGCGATGATACGCGCGAATCAAAACTCGTCCGACAAAAATGTTGGACCCTAAAGGCTACCACCCCAAACCTGCTAAATTATGGGCTTCCAAAAAAATTTTAATAACCAGCTTAGTTTTTCAGGATCGTTTAAGAAAAATATGTGGAATTACATGGTATATGTGTCCAACAAAATTTGTTTGCCGATTTCGCCGTCCGACGAGTCAAAGTCGTCTATTTTATGAAGGGAAAAAATTCAATGTTCATGGGCCCTTAGTCTATACGGCAGTTGGACCTAATGCTGGTATGCTGGACCTAAAGATCCTCCTAAAGATAGTAAAATTAGCAAAAATGACAATGGCAAATACAAGGTATACAGTCAGAATACAAGGGTAATTGACTGAGTCCTCCCCTGTCAAGCAAGGGTTAAAGCAGGCATCCATACTATTTAATCCCTGCCTATAAGGAGTAATGCGCAAAGTTACCATTGATGCGATACCCTGCTTAACAAATCAAAACCATTGGCAGGATATGCCGACGATATAAATTGACTTGCCAGATCATGGTCAAACCTCAGAGAAATATTCACGGTATTAGAAGAGGGAGCCAAATGTATAGGGCTGCAAATAAATGCTGACAAGAGTAAGATTCTAATTTAGTCAAGGGTGGGATGAAGAAGAAGAAAGCATAACACCACTTGGGGGGAATATAACTTCAAACGAGTAAACCAATTTAACTACCTGGCGTCCACAGTCAGTGAAGACAACGATGAAACGATAGACATAGGTACAACATGGAATAAACGCCGCAAATAGAACATACTTCTCGGAGGTTGCAATATGCCCTCGAAACAATAACAACGTGATAGGATACCTAGTATATGTGATGGTGTAATAAGAGTAATTATAAAAATCTATGCATTATTTCTGTTCAAACGATTTCCGTGCTTCAATTATCCAGTAAATTGCTAAAAATAGCATTTGAATTATTTAAAACCTTTTTAGATAAGATTAATTTTCCTATCAAGAACCAGTTGCTTTGAGTAAATAAATTGTTTTATTGAATTTGTTATTGAAATAATAAATTTTCTCTACGATTTATTTCGATTTAATATTTTCAATTCTCATCGTTTTAACTCACTGATAACTGCCAATTTTCTGAATGAAATAACTCCTGTCATTGGGAATTTTTTCATGATTGAATATTAAAATGAATTCTGTTAAATTTAAATTATGTATATTTCAATAAGTTTTTCTATGGGCTTATGATATATAGTTTCATTTTTAGTTGATACGAATTTATATTCCTATATTACATACATTTGCAACCAATGAATTTTTACACACCACGTTTTTTTACTCCTTTTCACAGACAGATTTATTTTTACTGGGAAAATGATTTTGAAAATAAATGTGATTCTGTCATCATAGAATTATTTTAATGTGATTTAGACTTTGGTCATACAAATTTGTATAAATTTCCGATTTGCACTTTTTAGGGCCTAAAGGATACTTTATTTATAATTTTTATGACAAAGCTATTGATGGTATCCTTCTACCAATTTGGTTTCATAAACAAGCTGCTAACTTCAAAAACTGTCGTAGCTTGCTCACTTGGTAATAATATAATTATGCTACTAAAAGTAACCATTTATATCATGTTCATGCATAAATCAATGTATAATTTTAACATATGGCCAATTTCCAGCTATTTCCAATTCCTCATCATGCGCATACTAACCCTCTTCAAGACCCCGACCTAAGCCTCCTCCTGTGGATCTTCTTGTATGATCTAGCTAACTAGCTAGTCGGCTAAACTGTTCCGACTCTGATAAGCACCTTGGAGGTAATGCCTTGACGTGTCTCCTGTCGTAGGCATGGAAGCTTTAGACTGGCGGTCGCACCCATTCCCTGTTGCTAGAACGATGTAAGCCAGGGCGTGCACTGAATTGGAGTGACGGGGAAGTGGCGGTAACGTGGTGATTAAGTTGCAAGTGCTTTCAGGAATCTGCGGGGGCGCAGATTGGTGGTAACAGATGAAACAGAACACCACATCAAGCAGCCAGGCACTTCATTGTCTCCAGTCCGTGCGCCAGCATAGGACTTACTGTTAATCCGGACAAAACGATTCTGATTCAGTACACAGAGCTAGAGGTAGGCAAAAATATAGGCTTTTCACATCAAGCCAAATACAGCGGAGTGACGCTAGATGACAGGCTCCCCTGCAAACATTACGAATCGAGATCGAATCAAAAAACAGTCGCGAAATCTTCGAGAAGACTTCGTGACGAGACTCCATATCGAAACGAAATCCATTTGTAAACGACGAAAACGGAATGCTACAGCAAATCGCTTTGAAAACCCGACAACGACTCGTAGTAGCGACTTTGATTCGAAGAGCTCCTTATTCATTTTCTTTGGTGGGCGGGAAAGTGCTTAAATAGGTTATTATATATTAAATATTTTTTTGAATATTGATGAGATTTTTTTATGTGATAGTCTAAGCTTTGGTGTCACCCTTTGTACTACTAGTACGGCATGTCGTATAAGTCATGGTGCAATGTCCAGTAGTAAGCTTAGCTCGAAGAATAGAGAGAAGGATATAGTAGGTTAGGTGGAATCAAGAGGGTGTTGGACAAAATGGCGATGAACCTTGCATTTGAACTCTTGGGTTTTGTATGAGTTTGGGAATACTGTCTTTAGAAGGTTGTTCCACAGACGAATTTTTCTTGTTATATACCAATTTCTAGATCGGAGTGTGAGCAAAGATAAGGGCTGTAAACTGTGGGGCTGATCCGAGTGGGCAAGTCTTGTGCTGCGGGAGAAATGTTGCCGTGGAGGCATAATGTTACTTATTTCAATGGAGCAGTCATTATGATAAAGGCGATAAAATTTTGCAAGAGCTGCTACATTCCTACGGTGACTTAATGAAACTATTCAAGAGCAAATGGCTCTATCACCAATAAGTTTAAGAGTGCGGTTTTGCACCCTGTGCAGCCAAGCTAACACAATTCTTGGGGCCCCGGTCGAAATATACGAGTTGTATTCGAGACGGGGACGAATGTAGGACTTGTAGATTATAGCCCTGGAAGACGGCTGAAAGAGGAATTTGCACTTTTTGAGGAGTCCTAGGCACTGGGATGCTTGTTTAGCAATTTGGAATATGTGATTATTCCAGTGCAGATGAGGGTGGGGGTCGGATTGGTTCGGAGATGGGGTGGGGGTCGGATTCGACGCCATCCAATACTACCTTGATTGAACGGCCAGAAAGGAAGCTCTCAATCCAGTTCTTCAGAACAGAGTTAATACCAATAGCTTGGAGTTTAGCCAACAGACAGGGATGCCATACTCTGTCAAAAGCCTTGGAGATATCCAGAGCAACCCGGCCAGATTCACCAAATCGGTGTGTACTTCGGCTGAGGTGCTCCGTTAGGCAAACAAGGAGGTCGCCAGTAGATCTTTTCGATCTAAGGCCGTATTGTTTGTCGTTCAATATTTGGTTGTATTCAAGATATTCCACATTTTGGAGAGAATAGAAGTAATTGCTATTGGGCGGTAGTTAGCTTCACTAGCTTTACCCTTTTTTTCGGTATAGGCTGAACATGAGCCAGTTTCCAAGAGTCAGGATAAACTCCGAAGAAGTATGAAAGTGTAAAAAGTTTGCGCAGAGGTTTAGCCAAAGGTGAGGCACATTTTTTAAAAACTATAGGGGGAATTTTGTCGGAGCTTTGTGGGCGTCAAGTTCTTTGAGACACTTACACACTTCACGCGTCCTGAAGAAAACTCTATCTATTGAGTGAGCGGAACCCTCAATGGTGGGGGGCTGCATGTCGGCATCGGGTAAGGAAGAGTTCTCGGCGAACAGAAGTGCTAGTAGTTCGGCTTTGGGTTTGCTTTCTGTTATCATCTGCTTGTTGTAAATGAATGAAGGCGTTGTATGTGAAGTGAAACTCTTCCTGATGGAGGTTACCAAGGACCAGCAGGGGCCCGATTCCGCAACAGTTAGTTTTTGGCCAGTGAACACCAAAGGAAAACTCACTGACAACCTCGGTGTACCAGTGCCAGTGAGTTTTAATGTGCTGAATGATTTTTAAAGTGTCTGAATGATGCGCTGAGTTGTCATTGTCATTATAACATTTAACTTGAAGTTTTAAGGAAGGATAAACATTTAAATTTGTTTTAGTTAAAATAGGAATATTTATTAGGAAACTTCTGTTCAATATTATATTCATGAAGTTGCAAAAATTCTAATTTAAAAAAATCTTTTGGAACAATAAACTAAAACAACATTTAATTTTTACATACCAAAAAAATCTCTCAAAAAAATTACTTAAAAAAAAATTAAAAAACTTTTGTAAAATAATTACAAATTACAAAAAACTCCCGGTCAGCAGCTTGGAAAAAGCGAATCAGCCCCCACGAGTTGGCTTTTCCGTAATGCCAAAAAGTTGGCGTGGTTGGAACTGCAGATGGATATGAGAAGTAAGCGCTGACTTCTGACTAGGCAGTGATCCGAGCTGCCAATAGGCGTTTCGACCTCAACGGAGTAACATGTTGGGTGAGAGAAAAAATATCAAGGAGGTGTGCCCCTTGTCCTGCAGTGTCAGGAACACACATACGCTGTTTCACTATTTGGTGCAGGTTATTAGTCTCAGAAAAGAGCTTGGCATCCCTACCAGAAACACTGATATTCAATTAAAAAAAATTATATAAAATATCCTATTCTTTCGGTAAAGGTTACCGTTTACGATTAAATGGACAGATTGAGAATCAAGTTTTTGGCTAGAGACTCTAGACCCGTAAATTAGTCGTTAAAGCGACGAGTCGATAAAATAGTTTGCAGGGTCAACTGGAACCATCACATGGATATACATATACTGTTGAGCAGGACAAGCAGATCCCAATGGGCTGCTGGAGAGTTTGGTCTACAACAAAGATTCCAATTTTTCGATACTCGCAGTATTTACAAAAATGTCGAATTTGTTTAGCTGGTGCTTCCACTACAATAATGTATCAACACAAACGAGCCTTCAGCATAAACCTTTCTAATTAAATTTTGCTTCTCCGAGTATAAATCGAAGGATTATATGTATATTGTGGTGTCAATTAAAGGTCTAGCAAGAACAATGGTGTATTGCTTGTGTTTTTCAAATAAAGATATATTTTAAGCCAACAGATCCACGTTGAAAAAGCAAGAGAGATAAGATATCCCATTTCACCCGTCAAACTCATCGAAAATATTCCTATCATTAATCAAGGCGAGATCAACAAAACTGGCGAATATTTATCTAATCTAATCGTCAGATACAATCATCGCCCTGATTTCAGGTGAACAAAATAATGAATCCGAATAAGAAATTGATAAGATTATGAAAAAACAAAAGCAAAAAATCTCATTGTATAAAAAAGAACGGGTCGGGCATTTTGGGAGGTATTTGGTGCCTCGTGTTAGTACTGTGAATAGCTGAGACGACTTCTTGGAATACTTTTAAATATTTATTGTCTTTAACAATTTAATAAAAAATAGTGAAAATGTCTAGTAAAGCGATATATTGTGCATTTTTCATCTTAGCAAGTGTAGTGTTAGCTGTATTGGCCGTAGACCCCCCAGCGAGTAAAGTATCATGTTTAAATGCCGTAGCAGTGAACTTGACTATTAAAGAGGTAATTGAAACTTTTTACATACATATATGTAGATAAGGTGAAAAGAGTGTGTTCGAAATAGAAAAATAAAATCAAAATGTGAAAAAAGTGATCGTTTTTGGAACATGTTATTGGATTTGAGCGAAAGGATTTAGCTGTTAGACTACGCTGTAACTCTAGATAAGAAAATCATGTGATAACGTCAATAAGACATCATTTCGGTTACTATACAGCAGACATGATATTCGTATCGAATTTTTCGAGAACATTTGCTGCTTAGACAAGATAACGTTTTTATATTAAACAACATATTGCCAACGAATTTGCATTTTTACATAGAAACTTGTTACATGCCATTAGTATTTTCACTGATTAATCCACAATTTGTCGGGTACTTCAGTTTTGCATTTAGATTGTCCGTTAGTCAGAATTCGCCAAAAAAATTTGCTATTGTACACCTAAGCTTGAATTATCAAAATTTTTGATTAAGTGGAGCCTATCACGCGCTTACCATAATGGACGAAAACAATGCAGTGGATGATGGCTGATTATTTTATAAGTTTATTTATTTTTATGGGCACTGATTAATAGTCAATGACGCAGTTCCATTGAACTAATAAAAGAATTTACCTAATAATATTCTGCATAAATATAATTGAATTGTTTGTCTGTGCATTAAAAGTAATTGTTTTTCCTAAGGTCATGTGGTTATTGAGATGATATTAAAATAAATTCAGGCATTTTAAAATTTTTGTGTGTCTGTTGGTCTGGGCGATTTCGATGGTGCTTTAAGGGGAAAATTCTG
The DNA here is from genome assembly GCA_949987705.1 of Thereva unica. Taxonomy (NCBI): domain Eukaryota; kingdom Metazoa; phylum Arthropoda; class Insecta; order Diptera; family Therevidae; genus Thereva; species Thereva unica. Next base: position 79,569,671 of record OX465283.1, on the reverse strand, counting down.
TATTTTCTTGGGCATATTTTAGGCTCTTTTTTCACTCTGAACCGACTTTCGAATCAGATCGAAAACTTGGACCCACAGCTTGTGAAAACTTTCTTGTCATTCTAATTTGAGAAGAAGTATGTGCGTCTGTGTGTGTGCGTACGTATGCGGTCATTTTTTCCGGCACGATATATCGTGTGAACCAAAAAAGGTATCCTGCATGATGTTTAAACGACTTATGTGACTTTATTACGACTTATTACGACTTTGTACCTGAACGATATCGCACGAACCAGCAATGATTCTATACGGACTTCGTTGAGATACCGATTGTAGCTTATTATCGAAGTTATAATCTGAATAGATTTTTAAAAAATTTGGTCGAGCGGTTTTTTTGTTTAACGACTTACGTGATTATTGTACCAGCACGATATCTCGTAAACCCAAAATATCATTTACTTCTGGAAGTGCCGATCGAACCATTTTAACGAAAAGATACTTCGAAAAAATTTCGTAATAATCGGTCAAGCCTTTTTTTGTTTCAATGAAAAGATTTTTATTCGGCTAAAGGTCGTAACCGGGGGGCCTCGGTAGTCTAGGGGTAAGGCGCCTGACTGCTATCCCAGAGGTCCCGGGTTCGAATCCCGGCCAGCCCCACGGTCCTTCGCCTTTTCCACTTTCCCACCCACATAACTTTCCTTCTTTCTTCTCCCCTCTTCGCTAGCCCTTCCCCGCTCCACCAAGCGCATGTCATCGGTTGGCTGATGAGATTCAACTCGTTTCAGGAAGCATAACACTCCAGCGAGTTGTTTCTCAAATGCCTCGTTGCCAGAGTCGCGAAATGGTTGGAATTAGGTGGAATAAAAATATCGCGGCTAGGTTGTGGCAGCTCCTTCCTACTTCTATCTCTTTCTACTCTCTATCTTCCGGCTAGAGCTGCTGTTCGACATTCTATACAAAAAAAAAAAACTAGATTGTCGAACAGTACAAAGGGGCTTTCCCTAAGCCTCTAGTCTTCCACATAAAAAGAAACCACAAATTTCCTATGAATAATACCCGAAAAAACGCTACGGCTTTTAGTTTTGAAATTATAAGCAATTTTAATGTCGCTGTATTTCGTCCATTTTCGCCTTAGTTTTCTCGAAAAGTACCAAATAAGCACCAAATAGGGCCAATTTTAGCGTTAAAATTGCTTATAGCTTCAAAAGTAAAGGCCGTAGCATCAAACTTATTCATAGGATTCCAATTAAAAGTAAGAAAAGTAGTAAAAAAATTATTGATTAACTAGGTATTTTTTGAAGAAAATGGTGGTGGAAGTTGAAATTTTAGTCAAAAAAAAAAAACAAAAAAAAAAAACAATTTTGTCTTCGACGACTAATAACTCTGGAATTTGTTGGATTGAAGCCTTGAATTTTACAGTTTTAGGTAGGTGGGAGTATTCTGCGTAGACTGCTGCCGTATTCATGAAAATATCTGATAGGGTTACCAACAAATTTTCAAAACGCCCTAGCGGCTAAACCGTTACGCTGATCTACTTTTTGGACAAAATAAAATTCATCCCGGAATTTCTAGTAGTTACTTTAATATACCGCCTTTTAGATCAAGTACCACAAGTCCTTTACAGTTTCGGTAATATCTCCTGAAATTGTCCGGATTTCCAATTGAAGTCATTAGTTTCCCAGCTTATCAGCGCCATGGCACTTTAACACGTACAAGGAAAAATTCGACCACGTGCTCTAGTGTAGCGAACAAAGTACGAAGGAAATGGTATGCTAATGTTCAGGAAAAACAAATTCTTTAGAAAAATCTTGTGAATTTACCATAATTATAGTTATTTGAACTAGCTTCTCTCAGGATTACTTTCGCACAAGTTTTGGTACTAAGCTAATTCCCCATTGCTACTAAAACTCTATTTTTTTTTTAAAGTAATCAGTTTATCAATATTTACATTATTAGGAGTTGAGCTAGTTTGAAGAATCAGGTGTATTTGATGTGATTGTTTCTAACAATTAGTTGTTATTATTTTTCATTTATTATTAAAATATTATTCAACCTTTCATCATACTGGGAAGTTGATCGTGTGGACCTAAAGGGTCAAACCCAGAACCCAAATAGTTTATATTGAAACTGTACTATAAAAAACATTGTAAAGCTGAGATTTATAGAAAAACTAGCTGACCCGACAGACCTAGTGCTGCCCAAATTTCAATAAATTCGTTTGCATATATTAACGATTATGGCCATGGTTATTCAATGCGAGGATGAGTACATGTAGAAGTACGCTAATGAGAATTTTTTTAGCGAGATTAATTCTATCGGCAGTGCACCACTGAAATGTTGAAAATGTGTGATGTGCAGGTAAACTCAACTGGCTCATTTTTAATTTCTTCAGTCATTTGGAAATCTGGATATTATATAGTAAGCATCTGATGTAAAAATCGTTTTGTCAGCATGGATGGCATCTCAACGGTGCATAAAGGATATTGCAAAGCATGTGATCAGTGCGTTTCGTACACGCCCTAATCGTTTCACCGATGTAGAACGAATTGTTGGCGCATTGAAAGGTCTTGTGTTTGCCCCTACAGCGGTCATATCGGCTTTGGTTACAATTTTGTGATTGGCATTCAAATTTTGATTGTGTTGATAAAACAAAGTTTGCAGTAATACCACAATTGTGCCTTTCACCGAAGCTGATTTACTTCTGGTGGTGAATTGGCCATGAAATAAATCTGAAATAATTTATAGACTGCGATCATGCTCGATAATATAATTGACCTTGAATCTGTAACGGGCCAACGGGGGTTTTTCCATTGCCAATATAGTACTTCAAGACGCATGTTCATACTAATTTTGAGTGTTTGGACGTGCTTCCATAATACGGACGACTTCAAACATGCTTAAGTTCGTTGTCTGGCGTTTACCATGGCTAAAATCACCTTCTAACAGAATAATTGTACCACCAAACTTGTTTTGATTGTTTCGTAGATCTTGCATCGTTCTAATGCCTGCAAACACACAATGTGCCATGGGAAGAATTACAAATCAACCGAAAATAAACAATTGCTTCATTCTATTGTTACGATAATTTCATTTAAGCTGGAATGCGTTTTTCCAGATTTTTCTTCAATGCTTCCAGATTTGGGTCACAGCTCCCCTTATCTGGACCAAAACTATCCTATCTTTCAATCTGGAGCCACCCAAACGCATTCTCAAATTTTCATTTAAATCGCTTTGGCGGTTTCGGAGATTAGTGTGTATATACTATGTTCAATATTTATCCATTTGTAGCTAGGATGTAAAGATTTTCCGATTTTTCAAATCCTGAACAACCTCCATACAGCTAACCGGGAAATGATACTTATTTGGCAAAATTTGTCCGCCATATTGGCCCCGCAATTTTTAGTTTAAAAGTTTCGATCATAAATTCGTTATTTGCTACCTTTAAAACCCCAGATACCGATGTTCATTAGTGCGGACTACAATTGGTGCGGCCATTTTGAATTTAATTTTTGATCAGAAACTCGTTGTTTGTAACCTTAGAAAACATCACATAACAGCTCTCATTGGAATCGGAACGTCCGCCATATTGGCGAGTAATTAATTAAATTCGTTATTTACTTACTTAATAAATCTCAGTTACCGATTTTCATGTGATGCCAGAAGACTGGAGAAAAGGTATCCTCTGCCCGGTACACAAAAAAGAGAATATCACAGCGTGCACTAATTATCGCGGTATAACGTTGTTGCGTACCGTGTAAAAGATATTCTCCGCTATCCTACAAAACAAGATGGCCCCATACGCGAAAAACATCATTGGCCATTACCAGTGTGGCCTTAGCCCAGGCAAATCAACGACTGATCAGATTTTCACCTTAAGGCAGGCTATGAAAAAATGTCTAGAGTTTCAAAACTCAATTCAACGCCTCTTCATAAACTTTAAGGCAAGTACACATTGGGCGTTTTGAAACGCGCGTTTTTGAAATGAGCGTTTTACGAATCAAAGAGCTCCTATTAGGTGTACACATGCAAACGCGCGCTTTTGACCAAACGCCCGTGAACCGCGCGCTTCGAGATTTTCGTTAGAACGCGCGTTTCACGGACGCTTGCCGGGCGTTTTGAGATACATACGTCGCCTACTTGTTGTACATTCTAACGCGCGTTTTTATACAGAAAACACGTATTTAGAAGAGGAAAATTAAAAAATGGAAAGCGAACGGATTTGTTTATAGATGAAATCCACAACAGACCCGGTATTTGGGACTTAGAAAGTTCCGAATATAAAAATAAAATATTAAAGAAGCGGTATTGGGAGGAAATAGTAGACATTTTTAGTGCTCACATGCACCCAATATCTTCTTTGCCTTTGGCGTCGTCTTTTAAAGCGACGGTAGAGCAGCCACAGACAAGCTATCACTTCGACTTCCATTTCTAAACTGCACACTGTGACCAGCGAGCAATAATAATTATTAATGCTCGCTACTGCGATGTCCTGCAAACGCTCGTTAAACGCCGAGCTTAACGCTTAGTGTGTACACTACCAACGCCCGCTAAACGCAACGCCGAACGCCCAATGTGTACTTGGTCTTAAAGCCGCCTACGATAGCGTAGCCAGGGTAGAACTCTACAAAGCCATGAGAGTATTCGGCATCCCCAACAAACTGACAAGACTATGTAGGTTGACCATGATCAATATGTCAAGCCAAGTAAAGGTATCCGGAACACTTTCCAGACCAATCAACATCTATAATGGACTCCGACAAGGGGACGGTCTGGCCTGCCTCCTTTTCAACCTGGCGTTGATCCGATCCGAGATTCGGGCGTGACATCAAGGGGTACAATCCTCCACAAGTCCACCCAATTACTGGCTTACACAGACGACATTGACATCATTGCAAGAACAAGAACAGTTGTACAAGAAGCTTTCACTCAGATTGAGCAAGCGCCAGGAAATCTGGGACTTCACATTAACGAAAGCAAAACAAAGTACATGGTGGCCTCGTCTGGAAGAACACCTAACATTGGTCCCACAATCAAGGTAGCGGAACACGAGTTTGACGTGGTAAAATCATTTACCTACCTTGGGTCAATAGTAGCAGCCGACAATAGCATGGAACCAGAAATACGCGCACGACTGCTAAAAGCCAATAAAGCCTACTATAGTCTGTCAAGGCTCTTCAAATCCAAATATCTAACCATAACGTCTAAACTTTTACTATATAAGACGATGGTCTTACCCGTTCTCACATATGCATCCGAAACGTGGGTGCTTAGCAAAAGCACTCAAACCTCTTGGGCGTGTTTGATAGGAAAATACTTCGGAGGATTGTTGGCCCCGTATGTGAGGAAGGACGATTCCGGAGACTCTACAATGACGAGATCTACGAGCGCTATCGCGACATAGATGTTGTGAAGAAAATAAAGCTCGGTAGGCTCCGGTGGGCAGGGCATCTAGTTCGTATGAGTGAAGATGAGCCTGCTCGGAAAGTTCTCTGCGGTAAAACCTATGGGGTGCGACAGCGAGGGAGGCCCAACTTTCGCTGGAAGGATGGCGTGGACCAGAGCGCTCAGAGTTTAGGGATGGCAAACTGGATGACATCGGCTCAGAATCGGGACCGGTGGAGAGAACCGTTGCGCAAGGCCAGGACCGGATCCCGGTTGTAGAGCCGTTAAAGAAGAAGAAATTCGTTATTTAGCTGTAGATTCCAACTTTCATTGGAAACGGAACAAAATTGTCAAACTCAAAAATATTTCCGCGCGAAATATGGTGTGTAAAGGACCTACCTAGTCGAAAGCTATTTTGATAACTACCTGTTATACCTTTTTGCGATAGGTAGAAGCTAGTAGACAGTATTTTATACGATGCGTCGACGAGGGTTATACCCTTGTGGCTCTCATATGCTAGTTGATTTCCTTTTTTAAGCAGGGAGCATATCACACCTTCCGTCCATTCAACTGAAATCTTTTTCTGGTGCCAGATTGATTCTATAAGCTTGCGTAATCCATTCCTTTAATCTTGGCCTCCATATTTCCACATCTCAATTGCTATGCTATCTTTTCCTGGGGCTTTATTGTTTTTGAGATTCGTCATAGCTTCTTGTAGGTCGTCCATTGTAGGCACCTTACTTTCATTAGCAGCACCAGTATCAAGTCCTTATCGGCTGGTGCGTTTCTGTTGGGTTGGTTCACATGACTTTCTCATTTTCGTCTGCTCTATACAGTACCTTATTAAAATACTCCTCCCATATTTCTAGGACTTTTGGCTCAGGATATTTCCGTTTTTATCGATAAGAAAATATCCCAAGTATGAGGTAACAGGTACATCGATACTATGGGTTTAAACTCTTTACGTTGTTTGTTCACTTTCTCATATAACTATCATATTATTCCAGAGTTCGTTTATCTCCGCAATTTGTTCGTCTAACCACGTCTTCTTATATCTTTTGTGCGTACGTTTTTCAATTCCTCGTTTTTCCTTATAGGTCGCTACATAATTTGTAGCTCTGTGTCTCTTTCCAGCGTATTAGCATGTGTTTCATTCTTATTTTTGTTACTGTAGAATCAGTCTTGATGTCTGTTGATTTCATAATTTACCTTGTTTGCTGAGCCTTCCTTTATTATGGTCCTTAGTTTAGCCCACTCAGCGTCAATATTGTTCATCGTTGGAGGCCGCGGTATTATATTTTCGCTCACTTTGTTCTCTCCTTTCTTTTGCCCTGACATCATCATCATGGCGCTCCTTTAATCCCTCATGGGGCATAGGGCGGAAACAGTTTCCCTCCAGCGGACATGACGCACGAAATTCTGTCTCTCATCTTAGCACCCACCAGAAAATGGTTTGCTCCAAAATAAGTTCTAACTAACTTCTATTATGCTGGAGCTGTACCTTGTAGTATATGGTCTACAGCATAGATCGCCTCTTCATTAGGAGATTTCCAGGTTACTCTGTGTGTGATTCTGCTGTGTTGGAATTTCAAGTTGGCCACTATCATGTTAGCTCCAGGAGCAAGGTCCAGGATGTATACTGTGCTTTCCAATGGTTTTGTAATAAATACGTTCCTGCCCTACTTTTGCATTAACGTTTACTATAATTACTTTTACCTCATACTTGGGACATTTTCTGAGGTTTCTCTCAAGGTTTTCGTAGGAAGCCTCCTTTTCTTCATTTCTTCGGTTGGAGCATGTATGGATGTTAATGAGGGAGTAATTATGGAATTGGCCTTATTGTTTCGTACCTTATTATAGAAGGCACGATAAATGTTAGATAAATCCTAGTTTCCTAACCCCATTATACCTTTCCCAACCATCTAACTTCTTGAATCCCCGTTATATCGACCTTCTATTTTTCAAACTGGGACCAACGGTACTCTTAACTTACCAGGTTAGTATAGAGTGCACCAACGTTCCATGTCGTTGAGCTATTCGTCCGGTTCGAAGCTCTGTTGTCGGGTTCATAGCAATTAGTATTGCCAGGGAAGATTGCTAATCTTGTCTTGAAAACCCCTTTCACACCGTGGGCTAGGCGGAGTTTTCTATTCTTATTGACATGAGCGTGTGCCAAAACCTTAATGGCTATTGATACCATCTTTGATAATAATAGTCAAAACAGCTCTTTAGTTACTAATATTTCCTATTCTATTTTCATTTTCTTAATTACAGATTGAAGGAGAGTGGTTTGAAATTCAGCGCAAAAACAGCAGTGGAACCTTTGATAGCGGCTACCAATGTCTTAAAATAAAATTTAATACAGGAAATACTACCACCGGAACTGTAGAGATATCAAGACGCCATGATAAGGATAAGAAATTAGAAAAGGAGGAGAAGTCTAGTGTACCATTCACTTTATCAGATAACCATACCATCAATTTCGAATTCAACAATGGTATGTATAGTTTATTGGTAATAAATGGTAGATTTATTTGCTAAGAAAACAATTAACTGGTATATGTATTTTATATGGTATTTTTTAACTGGCGTATAGGTATATTATGCCACTTAGCTGTTATTTCAGTAATCACTTAAAGTTGAACTAATAAGATTGACAAATAAATTATTATAAATATGTCCATCCAGTCAGAAACACTATAGTGCAGGCGCTAGGTAGTTGAGTGTGCATATGAGGACCGAATTCTGTCAACAGATTTCAGTTGAGAATAGCTCAAAGACGGATGTTGCCTGTCCATTTTTGGGTCAAGCTTTTTTACCCCTTGTTCTTTTATTGGCATCTCTACGGTTTCCGTGACTCGCTTTTTTTCGATGGATTTTGAGATAGCACCACAAAATAAGACGAATATATGAAATAAAATAAACACTTAAAGTTGACGTTTTGAGGTATTTCCCATAAGTTTTTAGTTATATCAAAGCTACGATTTGCGTGGCGCCGATATTTTAATTTTTCGATATGTCTTAGGTTTTAGGTATTTTCAACATTAATCGTTTCCAAAAAATACCAATAGATATTATTTAATTTATTTAGTTATTATTATCTTTAATCCTGGCAAGAAACTGTATATTTCTTAAAAATGCTCCAACGCATTTGCCTTATCAGGTTTTGGATAACTAGTGGGAGGAGGTATACAAAAATGGCCAATGAAGTTTCTGGCAACATCAAGAATCATAACCTTTCTGAGATAAAAACAATTGATAAAATGCGGTGCTCGCATTTTGCAGCCCTCCAGCTCCCAGTCTACACCTATTAACATTTTTGGGACACGATTAACCCAAAACTACAAGTATCGATGTTTCAAAAACCAAGCAACATATCGAAAGAAACAGATATTTTGAGCCGAGTTTTTATCGAACACTTTTTTGATATCCCACTTGGTTTTCGAGATATCGATATTTCAAATTGTATTTTTTTTGTGTTTTCAAAGACATACTCCAGCGTTAATAGCTTTCAAAAAATTATTAATAGGTAGAGCGGAGGGTTTTGCGGGCTTGTGGGGTTAGATGACTGGTTCAATTCTTATGGTTAAAAAAAGGAGCAGGAGGAGTGGAGAGGAGCGCACGGGGCGTTGGTGATAAATTGAATGTTTATCAATTATGGTGTAGCGCTCAATACGAGTGCGACGGACCCTAATTGATAAACACTGAATGTGTCACATACTCCAGTATGTTTTTGAAAATACCAAGCCCAGGTAACCTCTACAGTAAAAAGCCAGCAGTGCTTGACGATTTTGAGTTTATTGCATTTTTGTATTCAGTATTTTATTTTTTATTATTTTTATAACTCTTGCTTGTTGAGTTTTCGGACCAGCAAGAGAGCTGTTGCGCCCAATTCTATATCTAAAAATATCTTTGCAGGAACCAAAAACTTTAAATATCGATATCTTGAAAACTGAGCGAGATTTAAAAAAATTGTATTTCACATTTTCGTCCTATTTTAGGGTATTTTGTCAAAATTCATCGTCAAACTACGGCATTTTGGAGCACCCTAAATAGCTCACTTTTTTAAAGCGATTTTTCTGGAATTTTTGGAGCCATTTTACTCTGGAGCCCCAATTCTAAACATTTACCACCTTTTTTAAGTATATAAATAAAAATAATAAAATAATAATCATATAAGAAAAAATTAAAACATTTATTTATTTACTTACGCCAAACAAGGCACATTTGAACTATATTACACAGGGATAGAAACTTATTGCTATATATAAGCTAAAAGTAACAGTTATCAGTCCAACAATGTTAATCGCAGAGTATATCTTTATAACACATAACAAATGAGTAACAAAGTACATCCAACGCAAAGCATGAAATAAGCAACTTACGCCTATTAAACATCAACTTACGCCTATTAAACAGAACGATTTCTCCCTTCAACTTTCCGTTTAAAATGGTTGCTTCAATTACGTGTCTGGTTATCCGTTTGATGACCAAATGTATCCTGTTACATAATCTGGGTGGGTTCAAATTACGAAGCAGAATTATTGGCGAACCGATCTTTAATCTAAGATTGAATGGTGGCATTCCCGGTATATTTAATGCTTCGTTTTCAATCCGCCCTCTTGAGACGGCCGCTGTGGATCTAACGGTATATTGTGTATGTTATATTGCTTATTGTATTCTACTAGTCATACCCTTTCATTTGATACCCATGTCGAGGGGGTTGTGAAGAAAGTGGTAATTCGCCCTTCTGAGACGGCCGCCATGGATCTAGCGGTATATTGAGTATACTTTATTGCAACTGAAAAAATTAAAAATTATCCGTTGAAAATTTAACGGTTCTTTTATATGTACATGACAATTAAAATTAGATATTTTTCGCCCCGCCAATTTAAATTTTATCAGAATATATCTATCTCAACAGCTTCACTTATCTGGTCCACAACTATCCAATCTGGCTGGAACTCTGGAACCAACCCTACACTTTCACAAATTTTCATTTAAATCTGTTGAGCGGTTTCGAAGATACGCGTGTACAAACATTGTTACACGTAGTTTTTATATATTAAGATATTGATAAAGATAAATTCTTATTATTTAATGATTTAAATGCTTGCTTTTCTTTGTTATTATTATTATTTATTTTGTATTAAAAAAACCATTCATAATTTTCAACATGTTATGTTCCTAAAATGAGAACAGTTTATAAAATATTTTAGAATTAATTTGTGTGTACTTATCTGTCTTATCTATGTATGTGCCGTCCGCCCGAACAGCATATTGCTGATGAATCTTTCTTACAGATTATGGCCGAAGGACGCGAATTAGTGGAGGTATTCGGCGCAATGGAGCTCTAAATTTCTAGCGGCCAAGGTGGTTATGACGGGAAGAGGAATCGGCGGCAACCGGCGCAACCTGGAAGGAAAATACTGAGCATATATCAGCATTATTAGTATTAGTATTATTATTATTATTACACGTTTATCACTATTAACTTACCTACGAGCAGTATTGTTGTTGTGAACGACCCGCAATCCGTCGAGTCAATTATATCCTCTCCACTCAAAGAAAATAATCTGGAGCTCCGAAGACTCCCCGTTCTAAGGCTCCACACTCAGATCAAGAATAAGAGAGTACGTCAGGGAGCGCTCTATATTGGGAAAGATAAAAGGAAAAACTCCAGCTACCCGGGAAATCCGCCAGCATATCTTGAGCTGTCCGGCTCAAGCTCCTTCGCCGATTGCGAGAATATGCGTGGCGCTGAATTTCCCGAGGTGTAGCAATATTTTGCCTAGAAAATAATTAACACCATATTTCTAATTTCAAATATGAATCTTTTTGTCCGTTGAGGGAAGTTAGCCCGATTTCTACCGATTCAATCGAGCCCACCCGGTGCGGTGGGACGGCTGGAAACTGGTGAGAAATAATAGGAACTCGCGGAATAGTGGGTTTTTCCATATAAAAAGTCGGGCCCTTGATGAATACTCTCTCTTGAACAGTAGTGATCTGGAAGTGAGTGCGTGCGTAAGAACGAGTGGACAGTGGACAGAGTGTTATACTAGGAGGTGACCGTTACAACCGGGATTTGAGAAGAGTCAGGATTGCGGACCGTACAGGGATTAAAGTTAAGTTATTTTCTGGTACTTCATTTATTCAGGTTTTTCTTCTTTTTTATTATTATTATCCTTTTTTTTTCCTATTTATTAAGTTTTTTGAATTAGTATAAAATCATTTTTAATAATTTTATTAGCGTTTTGATTTAATTCGAATATTGTTACTGGAATAAAGAAACACAGAACCTTAAGAATTTTATTGTATTTGAGTGCTATATTTTTATTCATTTTTTTTTGGTGTGGGTTCATATATATATTTTTTTTTATTCATTTTTCTGGCGTGGGTTCAAGCCCCACCTCAGCTCACAGGATCGTAGTCCTCAAAACTACGTGGCGCCCATAATTTTATTTTTCTATAACCCGCGCCCAACGCTGAGTTTAGCCGAGCCGTGCGTGCAAATTAGTACGTAACAAATTGGCGCCCAACGTGAAATTTTTACCATATCCATAATATCTAACGGGTTGTATGGAAAAACAAAATTACTTTAAATCAAAGACAGTTCACTATATATGTACAGTAACCAAGGAAAATATCTGAGGTGGAAAGAAAATTTTTTTTTTGGTTACAAGAGTGAAAAAATTTATGTTTAGGATAGCGATAAAGTAGTTAGTGGTCATTAATAGTTGCGTTTGGAACTCACTAAGATCCACAGTCAGGAAGGAAAAGTGATTTGTGAAGTAAGAAGTGGCATTTTAATAGTGGAGAAGTGGCATTTTAATAGTGGAGAAGTGGCATAATTGTTTTAGTGGCAGAGTGGCATTTAGTGTGGCAAAAGACAACAATTTTCTTAGTTTTTTTTTGTAAAGAAAAAAAAAACTGTTGATTCTAGGGGAGTTTAGTGACAGCCAGCTGTTCAGCCACTCAAGTGATATACAAATATTAGCTCACCGTGAAATCTATGTGTGGAAGTGGCAGTAGTGCGTGTACGAAAAGAGAGTAGAGAGCGCGGCAACAAGTTCTTGGAGAATTAGGGACTCTGAGTAAGTTGCAAAGCTTGGGAACTCTAAAAGTTGCCAAAGTTTAAGGTTGCGAAGCTTCAAAGTTGCGGAAGTTTAAAAGCTGCGAAGTTCTAAAAGTTGCGAAGCTTTGAAAGTAGCGGAGCTTTAAAGGTTTCTAAACTTGGGAAGCTCCAGAACTTTGGAATTGCGATCACGCCACTAATTTTTTTTCCGGAACCACGCCACTCAATTTTCTTTGCCACAATAATATTTTCACTTAGAATTATCAAATAGTGATAAAGCCAACTTACGGTTTCAGCGACTTGAAGGTTGATGTTTTATGATATCCCTTGGAGTGTGGGCCGTCTCAAGCTGCCAAAAATTAATGGAATTTTCCTTTTCCTCGATACAGAAAATACACACCAATTTTTTAACAGCAAGACACCACTAGGTGGGGAAAATTAAATTACAATAACACTATATAACACACTTCACTATAACTAAATTATAAAATTTCATTAAAATTCTATTTTTTTTTCCTTGTATTCTCACTGCACTTTCTGCAAATTGTCGTATTTACCGGCACTCAAATTAAAAGTACAACGCGCACAATAAACCGACCGACGCGGCGTTACTCACTAGTTACAACTGGCCCGTACCGAAGGAGTAGTCAATGCTCGACTATGAATGACCATAGGGTATAAGAGAATTGTTTGCAATATTAGAAGAGAGAATTGGATGTTTTTTTTGAAAGGAATTAGAATTTTTTTTTTGGGAATAATAATTCGCTACTGCAGGCCGAAGAAAGCTCACAGCACCGGACTCTAATTTTTTTCCTCTATTTAAGCAGTCGGCCATTACTTTACTAGGAAGAATAGGATTGGAAGCAAATTGTGGGTCAAGTTCGTGCTTTTGTCGACTCTTTTTGTTGTCGATCGATTTTCTATGGTATTGGCGAGGAACTAAGTAAATTTTGAAGATTTATCCAACGGATGTTTTACTACTAGGTCATATGCGATAATATTATATCCCCAACAGGTAGTTATTTTTCAAGGTACTCAGGGCCTGGAAGCTGGTAGATAGTAGAGTGCAGACGAAGAATTTTTTTTGGAGAAACAATTGAATATTTTTTTTTGACACTGAATCGTTAAGTGCCTTTGTGACTTTCACTGTGGTTGGATTTTTTTTTGTTTTGGTGGCGATAACTTTTCTTTCCTTGTGGTTTTATTTTACTATTGTTGGAGTTCTAACCGGTGGCTTCCTCGTATTTGACTGATATTCTCATTTAATTCCTTATATTTTTTTTTTGACCTGGTTCAGATTTGAGATGGAGGTTAACAGGCTTAGCCAGGACGAGCTGTCCTACGAGTTGGCAATTAGAGGTTTACCGACAGGTAGGGTCGAGGAAATGAGGGCCGCTCTTCGATCGGCGTTAAAAGTAGAAAAGGAAGGAAAATTAGTAATGGTGGAACCCTACCCTTTCTCCTTCGACGAAGACGCTCAGGCATTGGAGAAGAAGCTGAGCGAGATATCCTCCCTGCAAGAAGTCTTTGACGGTGACTCAGACTCAGGCGAATACAAGAAGTTGCTAACGAAGATAGAATGGTGCCTGGCCAGAGTCAACCGCATGACGATCAAGGAGGAATCTCAAAAGAAAGAGAAAGCTCGCATTAGAGGCGAATTAATTATATCGTTGGGTTCGCTTTATGCAAAGGCGGAAGGGGATGATCCTGACGACGAATCGTCTGAGGCGGCTGCTGAGTTATCTCTCCCTGCAGCGGTGATGACGACCAACCGAGCTCAGGCCCAAATATATAAGTGGGGTATAAAATTCACTGGGGAACAGGGGCAATCGGTGAGTTCCTTCCTTGAAAGGGTTAATGAGATGGCGGAAGCAAGGGGGATAAACCGAGGCCAGTTATACCGCTCAGCCCTAGATTTATTTGGAGGACGCGCGCTAATCTGGTACCGTGCAAACAAGGGGTCGTTGCATAGTTGGAGTGACCTAGTGAAGGAACTGAGGAAAGAGTTCCTGCCGCCGGATTATGATGAGCGACTATTAGAAGAAATACGGAGAAGGACGCAGGGGAGGGATGAATCCATGGGAATCTACGTTGCGGTTATGAAGAATATGTTCTCACGGCTGAATGAGCCCCTTTCGGAGAAGGAGCAACTCAGGACCCTTAGGAGGACGATCCACCCTTTTTATCAAACGCAACTAGGGTTGCAAGAAATCGAATCGATAACGGAATTGGTAGAATTAGGTCGGAAGCTCGAGACCATAAGGTCATCTGCCGAGGCTTTCATTCCTCCCCCGTCGCGTCGAAACCATTCCTTGCTTGAACCAGACCTTGCGTATATTGTCCACGAACCTCAAGCGATAGCTGCAGTGGATGACTCAAACCACCCCAGGAGGCCGAATGCAACGGCAGAGAGGAGGTGTTTCCGATGCGGCCAGCCTGGCCATTTTGCTCGGAATTGTCGGGTACTAAGGTGCTTCGGTTGCGGTACACCAGGGACGATCCGCTCACGTTGTGATCGATGCAATCGGAGACCAGCAGAGGGGCAACATCCAGTTCCGGTGGAACAGCGCCAGGTCCAGGGATCGGGAAACGACCAGGGAGCCCGAGCCTAGACGGCGAGCCGGGTAGTCCACAGGGAGCCGTAACCAGCGAAGATCAGGCTAATCATCAACGGCCGGAGCATTCCGCTAACATGGGGGTAAGAGGGGCGGCACAGCAGGAAAGAGTGGACTATGTTTTCTGTGGCCCGGAAGACGATGTGCGACCTCATCTGTCAGTGGAAACCCTTGGGGTAAGATTTTGTGGGTTACTTGACTCAGGAGCAACAGCGACAGTCATCGGCGGCCCTGGTTGGGAGAAGTTGAAGAAGACGAGGTTGGGAATTAGCAGCACAATGAGGAAGGTGGTCAATGTAGCCGATGGAAGGTCAGTCGAGGTGTTGGGAATAGCGGACATACCCATTGAATTAGAAGGGAGAGTGAAGGTTAAGGAGGTGCTGATAGTCCCAGAGTTGCCGCACCCAATTATCCTGGGGATAGACTTCTGCAGGGAAATGAAGCTGATAGTAGACTTCGATGACAACAGCTGGTGGTTTAAGGAAGAGCAGACGGGGGTTCGAACATACGCTTTGGAGAGTAAGTCGAAACTTCTGGAGGGACAGCAGAAGGAATTGGAAGAGGTAATCGACAGCAGCTGGAAGTTTAAGGAAGAGCAGACGGAGGTTCGAATACACGCTTTGGAGAGTAAGTCGAAACTTCTGGAGGGACAGCAGAAGGAATTGGAAGACATTATCGAGGAAGTAAAGCGGAAAATGGGAACGAAGCTGGGGCGCACAAATATTGTGGAACATGCGATCGAAACGGAATCGCCTCCCATCAAGCAACGTTACTACCCTATCTCTCCAGCTATGCAGAAAATCGTGAACGAGCAGTTGGAAGAAATGTTGGAAGCTGGAGTGGTGGAACCTTCCAACAGCGCATGGGCCTCACCGGTGGTGTTGGCTAGGAAGAAGGATGGTAAGTACCGGTTCTGCGTGGACTTTAGGAGACTTAACAAGGTTACCAAGAAGGATGCCTACCCTCTGCCTTTCGTCTCGAATACCTTGGACAAGTTGCGCGACGCCAGATACCTGTCGTCGTTGGACATCAAGTCGGCTTTTTGGCAAGTACCGATGGAAGAAAAATCCAAACAATACACTGCTTTTACCCTCCCTGGTCGAGGTTTATTCCATTTCAATAGGATGCCGTTCGGGCTAACCAACTCACCGGCAACTTGGCAACGATTGATGGATAGAGTACTGTCCGGTACCTTGGAGGATAAGGTCTTCGTTTACCTGGACGATGTTATCATTGTGACTCAGACGTTCGAAGAGCACAAGGAGGCACTAAGGGAAGTTTTAGATAAAATTCGGGAAGCTGGGCTCGTTATCAATTTCGAAAAATGTGAATTCTGCAGAGAAGAATTAAAGTACTTAGGGTACGTAGTAGGAGAAAATGGGTTGCAGGTGGATCCAGAAAAAGTGCAAGGTATTCTGAACATCGCAGCGCCCAAATCTGTCACGGAGGTACGGAAATTTATTGGCACAATATCTTGGTACCGTAGATTCGTCCCTAATTTTGCCACACTATTGGCCCCTATCACCGCCTTATTGAAGAAAAAGACGAAGTTTATGTGGACGCCGCAGTGCGACGAAGCTTTTAAAAGAGCGAAGGATTGTTTAGTGAGTGCACCCATACTCGCCTGCCCAAATTTCGACTATCCTTTCATAATCCATACCGATGCCTCCGGGTATGGTCTAGGCGCAGTCCTTACTCAACATATTGAGAATCAGGATAAAGTGATAGCATACTTAAGTAGGTCGTTGAACCGGGCGGAACGCAACTATTCAACCACAGAGCGAGAGTGCCTCGCCGTGCTATGGGCAATTGAAAAGTTGCGGCCATATATTGAGGGCACTAGCTTCACTGTCGTCACGGACCACGCATCCTTGGTCTGGCTTCATAACCTGAAGGACCCCGCGGGTCGTCTGGCCCGATGGGCCGTACGGCTGCAACAGTACGACTTCAACATTATACACAGGAAAGGGAAAGAGCATTTGTTACCAGATCTGTTGTCGCGATCAGTCCCAGCCGTAGATTGTATTGCGGAAGACCCTCCACCCAATTCCCACAACGAGCCTTGGTATACGCGAATGGTAGAACAAGTAAAGCGGAACCCCGAACGCTTTCCAGATTGGAAATTCAGTCTTGGTAGTCTTTGGAAGCATGTGCGACCAAGGTACCCGGAGTTGGCGCGAGAGGACTTCGACTGGAAAAGGGTATTACGGAAGGCAGAAAGGAGGGAAGCTTTGTTGGAAGCTCACGATGTCCCGACCGCAGGACATGGAGGGGTCAAGAAAACCTATGACCGATTGGCCCAGCGATTCTACTGGCCGAAGATGAAAAGTGACGTCGCGGCATACGTAAGACGATGCTCTACGTGTCAAACGACTAAACCAGAACGTAAGAAACCAGCCGGTTTGATGTCTTCACGCGTGGTCAGCCATCATCCTTGGGAGTGTGTGTGTATAGACTTAATAGGCCCCTTACCCCGTTCAACACGTGGAAATAAATATATTCTAACCGTGGTCGATTATTTCAGTAAATTTCCTCTGCTTTTTCCCTTGCGCTCTGCCACCGCCCCACCTATTTGTCGCCTTTTAGAGGAGTCTGTTTTCCTGATCTTCGGCGTTCCCAAAATTCTAATCTGCGATAATGGGCAGCAATGTAAATCCAAAGAGTTCAAGGAACTACACGCACAATATGGAATAAAGATTTGTTATACTGCATCGTACCACCCTCAGGCCAACCCCACAGAAAGGATGAACCAGAACGTAAAGGCAATGTTACGCGCTTATGTAGCGGACAACCATCGAACTTGGGATACGTACTTAGCGAAGATTGGTTGCGCTATTCGGACAGGAACGCATGAAGGGACGAAGTTAACGCCATACTTCATAAACTTCGGTAAGGAAATGTCGTTATATGGAGACAGGACGCACCGCGGAAGTCAGGGAGAAGATAATCCAGAAGTGCGTGCTAAGGTGCTGCAGGACGTGTGGAAGGATGTTAGGGCGAGGTTAACCAAATTATCGGAGGCGTCCAAACACACCTACAACCTTAGAAGAAGGGACCAACGGTTCTACGCGAACGATACGGTTTTACGAAAAAATTATGTTTTGTCCGATGCCGCGAAATATTTCAGCGCGAAGTTAGCCCCAAAGTACGTAGGACCATTTACAATAGCGAAAGTACTGTCGCCGTGGACATACCAGTTAAAGGATAAGACCGGTAAAGACGCTGGTGTTTGGCACGCGAAAGATTTGAAGATTGCAGAGAAGGATAGTCTCTCCGCTTTAAGAGTTAGTTAAAATAAGTTTGTCAGTAGTAGTAGTCGAATTATTTTGAGTTGAATTATGGGAAGTGGATTATTTCAGTTGGATTAGGTGAATTGAACTATTTGAGTTGAATTAGGGGAATTGGATTATTTAAGTTGTGGATTAAGTGAATTGAATTATCTGAGTGGATTACCTGTGTTGAGCTAATTAAATTATGATTTATTGAGCTAAATAAATATCTTGGAAGTTAAGAATTAGCTAAAATAAGGGAAACTTGTTGGTAGTAGTAGTTGAACTATCTGAGTACAGGACTAGGACTATAAAAAAACTGAATAGCGCTCATATCGTTAGAGATTTCTTTGAAATCTCTTGAAGGAAGGGGAGGTGTTATGTTCCTAAAATGAGAACAGTTTATAAAATATTTTAGAATTAATTTGTGTGTACTTATCTGTCTTATCTATGTATGTGCCGTCCGCCCGAACAGCATATTGCTGATGAATCTTTCTTACAGATTATGGCCGAAGGACGCGAATTAGTGGAGGTATTCGGCGCAATGGAGCTCTAAATTTCTAGCGGCCAAGGTGGTTATGACGGGAAGAGGAATCGGCGGCAACCGGCGCAACCTGGAAGGAAAATACTGAGCATATATCAGCATTATTAGTATTAGTATTATTATTATTATTACACGTTTATCACTATTAACTTACCTACGAGCAGTATTGTTGTTGTGAACGACCCGCAATCCGTCGAGTCAATTATATCCTCTCCACTCAAAGAAAATAATCTGGAGCTCCGAAGACTCCCCGTTCTAAGGCTCCACACTCAGATCAAGAATAAGAGAGTACGTCAGGGAGCGCTCTATATTGGGAAAGATAAAAGGAAAAACTCCAGCTACCCGGGAAATCCGCCAGCATATCTTGAGCTGTCCGGCTCAAGCTCCTTCGCCGATTGCGAGAATATGCGTGGCGCTGAATTTCCCGAGGTGTAGCAATATTTTGCCTAGAAAATAATTAACACCATATTTCTAATTTCAAATATGAATCTTTTTGTCCGTTGAGGGAAGTTAGCCCGATTTCTACCGATTCAATCGAGCCCACCCGGTGCGGTGGGACGGCTGGAAACTGGTGAGAAATAATAGGAACTCGCGGAATAGTGGGTTTTTCCATATAAAAAGTCGGGCCCTTGATGAATACTCTCTCTTGAACAGTAGTGATCTGGAAGTGAGTGCGTGCGTAAGAACGAGTGGACAGTGGACAGAGTGTTATACTAGGAGGTGACCGTTACAACCGGGATTTGAGAAGAGTCAGGATTGCGGACCGTACAGGGATTAAAGTTAAGTTATTTTCTGGTACTTCATTTATTCAGGTTTTTCTTCTTTTTTATTATTATTATCCTTTTTTTTTCCTATTTATTAAGTTTTTTGAATTAGTATAAAATCATTTTTAATAATTTTATTAGCGTTTTGATTTAATTCGAATATTGTTACTGGAATAAAGAAACACAGAACCTTAAGAATTTTATTGTATTTGAGTGCTATATTTTTATTCATTTTTTTTTGGTGTGGGTTCATATATATATTTTTTTTTATTCATTTTTCTGGCGTGGGTTCAAGCCCCACCTCAGCTCACAGGATCGTAGTCCTCAAAACTACGTGGCGCCCATAATTTTATTTTTCTATAACCCGCGCCCAACGCTGAGTTTAGCCGAGCCGTGCGTGCAAATTAGTACGTAACAAACATTAATTACCTGGTAAAGTTGAACAAAATATAATTGTAACCTGAATGCATTTTTTAATTACAGTGAGCCTAAGCATAAAAATCTTAGCGAAGCCATCAACATTTGTCGTTAGTTGTGGATTTGCTAACCAAGATACTGCAAATGCTCAAGCTTGGATTTTGTCAAAAACAAGAACACTAAAGGATGAAGAGAAAAAGGCAGTCAAAGCCACGGTTCAAAATTTCTCAGATTTCGATACATTAGAAGATATTGAACAAGATGAAAAGAAGTAAATATTAATAAAAATCGCAAATAATTCTATCGGTAATTAATCTAACAAAAATATTTTCAGATGCAATGGCGCTGGGTCAGTTGTTCCAGTTGTAAGTGTTTTAGCACTAACTTTGTTCACAGTACTTAAAGCGTTTTAAATAAATAAAAAAACAAACTTTTTAGTTTATAATAAATGTAACACAAAAATTTGAATAAATATTTCAATATTTATTAAGACTAAGATTGTATTTAATGTTAACTTTAAGCGGAAGTGATTTTTTTCTAAGAAATAATGTTAGTTGAATCAGGTGTATTACACAAACATAACCTTATTAAATAGTGCTCGGGCCTTTTGAAGACTTCCTCCCAGGGAGACTATACAAGGAGATATAACTCCGTGTTGTCACTTTTCGTTTGAGTAATGAGGGCGCCACAGTCACATGTACCCCAAAAAACATGGCCGATCATATTCATCCGGTTCATGGCCAAGTTCGTTAACTATTAAAATATTTTATGTTTACGCCTAACTTGAAAAATCAGCTTCTGATTTTTCGTATTTAACCATTTTATGGATTTTCCAATGAATTTTTTTGTATTTCGGCTGACAATTTTGAAGAAATCGTCGAAATGGGTAAAATTCAGCTAACTTCATGTGGGGCACGTCAGCTTTAGGCGACATCTGTGGCAAACAATGAACTAGAAGTTTAGTTTCTGCTACCCATCCATTTCCGGTTATTTTTCCCATAAGAGTTATATCTCCTTGTATAGTCTCCCTGCTTCCTCCACTCGTCTTTACGGCTTGCTAATCTATCCAGTCCAGCCACAATAGACGAAAAGCAGCTCAAACTGGTTGGATAATTCCGCAGTTGCTGCAAATTGGTACAGCCCTGAAAAACACCATTATAAATAAAATGTCGCGTCTGTCATTGGCGAGAAATAATGGGCGAGATACGCCTCTTATTTCTGTTACGAAAAATACGTTACGTTATCCCCAGGAGCGGCACCTTAATTTAACTATTTCCAACTCAACATTCCAACCTTTCAACCCTCTTCGAGGCTAGCTAGTATAATAGGTCAGACGTTCAATAAGTCCTTAGTCAGATTTAGGGGCATAGCCTAATATTTTTAGGGGCGATTCCTGGATAGAGTTTTAAGAAAAAACATTTCTAGGGGGTGGGGGGCTACTCCCACTGTCCACTAAGATACAGGGTGTTTACGAAAAGAATGTACATATTTTTTTAAATTTACTTAAAATTTGACTAATTATCGTAAAGCAACATACTTAGGCCATTCATACACGAGGGACCATGGTTCTGGAGCAAAAGCTTTTTTTGTGCAAGGGAGGCGTGCGGAGAGTTAAAATGGGGGGGGGCTTCGTGGTTTGGTGGAGACTTTTGTGCATCTGCTTTTGACCTATGAACACGGAAAACACGCACTCACACAAATACGAAATTAATACGTTGCCATGGGGTTAACAATAATAAACTTTCAAACTTACAAAATTAAAAGTAATGAACTGGTTTAAATAAACACCCACCAGAATCAAAATATTTGACATCTCACTAATACAACAATAATTGCATAGCAACGCAAAAGCTGCTTCCGTGTATTTTCAGGAAACTTGCAACAAAGCTTTTGGTTGCAGAACCATGATCCCTCGTGTATGAATGGCCTCACTTGATTTAATTTCTTTGCCGTACTAATCGACTGTGGAGTAATTTTTCGCAGTCAGTATTTCCGAGCTCCTACAACATGCGTTCAAAATGCAGGGGCCGGTTTACGTAACTCGACAACGAACACAGACCTACCAAGTCCTTTTCCGTGGATCTAAATCCGCGACCATTGAGGCGTCATCCGGTGTCCCTCAAGGCAGTCATCTTGGCCCTATCCTCTTTATTCTTTCTATTGATGATATTGTTACCTTGCTAAGACACTGCAGAATCCTGATTTATGCTGATGACATCAAATTGTACCGTCGCGTAAAGAGTATGGAGGACTGCAAACTTTTGCAAGTCGACCTCGACACCTTTTACTCCTGGTGTGCTAACAACAACCTGGTTCTTAATATTAGTAAATGCGAAGTCATGACTTTTTGTAGGCGACGTGATCCTATAATTTATAACTACTCATTTTCTAGTGAGGGTGTCCCCCGTGTTAATTTTGTCAAAGATCTCGGGATTAGATTTGACACCAAGCTGGACTTTGCTTCTCATATCAACTATATTTCTACCAAGAGCAGCTTAGTCTTGGGTTTTATTAAAAGGTGGTCCAAAGAATTTAATAGCACCCTGATCACTAAACACCTCTACATCTCCCTTGTCAGACCTTTACTTGAATATGGGTCCCAGGTTTGGTCTCCTTACTATTCTTCGCATGTTGGAAAAATTGAGTCGGTTCAACGTAGGTTCGTTCGATTCGCATTGAATCACCTTCCTTGGGAAGACCCTTTAATTCTTCCACCATATGAATACCGACTTAAGTTACTCAACTTAAACACTCTCCACAAGCGTCGTGAGGTGGCCGATGTTGTTTTCGTCCACCAGCTTCTTAATGGACGTGTCGACTCAGGTTTTCTAAGGCGCCGTGCGTCGTTTAGAGAGAGCCGATACAATCTGAGAGGACCACCGCTCTTACACATCAACTCCTCTAACACCAATTATGGCCGATTTGAGCCTGTTAATCGCATGTTCATTAATGTAAATAAAAATATTAATGTTTTTAGCGTGAGCACTAACAAGGACCTGCTTAAAAGGAGTCTATTTGTTGTCTCATGACTGTTTATGTGTTTTGCATGCAATTTTTATTGGTACTTAATCTTTTATGTTTGCATGTCTCAGCTGAGCCACAGCAGTGGTAAATATTTCTCAGCCCTGCTGGGAAGTGCGCCTTCTGCGTTAGAAGGGAAACTCTATATATGTATATATATACATATATATATTCATATATGTATGTGTGTGTATGTATATATAGATTTTCATGCTTAGCTGAAAAGTGCGCCTTCTGTGCTAGAAGGGTTAACTCTTGAGGAATTAAAAATTTTTTTTCGTTTCGCGTTCACGTAGCTCGAAAAAATTGCAAATTTTCGTTTGTTGACTCGAAAGCTCTTATGTTATCGAACACTTGTATTTATTTAGATTAATTTTCCAATTTAAAAGTAGACTTTTATAAGTTATTACATATGTAAATTATTTTAAAAAATTTAATTAAGTTGATGCCAACAAATTGTATAATTTTACAGCGGTTTTTGTAAAGAAAATCGTGTTTTAGTAATGTGGTTTCCTTAAATTTTCTTTCGAACTACTTACGTGAACGCTCAATTTTTTCGAGACAAATTTTTTCGTATTCAAATTCGTTTCGAACGATTGTCGCCGTTCGAGCTACGTGAACCGGCCCCAGGGTTCACCAGCCACCTTCATATAGCTTTCATAACCACTGACATATAATAATGGACTGCTCATCTGAAATTATTCCATACAAATCGATGGCACCCAAAAGTATAGTTGTCGCACTCATCCATAGACCCCCAAACTGACAAGTAAAAACAGACCTGATTTTATATTTTCCCTTTTGCACTAGTGATGTTTATATCTTTTGCTCTTTTCCCCATAGACCCCCGGATTTTGACATACAGAATGTCAGTTGCTAAAACAGGCGTTAAGAACTTAAATCAGATACACATAAAATTTGGAAATTAATGAAAAAAAGGCATTTTAAAAGGTGAAAAAGTGAAAATAGTGTTTATTAATTTTTTTAAACAAAATATTTGTGTTATTTTAATGTTTTAAGTACGTATTTAAAAAAAATGTAATTTTCAAAAGTGATTCCGGTGTTTACATGGAGTGCAAAAAGGTTTGTAGCCTATGGAACAAATTGGTGCCATGAAAAATTCCTCATGAGCTGTCCATTCTATATGTCAGTGTTCATAACCCTTATCCTATTCCCCCACCTCGTCCTAACCTTGCTATTAGACGTTGCACCATGACGTGACAAACGACATGGCGGAATGGTAGTACAAAGGGTGATGATTGAGCTAAGCACACCACATAAAAATAAGTTGGAATCAGCAGTACCAATGACAGTATTTTTAAGGCGGGTCCAGCTCTCGTCGACACCTGGCATGTTATCCCCAGGACTTAGAGCGACTTTTAATACTTGACCGTTGCTGTTTTTGGCATAGTGCAGCTGTGTTGATTCAAGCCTGATTAGCGGATACATAGCTTTTCAGCGTTGTAATGCTCTTTCGGAGCACCATACAAAAAGATAGTGATCCGAGCCGAAGTTGGCACCTCGGTACGTTTGTATTGTCATCAGACGCGAAAGGTGGCCGTGGTCTAACAACTATCTATCAGTCTATTTGGTTGCGAGTGGCTCCATCAGGAGATACCCAAATGGATTTATGGATCTCTTTAGTTTTAGCCTCAAATCTAGTACTTGCAACGACCAAATTCTTACTTGCTGCCATCTCTATAACTCTTTGACCATTGTAACTTGTAAGTAGTGATTCATCCAAGCTCTGGGTGTCGACATATTGCCTGTATACGGACTCTCGGCCTACTTTGGCGTTCAGATCTCCCGGTATGATTTTTACATCATACCTGGGGCAGGCATTAAGTTCCCGTTCAACTAATTCGAGACAAAAATCGGGGTAGTGATGAACAAAAATGGTCTTGTTTTTAAAGTCTTGTCTTGTTCTTGCACATTTAGCAAGACCAAGAACAAGACTTAGTTATGCTTGCTAGAACAAGAACAAGACTAAATGTGCAAGAACAGAAAGATGAAAAAATAGAATTTTGTTTTTTGGAGGGTCTGTTTTGGGATTTGAAAACGAAAAGTTGTTTTCCGGAGTTTGTTAGTTTTTGGCTCCGCGTATAACTTAGCAGAAGAGTTGAATTAATTATAAAATAAAAAGAAAAAAAGCTTTGTATATATTGTGGTGATACTGGGAACAAGAAGCAACAATATTGAAGAAAAAGGAAGCATCATGATGCAGCTTAATTGATGAACCTAACCGTTGGAATCGTGGTATTTATTTACGCATAAATTGGATGTTATTTGTAGTGCGCTGTAATGGATGGGTGCATTCGATGGACGTGCTAAATTAGTACCATTTTCAAACAAGGTGCAAGATTTTCACAACCTTAGCACCAAAGAATCCGTTTTTTTTTTTGGAATTATTTGATGATACTTTTCTCCGTTGGATTGCTACTTTCGCTTTATCCCTAACAGAACGAAGAACGTTTTCTCCAGGATTGCCTTGGTTCTGAGGTGCCACCTTCTAAATATCGCTGTGTTGTCCGGGTGTCATCGATCCCGCTCAGTTTGTTTTTGAGCAATTGTTAACTGTCCAAGAAAAAAAATCGAAACTTGCTCGAGGAGAAGTCTTCATCTTTACTGGTGAGACAGATGTGCTGTCCGTAACAACTTTTCTACTGGATGAGTAACCTCAAAGAAATTGGATATAAGGTATTTTTGTATTGCTTTGTATATGAAAATTGTGAGACGGGTATTACGAAGCCAGCAGTAAATTATTTTTGTTTCCCCGCGAATAACTGCCAGAAATAATTTTTTTTGGATTCAGTTTTTTAAATAAAAATACAGGGACATTAAAAAAAATTAAAAAAAAATAACAAGAAAGAAAAAAACACAAATACACAACAGAACACAACACATTATATTGTTTCATGATTTAATTTATTATTATAATGCAATAATTTTTAAGTATAGTTGATGCAGTTGATATTAATTTGAACTATGGTTATATTTTTGTGTAAATTTTTGATAGGGCATTTGTTGTCATAATTTTTTTCTTGTTGTTTCCAAGTAATTTATTCTTACTTAAATTGAACCGATATTTGTGATACCATTTGTGATAAAACGAGGCGTATTGGTACCAAGGCGACGCGCTTTAAAATCTTTTATCGTACGGAATTATCCAGACCGTTGAAGATTGTAAATTATTTTTTTTTTTGAATTTGAAAATGTGGATGTTGATATATCTGACATTGATCCTAGTTCGTTTCCGTTGAATATTAATTTTACCTCGTTGTGTTCTTGTGTTAATAAATGCTTCTGAAATAAACAAGATAATTTACTGTTATTAATGATGGACTCCATTTGCTAGATTTTTTTGAATGGTTGGGGCGGAATTTAGTTCTTCTCAGGATTTTTAGGTGAGGTAGTTCCTGGTCAGCTGATGGTTACTCATACTATCATCTGGCAATGGAACCGACTACCATGACTCGGCTCAGGCTATGCCCGAAGGATGATTGAAACTAAAGATTTACATAGTCACAGGTAAGTGGTGAACCAGGATGCGTATAGGCCCGGCCACACACCCCACGACCCCCCCGGCGAGCTAGTGAACTCCGTGTGGCCGGCAGCATATCCCCCTGACATTAGTATCGGCGGTTGGGGAGGATAGGAGTTCTGGAATTTTTTTCTTATGTATGGTATTGACTCCTTGGTCATGCTTTTCCGGGCTTCTGGCTAGGGGGGCAAAACCTCGCATAAGTGGCGCCCTATATATAGTCGTGCCATTATGCTGTTACGAACCTGATGGCTTCAACCTTGTGATAGCTGAATTATTTTTAATTTATTAATAAAATGACTAAAAAAGAAATTTACATTAAATACTTACAGCAACGTTAAAGCTAATAGGCACTCTGCTTCCATAAACTTTTTGTTGAAATATTTCTTTTGCTTTCCTTTTAATAATGCAAGTAGTAGGTCCGACACGAACTTTTTCAACCTAAGAATAAAATAAAACGTATTTTTGGTATGTGTAAATGCCTTAATATGGACTTGATTGCACAAGTATAATATGTAAAACTGATAACCGGATGGTACTACCAAAATTCATAAATAATTAACGAGTGCCAATCCATTTTGCATAAAACACATAAATCTAAAAGAAAATTCACTGCCTCTATTAAACGTCACAGACCATATAAAATACCAATAGAGTGCTATGACGGCGGAAAACCACTAAACGCTGGAACATAGACCAATCAAGACATTAAAATTGAATCATCATCAATCATTTAAACATAAATCAATATCACTTTGGCTTTTCCTTATGCTGTCGCTGGTCCTTAGGCTTTCCCTGACCGGAGTCCCCTCCGTATCCTCTAGTCTGGCTTTCACAAGTCACATCTTCAGACCTCTGAAGTTATCGTTATAAGTGAATATAGCAACTACTACAAGCACTATTTCCTTTTGGGTCTAATAGTATGGCTAAATACGATTCATTCAAAAACCCAATAACGTCAGAGCATCCCGTTCGTAGGTTTGCTAAAATACAGGACCATACATAAATCAGACATCCATTAGGAACATGTCAATCTCATCCTTAGGTACGGCTGCCATCGACGTTATATTATACGTCTGCAAAGCCAGTCCCCATATGTTGTAAGGATGTGAATAGGTGGTGGCTATGTTGTTTATCATTCACATATCCCACCACCTCGCCGATTTCAATCGAACGGAGGGAGACGTACAAGTCATTGAACGAGAAATTTATAAAAAATTTAAAAAGCTATACCCTATTGTAAACGGAGTCTTATCGAAATATATATGAGTGTATTTCAAATTTAAGATTTTCTAGAGGACACCATTCAAATCCCCCAATGGTGTGTACACCGGGGGAGGATTTTCGGTAGCTAATATTGAGAACCTTTCACTTCATTCCCACCATCAACATCGACAAGTTTCGCTTGTTGAAATCCATTTTCTGGATATGATTGACAACCGAACATTTTTCTATTCGATATAAGACGAAGGGTAAAGTCCCTAGGGTGGAAGGACCACCCTCTATTGTTGCTTAACTTGATGGTTGTCGGTACCTTTATGCTGAAAATATCGAGGCGACTTGGAGCATGGTCTGAGCTACAAGAAAATAAGTCAACGGCTTTAATGGCAGGGGCAAGTTCGACAAAATATGTATGTAGGACGTACTTCTGACACATGCAAATAAATTATCAGTGACAAGTGTTCCTTTTTTATTTATTTTTTATCTTGACAAGATTAAGCATATTTAAAATTCGCACCCTTTTTGGGGGAGATATTTTATGTGATAGTGTGGAAATAGTTAAGCATTATAAAGAAAATTTACTGCCCAAACCATTTTAGTGAAAGGTAGTTTCGCGATGCTGCATTGTTGTTGATGCTATTAATCTGATATAGGCTCTCCTAGCCGTAGGAGGCACCGTAGAAGCAAACTTGTTGGTCCTGTTGGGATACGGCGGATCTGAAAGGTGAAAACTCCAAAAGTGAAAACTTTTTTAAAGTGACAGTTTTAAGCTCAGGGGTCATTCTTTGTTCTACTATAGTCCGTTATGCCGCCGGTCACGTAATGGTGCAATGCCTAGTACAATAGTAAGCGATCACTCCATTTTGGAAACATTGTATTCGACAAGGTTCTTGCGGTCCCAATCGAGAATGAGCTCGATACCCCTTTTGCTAATATAGGCCAGCCATCATCAAGATTTGGCGCGTGTTTAGCTTGCATTACCGAAAGCTTAAGGGTAACTTAGAGTACTTTTCTAATAACTTAGACCAGCGGTGTCCAACACCATCGCCACTACCCACATGTGGCGAATAGACCAGGTGAATGTGGGGAATGTAAAATTGAAATATGTCATATTTTTTCGAGTAATAAATATAAAAATTAGCTAGTTTTGTAAACCAATTTCTTAGAATTATTTGAACTAGCTTCTCTCAGGAATACTTTGTCACCAGTTCTGACACTAGTCAATTTCCCACTAGTGCTAAAGGTATAACTATTTTGTAAGAAGACCCGGCCTTTTCCACTTTCCCACCTACACAACTTTCCTTCTCTTTTTTCTTCCCTCTTTACATTCCTGATTCCTTCTGCCATAGCCTTCTATTCCTTCCCCGCTCCACCAAGCGCATGCCTTCGATTGGTTGATCAGATTCAACTCGTTTCAGGAGGCATAACACTCCAGCGAGTTGTTCTCGATGCCCCGATGTCAGAGTCACAAAATGGTTGCGAGTAGACGGAATAAAATATCGCGGCTAGGTTGTGACAGTTCCTTCCTTCTCTTCTCTCCCTTTTCTCTCTATCGTCCGGGTAGAGCTACTGTTCGACAATGTCTACGAAAAATATAGATTGTCGACAGTACAAAGGGACTTTCCCTAAGCCTCTAGTCTGTCACATAAAAAAAAAGAAGACAGTTTATTCCGTCTACGTTCATCATACTGGAAACACATATCCCAACTAGTTTATAGTTATATTTAATGTGGCGAATGAAATTATTTTATTATAACGATTGTGGCTACAAACGAAAAACGCCCTCGAAACGCCTTTTATATGAAGAAAACTCAAACTCAAGTCAACTTTTGTAGTTTTGGTGGTAAATTCAGCGCGAAGAAAATCACTAGAAATATCACCTGAAAGTTGTTAAAGTTTGATATCAGGAAAAATATAGAGCTTACCGTGCTTCCAACGCGGATCGCAAATGGCTCATATGTAGGGAAAAATTCGGATAATACAAATCTTTGATTACACGCTAACTTTCCTAGGGTCAGGAAGATTAAAAAGTGCACTTTCTGATCGGCTAAAATTTTTTTGACGAGTTTCATTGCAAGACTCACAAATTATTTGAAGTCTTTTCAATGCTACCTGGAGCCCGCGTGACTAATGAAGGGTCATTATTGAGCGCTTTCCAGGTATTCCGTGGATAGTCCTAGACGCGTTTCAACAGGAAACAGTTACTACTGATAGTAAGAAATCTGCGGCTTCATAAATATATTCGTATAATTTATTCGATTATGCATATCGATTCATTAAACTGCAGTCACATATCAAATCAGTTACAATCTATCATCGAACAAGTAGTGCAAATCAGGTCCGGTGAAGGACTGCTTTGGTGAACCGCCCCCAAAGTTATTTTACGATTTGCACTTGTGGGACTTGAGTGGTCGCCTGCAATTAAACAAATCCCCTCTTTTTTTACAAAATTTTATATAACACAAAAATGATTCTCGACAAAATGCGTCTGTCTAATCATTGTGCCTCTTTCTAGGACTCACATTTTAGTTTACTTCAATAGAATGGAGAGTATTCGGAAAGCTCGTTGTTTGAATGTAAATCGAGTTCAGATCTCATATTGGGTCATTCTGACGTATCATACCCGGAATGACTAATCCCATCCTTTATGGCCATCCGTTGCGGCTGGAGCTATCCTGGAGTGACCACAAGGGACCCACCTCTCTTTTCCAATTCATAACGATCGTGATTTTGTCTTTCAACTCACGGTAAGGTTCCAAAAACTTAGGTTTTAATTTCGACCCTGGGCTAAATTGTTTTCCCTTTCCCCTTAAAAACACTTGCAGCATTACGCTTCTTATTGCTTTATCTCCTATTCTCCTGAAGGTTAGGTTATAATTTTTTTTTTGTCTGACAATGCTGCTAACTTCATTCCCATGCCCCTCGAGACGCCAGTAGTGATTAACGAACAGTTTGGCTGTAAAAGCTGTTCCTCGGTCCGCGATTATATTTCTTGGGTTACCAAAAATTGATGTCAGCTTAATCAATCAGTCCACCTCCATGCTTGACGTGGAGTACAACAAACAAATTTAAAAAACGAATCCACTGTTACTACTATGGTTGTATCTTTGCATAGTTCTTTTCATTGGACTTACTGTGCATCTTTTAGCTAACGGGAGTATGTACCTTAGTCTTCACTTCGCTTTGATAAAAATTATCGGACTAAGACTTGCCGGCCGCTTAATGAGGATGGAGGACACCAAAACAGCTTATCGAATCAGAAATTTCGGGAAATACATCAGTAGGTAGACCCAAGAGGACAACAGAGGCTTAACATTCGAAACTGGTGACATGCTGCAAAGGACCATCAAAGATGCAGAAATGTCCTAATCGAAGCCAAAGGTAGATTTGGGTTGAAGCGCCATTGGATGGATGGAGTCTTTAGGAATAAACTAGGTTTTCCTGTTATAACTTCGGTATTAGCAGATTTAATGATCTCCTCTTCCATTGATGTGAGACATTCTTGCCCAGTGTTGTGCACATAGACTATGTGATGTAATCTACATCAATTTTCTACGCGTATACAATGAAGTGAACATTGTTTACGAAATTTAAAGAATTACAATTGTCAAACGAAATTTAAAGAATTACATATAAATGAAAAAAATTTATTTATTATTAAAAAAAGGAACAAATTTTTTATTTAATTTTATTTAATTCAGCACAATTTTATGAAAATGTATGATATAAAGTTTTCATTGAAAAATGGAAAATTATGTTTCATCGTCTTCTAAAGCTACATATATCTTCTAAATTCAAATTTTCTCCTGTTTTCAAATTATAATGCAAATATATTAATTTGTTTGACTTTTCAAAAGAAAGTCTGTTCCTAATAGGACTATGTATATATCCCCAATTCGAAAACAGGCGTTCTATTTGTGCAGTGGATGCAGGTATTTGCAGCAGCTTCATAGCTAACTGAGCCAATTGTTCGTGTTTGGTGTTTCCCATTCTCCAAAAAACAGTAACAGCAAACTGCAACGTACTTGCCTTCACATTTACTTAAAACAAAATCTAATTTGTTAAACTTTTCATTTTTAGGTGTTCCAGGCATTTTGTTATTAGTTTTATGAATATCATCTACTGTGTCTCAATCTCGCTCGGGTTAGCTGTAAACTGTCAAGTGTGGATTCATTGTCGACATTGTCCACGCAATTGTCTACATTGTCAACATTGTCTACTGGGAAATGTAGACTTTGAGTCTATTACGTGTAATTGCCCTGGATTCTGAAATAAAAAGTCATGTTTGAGGTAAAAATCTTCATGAGCGCAGGTCTTTAATATCTCTGTTATAGTTCTTAGATGTTGATCTTCCTCAATGTGCTGTTTAGTTAGGTAAGTTAACATATCGACAATTGGTATTGCAATTCTGCGTTAACGCATTTACGTGCCTCATTTTAGTACCTGAACGATGTTCAATCTGGTAATTAAATTCTTTTAGAAATATAACCCATCGATCCACTCTCAGTGGAACATTTCCTTTTTCATTGTCGTGACGAAAGCATTGCAGTCGGTGGCTATCTTAGTCCTGCTTCTCAGAACGTAAACTCTCCACTTCCTTAGGGAATGTACTATGGCGAGTACTCGCATCGGCATGAATCTCCGTATGTGCCTCTGGTTAAAATAACTTCAACACTGGTGCTTTTACCAATATTTCATTTAATGTTTTTTAAATGGGGGTTTCCATTTTAAATGTGGCCTTCTTTGTTGACAATTTGCTGAACGACTTTGCTTCAACAGGCTGCTATAAATCTTCTGAAGCAGCGTTACCTTTCTGCTACATATGTAGTAGTTTTACTTCCATTTTAGAAATAATCATAATTTGCTACACTACTACATCAAGTTATCATTCTACTACATTTTCTTTTCTTCGATAACACTATGAAACAAGAATTTTCTCACATGGAAAAAAAATTGATATTCATTGAGATCTGAACTTTTGGAACACGACTGTTTTGGTCGTTTGTAATTATCAACTCTTTTTCAAAAGTTATTAACTTTTGAAAGTTCGAACTTTTTTTTACTCAATATGGGTTTTTTTAATATGGTCGGATCAGAAATTTTACGTAGAATTTAACTGTAATTGTTCAAAACAAAAACTTTTTATATTTATAGTATATATAGTACTTTTGTATACATTTTCTGTTGTTTTAAACTAAAATATTTGCGTAAAACGAAATTATTTGTTTTAATATTGCTTGCATTTAACATAACATTCAAAAGTTAATAACTTTTGAAAAAGAGTTGATAATTATAAACGACCAAAACAGTCGTGTTCCAAAAGTTCAGATCTCAATGAATATCAAATTTTTTTCCATGTGAGAAAAAATAGTTTGTCATTTGTTCTACAGTGTAATTCTAATATTTTTTATTCATGAGTAAATCGATCGAAACCTTAGAATAAGGAACTACAGGAAAGTCCCTTACGTATAAAATCCGTGTATGTGAGCGTAGTGAAATCTGGGGTCAGTGACTGTTGCCCACTGTCAAATTATTCAGACTTGGTTTACATTAACTGAACTAGTAAATGGTGTAAATTCATATTTACCCATTATTATTTTAGCGAAAACATAACTTTACGCTCATTATGGCAACTCGATGTAAATATGACAATAAAATGAACACTCAATAACGGCTAGACCGATTTATATGATTTTTGATTTGTTTGATTTGTCTCTGTCTCGAATAGCAGAATAACTATTAAAACAAGGTTTATTTCACCAAAAAATGTATGTATGTTTATTTTCTCATGTAAGTTTTAGGGAACGGCTTTTTTAATTATATCACGGTATATGTGAATTTCAATGAGACGATTTGGCGTATATTATCATTGGCCATTCATGAGCGTCATCCCACTGTTGTACATTTGGCGGTGCATCTGGAGAGTGGTGAACGAGTTTATTTCAAAGCATCGAATGTTACACAAAGTGCTTTTCGATTTGCCAAAGCGATCCGTTTGCCCGAATTTTGTTCTACTCTGAGATGCCGCGTTATTACACTTGGAACGCTTCATCGAAGAAATTTCAACTGAACTGTGACTTTTCCACAAGCATTGCTCTGGAACCATTGATCATGTATGTCAATAGTTAATAAACTGAGTTCCTCTAAAACACTTCTTCTGGTCTTATTCCTATTAAAACTAAAAGTTTTAAAGGTCAAGACTTGACTTATAACTATTTAAAATGTATACAAATTAATTGTAATCTCCGAAACCGCCCAACCGATTTAAATCAAAGTTTGGGAATGTACATATATGGTTGGTTCCAAATTGATTGTTAGGATAGTTTTGATCCAGATAAGTCGGTATAGCTGTAGGTCTAGAGGAGCTGGTGAAAATTTTGTAAAACCCCAATCCAGCCTAAATGGAAATGAAATTATAGCAACAACAAATAAATCAATTGTCTATTTTTGGTTGAATTGTCATATTTCGCATCGCAAAGTGTGTCTTTTGGAGGCATTATGCCGAATAGGGAATCCAATCCCACGAACGCACCATTTTTGCGGGATCATAATGCGGGACTAGACATGCGGGATTCGTGGGACTTGGCCACTATAATCACCTTTTATAAAAACCGCGACTTAAAAGAGAAATACATACAATATTGCAAAGTATTAATAACAATAAATGTAGGCCCTACGAACTCGAGTCGACTGATTTGCAATTCCAGTTTCACACGCAACTGTTCGTGTACGGATGTGGGATTCCATACATGAGTCCACGGAAACGAACTCGTTTAAAATTTGTTTTAACTGCTCGCGGGCGAATGTTTTTGCCGATCGGAAGCGATTTCAGTTGCGTGGTGGAACTTCATCTGAACTACTTGACAATTTGTCAAATCCTCGTGACTAAAAACTAAAACCTGTTGATCCAAAATCAGTTGTGCTCGTGTGTAGCCAAAATTTCATTTTAATTGCAAACTGGTTGTGCTCGTGATTATTGTGAAACCAGTTTGAAATTGGAATTGCAAATCAGTCGACTCGTATGTGGAAGGCCTTACACCCCACACAATTTAAATTCGTTAGTTGAAGATATCTGCCTACTTAGCAATAAAGCAATAACACAAATGCGTCTATCCGAACGTGATCAACTACTGAGTTTCCGTGCAGAATTTACAATAGACTAGCTTAGAGTAAGAACCCGTGGAAACGGGGGTTAGTAAAGTTTCGTTAAATCCAAGAGAACTCCACGAAACGCGTCAGAGTAAACAGGGTTTTGCATTTGTATTTGTTTAAATGTAAGTTCAAATGTAAAGTTACCCTAGCCCCACGACAGAGGATCCCCACATGCATTACTGTACTGTCCTGTTTACATGAACCGAGTAGATAGATTTTTCGTTGAGTAATCAGAAACCTTTTCCTTTAATCAACTCGATGCTATTTCCATGACGAAAGTGACAGATAAAAAAGTGGCGAAAGTGACAGATAAATAATATTACATTCCGTCGCCGTTGGTATATGTGCAGTAAAGGATACTCAATCACATACATATGCATAACTCGGCTAAGCCAGACTAGTTAACGAAACTTTACTCAACGTCCGTTTCCATGGGCGCCTATTTTGAGAAAACCCAGGGTAAACTCTACATGGAAACATAGTAATCAGGGTAAGGGTATTATCCTCGCAGCAAATTGTATTGGTTTTGAAACGAACAACTGAGTCAGTCAAACAAAGTATTCAGGCCTTTTCTAAACTACGTTGGAATTTTCTAATATCAGTGGTATTGGTATCATAAACTCGGCTGTAACGGAGAGCAATTTCGAAACTAAAATTTATGGTACTATGTAAGAAAATTTCAGCGTAGTACAGAATTGGCCTCAATACCTAGTTTGATTGTAGTTTGTTACGCTCTTATTTCATATAATGCTTCATGAATTCATGAACATAACTATTTAGAAAAAGTCTATAAATTTTGCAGTCCCGCGTATCCGCGGGATTGTTGACCTCGATCCCGCTAGATTGAGGAATTGAGATTTTGATGCGAGATTGGATTCCCTAATGCCGAACAATGCAAGATCTACGAAATAAAACAATCAAAGCCGGTTTGGTGGTGCGATGATTCTGTTCCCAGGTGATTTTCGCCGTCGGTGATTCCACGGTCAACGGCAGTGGACGCGTTGCTGTTGGGTCATCTATTCGATTTTTTTCATTGGAGCAAAACTGGACGAAAAGAAGCAAATTAAACACCAATTGTTCATTTTCCACAATAACTCTCGGTACCTTAACCCACACGGTACTTCCCTTCCCGGCTTCGCCATGTTCAAAATGCAATCAATAGAGATCTTCTGAATAACATAAAAATCGGCTGCTGTGGAATGAACTCGAACGTTCGAATCGCTGTAAATGATTGAAAAATTATAAGTGAATTAGAAGCTCTAAAATTCGATATTGGCAGACGCGAGAGAAGTAAAACCCTCAAAATTTTTAAAGCTAAAAATAAAATCGGAAATAAAAAAAATTTAAAAACCGTATTCAGAAAAAACCGCACAAAATGCACAAAAAAGGACGAAATAATTGTTTGTAATTCTTAACAACATTAATCCAATCAGAATAGAAAGAAGAATCACTTTTGAAGACGGTGCTAACACCTGTGGGTGATATATTAAGGGCATAAGCCTAACAAAGAAATGAAAACAATTCCCGAAGCAAAGTTAGTGCAATCAAAGACAACTACATACTACCTGGCACCGTCTTCAAAAGTGATTCTTCTTTCTAGATCCATTCTGATTGGATTAATGTTGTTAAGAATTTTTTGTGCATTTTGTGCGGTTTTTCCTGAAGTCGGTTTTTAATTTTTTTTTATTTCGTACTTTTTAGTCCATTGATTTTTTTCGGGGCCAATATAAAAAAAATTATTAAGGTTCGTCTTACACAATCTAAAATGTTTGGATTGTACCAAATATGTCTGATGTTAGACCACTTGCTCCTCGGACCTTATCACAATCAATGTAACATAATATAACGCGTAGATATGTATAAATATAATGCTCAATAACTAATGGAGGTAATTTTCACTCGTCATTTGCACTCAGTTTATTTACACAATTCGACTTGCGCCAGGCAATTTAAAAAACTAAATCGTTGCGTACGAATCCACCTTTACGATAAGTATGATGACTCTTCTTTTTAAATCCATTCTGAGAAGTATAACACGCCGCCGCGCCATCGAAAAAAATCGAAGAAGCCGCCATTTTGTGTTAGCTGCTATTTTGTGTTTTGAATGACGCCACATAGCAAAGGGTGTTCTACTTGTCACACCCTTTCATTTGATACGCATGTCGGTGGTCGGGGAGCCCAATTCGACTGCCATATTGGAACCGCCATCTTGATTTTTTTACAAAATGATCAGATTCTATTGTCATGTGAACTATACGTATTTGTAAAATTTGCAGTTGATCGTTTATATGGAAGTGGGTCAAAATCAAGTTCAATATTTGTTTACAGTACACACACATACAAATCAAGGAAATATAAGCTTAATTGCCATTGATATTGGGGAAATCAAATGTAAACAATAAAATTCTTTGATTCTTCACCCACGTCATGGTATATTTCTTAATTCAATATAAACAATAGTTTTTGAGCTGCAAATCAAAACTATATGCCATAATTTCGTTATCATCGGTTTTTATTCTGGAAGCAAATTTAGAGACGTATTCACGTCAAAAACTTGTTTCTTATGAAACAAAATTCCCCGAAGGAATTTAAAAAAAAATTATTATGACGAAGAAATAAGCACCACGAGCCGATGAATCGAACTCACGGCCGCACAGGCGAGGGTACTTCTCCCTAGCCCTCTGCGCCATGGCACATATGTACTATCAGTGGTTGAATAATATGTGAATAAATCATTTCAGAAAGAAGAAAAAGAGAAAAAGAAAACAATCTGCTCCGACCGACCAGGGCTTGAACCTGCAACGCTAAACGCCGCTGGACCGAGGATCCAACGCGCTACGCACTCTCCCACCGGCCCTCTACCAGTTTCGCCACAATAAAGTAATTTGTTCGGTGCTTATGAAATGTTTAGGTTGAACTAATTTTAACAGTTTTTTATGCCTAGCTTCGAACTCCTTTATCAGAATTTCCCTCCCCCTTTAAATGAACCAAAAAAAAGCAAAAAAGTTATTGGGTTACAAAGTTATCCGTGAACAGGACTACAAAATA
Organism: Thereva unica; assembly: GCA_949987705.1. NCBI lineage: Eukaryota > Metazoa > Arthropoda > Insecta > Diptera > Therevidae > Thereva > Thereva unica. Next base: position 79,531,643 of record OX465283.1, on the reverse strand, counting down.
CCTACACGTCGAATTGGGTAACCTCCTCTTTTTTGAAGTCGGTTAAAAAGGAGAAAAAACTAAAATTTTTAAAAGAAAATTCGAGTCTTATTCAGTTCAGACCAGCGTAAAATTGAGTTTTACACAATTAGAATCCAATCAATCCCGAGCAGACAAACTTTTTGGGAATAATTCAACCTTAGCCTAGTCGAGGATTGCTAAGCAGTCGAAGGGATTTTCTGAGCACTCAATACAAGATGGAGTAAGACCTCGTTGCCAAGGAACAAAAGGAATAAATATTTCTCATTAAAATGGAAATCATAACCCCGAACGACTTTAACCCTCGCACTGGCACATGGTTCTGGCCAGGCATATTTCATTTTTATGCTTCAATTAAGCATACTTCTATGTTAGGTACATACCTGTAATTTTAGGTATTCTCCTAAAATATTGTTGGCTTTCGATGTATAAATTAATAATTGGAAAAAAGTCCTTGGAATAGGACGAAAATCCCAAATTAAAAATCTACACCTTAGTTTTGGTACATGGTGCCTAGCCAGACCCCTGTGTATTTTGTATGAACGCATATGATATATAGTGTGTTTTCTTGTGAAATTTGTGTTTACGGTTTTGTGTTTACGGTTCTTTCTACGTTCTGCTTTTGTTTATGAGTTAGTTATTGAACAGTGAAGAAGTAAACTAGTTTTTGTGCGGTAATTTTGTGCTTGTGAATAATTTTGCGTAGGTAGATTTGTTGCGTTTTATGGCTGATGAACTGGAATTTATTTATAATACGCGCTTGCGTAGCGCGAATTTACAACCCCGATTATCAGAGGCATTATTGCGTGATTTTGAAAGTCAGGTAAAAGCAGATTTTTTTTTATTGAAGAAACTTATATTTACAATCAATCTAGGTAGAAGCAGATGAAAATTTTGATTTCTTTGAAAACGATGGTGACGACACTGCTGATTATGTGCCAGAAGATGATGCATCAGACATAGAAATTGATGTGGAAATTGAAGCTAACGAGCTTTATGATAGTGACGAAGACGTAGATGAAGGAGAACAAAGTGGTAATGATGCTGATGCAGCAAATCAAGTCGACCCAGGCTGTTTTTATGGCAAAGATGGAACTAAATGGAACAAAACTGAACCCACTGCATCTCGTTTGCGCCAGCATAATATCATGCGTTTTCAAAGTGGGACAAAAACAAGGCTCACCAATCCAGTTGAGGTATTCAAGTTATTTTTTTCAAACGATATTACGTTCATCATCATTACCGAAACAAATCGGCATGGACGAGAGTCAATTAGAAAATGGAATGAACAACATCCAGAGTCTACCCAAAGAAAATGGATTGATTTGACAAGTACTGAGGTAGATGCATTTATTGGGATTTTGTTGGCTTCTGGTCTCAGCCATAATAATATGCAAGACTCCAGTTTATTGTGGCGTTCTGATTCGCTGCCCATATTTCGTGCGGCTATGTCGCACAAACGATTCATTACTTTGTCAAGATATATTCGTTTCGATAATAGTCGTACGCGGGCATTTCGACAACAAACAGACAAAGCAGCTCCTATTCGGGACCTTTGGAATTTTCTCAATGAAAATCTGGAAAAATATTATGAGCCGTATGAAAATATCACCATCGATGAGCAGTTATTTCCATACCGTGGGCGCACAAAGTTCACTCAATATATCCCATCAAAACCGGCAAGGTATGGTATCAAAGTTTGGTGGGCATGCGATGCTAAGACGAAATTTCCATTGAAAGGAAAACTATACACTGGAAAGGAAGGAGACCATCGGGAGGTAAATCAAGGTGAAAACGTTCTGATGTATTTGGCAAATCGTTACGCAAACAGCGGCCGAACAATTATTTCTGATAATTTTTTCACGTCATTGAACGGCGCTAAACGACTGGCTTCTATGGGACTGGCATTTGTTGGCACCATTCGAGGAAACAAAACATGTCTTCCTAAGGAAGTTATGAAGAGCAGCAAACGACCAATTCTTTCAACTGTGTTTGGTTTTCATGAAAATCTTGTTGCACTTTGCAGCTACGTGCCAAAAAAAAATAACGCAGTCAATTTAATTTCAACCGTGCATTATACAAAATGTGTTGAAGGCGTAGCCCAGAAACCGGAAGCAATTTTGTTTTACAATTCTACTAAAGCCGGAGTCGATGCGATGGATCAAATGTTAACTCATTATACATCAAAACGGTCAACCAGACGCTGGACATACGCGTTTTTCTGCAACATAATTGATGTTATGGCATTGGCAGCTTACATTATATGTAAGCTAAATGATGAAAATACAAGAAAAGAAAGAAGACGCATATTTTTATATAAACTTGCAAAGCAATTGGTACTGGCCAACATTGAAAATCGCATCAATAATCCGCATATTGTGGCACAACCAACAACTCGTATGGCATTTGAAGCGTACTTTGGGAGACCTCTGAATATACCAAACCCACTACACGTGGTTCCACGCAGTGGTCCAGATACATTACATGCCAGAAAAGATTGCAGAATTTGCGCACAGCAAGATGACAAAATACGCCGTAAAACGCGTTTTTTTTGCTGCAAATGCAACAATCCTGTTTGTCAGCAACATTCAAAAGTAGAATATATATGTTTTTCTTGCCTTCCCCAAAATCCTGAATAAAATGTATCAATGTATTTTTCATATTAATATTTAATTTTATTAAAAACATTCACTACTTTACCCATAATAAAGAAAAAAATATATAAAACAAAAAATTGTTGCCCTTTTCATTCCAAACCTTTTTTCGGTATATTTTTTCTTAGTCAGGTAGCTGATAACATAGTAAAAATAAATAGAAACACGAAATATAACAAACATTTAACTAACTGAGTAAAAAATTCAACGGCAAACAACCCTTATTTCCATACAAATGCATGTAAATGTATAGGGGTCTGGCCAGGCACCATGTGCCAAATCTAAGGGCTCAAAATTTGTGCCTGACGAAGGGTTAAAGGTGTGTACAGGAGGAGATATCATCCACCTTCACCTACGGCTGTTGAATTGGCGAAGAGATGAGGATGAGTGAGGGAGGGAGTTAACGTTATCCAATTTTATAGCCAAATTTACTGAGTCATCTGCCGTTTTTCACAAGAAGCTTATATTAATTTCATGGTATTTCGAATTTGAGTTCTTTTTCGTGACTGCTTTTACATGATTTTTTTTTCAAGCTTAAATTCTTACCCTTAAAGAGACGATTATGAGTGAGTTTGTTATTTTATATGTTTATAATCTGTGTGAATTTTGTTTTGTATAATTGTTTAGCAAATTTTTGAATTTTGTGAACCTGAATCTTATGTATAGTGAAGCAGTAGTTTAAACATTGGTCGTGTTCAACAACTACGGTAGCGGTAACCGCTGACTACAAGAACAAAGTAAAATTCTAAAAATACTGGTTGATAGAAACTTGTTGATTTGATGAAACTGAATAAAGGTCTGAGCAGCATAGGTATACGCAGGGGTGTTTTGGAGGCTCAAACCCCTCCTAAAATATACCAAAGAACGTTTTAAACGCATATGTATGCTTATATATGAAAGGGAGAGTTTTGGCTTATCTTATTGTTATTAGTTTAAAGTAGAAAAAAATAGACTGCCGCTATGTAGTTGATCAGTAATAGGACGGGGCAGTTAAAATGAGTGGGATGTTTTATTGTGCCCAATCTATGTAGGCGAAAAATGCGCCGAAGCTCCCTTGGTGCACTGCAGTGCACTGAATCTGGCAATATCGAATTCCTGCTCTCAAGGTGACATACGCTATTGTGATAGTGCAGTCAAGTAATTGGTTGTTTCTTCAAACGTCCGCTCGGCGCACAGACCTGCAAAGGCAAATACGAGAAATTCTTTCAACTGACCACCAAAAAAACAGTTATGGCAATGTGTGAAACTTTGTGCGTGCATAAACATTATGCAGTAATTCGCTTTAAAGAAATTTATGCTGCTATTGTTCCAGCATTGGAAGAGTTTTAAGAAAGCCGCAACATTCATTCTAGTGATGGTCTTGAACATTTAGCGAGACCGCAACAAGACAGTACAAGAACAAGATAAGACTACAAGATCAAGATAACAAGGCTTTTTGCTCATCACTAAGTGCCGAAAGTCTTATAGTGCTGAGCAAAAAGTCTTGTTTTACACTTGCTTAATGCTAAAGACAAAACTGCAAAACTTTGCTAATTACTGCAAGCCTGGAATTAATGAAAATTTATATTTTTTTATTAAACTATTCGTTATAAAACTAATTCTAATTAGAATAATTATCGGGACAAGCGTCGAAATTGGAAAAATTTCAAGAGAACAAACATAAAGCTAAGAAAATTCGACAAAAAGGTCCCACAAGCTTTTCGCGGAAAGGATCACTTTTGATCGGAAAATGGAGGGTAAAGAAAAAAATTAGGAAACATTATTTCGAATATATGTATATTATTTCTTTATGCAGGGTGCCCCATCTTAAGTTACAAAGTGGCCGGCTGGGGATAGGCTTTGCATAGACGAAAAATCGTATGGGAGAGGGGTGGAAATCGTAAGGGTTTACCCGCTAGGGAGTTTTGAATTTTTTTTTGGTAGAGGTTTACATATCACCCTATCAAGATTGCATCCCAACAACTTCCAGAGTTATGAGTCATCACAGTCAAAATTCCAGTTATAGTACCTACAGCCCCCAGAGATTTCAAAGGGTTTCTTTATACTGCGTTCACATCGCCTCGAAAACACGTATTTTCGTCAAAAATACCCGCTTTGGGCACGACCACAATCGAAAACAAATGTTTACCCCTACAAAGCGCAAACAACGACAAAAACGGGCTCGAAAATAAGAAACTCGTGGACACGAACCCAAATTAGCGCTCACCACTGGTTATAATTGAGGAAGAGCCTTGTCATTTCATTAGTCATGCAAATTTCCACACTGAATCTTATACACCTGCTGAACAATAAAAGCTACATCTGGCAACCCCCAGTGGCCGGAATGTTGTACCCTAAAGTTACAAAGAGGGTAGGAAGTAAAGTTCAATTTTGTTATAGTATTAATCATGAATTTTTAGGAGATTATTTTTGATGGTACATTTTTTTCTTTCGTAAACACCCTGTATCGTAGTGGATAGAACAATTTTTCTCTTCAAAACCATCCTGGAATCACCCCTGAAAATATAAGCCACGTAGTGCAACAGAGGATTTATTGAACGTCTGATGACCTATACAAGTTGCGAATTAGGGGATGAGTATTTTAAATCTTTAACACGGAAAATGTATGATATCATTTTTTGTAGATAATCGCATGATCTACAAACTTTGTAAACAAAATTTTAGGATAGGACTTTCTGTTTAAGAGATATTAGCCAAAAACGAAATTTTCTGTTTTTAGGGGGTTGTGTTGGAATTTACCCGCCCCCTAAGTACAGCACTGCAACACCAAATATCCCGAGCGGGATCCCCCACGCCGTAGAAGAAGGATAACGGCAGCCCGACCGGAGAAGGCGATCGTGATAGGAGAAAAAGTCAGTCGTCGATCAGAACCCAGCGAGGCTAGCTCAAGTAAAAAAAATAAAAACTAAGTTGAATAAATTAAATAGAAAATGAATTAAGCTCGAAATAAAAATAAAACCTAAGTTGAATAAAATTAAATATAAACCTAATTAGAATAAATTGAAAGTAGTGGAAAGAATAAAAGTAATTAAAGTGAAGAAAAGTACGGTGTCTTTTTTGTGGTGCTTTTGGTGCTTTCATTCTCGTTTCAGATCCATCACACCCTTCCCCGGAAACCCCCGCAACCCCTTCTCGAATCATAAAATGGTCCTTCGAGCCGGATCTTCGGCACACCTGTAACTTCAAAGAATCACATGCATCATGGTGAGTAAAAATTTTCGCATTAATTTTAATTGGCTGTTAATATTTCAATATAAAAATCGTGCAGTGAAGTAAACAATATAAATTGATCACATGTAGGAAGTGAAAAACCCGTTTTCATTTAGATTGCCGATCGTGTTTTTTAAAAAACAAAGAAATGGTATTCTTGCGTTTTAAGCATTCATAAATCGGTCTTGGTGATCACGTTTGAATTCGAGCCCATTTTAATTACGGCTAAAGTAATTTTTTTTCTCCCTTAAAATCAAAAACTTATGCGGAATTACCATTAACGGCAAGGCCGGCATACATGTGTTTCTCTTTGAGAGGAAGATCCCGTTTTTTTTTCCTTTGCACGGTGGTTATAATTCTAGTTGTATTTTTGAATGCCAAAATTCCAATTTCTTTGTGCTTTGTTGGTGACAAAGTGAATAATTCAAGTTCATATTACGGTCCTTGAAAGTCATTTGATTTAGCTAATAAAATGTAACGGTCGGTTGGAAAATTTATTTTGATTGGGGAATTTAGTGTATTTAGTGT